>OX451740.1:362647302-363302857 GCA_948472305.1 Vicia faba | reverse complement strand
TTTTTGTAATTAAATCAATTTTTTGTATTTACAAAATTTATAGTTACCAAATGAATAATAAAATTTTCTACAATGTGTATACAGAAAAATAATTTTTTTTTAAATCTTTTTATAGTAATAATCAATATATTCATTAAAGTTAATAGAAATTCATTTTAGATTTGAGTGGAATTGGAGTTATAGAAATTCATTTTAGATTTGAGTGAATTTCCAACTTAAGTATAATAGTAATGGATGTCTCTATCACTATAGGATGACTCATGAATTTGACAAGTGCATGTGTTAATGTGTTAATATATAATTAATCACTTATACACGTACTGACAAATTATATTATTTTTAAAACAGTATAGCTTACTCTTAAAAACTTATTATATATCCTTTAAGAGTAACATTCTAGGTGGTTCTTATGTGATCATCACTTTTAATCAATCACAATATTATAATTTTATTAAAGCTATAAGATATTTGAATTTTTTAATCATGAATAATTTCACTCAAATATATTATGAGTCTGATATTTGTACCTACTCGGTGGGACAATAAACAATAAGTATCTTATAAATGCACTATGAAGAACAAAAGTAACCTAAAAACCACTATGATGAAACCAATAATAACCATCATTATTTTTACACTCACGACTCAACATTTCCTTCAAACTACCATAAATCTATTAAAGAATAAGTATCAAACATATAGATTAGTAATAACATAATAGATTAGTATAAATCTATAAAGTATTTGACAACTTTTTATAAAGGACGGCATTCGGTAGAGGACATCACATACAAAATAATGTGTAATTGATATCTATAAAATACCATTATAATGTTAAATACATATTGAGGTATTGCGGTTATTTTTAAGTTGGTCTTTAAAGAAAATTACAATCATTTTCTCTAATAATATTTAAATAGCTTATTTGATATATATATATATATATATATATATATATATATATATATATATATATATATATATATATATATATATATATATATATATATATATATTATATATATATATATATATATATATATATATATATCAAATAAGTTATTTAACTAACTTTGAGTATTGAAATAATAACTTTGAAAGTCCATTCAATGCCATTTTATTTGAGATCAACACCACTTTTTCGAGAGTCAAACGTTTTCAATCAACATCAATTATAGTTTCCGTGTGGAATATATACTCTCATAAGGAGTCTAATGCACTCTTTTTATTTGTGAGGAGGAGGTTAACAATTTCAATCTTTTCATATATATTTTTTTGGTTTACCACCTTCTTGAGAGATGCGATTGTGGTTCTATATGTTGTGCAGGTTCATGTCTTTTAAACATGATGATAAATGAACATGAAATAATAAAATACAAAGCATCATCACTCAAGAGGAAAGTACAAGACAAAGTGTTGAAGCTCAAGATGAAAGAAATAAACAAAGTTAAATCAAGTGACAAAAAATAAATAAAGTTGTAAAAGTTTGCATGATCCTTCGCTAAATGTTTTGTCTCGTAACTTGATTAGTTAAATGTAAATGAAGAAAAACTAAGTTTGAAAGTATTAAGGCGATGCGCGCACACACACCAAAAGAATTTCAAACTCTTCATCTTTTTCTTAAAACTTCTTAAAAACTATTTCAAATAATTAAGAAGCTTTCTAATCAATTAAGAAAGCAAAAGTCAAATGAATAATAAATTAAGCCTTTCATCTAATAGATTGATTAGGTCTTCCATCTAATAGATTAAAAGTAAGAGTACTGTCTCCTAATCAATTAGGTAGCCTTGTTCAATGATAATGTGACATTGCATATTAGGGTTTCCTTTTTTGGGTTAATCTAGTAGATTAGGTTGATGTTCTAATCGACTAGGAAGTGATCATGACTATGGATTTTTGCATTTTTTAGACAATTTTTTCCTATCTAAAGGAGTGTTTTCATCACTTATACACACTATTTTTTCTGAATAATCAACTCTCTTATCTCACTTGTTCTCCTTTTATAAGTTTTATTCACTAGAAATTTTCTTAGTGTTGAGTGAGTGAAAAACTTCATATAATAGTTGGATTTCTCTGTTTTTGTGTTGAATTAGTACATTCTAGAGTTTAATTCTCTTGCAATGTTACAGAAGATTTAAGGGTTAAATATACTTTACACTTTGAAATGTAAGCGAATTTTAGTTTACCCCTATATATAAAAAAAATTAGATTCTTCAAATTGTAATGTGAAGATTATGTTGTTGTGCTCCCCTTAGTTGACAACTTGGCAAATAATCTTCACTTTTGATGATGTGGCATGTTTAGGTAGTTTTTTAATTTTTTTATTTATTTTAATTATAGAGAAGGAGGTAAGTTAAAACTCACTCATATTACAGGGGTAAACTAATATAAAACAATAAATCAATAACACTTATTTATTGTAAAATAAATTACTTTTTATGGAATAATAATATAAATTATTGCAAAAAAAATAATATTTTTTTATTAAATAATATATAGTTGTAGATAATAAAATAAAAAAATATATAAATAAAATAAAGTTAATTTTGGTAGACTTTTACATCAATAAATAAAGACTCAGGTTTATCAACTACAAAGCTAATGTAATTACCAATTTTCAAGTTGGATTCTCTCTTGAACTTGTTCCAATCAGATACAAGATAAAAATTAGTGTTATGTCCATCATTTAACGTAAGAATGATTTTGTAACCATGAAAACTATCTTGATTGTCCTCATTAATGAGATTTATATGAGAGATCTCCTTATTCATAAAACAATAGTTTGATACTTCTTTATATACATCCAAGATATATATAATGGTTATATATCATTATAAATATTATATGATAGTTGTAACAAATTTTAACATATCAAGTTACTTGGTCTATTGATGAAAGAATTAGTTACATCTATAGTCCAACAAGGTTGACGAATAACTGTGGTGTATTGTCTTGATTATCTTGATTTATGTATGCTAAGAAAAATAAAAGGATTAATGCATTAGTGGTATATTTAAAAAAGAAATATGATGAATTGATAATATTTGAATTAGAAAAAAATTAGGATATAGAAATAATAGTTATCAACCTTGAAGTAGAAATTATGGTGTTTGAAAGAAAAATTGATTGAAATATAAAATTGAAATTGCAAAGAATCACTACAAATATATAGTTATGGTACGATGTTCCAATGAATATATAGACCATGCTGTAATAAAAATAATGAGCTTCATTGATACAAACAAAGACCAACACAACTTATATGCAATGAATATACATGACCAGTAAAAAATGAGAACATATTCTCACCCAATAACTATGCTGCACCGAAAAGCATGAAAGTTGTAATATCACGTGGCTTTGATTTTCACGTGGAAAACTTGAAGACGTAAACAAACCAATGTAGAGTATAATAAAGTTTTAGACCATGAAAAGATTATACAGCATGAGCTGTAAATTAGGTCCACATAAACACAAGATTGAGTAAAATATGAATACGACATTGGTTTATATTGCTTTACTCCTTAAAACATAAACGAATTGTGATTCATTCCTCCCCACGTAATTAAAATTAAAAAATTAAAAAAAATTCTTTTAAATTTTTCTTTTAAATTCTACGTGAACTTTAAATAATAAATAAATAATTAAAAAAAGTCATTTATACAAGCTACAACAGTGAACGTGAAAGTTCATTGTCAAATTAACACATAAGGGGCAAAACAACAAAATCTTTACATTATAAGAGAAGAATCTAAAATAAAATTACAGAGGATAAATCAAAACTGTTTACATTATAGAGAGGTAAAATTTAAATTTAGATTTAAAGGTTGTATTCTAAACCTTTGAAAAGTTTGGTGTTAGTTTGTTGGCATGAACTTATGTATAAGTTGTTATAAGGTTGTTGAGTTGAACTTGTATAAAAGTTCAAGTTGGTGTTAGTGTGAATCTCATGACAAAACTCTTAGTAACTGGAGTAGTGAAACGAAATCAGGTCAAATAGCCGCAACAAAACTGCATCACTGCTGCACTAGACCTCATCACCGCCGTATCGGGTCGCATCACCTCCTCAACAAGAAGAAAAGTTATATTTCTTTTCATTTTTTTCCAAAACAACACTAAATTTGAGAGAATGTATCTTATTTGATTTTAAATTTGTGAGAAGATTGCATTTTTTAAATCTTGGTTAGTTCCAAAAAAGAGAGTTTAATGGGTATAACTTGGAAGTTATTCTGCGTGCGTCTAAGCTCGTTTAGAAAGAAGGAAAGATGATTGAGTTTGTATGGCGTGGAATGTGGATGGTGTCATCTTTACTAGGTAGGAATAGTTTAACATAAAAGACTAATTGACTCAGTAATAAGATGTATGAGTGAGTTATTAATTACTCACAAATTTATTTATTATATTAGTTTGACTCAACTTAATTTCTTCAAAATTGAAAAGGAAAGAAAGAGAGCATTCTAGGAGGGAATTAAATATTTGGCTAAATTTGTGGTGAAAAAAATCAATTAACAGAGGGAGTGAAATACTGGTTGTAAAAAGATCACCACAAAAGGAAAAATTCATGATTCTTTTTATTTAGATTTATAATTTACCTAATTAATTTTTGAAAAGGATAATTCATTTTTAAAATAAAACTTTAAAAAAATCTAATATTAGTTAAAAAAATTTAATGTTCAATAATAAAAACCCTTATCATTCTACCTTATTCTCTCATATTAACATCAACACAACCGTATTTTTGTATTAGAAGAGTGACATGATTGAACTCTTTTGAAAAAGAAATATTTCAAAAAAGAAATGGTAAACATATAGAATACCACATCTTTTTTGTTGTTGTTATCATCCATATATATATTTTTAAAAGGTTGAACAAGTCCCAAAGAAATCATAGAAAGAAAGAAAAGATAGCAAGTGTGGTGTGTGTTTTAAGCATTGTCATCATTCAGCCTCACACTCACTCACATACACAATAATGCATGATGTATGACGTGCTTACGATGTTTTGATTTATCCATAATAGTTAATTGTTTTGAAAATGTTATGGTTATTGTTTGTTGGAAACTCATTATAACATAGACAATAACTTATGCAAAAATTAGAAGAGTAACACATGTCGTTCGTATATATTTAAGAGGAGGAAAACGAAGCCTGACCCACAATTAACATCGACTCCATACCTGTACTAATAATGAAGATGTTGATAACACACACTTTTTCTTTACAAGGCCTAAATACAACTGTAAAAACAAAACAAAAGTTTTGATTAGTGAGTGTATATAATTGTAGAATATAGATTTGTCTTTATCTAACTCTTTTGGATTAAAATTTAGTGGTTGAATATAATTGCAGAAGAAAATCGGATAAATAAATAGCTATCATAAATATGAAAAACAGTGGCATAAATAATGAATACTGATCTGAACAATGAGTGAATAATAAATGAACACTGAACAATGATACAAATAATTGCACGAATAATAAGTATGAACAGTTGCATGAATAGTGTATCAACAATGGTAATATAACATTGATTAATTGAGTGTAAACAGTTAATTAATATGATTTATAGTTTAGTTAATAAATATTTAGATATTAAAAATAATTTGTAATAGTAAAAAAAATTTGATTAATGATGTGTAGAATGTTAGTTAATGAAATGATGAAATTGATTAATAAATATCTAAATATTAAAAATAATTTATAATAACAAAATAAAGTTAATTAATAAATGGTAAAATATTAATTAATAAAATGACGAAGTTGGTTAATAAAATATAGATATTAAAATAATTTTTATACTAAAATAAAATTAATTAATAAAATATAAAATATTAATTAATAAATTAATAAAGTTGTTAATCACATAATTTCTAAATCCGTCCTTCTTAATATAAAAAAAAATTAAAATTATTTTTATATTAATTTTTAAAAGAAATTAATTTTTAAAATCTCTTAAATCCCAATCATTTGATTTATTAATATTTATGGACCTCGCTCTCTAAAATCTCCTTTACTCCTCAACAAAGTAATAAATAAAAGAACCTTGCATCCAGAATATTAGTTATTTAGGTAAACATGCTATTTTGACATCAAAACCTACACCCAAATTTAATATTATATTTTTTTTTTTGTATTTATAAAATAAATAGTATATTTTTATTAAAATAATATTATTTTTAAAAAAGTAGTTTTTTTTAAAATTATTTTTTTAAAATTATTTATTTTTAAAGTTTATTTTATAACATAAATATATGATTATATTATTAATCAATTTCACAATTATATTAATCACAAAAATTTAACTATTTATTTTACTTATAATTTATTAATCACTTTCACTATTTCATTAACTAACACTACAAAAAAGAAGCTTATTTGCCACGTGAAAATCACGTGGCAAACATCAAAATCACGTGGCAAAACAAAAATAGCGACGTGGAGACTTATGTCGCTGGGGAGCCAGTGGCAAGCCAGTAGCGACGTGATTCCCATGTCACAAAGTTGTGACGTGGTATTCACGTCGCAACAGCTTTGTTTTAGGGAATATAAAATCTGACATAGCAGCTTTAGTTGCGACGTGAGAATCATTTCACTAATTTGTGACATGATTCCCACGTCGCTACAGGTGACGTTTTTATTTTTTTAAAAATTGTTTAGTAATTATTTTTTATATTAATTAATTTATGTAATAAAATTTAAATAATAAAATTTATATAATAAAATTTAAATAATAAAATTTATATAATAAAATTTATATAATAAAATTTAAATAATAAAATTTATATATTAAAATTATTAGAATAATAGTATTTTATTATATATTCGAATAATAGAATTTTATAAAATAAAGTCATATAATAAAATGTTATATAGTTTAATAATTTAAAATGATAAAAATAAATATCTTACATAAATGCAAATATAAAAACGAAATAAATAAAATGTTTTCACGGGGTATCTTCACCCGGATAATTATCAAGATCAAAATCATCAATTCCGTCATCATCCGGCTGTGTATGATCAGGAACATTTTGATTTCCACCACCTTGCATAAACCGTCTCATCTGCTCCTCCATATCAGATTGCCTCTTCCGCATGATCTCTAACTGCTGCTCCTGCTCTTGCCTCATTGTCGTCATTTGGGCCTCTATTTCGCGTCTCACTTCACTTGCCGCCAATTATCTTACTGTTTCAAGTTGAACCTGTGTCAGATTCGGTTGACGTGACCCTCCCTCTCCATCTCTAAGTCGTTGAAACAGATTACGATCACCAACTCTCAAACCGGCGACCAAATTTCCCCCCGCAAAAAAGCAACCATTAGACCCTTTTCCATTAACAACCTCATTCCAAATATAGAAATCAACATCACCATTAAGCGGCTCCCCTTCTGCTGGCCTATATTGAGGATTGTGTTCCAGAAAACGTGCTAGCAATGTCTGATAATCATCCTACACATACATTAAATAATAAAATTAAAAAAAATTACATATATATATATATATATATATATATATATATATATATATATATATATATATATATATATATATATATATATATATATATATATATATATATATATATATATATATATATATATATATATATATATATATATATATATATATATATATATATATATATATATATGCTAAATTAAAACATTTATATATTAAATTATACTAAATTCAAATATATTAAAAATTTGTCACGTGATTTTCACAAATCAACTTATGAATTGCCACGTGATTTTCCCGTGGCAATGTATCAGTTGCCACATGAAAATCAGTCATGTGGCAATTTATCAGTTGCCACATGATAATCACGCCACAACTTATAGATTGCCACGTGAAAATAACGTCACTATTTTTGTTATTAACTTAAAAAAAACATAAATTAAATTACTTACAAAAGCTCTCTTTGTGCGCTCGTCGACAAAACCTCCCGATTTCTTTGTCCAAGTCCTCGTAATCAACTCAATGATCAATGGTGGTCTCCCCATCTCCTTAGTCTAAACAATAAAGTTAAAAATAATTAGTAAAAAATATTATGAATAAAAATATATATAACTTAAAAAATTAGTAATATTTACCATCCGCCGGACATGCTCTGCAGTGCTAATACTTCCAACAGTATTGACACATCCCCCCTTTTCGGATGCCCTCATCTTCTTAAAATTTTCGGATTTGGCCTTGAATTCTGGCGAACCCCAATATGTACGAAGTTCGCCAAAAACCTCTACGCCTATCCAGTTATGACGGATACCATGCAGCTCATAATTCTCCCTAACCCGCCGCATTATATCAGAAAATCTTCTAGAAGTTCTGCTATAATAGATTTTTTCCATAATTTTCTCATTCAACGGATCCCACACACATTTTTCCTGCAATGTTGTATGACATTAAAATAAAAAGTTAAGTAATTATCATTAAAATGTGACTTAAATAACAATACTAAAAAAATATATTAAATTTACAACTTAAATAAATAACAATACCTTAAATTTTTTAAACCATTCTTCTTTATTTGTAACCTCGCCAAAGTTCCTCCAAGATGATTTATACATCTGCTGGATTATATAATTAATAACCTTGGCAGCCGTCCGACTCGGCGCGAAACTAAACAACAAGATTTTGAATAAACAATATTAATTATAAATTTATACAAAATATTAAAATGAATATGTACTTAAATAAAAGTTTATATAAGAAACTTACTTTCTTCCTTCGGGCCAAATCCAAAACCTCCCGTCAATGACATGAATCTCACTCGGATCATCTCTCTCACGAAGATCAGCTCCATCTATATCATCAGCTACCACATCTGCATCACCGTCAGCCTGTGTAGGACGTGGGGTGCTGGATCCTGCAGCCTGTGTGGGATGTGGGGTGCGTGATCCTCCGGTCCGTCTAGGACGTGGGGCGCGGGTTCCTCCAGCCTGTGTGGGACGGGGACTGGGGGATCGTCCAGCCTGTGTCGGACGGGGACTACTGGGTCCTCCAATGTGTGTGGAGTGTGGGGTGCTGGACCCTCCCGCCTACTGGAAGGATGAAGACATCTGTGTGGGTCCCCCCGTCTGCTGGAATGATGAAGGCACGCCAGTCTGTAGAAATGGAAAACTGGGTCCTCCCCCCGTCTGTTGGAATGATGAGGGGACACCAGTCTGCTGGAAAGATGAAGGCACCTGGGTCGGTGGGAAAGGGAAACTAGATCCTCCCGCATGCTGGAAGGAAGATGGCATCTGAGTCGGTGGGAAAGGAACACTAGATCCTCCCGCCTGCTGGAAGGATGACGGTATCTGGGTCGGTGGGAAAGGGAAACTAGATCCTCCCGCATGCTGGAAGGAAGACGACATCTGAGTCTGTGGGAAAAGGAAACCGGGGCCTCCAGGTGGCACAAAAGATGCAGGTACCCCAGACGGGAATGTATGAGAGGAGAGTAATGGGACAAAACCCTGAGTACTGGCCAGGGACATAGGATCAACCTGACTCTGAGGGGGTGGGCACATGGCTGAGTGAGGAGACTCACATGTTACTACCCTCGGACGCTGAGACTTCTTACCGCTATCCTTATTCTTCGGTGGCATTTTACCTAGTTATATATATTTTCATAAACAAAGATAATAAAGTCATTGACATAAATATATATTCATTGACAAATTCAATATATACATGTTCAATAGATATTCATTAATATTACATTAAGTGATTAATTAATCTAAATCTTCATGCTCGTTATCCATATCATGTTCATCATCCGATGTAATATTGTCCTCGGATTCAAACTCTTCATCATTGTCTTCATCCACATTATTATCAACCAACAATATAGACACATCAACTTGAAGTCCCTCAACAGTTGTATCAGACAAAGTTGTAATGTCTTCAGCTGCAACCACATCATTAATCTGTTCAACGTCATCAACTTGGTAGGCAGCATCTTCCACTAGATCTTCAGTTTCAATATGACCTAGCGGTTTTGTTTTTATTACAACACACCATCCTCTTTTACGTATTGCAAATGAAGGATAAGGAACATAATAAACTTGCCTAACAATATGTGACATTATGAAAGGGTCATATTCTTTGTATCTCCGGTTCATTTGAATCTCGACAGAACCATATGACTTGTCTATCTTTGTGCCTCTAGTTGGATCATACCATTCACAATAAAACAAGACAACTTTATTTTCCGTGTCCAAGTAATTGTATACCAACTCGTAGATATGTTTAACAAATCCATAGAAGTCGTCTTCACCGCCATCTGTAACTCCTTTTACAAAAACACCATTATTTATGGTTTTTTTCCCTTCGGTCCATGCCTCAGTGTGAAATTTATATCCGTTCACGAAGTATGTGTGCCAATCATTTGCGCTTTGGATAGGGCCTTCTGCCAAGTTTCTCAAATGGAGTATTTCTGGAGTTAGTGCAAGAACGCTAGACAATGTTTGCTTGAACCATGAGGGAAATTGAGCATGAATGACACCTGATGTTGACTGTACCCCGGTACTATGAAAATAGGCATTGTTAAATTCCCTACAAAAAACACACAATAAGTTTAATAAGTTTGGTATACACACACCATAAGTTTAAAAAGTTTTGGTAAACTTACTCAAGATATGGTTTAACTTTAACGCAGTTGATCAAGACATGGACATGTGCAGATTGCATTTCTTTTTGGGTCAACCAATGCACACCCTTCTTTCCAGAAGGTCGACCTGGAAGCGCAAAGACTGATAAGGTGAATTGACTCCTCTGATTGACATTTACAGGATTCCGTATGATTCTAGAAGATAACATCAAGTGATTGAAATAGTGACTGCAAAAATGTGATGTTTCCCGATGCAAGTAATGTGCACATATAGATCCTTCTACTCTAGCTTTATTTTTCACCGATCTCTTTGAATCACCCATGAACCTTTCAAACGGATACATCCACCTATATTGAACAGGTCCACCAAGATAAGCTTCATATGCAAGATGCACAGGTAAATGTTCCATGGAGTCAAAGAAACCAGGCGGAAATACTTGTTCCAACTTACAAAGAATGAGTGCAATGTTTTGGTCCAACTTAATGATGTCTTCCACTTTTAAAGCTGACGCACAAATATATCTAAAAAATTGACTAATTTCAGTTAGTGGGTCAAGAACATGTTTGGGTAGCGATCCAAATGCAATTGGTAGTAACTGTTCCATAAAAATGTGACAATCATGACTTTTCATACCATGTAATTTTCCAGTGTTAGGGTCAGCACACCTTGCTAAATTTGATGAATACCCATCGGGCATTCTCAATTCTTTTAACCATCGACAAACCGCTTTAGCTTCTTGGGAAGTCAGACTGAAACAAGCCTTGGGTTTTAATAATTTTCCATTCGGTTGAGGCTTCAACTCCAACTCTCTTCGATTACACCAAATTCCCATGTCTTGTCTGGACTTCTCATTATCTTTTGTTTTTCCTGTCACATCCATCACTGTGTTAAATACATTATCAAAAAAATTCTTCTCAATATGCATAACATCAAGATTATGGCGCAACAAATTATCTTTCCAATACGGAAGATCCCAAAATATACTTCTTTTTGTCCAATTGTGGGTGACGTCGTATCCTTCAATTCGGCATGCTTTGCCAGTATCTGTAAATTTTGGTAGTTCACATACTTGGTTCCATATAACCCCTGGTGGCAATCGAGGCGGAGGCAAATCTTTCTCTCGTACATCTTTTTTAAAATTTGTCTTGTTTCTTCTATATGGATGATTTGCTGGTAGGAATCTGCGGTGACAGTCAAACCATGAGCTTTTCCCACCTTTATCCAACGTAAATGCTTTGGTGTATCCCATGCAATGCGGACAACCCATTTTTCCATGCGTACCCCAACCAGACAACATGCCATATGCTGGAAAGTCATTAACGGTCCACATCAAGGCAGCTCGTAATGTGAAGTTCTGTTTACGGGATATATCATAAGTCCATTCTCCAATCCACATCTTCTTCAAATCATCAATTAAAGGTTGTAAGTACACATCAATTCCGGCTTTTGGACTGTGCGGGCCTGGAATAACACACGTCAAAAACATGTATGGTTTTGTCATGCACATCTCAGGAGGGAGGTTGTAAGGTGTTACAATAACTGGCCAACAAGAATACGCACTTCCTGACGCTTGCACGTATGGGGCAAATCCATCAGAGCATAATCCAAGCCTGACATTTCTAGGTTCTGCAGCAAAATCTGGATGTGTCCGATCAAAGTGCTTCCATGCCTCACCATCAGATGGATGTCGCATAGTGCCAGAACTTGTTTGGTTTGTATGATGCCATGTCATTTGACTTGCATTGTGCATTGAAGCAAACATTCTTTTTAACCTTGGTATTATAGGAAGATAAAACATGGATTTTACTGCTACACGCTTTTGCTTGCTGTTAACGGCTCTACTGCGAACTTGATATCTTGGACTATTACAAAACTTACACTCCTCTAACGATCCATCTTGAGTACCAAACTCATTGTCATAAAACAACATACAACCGTTAATGCAACAGTCAATCTTTCTTACTTTTAAACCCAACTTCGACACCCACTTCTTTGCATCATAATAACTTGTAGGCAAGTTGTCTTTCGTAGCGGTGGAGTCCAACATCATTTTTGCAAAATGTTCCAGACATTGATCAAAAACATTCCAATTTGACTTGGCGGCCAATAATCTCACACACATTGATAGCTTCGAGTCTGACGACCCCTCAAACAACCACTACAAGAAAATTGGCAGATTGCGACAGGTATTTTTGTAGATTACGACGGTTAAAACCGTCACAATTTGCTTTCCACGACGGTTGCTTTACCGTCGCAGAAGTGTGTGTCCCCAACCTATTTCGCGACGGTTACAAAAACTGTCGTTCAAGTTTACGACGGGTTGATACCGTCGTGACTATCTATTGAGTTTCTTTTAATTATTGATGGCGACGGTTCGATACTGTCGTGAATATCTTTTGAAATTGATTAAATTGTTTATGGCGACGGTTCGATACCGTCATGACTTTTGTTGATTATTTTTAATTGTTGATTACGACGGTTCGGTACTGTCGCCATGACTTTTGTTTATGTCTTGATTTTTTTTTTCTATTATATATATTTTTTATTTAAATTATTATCTATGTAAAAAAATTTAAATATAGTTTTTTTTTGTGTTATTTTTTTCTTTAAATTATTTCTTCTTTAATATATTTATTTATAGTATCATTTTTTGTTTTATTTTCTATCACTTTGTAATATAGTAAAAATAATTTCAACTATCTCACCAATTCGGCTGTTCGAATCATGTCATGATGACCTGTTGAGCGAAGTGCCCAGAGTAGGATAAAGAAAAGATGTAACAAAGTTTCTTACTATACATCAAAAGCACAGAATGATAAAAATGGCACTAGAGTTTCACCTATTGAAGAAAAAAAGTAACTTCATATGATTGAAAAACAACATATCTAAAAACCAACACTTGACAACTACTAGATAACCGATAAAAAACTATAGTCCTAAAATAGAACCTTAATGAAAAAGTAATAACCACCCAACATAAAGTCTTCAACACAATAATCATCTGAACATAACAACAATGTTAACTGATAATCTTATAGAAATTGATTGAATTTCGTGCAAAGAGGTCTTTTGCAGCTTCCACAGCCTCTGAAACAGTGAGATCGCCATCAATGCACGAGTCACACAGAACTGTGAAAACAAATTTGCGGGCATTTTTCGCACCTGTCACAACAAAACTAGTGATTTTAACCAATAATCTTCACAGAGTATAATCTTTGAAATTAAGTAACATAATAATCGATGTTAAACCAACCTAAGTAGAAGAGTTCAGGAAAGGCATAAGCATCAGTACTAAACATCACCTGCAATAATACAAAGTTTACCCTTTATGAATTTAACAAAAGGTAATAAAAAACAGTACTTTCTGAATTTCTTATAGTGTCACCTTATTTAATGGTGCTTGCTCTAAAAGATCTTTCACTGAAGAAACCATGCCATGAACACTAAGCTTTGGAATAGCCAACCCAAAATCAAGATAAACCTGAATAAGAAGATTGTGTTATTTGCTCTATAATCAAGTGCTAATATAAATTCGAACAAACTAACGCAAGTGACTGAGTTGCGAATTGTTTGCCTGGGAGTAGAGAGAAGCTAGATATGATGCTTCCTTTGAGAATGGATATGATGTATGTAAAAGAACAATCCTACACTTTGCAAATCTCTTGTCCTCAAGAATATTGTGGAGATAAAGAGGATTGGACATTCTCAGATTCAAACCTCTATCTCCAAATCTGATTAATTTTACAAAGTAAAGTTTATGGTAAATTCATCTAAAAATGTATAGAAATCAATAATTTGAAAGCATGCATTACCCTGTGTGTATCTGCATTGGCAAGTCATGTGATTGAGCAAATTCTAAACTTATCAAGAAGATATAATCAACAAGGTTTTTGTTTGCTACCAAGACGGGCTTCCAAACTGAATTATAAAAATAATCAGAAGTAATCTTTAATAAAACCATAAAACATATATTAATAAAACCAAGGTTGTAAAAAGCGGTTCGTTTCCGAGAAAACAGCCGTGACAAAACGGTATTGAAAACCTTGAATTAAATCCATTTTCATTTTCTACTAACCAGATAACACCTGTTGTAGAGCCTCTTCAGCTTCCATTTTGGTGACATTTGTATTGATATCTAAACCAAAATAGTATGCTGCTATGCTTTTCAAACCAACTATCTCACCAGCAACTGTAACATTCATCATGTTAAGGAATCCAACTCAAAAACATTCAACATTAGATTTTTTCAACAACTAAGAATTTATTTTGTGGTTGTGTATAGAAAAAGAGAGACAGAAGCTTTTGAAGGATATGATTCCAACTTGGATAGAAATGCAGTAGTGAATGAGTCCAGTGTCCAAGAATATCCATCTGCCAAACCCTTCATCAAGCATTAAAATATAAATATAACTAGAATAGTTGTCTATTTTCAACATATAGTATGTTACCACGAAAACGGCCGCAACAAAATGGTATCGGAAGGTGATGATACAATGCTGTTATTCACTTTCACAATGTAGTGTAATACAAGGATTGACATCTGATTCTTTGAAGGCATCTGCTTCAATGACTACGGCATTTCCTGATGCTCCTGCCCAGAAAGGTCTGTTTAAATTTCATTCATAAAGAAACAACATTAGGTTCTTATAACTGTTTATTTTGACAATTTCATGATGAGTAGTCTTGTACATCAAAACTCTAAAGCTAGATAAACACTAATGATAGTTGAAACAAGAAAACAACACATTTATGAACTTCTTTTTGGAGAATCTAAACTAGTTAAATATTAATATATACTCAAACAATCCAATGAAATCCAAAGTAACTAAGAATGCATCTCTCAAACTCTTCCACCAACTTGACATAAAGTGAATCAACATCTGGTTCATTCTCAAAATAGGAATATATATCATCTTCAAACCCTTCATATTTGCTTATGTATTCAGAAGTCAATCTACATATATCAGGACCGATTCTCCTATCCTTGAACCCCATTTGCCTAGCTGTAACAAATCAAAGAAAATGACATATAGATTCATTCCAATTTCCAAATGATAAAATAATAACGGATCCATTAATGTATGTAATTGAATAGAATACATACTTTTTTGTATACCTACGTAATGAGAGAATCTTTCAAGCTTTGGGGGGTGACCTGCACGCGATAATCTTAAACGCGGAATGATCTTTTGATCTCGAATCTTTTTGAGATGATAACGCAATGCTATGAAAAATATCAACCAAATAGATGAGATTACCAAGATCTGTGTAAAGCTGGGTTTAGCATCATAATCTGAATCAACATTGGATTGTGTGAGGAATATGCATTATATATAATACCGTTATTGACATTGCTATAGGAATTTATGAAAAACAAATGGATAAATTTATATACATGCTGATGAAACTTGACTTGTTCTTAACAAATGCATTATTACCTGTCTGTATGTCATCCATAAATCAAAAGCCAATGACCACAAAAGGTGTAATGAAGGATATATAATTTTGTCTCTTTTGCCTTTGTTTTTTTTAACTTTGAATCTGTAATGAAAATGATTGGTACAAACTCACACAAACACAATGGAGAACAGACATGAGGTGTTAGTGCTAATCTTCTTTTGCTCCATTATACCTATTTTCTCTAAACAGTACACTCTTGTTCCAAATCAGTTTATCCAACATCATGAAACACTTGTTTCTGCAGCTGGAACCTTTGAAGCAGGATTTTTCAACTTTGGAGATCCACAACGTCAATACTTTGGTATATGGTACAAAACCATATCACCTACGACTATTGTGTGGGTTGCCAATAGAGATACTCCTGTACAAAACTCAACAGGATTTCTGAAACTCACTGATCAGGGAAATCTTGTTATTCTTGATGACTCCAAAGGCGTTGTTTGGTCCTCCAATTCATCAAGAATTATGGTGAAACCAGTTGTTCAGCTTTTGGATTCAGGAAATCTTGTTCTGAAAGATGCAAACAACACTCTGAACTTTTTATGGGAAAGTTTTGATTATCCTGGAAACACTTTCCTTGCTGGAATGAAGCTGAAAAGTGATTTAGTTACTGGCCCATATAGACATCTCACATCTTGGAGAAGCACAACGTTACTCATTTGGGTACCAAGAGCCTATGCCCGTTGAGCAGTTGGTTCAATCTCTCTGTGATACTAAGCAGGGTTACACACAATTCAATTCTAAAACAGGACTAGCGTTGTGCCATTGGTGCCAACAATCAGGCAGCACAGTCAATTCTAAAACAGGACTACAAGGATGATATCACAAGGGAAGAAGCAGTTCAACTTGCACTGAAGGTACTGAGTAAAACTATGGACACCACTAGTCTTACCTCGGATAAGCTTGAACTTGCAGAAGTTTTTCTTTCACCCTCTGGAAAAGTTAAGTATCAAGTTTGCTCCCCAGAGAATTTGACTAAGCTGTTGGTGAAGTCCGGAGTGACTCAACCCGCAACAGACACTGCTTAGCTTTCTGTTCTATGTCACGGGTAATTTACTTGCTAAAGTTTCCTACATGTGAGATTGTTCCAAAGTTTCCTACAGTATCTGAAGTAATCCTTGTTCCCTTTCAGCACCTCCCTATGTAATTTATGGACAATTAGAGTTTAATTGGACAGAAAAAAGTGACCACCAACAACACCATTATTTTATAGGACACCTCACTTGTCAATGTTGATTATTGTCAGTTAGAGATAAAACACTGACATCAGTTCTAGAACAATTGAGATTTCAAAATTAATAATGTAGTTTAGTTCTATAATGTGAATGATTAAGTGGTTAACTTTATCTTCAGGACCTTTGACAATAATGGAATAAAGTTTAATAACTTGGGTGAAAGCAATATAAAGCAAAAACTGTTCATATGCATCAATTTCTAGATGAAAACCTTTATCTTCTCTATAACCCTAATTTTCATCAAGCAAAGTTACATTAAGATAAAATTATAGCTAACACAATAAGGGTTTTTGCTTCTGAATTGAATCATAGAAAAAAGAAACATAACCTGTTTGATAGCACTGGAAACAGAGAGAGTGGTGCTTTGATTGAGGCATTCAACACCAATCCAATCTATGAAGCCTAAGAGATCAACCTAATCAAGAGTATATGAACTAGGTTAGAACTTGTGTACCCTAAATCAAATAAGATAAACTTGACGATGATCATAATAGTGAATGATAGAGTTTGAATCTTACTTGACCCTTGTGAATAGCGGTGGCGGATTCTCCAGACATTGCTGCTGATTTGTGCGACACGGAATACCTTCTTTGTGCGACTTCAAAGAGAGATCTTCCCCTTTGCTTAGCAATCGAAGGAGGCCAGTACGAAGACCTCTAGAGGACATTTGATGCTTTCGATTGGATATCTCAGATCTGACACGTAGTCGTCTTTATGTACAAAGGAGTTTGTGATTCTGAAAAGAAAAGGAAATTGCGGTAGAATTTGAGAATCTTAGCGCGTGAATTGAAAGAACGTTACGAAAGGTTGAGAACGATCATAAATCTGAGCGGGGTCGGTTCTTAAACCGTCGTGGGATATGATACGTTCCAGCCAAAGGGACGGTGAAAGGAACCGTCGTGGGATATGCTATAATTCTATTTTTTATTGAATATATATTGACATTACTATTATATTATTTAAATACTACTAATATTAATATAGTTACTATTATATTATATAACTACTATTAATATAATTAATAGTTAGTAAGTAATATTATAATACTAATATTATAATTAATTAATTACTATTATTATATTTAATTAATAAAAGTGAAAAGATGGAAAAATAAAACAAATGGAAAAAGTGAGAAAATAAAATAATAACAAAATAATAATTATGATTGGTCAAAGTAGTCGCGACAATCTGTTATACTGGTCGCGAGTGTGGAAAGAGGGCAGTTCTTTGGCAACTGTCTCAATTATGTTACTCAATATGCTTAAAAATCTACGACGGTTGGCTCTAACTGTCGTGACAACTGTCGCAGTCCAAGAATAAGGACAGATTTATGGGAACCGTCGCAACTCATGTGTCGTAAAACTCATTTTTTCTTGTAGTGAACGGCGTATTCATCTCGTTCAATAATTGATAAAATCTTTGCGCTTCCTCATTCGGCAACTCTTCCCCGTCAAAATCTTCAGGTTCATCATATGTCACGTTCACACTAAAAGCATCCTCAACCATGTCACCGATCAAATTAAAGTTCTCCTCATACTCCATAACCGGTCGACTACTTGAAGCATGCGTGTTGCTAGTCTCTGGTACATTAACCGGTAGTTCTTCACCATTATACGTCCAAACCCAATAATTTTCAATGAATCCCCTTCTATGCAGATGACGTGTTACTTCCTCTGGGTCACTAATTATTGGTCTACATTCACATTTAAGACAGGGACACCTAACCCCTCATTCACTTCGACAACAATCCTGAGCAAACGCCCACTTAATAAACCCATCAACTCCTACTATAAAATTGAGTTTAAGTCCACTTCTTCCTGGATATGTTCTATCGTACATCCAACTGCGATAATACCGATAATATTCCATACTGCACATTTATACAATCATTGTCTTTTTCATTAGAAATATTAATCAACTTAATAATATTATTCTTAAACTATTTAATACTATTCTTAAAAATATAAATTTTGCTTTATTATATATATACTAACATATAAATAAATATTCAAATGTAAAATATATAATTTTTTATTATATAACAATAATATCAAAAAACAATAATATAACATATTTACTTTTTATTATATATATACAACAATAATATTAGAAAACAAATAATGTAACATATATACTTTTTATTATATATATAACAATAATATTAAAATAATAATATAATATATATACTCTTTTTTTAATTATGTTTTTTATAAATTCTTATTTTAATATATAATTTTTTTCTTCATATCTTTAACATATAAATAAAAAAATAAAACTATTATAATAAATATAATATACATTTTTGTTTTTAAATATGTTATTAAATTTATGTGTTAACATATATATATACATCTATAAAAAATAAGACTTTTAATTTTATGTTTTCTAAAATTTTTTATTACCAGTACATATACTACTAACAAAATACATATACTCCCTAACCACAAAATACATATACTACTAATCTATATAATACATATAAAATATATAAAAAAAATGCATAAATACCTCTATATAATTTCTTCACTTAATTTGCTTCTTCTTGTGTAGCTCTTGGTGTTCTTCTTCAAATTTCTCTACAAATAATGAACAAATGAACAAATACCCTTTTTAATATTTATTACCAGTATAATAAATAATGAACAAATGAAATAAAAATTTATCAAAATATGAATACCTTATTTTTCTTCAACAATTTGGGATGGAGGAAATTTGATTTGGGAATTTGGGTTTGAGAGGAAGAAGAATGGGTTTGAGAGGAAGAAGAAAGGAAGAGGAAAGGAAGAAGAAAGGAAGAGGAAAGGAAGACAACGCTGCTGTAACGGATGAGAATTTTGGAGATGTAAACGTCAAGTAGCGACGTGACTGTCACGTCGCAACATTGCCACGTGATACTCACGTCGCTACACACTAAACAAAAATATTATTCTCTTTCCCACTTTGCAACCCTGTCCTCAACCAACTTTATTTTCCCCCCTTTAATGTAGCTACGTGGCTATCACGTCGCTACCAAATTTCAAATTTCCCCCTTCTGTAGCGACGTGTAAGACACGTCGCTGATTTTTTTACTATACAAACTTCTCTGACTTGCGTTATGTATCATTAAAATATGTTTGCGACGTGGTTATCACGTCGCAACTGCATTTATTACTCACGTGATAACCACGTTGCTAATATATGTCGCTGGGGATCATCTTTCTTGTAGTGTAATAAAATATATAGTATGTTCTGACATTAAATTATAAATATATTAATTAATTTTTATATTCTATTAATCAATTTTATTTTATTATTTAATTTTTTTTATGTTTAAAAATCATTAATCAAATTATAAACGGTATTAATCAATTTTATATAAATTATTAACTAAAATTTGAATGATATATATTAATTTTTTTATATTAGAATATATATTAATTAATTTTAATATTTTATCAACTAAAATAATTTAAAATAAATAAAAAAATATATCAAAAAATTAAAATAATAATAATAAAAATAGTATTCACGTATTTCTGAATAATATATGAAGTGTATGTGGAAGTTTTTAGTCTCAAGATATCTTTTTTCTTAGATAAATGAGATGAAATAAGTGATTCTAAATCAAAAGGTATAGGTTAATAATTCTTCAGGTGGCTTAATTTTTTGAAAACATTTAATAGTTTCTTGAATTTAAAAATAAAATATATATTGGAACTCTAATTTTTTTCAAAATCTAATTAAAAAACTCATACACATAAATTTTGAGAACTAAATAATTATAGTTATAGGTTCAAAATCGCTCATCATATCTAATATACGTTTCAGTCTTCTATCATTTGAGTTGTATTTGCGGAAAAAACAAATTAACGGTTAAGCACTGTATAATCATTTAAAAGTTAGAGATTCTATTAAATTTTTTATTTAAACGTCTATAATTACAATTTAGTGAATAGTTGAAAGACTCAAAATGCTTCTTTTTTTTTAAAAAAAAATATGAGAATATTTTCAAAATAATTAAATAAAATTATAGAAAATTTTATCCAAATTACTTAATTTTTCAATTTTAATCCTAAACTAACCTACCTTTCAAATTAATTCTCAATATACCTTATTTTTCAAAAAAAATAAATAAAGAGAAAGCGTCAATTAAATTAGTACTTCTTAATTTTTTTTCAATTATTTATAAATTTACTTGCAAATTTAGATTATCTACGAATTTGCTTACAAATTTGTCAAATCATCAGATAAATTCACACACAAAATTCGAACCTATATATAAACATAGATGTGATTCTTGCCAATTCGAAGTATCTATCATATTTTCAACCAAAAAGAATGTATTATTTTTGTAATCTAGCAAAGAAAAACATGAGATATCGGGTCCATATTTTGCTCAATGGCAATTAATTTTATTAGATTTTTAAAAAAATCTAGTAAAAATATATAGTTTTAAAAAAACTTGTTAGTGTATTTTGAAAAATCTAATTAAAATTCATAGTTTTTTTTAAAAATTCAATAATATATTTTGAAAATTTTGATCAAAACTCTTAATATTTTGAAAAATCTAATAGTGTATTTTGAAAATTTTGATAAAAACTCATCGTTTTTTGAAAAAATTTATTAGTGTATTGAAATTTCCGATAAAAATTCATAGTTTTTTGAAAATCTGATAGTATATTTTAAAAATTTGGTAAAAATTCTTAGTATTTTGAAAATTTTGATAGTGTATTTTGAAAAATTCGATAAAAACTCATAATTTTTTGAAAAAATCTGATAGTGTATTTTGAAAAAATCCGATAAAAATTTATAGCTTCTTGAAAAATCCAATAAAAACTTATAGTTTCTTGAAAATTCCAATAGTGTATTTTGAAAAAATCGATAATATATTTTGAAAAATCTGATAGAAACTCATTGAATTTTTGAAAATTATGTAAAGACTCATAGATTTTTTTAAAATTTAGTAAAAACAGTATATTTTTTGAAAAATCTTATAAAAATTCATATTTTTTGAAAAATCCAATAAAAATTCATAGAATTTTAAAAAATCCAATATTATATTTAAAAATTCTGATAATTTAAAATTCCGATAATTTTTTTTAAAAAATCCAATAAAAACTCAACAAATTCTTCAAACATATGATAAAACCTCATATTTTTTAAAAAAATCTAAAACACACGTAACTTTTCAAAAACATAAAACACTACAAAATAAGTTGAGTTTTGTCACGTGAAAGCCACGCCGCTACCCACCAAATCACGTCACTATTAAAATTTTGCCACCTTAAAGAACACGTCGCTATATAGCGCGTGACAATCTTGTTGCGGCGTGAAAAACATGTTACTAAGTTGTCACGTGAAATTCACGCCGCAACATACTGTATAGGATAAAAGCAATTCATAGCAGAGCAGAGCAGAGCAGAGCAGAGCAGAGCAGAGCAGAGCAGTGGGTCAGAGCAGGTTTACAATTTTTGTTACGTTAGCTTTAGCGACGTGTTTTTCACGTCACTAATTAGTGACATGAAAAACACGCCGCAACTTGTTTTATTTTAAAAAAAAATATTTTCTGTTTTAAATATATTAATTATGTTTTAATAATTAATATTATTTTTTGTTTTATTAAATTTATAAATTAAATATTATAATTTAATTATTAAATACAATATTATTAATCAAATTATCAAAAACAAAACTAAATATATCTAAATGTATAAATAAATATACTTAATATTATAAATTTAATAAACTCAAATTTAAATTTATAATATTTTTAAATATACCATATCATTATAAATTTATATTACACAAATAAAAAACTAAATACAAAATAAAAATAAAACTAAGCAGAATCGTCGTCGGAAATATCGGGAAGAAAGTCATCATTATTTTGGTGGTTATTATTTTGGCCACCACTGTTGGGATTTCTACCAAATGCTTGCATAAATTGTCGCATTTGCTCCTCCATATCAGCTTGCCTCTTCGCCATTGCCTCAATTTGTCTATTATGTTCACCCCGCATTGCCTTCATTCGGGCATTCATTTGGGTATCCATTTGGGCCTTCAATGCCGCCTCACGATCTTCGGACTCGCGTCTAGCCAATTGTCTTACCAGTTCTAACTGATCCGGTGTCAAATTTGTTTGACGTGACCCTCCTTCACCGTCTGCAGCTCTCTGATACTGATTTCTATCCCCACTCCTCAAGGTGCCCGCCAAATTTCCACCACAAAAAAAACACCCGTTAGGCCCCTTTCCCCCAACAACTTGACTCCAAATATAGAAATCCACATCTGGGTGAACCAGTTTTTCTGGAGGAGGCGTATACTGAGAATTATGGGTCAGAAATTCTACAAGCAACGCCTGATAATCCTCCTACACATACAATAAAAAAATTAAGTTTAATGTATAAGTAACATTAATGAAATTAAATGAAATAAAAATAATAATAAAAAATAAATAGCCACGTGATTGTAACGCCACAACTTATTAGTTGCCACTCAATTTTCACGCCACAACATGTCATTTGCTACATGAAAATCACGTCACAAAATTGCTTAAAAAAATATATAAACATAAATTTACTTACCAGGGCTTTTTTTGTGCGCTCGTCAGTAAATCCTCCCGATTTCTTTGTCCGAGTCTCCTTAACCAGCTCCGTCATCAATGGTTGTCTCCCCAAACGCTTAGCCTAAATATAAAAATTAACTTAAATTAATAATATGTTATAAATCCAAATATGACCTTAAAAAGTGGTAATAATTACCATGCGTCGAGCATGCTCAGCAGTACTAATACTTCCCACAGCATTAATGCAACCCCCTTTTTCAGATGCCCTCATCTTCTTTGCAGTTTCAGATTTAGCCTTAAATTCATCTGATTCTCAATATTTAAGAAGTTGTTCAAAAACTTCTTTGCCTATCCATTTGGGACGAATGCCCAAAAGGTGCCAATTCTCTCTAACACGTCGTAGCATGTCAGAAAGTCGTCTTGAACTCCTCCCAAAATAATTTTTTTTTTTACTTTGTTATGGTTCAGGGGATCCCAAACACACTTCGCCTGCAATATTGTATGACATTAAAATAAATAGTTAGATAAATTATAACAATAATGAAAAGGTCATTTAAATAAAAATAACTTAAGAAATAAATTAATTATACCTGAAATTGCTTGAACCATTCTTCTTTATCGGAAACTTCTCTAAAACTCTTCAAAAATGTTGTATAATTCTGCTGAATTATATAATTGATAACCTTAGCCGCAGTCCGACTCGGCCCGAAACTAAAACAACAATAATTGAATTAGCATAATTAATTATATAAAGTTATATTAAAAATGGAAATGTGTACTTATAAATAAAAATCAATAAATAAGAAACTTACGAGTTCCCTTCAGGCCATATCCAAAATCTCCCATCAATGGTATGAATCTCACTCGGACGCTTGGACATATGGAGCAAAACCATCAGAGCATAATCCAAGCCTGACATTTCTAGGTTCAGCGGCAAAATCAGGATGTACCTCATCAAAGTGCTTCCATGCATGGCCGTCAGATGGGTGTCGCATATTGCCTGGGCTTGTTTTGTTTGTATGATGCCATGTCATTTGACTTGCACTGTGCATTGAAGAAAACATTCTTTTTAACCTTGGTATTATCGGAAGATAAAACATGGACTTTACTGCTACCCGTTTTTGGTTACTGTTAATGGCTCTATTGCGAACTTTATATCTTGGACTATGACAAAACTTACATTCCTCTGACGATCCATCTTGAGTACCAAACTCGTTGTCATAAAACAACATACAACCATTAGTGCAACAATCAATCTTTCTTACTCTTAAACCCAACTTCGACACCAACTGCTTTGCATCATAGAAACTCGCAGGCAAGTTGTCTTTCGTTGCAGTTGAGTCCAACATCATTTTTGCGAAGTGCTCCAAACACTGATCAGGAACATTCCAATTTGACTTGGTGGCCAATAATCTAACACACATTGATAGTTTTGAGTCTGACGACCCCTCAAACAATGGCGTATTCATCTCATTCAACAACTGATAAAATCTCTGCGCTTCCTCATTCGGCAACTCTTCCCCGTCAAAGTCTTCAGGTTGATCATACGTTAACACCAAAAGCATCACCAACCATGTCACCTATCAGATTAAAGTTTTCTTCAAATTCCATAGGTGGTTGCATAACCGGTTGACTACTTGAAGCATATGTGTTGCTAGTCTCTGGTACATTACTCGGCAGTGTTTCACCATGATGCGTCCAAACCCAATAATTTTCAATGAAACCTTTCCTATGCAAATGACGTGTTATTTCCTCTGGGTCACTAATTATATATCTACATCCACATTTAAGACAAGGACACCTAACTCCTCCTTCACTTCGACAACGTTCCTGG
Source organism: Vicia faba (assembly GCA_948472305.1). Classification (NCBI taxonomy): domain Eukaryota; kingdom Viridiplantae; phylum Streptophyta; class Magnoliopsida; order Fabales; family Fabaceae; genus Vicia; species Vicia faba. Next base: position 363,277,193 of record OX451740.1, on the reverse strand, counting down.
GCAAACGTCCACGCGATAAAACCATTAACCCCGTCTATAAAATTGGGTTTAAGTGCGCGTCTTCCTGGATATAGTCTATCGTACATCCAACTACGATAATACATATAATATTCCATTTACTGCAAATTTATATAATCAAAACCTATTTAATTAGAAATATTAATTAATCAACTTAATAATAATCCTAAACATATACAATTAAAGATAAATATATGCTTTCAACAATATTTATAAACTCCTAAAAATATTTTTAAACACTTAAAATTTAATTTAAACACCTAAATTTTATAAACTCCTAAAAATTTAAAAACTAATTAAACTCCTAAAAATTTAATTTAAACACTTAAAATTTATAAATTCCTAAAAATATTTATTTATTTTTAAACACTTAAAATTTAATTTAAACACCTAAATGTTATAAACTCCTAAAAATTTAATTTAAACACTAAAAATTTATAAATTCCTAAAAATAAAAAAACTTAAACTCCGAAAATAATTAAACTCATTCATCATCACAAATTAATAACTAATAATTATTATAAACTAAATAATTAAACCTAACATTTAACTCAAATACAGAAAATATATATATATATATATATATATATATATATATATATATATATATATATATATATATATATATATATATATATATATATATATATATATATATATATATATATATATATATATATATATATATATATATATATATATATATATATATATATATATATATATATAAAACCTAAATTCAACAATTTTAACCCAATGCAAATTAATCAAAATCAGAAAATATACTAATTTCAAAAAAAAAAAATTCAAGACATACCTTTTATCTTATAACTCCTTCAATCTTCTTGTCCCTTTTTGCAATCTATACTTCAATTTTCTTCTTGTCCTTCAAATAAAAATTGAAAAAAATTTATACTCAAAATAACACATCAAAAGTTATTAACAAAGTATATAAAACATGAAATTGAAATTACCTTACAAAATGGATGAAGATGGTAGGAATTATAGAGTGGAGAAGAAAATTTTTTGGGGAAGAAAATGGGTATGGTTGAAGAGTGGGGAAGAAAATTTGTGAAGGTTGAAGATGAAGAAGTTATAGAAACAGAAACGTTGTGGAACGTTTTCATAAGTTACATAAACCACGTAGCGACGTGAAAATCACGCCGCAACGTTGCCACGTGATTTTCACGTCGCAACAAATATACAACAGTTTTCCCTTCCTTCAAAGCCTGCACACGCCAGTGTTGGAAGTTGTGATTGAATTAAATTTTGTGATATTTTAATTAGCGACGTGAATCCCACGTCGCTACTTTTTTTAACAAGGAAACGTAACTGACACACTTAATGTAGCTGTTTTATATTATTAAAACACGTTGCCACGTGATTTTCACGTCGCAACTGGTTTTATTTAGCCACATTAAAATCACGTGACAACTTCACGTGGCTGGAAAAGCTTTTTCTTGTAGTGAAAAATCACAAAAAATAGTATGATAAAAACATTGCAATTATAGAATATCACGTAAAATTGAAAGGATGACAAATAAATATATTATCAAGACTTAAGCTTTCACCATGAATATACAGGTTTTCATTTAATTAAATTCTTCACAAACTAAGTGTATTATTTTTTGTTATATGCAAAAATAACCATGTGTTATTAAGTCCACAATTTGTCCAATGAGAATTATTTTTGCAAACTTGAAATTGGGTCTTAGAATAAATATTTTTTACACTATTTTATCATTTGAATTGTGTTTACGAATATCACCTACATTTTTTTAGATAATGTGTAATTTTTAAAGTTTAAAAAAGAATTTAATTTATGTATTTAATTGTTGGGATGAGTTATTAGGAGTATTGATACAAAGTTGAGGATTATATATTTTTGTGAAAGACACACTATTTATCCATCTAAAATCTTACATCATTTATCTATCTAAAATGTTAAGGTGATAGGTGAGTGGATTCTCCCCTTTATAAATAATTAAGTCACCACATTCTTATTTAATGTGAGATTATTTTCTAACTTACTCACACTTATATTATTATTTTAACACCTCTCCTCAAATGTGAGTCTACAGTACTTCTCCTTAAAACACTTATACCATCGTTACCTCTTCTTAGACAACAAAATATCTATTGTCCTTAAGTGTTGGGGGAGCATCTCTTTTTTTTTTTTTTTTAAATCTTTTTTGTGATTAATTATAAATATCAATTTCTTTTGATTAACTTGGAAGCATTCCTCTTTAATTTAACAATTTTGACACCATGTTTCTACCTTTGTATGATTTTTGTCATTAAGTTAGCATAATGGTACAAAAGAGAAATAAAAGAGGGATAATCACGAGTTAATCAAAAGAAATTGATATTAATAATTAATCACAAAAAGATTTAAAAAAAAACAAAAAAAAAAAACAAGAGAGGGATGGTTACAATGGTGGTGACAGAGTGGTCACACCAACAGTCACAAAGTTGAGATCATCTAGATTCCATTGATGCTTTTGAGTAAATCTATAAATAAGAAAAAACGGTGGATTACAATGTAACAAGCAAAAGTTGATTTTGGAGTGATAACCAATATCTTGTCATTAAATCCACGAAAGTATTGATGTCAAACAAATAGAATCTACAAAGCATTACTATGGGATACATATTCAATAACAAGAAATATGAGGACCTGAAGAACAGGAGACACCAAGTATGGCCGAAAGTTATTTATATGATTCCACTTTAACATAGTTAATGCATATTTAATAATCAACACTAATAGTTTTGGAGTTGGGTTTTGAAGAGTTGGTTTATATTTTGAAATGTGTGTAGTATTTTAATTTTTTTTTAAAAACAATGTACTATATTAAAATATTGTTTTTTTATACATATTGTTACCAAATCTTTTTGAGATAATTTGACGAAACTAAAAACACATACACCTGATTTCTTTTCATTTTTATAGTTGCTTTGGAAGCGTTTTAAGTCTTTCATTTTTTTTGTTGCAGTCGGAGAAGCTCAATTGTGAGAGGCTATATCCTTCCACTTTGGGGTGCAGAACTATGTAATATTATACAATTTCATGATTGCCTAGTTTTGTATGATTTAATAGGATTAATTTGAAATACCGCCTGGGGACACAAATAGATCCATTCCATCTATTCATAATAAATCACTAAAACAAAAGTTCTTATTTTGTTAGTATTGTTTACAGCCATGGAACGTAATTTCCATCTCCAAAAGTTAATAATGAAAAAAAAAAAAAAAAAAAAAACACAAGCTTTCATTCAATGGATGTGGCTGCCACTGTGAGCTGCCATCCGGTTCACCGGCTTGAACGGCATAAATCAATGAGAAAAAACTATTAAAAAATATTTTAGTATTTTTAATTATTTTAAGTAACTTAATTATTAAGTCTATTCTATTAGGGTTTGCGTGATAATTTATTTTATATATAAATAGATTAGCGGTAGCTGTCTTTGTAATCTTCTAATCATTCATTTTGTAAACTTTACAGCCGTTATTCACTACAAGAATAAATGTCCCCAGCGACATATATTAGCGACGTGATTATCACGTGAGTAGTAGCGACGTGATAACCACGTCGCTAATATATTTTAATGACAAATAATGCAAATCAGAGAACGTTGTAAAGTGAAAACATCAGCGACGTGTCTTACACGTCGCTACTGAAGGGGGAAATTTGAATTTTGGTAGCGACGTGATAGTCACGTCGCTATATTAAAGGGGGGAAAATAAATTTGGTTGATGACAGGGTTGCAGAGTGGGAGAGAGAATAATTTTTCTGTTTAGTGTGTAGCGACGTGATTATCACGTGGCAATGTTGCGACGTGACAGTCACGTCGCTACTTGACTTTACATCTCCAAAATTTTCATCCGTTACAACAGCGTTGTTTTGCTTTCTTCTTCCTTTCCTCTTCCTTTCTTCTTCCTCTCAAACCCATTTTTCTTCCTCTCAAACCCAAATTCCCGAATCAAATTTCCTCCATCCCAAATTGTTGAAGAAAAATAAGGTATTCATATTTTGATAAATGTTTATTTCGTTTGTTCATTATTTATTATACTGAAAAGAAATATTAAAAAGAATATTTGTTCATTTGTTCATTATTTGTAGAGAAATTTGAAGAAGAACACCAAGAGCCAAGAAGAAGCAAATTTAGTGAAGAAATTATATAGAGGTATTTATGCATTTTTTTAAAGATTTTATATGTATTATATAGATTAGTGGTATATGTATTTTGTGGTTAGGAAGTATATGTATTTTGTTAGTAGTATATGTACTGGTAATAAATTTTTTTAGAAAACATAAAATTAAAAGTCTTATTTTTTATATATATATATATATATATATATATATATATATATATATATATATATATATATATATATATATATATATATATATATATATATATATATATATATATATATATATATATATATATATATATATATATATATATATATATATATATATATATATATATATATATATATATATATATATATATATATATATATATTAACACATAAATTTAATAACATATTTAAAAACAAAAATGTATATTATATTTATTATAATAGTTTTATTTTTTTATTTATATGTTAAAGATATGAAAAAAAATTATATATTAAAATAAGAATTTATAAAAAACATAATTAAAAAAAGAATATATATATATTATATTATTATTTTAATATTATTGTTATATATATAATAAAAAGTATATATGTTACATTATTTGTTTTCTAATATTATTGTTGTATATATAATAAAAAGTAAATATGTTATATTATTGTTTTTTGATATTATTGTTATGTAATAAAAAATTATATATTTTACATTTGAATATTTATTTATATGTTAGTATATATATAAAAAAGCAAAATTTATATTTTTAAGAATAGTATTAAATAGTTTAAGAATAATATTATTAAGTTGATTAATATTTCTAATGAAAAAGACAATGATTGTATAAATGTGCAGTATGGAATATTATCGGTATTATCGCAGTTGGATGTACGATAGAACATATCCAGGAAGAAGTGGACTTAAACCCAATTTTATAGTAGGAGTTGATGGGTTTATTAAGTGGGCGTTTGCTCAGGATTGTTGTCGAAGCGAAGGAGGGGTTAGGTGTCCCTGTCTTAAATGTGAATGTAGACCAATAATTAGTGACCCAGAGGAAGTAACACGTCATCTGCATAGAAGGGGATTCATTGAAAATTATTGGGTTTGGACGTATAATGGTGAAGAACTACCGGTTAATGTACCTGAGACTAGCAACACGTATGCTTCAAGTAGTCGACCGGTTATGGAGTATGAGGAGAACTTTAATTTGATCGGTGACATGGTTGAGGATGCTTTTGGTGTGAACGTGACATATGATGAACCTGGAGATTTTGACGGGGAAGAGTTGCCGAATGAGGAAGCGCAAAGATTTTATCAATTATTGAACGAGATGAATACGCCGTTGTTTGAGGGGTCGTCAGACTCGAAGCTATCAATGTGTGTGAGATTATTGGCCGCCAAGTCAAATTGGATGGAGAAGGGGGGTCACGTCAACTGAATCTGACACAGGTTCAACTTGAAACAGTAAGACAATTGGCGGCAAGTGAAGTGAGGCGCGAAATGGAGGCCCAAATGACGATAATGAGGCAAGAGCAGGAGCAGCAATTAGAGATCATGCGGAAGAGGCAATCTGATATGGAGGAGCAGATGAGACGGTTTATGCAAGGTGGTGGAAATCAAAATATTCCTGATCATACACAGCCGGATGATGACGGAATTGATGACTTTGATCTTGATAATTATCCTGGTGAAGATGCCCCGTGAAAACATTTTATTTATTTCGTTTTTATATTTGCATTTATGTAAGATATTTATTTTTATCATTTTAAATTATTAAATTATATAACATTTTATTATATGACTTTATTTTATAAAATTCTATTATTCGAAATATAAAATAAAATACTATTATTCTAATAATTTTAATATATAAATTTTATTATATAAATTTTATTATATAAATTTTATTATATAAATTTTATTATATAATTTTTATTATATAAATTTTATTATTTAAATTTTATTATATAAATTTTATTATTTAAATTTTATTACATTAATTAATTAATATAAAAAATAATTACTAAACAATTTAAAAAAAAATAAAAACGTCACCTGTAGCGACGTGGGAATCATGTCACAAATTAGTGACATGATTCTCACGTTGCAACTAAAGCTGCTTTGTCAGATATTATATTCCCTACAACAAAGCTGTTGCGACGTGAATACCACGTCACAACTTTGTGACGTGGGAATCACGTCGCTACTGGCTTGCCACTGGCTCCCCAGCGACATAAGTCTCCACGTCGCTAATTTTGTTTTGCCACGTGATTTTGATGTTTGCCACGTGATTTTCACGTGGCAAATAAGCTTCTTTTTTGTAGTGATTGTAGTAAATATATTCTCTCTTAACTTTCTTTCATTTATTAACCTTATGCACCAACAAATTGGTATCCAGAGCTCTGGTTGGATTCACGGGAAATACGAGTGAAACATTGAGGTGTTGTGTGATTGATTTTGGTTTTTGAATTCGTGTTGAATCTTGAACAAAATCTAAACAAAATCTAAACAAAATCTTGAACAAAAGCACTGTGTTTGTGAGATGTAAATGTTATGTACAAGGTTGAAGATGGCCGAAAATGATAGTCTAAGCACCAAGCTTCCAGTATTTAATGGTAAAATCTGGAATCGTTGGATGATTCAAATGCATGTGTTGTTTGGCGCTCAGGATGTTCTTGAGCTTGTTACAAATGGTTATGTTCCAGTTGCAGCAGATGTGACGGAGGAACAGAGAAATGCGCAGAGAGATACAAGGAAGAAAGATCAGAAGGCGTTGTTCTTCATCCATCATTGTGTGGATGAGAACGTGTTTGAGAAAATTGTGGATTCGACGACGGCGAAGGCTGCGTGAGACACACTTAGTAGGTGTTATGATGGTGACGCATCGGTGAAGAAGGTGAAGCTTCAGTCTCTCAGAAAGTAGTATGAGAATCTCAACATGAAGGACAACGAAAAGGTTTCTGAGTACATCTCTAGAGTGATTCTGATCACTAATGAGATGAAAGCTTGTAGATAAACCCTTTCTAAACAAGTGATCATAAAGAAGGTATTGAGGTCGCTTACTCCTCAATTTAATTAAATTGTTGTAGCAATTGAATATTCTAAAGATCTGGACATCATGAGAATATAAGAGCTACAAAGCAGTTTAAAGGCGCAAGAGTTGCGTCTGATTGAAAGAACTTCTGAGAGGAAAGTTGAGCGGGCTCTAAAAGCTTCCTTTGTCAAGAAGAACCAGAAGAATAGAAAACATGGTAGGTCTCAGAAGTCAGAAGTCTTCTATTCTGGGGAAAAGAAACATCAGAAGGGAAAGGAGAAGTATGATAGGAGAATGGTTCAGTGTTACTGTTGTAAGCAGTGCCACTTTGCTAAAGATTGTTGGTCAAATAAAGAAGAAGCAAAAATAGCCAGAGGAGATTCTGATGATGAACCTGTGCTATTGATGGCTTATGAATCTGATGAGGAACTTATCAGATTGTCATTTTCTGATTCTGAAGGGGAAGAAATGGCTCTAAATATTCTGATTCTGGAGGAGTGATTTTATATGAGTCAGAATCAGAATATGACTCTGAGTCGGAATCAGAAGATGACTTTGAAGATTCTGAAGATGAGTCAGAATCTGAGGTTTCTGAAGAAGAGTCATAGTTAGAAGATGACTCTGAAGCTGAAGACAAGTAAGAATTCGAAGGTGATTTTGAGTCTGAAGAAGAATCAAAAGATGAGTCAGAATCTGAAGGAGATTCTGCTTCTGAAGATGAATCAGAACCTGAAGGTTCTGAAGATAAGTTAGAACTTGAAAGTTCTAAAGAAGAGCTAGAGTCTGGAGATGAAGAATCTTCTAGAGACTCTGAAGATGAGTCAGATGGTGAATCTGATTCTGATCCAGATTTTGATCCAAAATCTAGTGGTGATCATGCTTCTGGAAGAGAAAACTCTGAAGATGTAGGAGGACAAGCTTCTGAAGATGATCATGTTTCTGGTGAAGATCATCATTCTAAAGGTGGAACTTCAAAAGGTAGAGATTTTGAAGGCAATTCAGAAGGTGGAAATTCTGATGGTGGTCAAATATCTGATATTGTTCTAGAATTGGAAAGAGTTTTTGAACAAGTTCAGAGGCCACAAAGAATCATATGAATACCAAGAAGGTTTGAAGAGTTTGACATGTTCCAAGACACTAAAATAGATTTAGAAGGAGAAATTGTTCAGTGTGTCGTGTTAGTAGACTCTGAACATGTGAGTGTTGAAGAAGCTCTCAAGAAGAAAGTATGGTTGAATGCCATGAAAGAAGAACTTGAGGCTATAAAAAGAAGCAAGACCTGGAAGTTGACTAAGCTTCCAGATAAGAAGAAAGCCATCAACGTAAGATGGGTTTTCAAGGTAAAGCTTAAGACAAATGGATCAATTGGAAAGCACAAAGCAAGGCTAGTGGCTAGAGGTTTTCTTCAGAAATATGGGCTAAATTATTTTGAGTTGTTTTCTCCTTTAGTTAGACATGAAACAATAAGATTGGTGATTGCTTTAGCTGGATATAGAAAGGGAGAGTAGCGCGCATGAGTGAGAGAGGAAGAGTTTTGATGGGGGTCTGTAACGTATAGCCTAAATATAGTACTGCAAGTGCACAACCTATCGGAGTAATATATAAGATTATCGAACCACAGAGACCAATTGTCAATCTATCAACTCTATTGCTAAGGTGCTTATCTAAGGTGAACAAGAATATTGATGTGAGTGCAGTGCAACAAAGTAAATGAGCGAGATAAATAACAGTTTAAAAGACAGTTTGGAATGTAAATCATGTAATCAGATATTGATCCGGTCATGCGTAGATGAAACTACTTATGGGGCAGTATTTTCTATTGATAGCAAAGAATCAATTTAACGGGAACTTGTAGCTTTTGACTACTAAGAACCGAATTTACTCTTTAAATTAAATTCCTTTATTGTCACATATAAAGGGTGCCTTCCGCGTTAAAGAGGTAAACCTATTTTTAAGAAATTGATAGTTTTGACTTAACAGAAAAGTAATTTTACTTGGAAAGATTAACTTAAAGAGACTTTTGGCTTTTGACCAAGAGTCAGATTTCAAACCTACAAACGCGTCCGAAAATAGTTTCAAAATTGTTTTCTAAAAAGGTCAATGATTCCTATTTAACCAATCAACGGCTTTCGCTCTTTTCATTTGGTTAAATAGTAATCAAGTCGTATCATTAGTTTGGACGGCTTTCGATCTTACCCAATAAACATTTAAACATAATTGACTTAAGTTAAAAGCAAAACATCCCCAGAGTATTTTCACTAGCATGATAATTGGAACACGACCATGATGACAATCATTACATTCAAACCTTTATAGTTTAGCCAGACATAATAAGTGCGAGTCTATAAAACGTGTAGACTATGATAAGAGCGAGTAAGTAAAAGAGTGCGAGTCTATAAAACGTGTAGACTATGGTAAGAGCATTTAGAGTCTATAAAATGTGTAGACTATGGTAAGAGCATTTAGAGTCTATAAAACGTGTAGACTATGGTAAGAGCAATTATAAGTAAAGAAATGCAATAAAATAGAACCTTGCTCCAGTCGGAGACTTGAATCTGATACAAATCTGCGGAATGGTAAGGCTGGTATGATGAACTTCAACCAAAGTGCTCCAAGACTCGATTACAACTCAATCTACACCGCAATAACTCCCCGATGTGAAGAGATTATTACTTTACAGAAACTGATAGTATATGGCTTAAGATTGTACTAAGCTTGGATGAAACTAAAAAATTAAAATCGAAAACTATTTATAGAGGATCCTTGAGATGCGTAAAGACCAGCATGCCCCTCAACTTCTTCTGAGCGGGAAACTTTTGTGAAGGCCGCGGGCGCGGTGGCAGTGGCCGCGGGCGCGGTGGCTGGAACTGCCAGATCGTGGGAACGTGGCAGTTGGTCTCTGGGTGAAAGTGGGCCACGTCATCGCGTTCCCTGTAGCCGGCGCGGCGCTGAACGCCATAAGTGCAGAATATCTTGAAAAACCCTAATTTCTTGGCGTTTTGGCTCGTTTCTTCACAGAAGGCTCTGAAATGACAAGAATCCTGAAAACAAAGGAAAAAGGAACATAATACGAGAAAATGATAATAAAAACTAAGGAAAACATGTGATAGTTGAGTCAGAAACATAGTGCGATTTAGTGCGATCAAATCCTCCCACGCTTAGACCTTTGCTTGTCCTCAAGCAACAACTCTTAGAAGTAGATGAAAGAAAATTATGGTGTATACAGGTTTTGGGCAAAGAGGGCTTCTAAGTTCGAGTAAGGGTGTGTTGTCAGGCACTAACTATCTGAACCAAGGGTATCGTAATTACACTACTCGCAGAAATGTGGACATAAACCTCATAAGTATACAGATCGATCCTAATATCCTTACTATGCTAAGACTTCTTTTTGTACGAGGTCCTTTTTCATTCAGGCGCAATCACATTAAGCCCGTTATCCGTACATACTCATGGTATAGTGACCGGTTAGTGACTCTGATCTCAAGTGATGGGATTCTGGTACAAGAGTTGGTTTAACCCCTTTTTATTTTACCCATTTGCAGTTGCGGGGGATCGGACCGTAGTCCGCCCTACCAAGTCCAGCACCAGATACCTCTGGACCAACTACAACAGATGTGCCTTATATATATATTTTTTTTTCTTTGTTTTTATTAGTGCTTACAACTTTCTTGAGTTGAGTAATCTTTGTGAGGATCACCCAACTCGTAGTCGTATTCATACTTTATTTTATAAACTTTTAAGGCAAAATAGAGATCATCCACTTATATTCATCGATCCTACACTTAGAGCATGCTTAGGCCGGAGCTGACTGCTTAGATAAACTACTTGAAGACCTAATTGTACAGTTTTATTCAAAATCATAGCATATTGGGAAGAAAGGATCTAATCTAAATGTTCAAAAAGGCTTACGGTGTTAAAACGATAACGAATTTTTCAAAAAGTGAGTGCCCAAGAAATAGACCCTATCTAGGACCTGTCTCATAGCCCAAATCCTTAAAAACAACCACAATTCTTTGAAAAAGATTTTGTAAAATTTTTGTAAGGCTAAAAAGTGGGGGAAATGAAAGGGTACACTACGCAGAAAGACTCGCCTATCACATGCATTTTATTAACTACGAATATAACATACCTAAAAGGAAAAATGCGGAAGGGAAATAAAAGCAGGAAAAACGGGAAATAAAAGCGATAAATGCTCCTCCCACACTTAAATCGGACATTGTCCTCAATGTTCCAAAATAAGGTAGGAGGAGGTACCTGAAAACGCTAGTGGGGGCCACTAGGACCTTCACCATCCTGGTTGGTACGACCGGAACGGCGGCTACGGCTGCGACGACGGCTCTCTCGGTCCAAAACTAGCTGCTCCATTCTCTCTGTCAAGGCGGCATTTGCCGCTTGTAGCTCTTGGGTCCTACCAATGAGGGTGCCTTGGGTTGCCTCCATCAATTGGAAGTGACGAGCGTATGTGGTCTGGTTAAGGTGTTGTTCTCTCTGGAAAGCCAGCTGACTTTCCATAATAGTGCGCAGAGAGCTAGCATTTTGCTGTTGGGATGCTTGCATGAAGGCCATGTTATCGGTCGCCTGTTGCTGCAAAGTAGCAAGGAGGGTGTCCCTCTGGGCCTCTCGGGCCATATGCTCACGCCACATGTCCTCAGTGACATGGAAACTAGGAGCTGTACCTGCATATGGGTTAGACGTAGATGGTGTCGTGTGTGGTGGTGAAAAGTGGGGTGGTTCTTCCGTACGGAAATTGTACTCATCATCAGTGTTGTTACCCTCATTTAAAGGTAGATTTGGGGGCAACGGACCAATAAAAGCAGGAGCGTTGAGATCGTAGGTCCAGTTACGCTCAAATCTGATATCAGTACGACGGGTGCAAGGAATAACAACACTGGGAACAGCGGCACCTCCAACCATGAGGAAGTAACCACCTTCCCTCCTCGTCTTGCATAGACGCATATCCCTTAAAAATTTAAGATTTGCAATACGAGGAGGAAGTGGCTCAAGGGTGGCAAGTTCTGTATCCAATCCTATGGCACGGGCAATAGTAGTAATCAGTCCACCAAAGGAAATCGGCCCACCTTTTCTTAAAACATGGTGCATGTGGGCAATCATAAATGGGACTGGATTAACTTTGGTGTCTGTAAGGCAGCTCTGCATGATAATTAATTCTTTAGCATTCACCTTGTTTGGGTTTTCCCGAGCAAAGATGGTGGATGCTAAAAGAAATATAAAAACACGAAGGGCAGGATTGTGGATATGAGAAGCAAGTAGGCCATCAAAAGATGTTGCATTTTGTTTAGTAATCCTGGCCCAAAATGCTTCAAATGCCCAATCCGTGTCTAAAGGTGCTTCACAAACGGCACCATCCCCATAAGGCCATCCTAACATGGCAGCTAGACCGTCAGTGGAGTAGTCATATTCAACATTAAACATTCTAAATTTTACTCCACCTACGGCGCTAGCAGTGTTAGGAGAGACGTTATAAATTAAAGAACTCAAAAATTCGAACGTCAGCCTAGGGTAGGTTGGTGCTTGAGTAGCAAAAATATCATGCATGCCTAGTTTGTCGAGAAGGAAAAATACACTATGGTATATACCTAATGAATATAGACAGTTTTCATCGATATACCTGGTAGAGTGTATTGGTGTTGTCAGCAATTTCTCAAGCCGCTTTTGTTGTCTTTCTCCGGGTTGGCCATCTCGCAAAATGTAGCCGTGATACTCCATAGGATTTTCTTGTGGATGAATATAAAGAGAAAGAATGGGATGTAGAAGTAGTGAAGGTGTGAGGAAGAAAATGAAATAGTGGGGGTATTTATAGGTAGTGAAGAAAAATGGTGGTTGATGAATATTTATGATGGGAATAAATGTAGTGGGGTAGGTATGGATAATAAAGGAAGTTATGGGGGGTTAAGAATGGAAGAAAATGGGATTGGAAGTGGAAAAAGAGGCAAAATGGGGGGAAAACCGAGCCACTAGCCGTTAGGTGACCGTTACGTCACCGCGGGCGCGGCAGGGATCACCGCGGGCGCGGTCAGGGCGAGCCAAGTTGGGCCGGTCTTGCTTCCTTTCCATTGGGCTTTTCCTTCCTTGCCATTAGCTTCAATTTTTGGAGGTGTACCTAGTTTTCTTACGAACGTGCATATATGTATGTGAATACATATATACATGTATATTTATTTATTTTTATATCAAAATTTTCATTATGGTGACCAGAAAAACAAAAACATTAGTAAATGAAAGGTATATATAGAGAAAAAAAACACATATGGATATATATATATATATATATATATATATATATATATATATATATATATATATATATAGGTACGGACATCGGGTCACCAAAATAGTTATTAATAATGCAGGAAACAGATAATGCAAAAAAATGAGTCTGAAAAGGAAATCAACATAATACTAATAATACTAGAACTAGAGATCTTGTGAATAACACATATCTATCGCCAACCGGAAGGATGCTCTGCAGGAGTGTCTGGGCCACGCAGCTCAGTCAGCTGGCGTCGAATCTCTGCCACCTCGTGAGCTAATTCATCTAACTCACCAGCAAAGGTAACATCATTCAGTTCCAACTGTAAATGAAGGTCAGCCACCTCATTGCGGAGAGTGGCTATCTCAGTGCGCATAGCAGTCAACAGAGTGTGAATATCAGGTTCCTGCAAGCTGAGGTTATTAGTAAGAACAGTAGTGCGTGTAACCTCGGGTCGGGATGTGTGATCTGGAGTAGAGTCCTCGGGAGCAGGAGTGTATTCAGGAGTAGGATCTTCGGAAGCAGGAGTGTATTCTGGAGTGGGATCTTCGGAAGCAGAAGTGTATTCTGGAGTGGGATCTTCGGAAGCAGGAGTATATTCTGGGGCATACTCTGATATCTCACCCCAACCTTCTACAGAATAGTTCCAATTAGCAGGGTTGGAAACACAAGTCATCTGAGGGTCTGGCAGTGTGAAGGTGTAAACTGTCTGGTCATCGATGAGCAATCTGTACTGATATGGGTGGAAAGAGGCCCTCCTCATGAGCCCACGATCCATGCAAAAGTCTAAATCCAGGAAAGTATATCCACAATATGGGGTCAGCTGTGCTATCATACTGTCCAAACCCAAAGCAGAAGCTATCTGTGTCACATTCCCTCCGGAATGAATGAGTCCTACAGCGGATCGAGCAGTCTGCTCGAGGCTCTCTATCAGAAAACCTCCACTAGCTATAGGTCTGGACTGACTGGCACAGTATAGGAAAAGGATCTCCTCAGCGGTGACTAAGTGGTCACAGTAACTCCTCCCAAAGAAAGTGTGGCACAGAATCATCTCAAAGTATCGGAAAGCCGGGTTATGGATCTTCCTGGACAGCTGGGTAGAGGGGTCAAGGCTGGCTCCATCAGTAATGTCCTGCCAAAATTTATCAATATCTCTGTCCATATAGTAACTCAATGGTAACTCAGTGATAGCGGTCGGTCCAGTTTGGAAACCAAGCAATTCCCCAAATTCTTTGATGGTCAGGGTATACTCGGTACCAAACAATCTGAAACTTAGGCATCCTCGCTCATCTCCTTCACCCACCCATGGGTTATAATCCATAGAGCTAAGAAACTCCAGAGTAAGGTTCCTGTAGGTTTTGTGGACATCATCAGCATAATAATCCCAGCCAAGTTGGTTGCACAGATACCTAATACTTGGCTCAATCCCGAGTGCCTCCATGCAGCTCTGATCGGGGTACCTAGTGGGTACCATAGGTCTAGCAGATAAGGTAGCAAATCGGGCTTTTTGTGCTTCATCCCTGAAAATCACAACCATACCATCGGGGTAATGCATCCTGAAAATATAAACACAAGAAATTAGTCCAGATAAAACATATATAAATTAATAAAATAAAATTAAGAATAAACCATGGGTTGCCTCCCATGCAGCGCTTGTTTAACGTCTTTAGCTTGACGATTAGATCTTACTTTATGTGGGTATTGGTGGGTCTATAAGAATATGACTAGAGTAGTCAACAGGCAAATCGCCTCCTTTGTATAGCTTCAGTCTTTGTCCATTTACCACAAATGGAGCGCATGAATTGTTTTTGATTTCTACTGCTCCAGACTTTAGAACTTTTGACACTTCAAATGGACCTGTCCATCTTGAACGAAGCTTACCAGGAAAAAGTCGTAACCTTGAGTTAAATAGGAGAACAGGGTCACCAATGTTGAAATCTTTCTTGATGATTTTTTTATCATGCCACATCTTGGTTCTTTCCTTATATATGATGGCATTCTCATAGGCATTCAAGCGAAGCTCTTCTAGCTTGTGAATGTCCAGGATACGTTTTTCTCCGGCTTTTAGGTAATCTAGATTCAAGGATTTAATGGCCCAATAGGCTTTATGTTCTAGTTCGAAGGGTAAATGACAGGACTTTCCATAAACCAATTGATAAGGAGTTGTTCCAATAGGGGTTTTATAAGCCGTTCTATAAGCCCATAAGGCGTCTTTAAGTTTTCCAGACCAGTCTTTTCTGGATAATGATACGGTTTTCTCTAGGATCTGCTTAATCTCCCTATTCGATACTTCTACTTGGCCACTGGTTTGCGGGTGATATGGTGTTGCTACTCTATGTTTTACTCCGTATTTGCTTAGAAGCTTGTCAAATATCTTAGATATAAAATGCGATCCTCCATCACTTATGACTAACCTCGGGGTTCCAAACCTAGGAAAAATAATATTCTTAAACAGTTTGATAACTACCTTGGTATCGTTTGTGGGTGATGCAACAGCTTCTATCCACTTTGAGACATAATCGACAGCTACTAGGATATACTTGTTACCCATTGAGGAAGGAAAAGGTCCCATGAAATCTATACCCCAGACATCAAATATTTCCACTTCTTGGATGTTACTTAAAGGCATTTCATCATGTCTTGAGATGTTCCCAGTGCGTTGGCATCGGTCACATTTTGTAATGTAAGTGTGGACATCGCGCCATACAGTAGGCCAATAAAAACCTGCTTGAAATATTTTGGCGCATGTTTTAGATGTGCTTGCATGTCCACCATAAGGTGCAGCATGACAATGTTTAATGACGTTGCCTACTTCTTCTTCCGGCACACAT
Source organism: Vicia faba (assembly GCA_948472305.1). NCBI lineage: Eukaryota > Viridiplantae > Streptophyta > Magnoliopsida > Fabales > Fabaceae > Vicia > Vicia faba. The sequence continues at coordinate 363,260,898 of OX451740.1, read as the reverse complement.
CGTCTGAATATATTATCTATTCCTCTTTTGAATAGGAGGGGTTCATCCCAAAAGAAGTGTTTAACATCACTAAAAAACTTCTTCTTCTGTTGGTAGCTTAAGTCAGGGGGTATGATATCAGCGGCCAGATAATTCACAATATCTGCGTACCATGGTATGTTGTTCAAGGTTGAGATTTCCTCATAGGTCTCTTCTTCAGTTGAGTTTATCCCAGCTATTAATCTTTCATAAGTAGAGTGATCGTCTATAGGTATAAGTTCATGTTTAAGGTGTTCTAACCTAGAGAGATGATCAGCTACTAAGTTTTCAGCTCCTTTTTTATCCTTAATATCCAAGTCAAATTCTTGGAGTAAAAGAACCCATCTGAGCAATCTAGGCTTAGCATCTTTCTTACTTAACAAGTACCGGATTGCTGCATGATCTGTGTATACTATTATTTTTGCTCCCACCAAATAAGATCGAAATTTATCAATAGCAAAAACTACGGCTAGCAATTCCTTTTTTGTGGTTGTATAATTTAGCTGGGCAGCGTCTAGTGTTCTACTAGCGTAGTAAATAGCATGCAATTTCTTGTCTTTTCTTTGCCCTAGTACAGCTCCTACAGCGAAATCACTAGCATCGCACATGATTTCAAAGGGTTGTGTCCAATCAGGTGGTCTTATGATAGGTGCTGAAATAAGAGCTTGCTTTAAAACTTCAAAGGCCTCAAGACATTTTTGGTCGAATTCAAACTCGACATCCTTCATCAATAAGTTAGTTAAAGGTTTTGTTATTTCGGAAAAATTCTTGATGAAACGTCGGTAGAACCCGGCATGTCCTAGAAAACTTCTTACTTCCCTAACGGTCTTAGGTGGGTTTAGGTTTTCTATAACTTCTATCTTGGCCTTATCAACTTCTATACCTCTTTCAGAAATAATGTGTCCCAAGACTATCCCTTCATTTACCATAAAGTGGCACTTTTCCCAATTCAACACAAGGTTTACTTCCACACATCTTTTTAAGATTTTCTCTAAGTTTGAGAGGCAGTTTTTGAAATCAAACCCACATACTGAAAAATCGTCCATAAATACTTCCATAATTCCATCTAGGTAGTCTGCGAAAATTGACATCATACAACGTTGGAAAGTGGCAGGTGCATTACAGAGTCCAAAGGGCATTCGTCTATAAGCGAATGTTCCATAAGGGCAAGTAAATGTGGTTTTTTCTTGGTCCTCTGGGTGAATAGGGATTTGGAAAAACCCCGAATACCCATCAAGATAGCAGAAATATGAGTGTCTTGCTAGACGTTCAAGCATCTGATCTATAAATGGGAGAGGGAAATGGTCTTTTCTCGTTGCCTTATTCAACTTTCTGTAATCTATACACATATGCCATCCTCCTTCTGTTCGTTTTGCCACATGCTCACCTTTCTCATTTTCCATAACAGTGATACCTCCTTTCTTGGGTACCACATGGACTGGGCTTACCCATTCACTATCCGAAATTTGGTATATGATACCAGCTTCTAGTAACTTAAGAACTTCTTTCTTGACTACATCACTCATGATAGGGTTTATTCTTCTTTGATGTTCTCTTGAGGGTTTTGAATCTTCTTCTAGCATAATCCGATGCATGCATACGGATGGGCTTATACCTTTTAAATCTGAAACTTTATACCCTAAAGCTGAGGGATATTTTCGCAAGGTATCTAAGAGTTGATTTGTTTCTATTTGGTTTAGAGCGGCGCTAATTATAACAGGTCTATTCATCTCCTCATCCAAAAACTTATATCTTAGATTCTTGGGTAGTTCCTTAAGTTCTATAGTGGGTTTATCAGTACGCGACATAAGGTCAGGGGTAAGAGCTAAGCATTCGAAAAGGTTGTCGTCAATGTACGGTTCGATACTCTTAAATCCGTCATCCTCTAAAATAGGGGTTGATGGTAATTTGATTAAAGATTCGTTTTGTTCGAGCTCATTTACACATTCGTCAATGACGTCGATGGCATAACACGCATCTCCTATCACTGGTGCCATTAGAAACTTTGATAAAATGAACTCAATCTTTTCATCTCCTACCTCGAAAGTCAGTTTCCCTTTCTTAACATCTATTATAGCTCCGGCGGTCGATAGGAATGGTCTTCCTAAGAGGATTGGGATGTCTTCATCTTCTTTAATATCCATTACGACGAAGTCGGTCAGAATGTACAACTGACCAATCTTGACAGGTATGTCTTCTAAAATACCCATGGGATATTTGACAGATCTATCAGCTAGTTGTAAGGACATCTTAGTAGGTTGAAGTTCTCCTAATTTTAACCTCTTACAGACGGCCAGAGGCATCAGACTTACGCTTGCTCCTAAGTCTAAAAATGCTTTGTCTATCATATGGTTACCTAGGATGCAAGGGATAGAAAAACTTCCAGGGTCTTTATCTTTCTTGGCGAGTTTATTTTCGGATATAGAATGACATTCTAAAGGCTTGGGATCATCGAGTCACCGTTTATTGGTCAAAATATCTTTCAAGAACTTAGCATATGATGGTATCTGGGTTATAGCTTCAGTAAAAGGAATCTCTACATGGAGTTTCTCTATTACCTTAATAAACTTTTGGTACTGGTTTTCTACTTTGGTGTTTTTCAGCCTCTGTGGGAACGGAATAGGTGGTTTATAAGGTTGTTGAGTGTTATTCCCTACTTCTGGTTTTGATTGCTTTTCTGGTTTCTCTGGTTCCTCTACCTGGTCTTTAGGTGTAGCATCTTCCATAGGTTTTTCTGATGTGCTTAAGTTAGGATTTCTAGGCCCTTCATAAGCAGTTCCACTTCTTAAGGTGATAGAATTTGCTTGCCCTTTTGGATTTGGTTGAGTTTGTCCAGGAAATTGTCCTCCAGGTGCAACTTGTACAGAGGTGTTTTGTGCTACTTGGGAAATCTGAGTCTCAAGCATTTTGGTGTGGGTTATCATCTGGTCAAACTTGGTTTCCAGTTGAGTAACTAGTTCGTTCGTGTGAATGTGTTGGTTCATAAACTCCTTATTTTGCTGAGTTTGAGTCTGAATAAAGGCGTCTATGGTTTCTTTAAGGTTTGGTCTTGGGGGCACTATTTGCATAGGTTGGTTTTGTTTTTGCGTTTGGAATCCTTGAGGTCTCGAAGGTCCGGGATTTTGGATAGGGTTATTGTTTTTGTAAGAGAAATTCGGGTGGTTCCTCCATCCAGGATTGAAGGTATTCGAGAAAGGGTTCCCTTGGGTATAATTAACTTGGTCTGAGCTAGATTCGTTCAAAAGGTTACAGTCAACGGTTTGATGTCCTTGAGTTCCACAGAGTTCACATTCCGATTGGATTGCTGCTACTGTGGTTGGGTTTTGAGACATGTTCTCGACTCTCAAAGCTAGGGCGTCCATCTTGGCATTAATCATGTCCATGCAACTTACCTCATGCTTTCCTCCATGGCTCTCCTTTTTCTCTACTGTCGCTCGTTCTAATCCCCACTGGGCGTGGTTTTGGGCCATGTCCTCTATTAGGGCACAAGCGTCAGGGTAAGGTTTGTTCATCAACGCTCCGCCAGCGGCAGCGTCTATGGACATCTTTGTGTTGTAATGGAGTCCATTATAGAAGGTATGTATGATTAACCATTGCTCCAGGCCATGGTGCGGACAAGCTCTTAAAAGTTCTTTATATCTCTCCCAGGCATCAAAAAGTGATTCGCCTTGGTTTTGGGTGAAACAAGTGATCAGGTTCCTAAGAACAGCGTCCTTGCTTGGTGGAAAATATCTCGCAAGAAAAGCTCTCCTAAGGTCTTCCCAAGTTGTTATTGAGTTAGCTGGAAGGGCGTCTAACCAGTCGTGAGCTTTACCTCTAAGGGAAAAAGGAAACAGTCTTAAACGAATGGCTTCGGGTGTGGCTCCATTTGCCTTAAGGGTGTCAGCTAACTGGATAAATACCTTTAAATGTTGATTCGGGTTCTCGGTAGCGAGACCAGCGAATTGGTTTTGTTGTACTAATTGTAATAATGAGGGCTTTAGTTCAAAGTTGTTGGTAGTTATAGTAGGGTTTACTATACTAGAACTAGGTTCCTCGTTAGATGGTTGGGCGAATTCCTTGAGTGGTCTTTGGTTACGATTTTCTGCCATAGCTCTTCTTATCTTGTGTATAAAAAGACGGGCACGAGCGTAACGTTCAGGTTCTACTAAAGGATCTATTAGGTTACCGGTGCTACGATTTCTACGCATCTACCGGCTAGAATAGCCTTAGTCTAAACGGGATAACAATAGGGTACGAAATTTGACGAAGTTGGTCCCCGACAACGGCGCCAAAAACTTGATGGGGGTCTGTAACGTATAGCCTAAATATAATACTGCAAGTGCACAGCCTATCGAAGTAATATATAAGATTATCGAACCACAGAGACCAATTTTCAATCTATCAACTCTATTGCTAAGGTGCTTATCTAAGGTGAACAAGAATATTGATGTGAGTGCAGTGCAACAAAGTAAATGAGCGAGATAAATAACAGTTTAAAAGACAGTTTGGAATGTAAATCATGTAATCAGATATTGATCCGGTCATGCGTAGATGAAACTACTTATGGGGCAGTATTTTCTATTGATAGCAAAGAATCAATTTAACGGGAACTTGTAGCTTTTGACTACTAAGAACCGAATTTACTCTTTAAATTAAATTCCTTTATTGTCACATATAAAGGGTGCCTTCCGCGTTAAAGAGGTAAACCTATTTTTAAGAAATTGATAGTTTTGACTTAACAGAAAAGTAATTTTACTTGGAAAGATTAACTTAAAGAGACTTTTGGCTTTTGACCAAGAGTCAGATTTCAAACCTACAAACGCGTCCGAAAATAGTTTCAAAATCGTTTTCTAAAAAGGTCAATGATTCGTATTTAACCAATCAACGGCTTTCGCTCTTTTCGTTTGGTTAAATAGTAATCAAGTCGTATCATTAGTTTGGACGGCTTTCGATCTTACCCAATAAACATTTAAACATAATTGACTTAAGTTAAAAGCAAAACATCCCCAGAGTATTTTCACTAGCATGATAATTGGAACACGACCATGATGACAATCATTACATTCAAACCTTTATAGTTTAGCCAGACATAATAAGTGCGAGTCTATAAAACGTGTAGACTATGATAAGAGCGAGTAAGTAAAAGAGTGCGAGTCTATAAAACGTGTAGACTATGGTAAGAGCATTTAGAGTCTTTAAAATGTGTAGACTATGGTAAGAGCATTTAGAGTCTATAAAACGTGTAGACTATGGTAAGAGCAATTATAAGTAAAGAAATGCAATAAAATAGAACCTTGCTCCAGTCGGAGACTTGAATCTGATACAAATCTGCAGAATGGTAAGGCTGGTATGATGAACTTCAACCAAAGTGCTCCAAGACTCGATTACAACTCAATCTACACCGCAATAACTCCCCGATGTGAAGAGATTATTACTTTACAGAAACTGATAGTATATGGCTTAAGATTGTACTAAGCTTGGATGAAACTAAAAAATGAAAATCGAAAACTATTTATAGAGGATCCTTGAGATGCGTAAAGACCATCATGCCCCTCAACTTCTTCTGAGCGGGAAACTTTTGTGAAGGCCGCGGGCGCGGTGGCAGTGGTCGCGGGCGCGGTGGCTGGAACTGCCAGATCGTGGGAACGTGGCAGTTGGTCTCTGGGTGAAAGTGGGCCACGTCATCGCGTTCCCTGTAGCCGGCGCGGCGCTGAACGCCATAAGTGCAGAATATCTTGAAAAACCCTAATTTCTTGGCGTTTTGGCTCGTTTCTTCACAGAAGGCTCTGAAATGACAAGAATCCTGAAAACAAAGGAAAAAGGAACATAATACGAGAAAATGATAATAAAAACTAAGGAAAACATGTGATAGTTGAGTCAGAAACATAGTGTGATTTAGTGCGATCAAGTTTCTCTTGATTTTGGGTTTTTATGATTTTTTTGGTTTTTGGATCTTGAGATTTGGATGAATATGGATGGAAGATGAATCAAGATCTTGAGAAAAAGTTGAGAGAGTTGGTTTTGATCTTTGAGAAAATAGAGAGAAGTTTGTGAGAAGTTTTTGAAAAATTTAGCAAATGAATTGTGTGTCCTTGATTTGTGAAGAGAAAATCAATATATAGTTCCACCAATTGGGTATTGGATTTGGATTTGGATTCTGCCTTGTTTTGACAGTGTCAACATATTCTATGCACAACGCAAGGTAAAAATACAAAGTCATTGTTCAGTGTGAAATCTCGACTCGAGCCCAAAAGAAAAATCGAAGATGATAAATTTTTTGACGTGATGCCGAAAGAACAAACGCAATACAATAAAAAATTGAGCGAGTTATGAATTTTCGAATTGGCTCTGACGCTGTATCTTTCGGTTCAACAATGTATTTCACTGTTCCATTTGTGAAACGGACCATAAACGGAAGCTTCAGAGCACCGTTCAAACTCGAGGTCTGAAGCAAAGTTGTAGTTAAAAAATTTGTGATCCAACGCTTTGAGAACAAGCCCGATACGATAAAAATTGAGAGATTTATGATTTTCACAACATTGGGAAAATAAATGCATGTCAATCTTTTTTCACTGTAAAAAACTCTGGTAATTCGCACTTTCGGAAATCTTCTACAAAGAATTAGCTCCCGAATCGAACATACAAATTGAAGATTAAATCAAGATGTATTTTTCTCCCAAAGAACCACTTAAAAACCTCGAACCGGGCGAAAGTTATGAATTTTTTAATGTCTGAAATAACGGTTCAGCACAATATTTTCACTGCTTAGCTTCAAAGTACTCGCGCGTTCGGAGATCTTCCTCAAAGAATCAGCTTTCGAGCCGCACATGAAAGTTGGAGGATATAACAAGACAATTCAAATTCTCCAAGAGGCACTCAAAGATGATGTTTCAGTCAGAATTTGCAAATTTTTAAGCATCCGAAAACCAGAGAAACGGTAAATCCATTGTATACCGCATTTCAAGTATTTTGTGCTTTAGAAAATCTTCCATAAAAATTTAGCCTTTGACATGAACAGATGAAATGAGTAATACATCAAGACGATTCTAATGACTGAAGAATCAATTCTAAACCATTTTCTGATCTCAAGTTGTGAATTTTTGAGCTTAAAACGCATTGTATTGAATTTTTGTCTGCACTGTTTCAAATCAAATGAAACGCTTAGATTTCTACATAATTTAGAGCGTGTTGAGACACATAGGAGCTTGATATGATGATGACTTGCTTGGTTGTTAATTGGACAGTTTAGAATACATGCGGAGTGCATTAAAAAGCTAAAAACCCTTATTTCTGCTTCACAATGCTGTTTAATTGAACAGTGGTCTTTCGCACTTCTTTCTTGCAGAGAAATGCCTTGATTCCATGAGTATTTGACCTAATGACATATATGTATGTGTGATACGGTGGGAGAACTGACTTGAGGTTTTGCGTTTGTGTTTTCAAATGTTTCGGTTTAGCAAGAGTCGCCACCGACTTTTTATTTTATCCAAAGGAAAGGTCAAAAAGCACAGGAAAGACCTTCGAGATGTTTTCTTGGGTTCGGGGGGTAGATTATGAAAAAGGAATGTGCAAGCACCCTTTTCATCCATGGTTATCCATGGGATCTTAGTTACTTGTTTAGATCACTTGCTTTGCTTTTCCAATTGTTTGAAATGGTGCTTTGTGTGTGGTTTTGAAAAATGTTTTGAAAAGAGGCCATCGTTGTGGCAACCTTTGTAATGATTCTTATTTGAATGTATACAAAGGTGTATTGTCTTTTGAAAAGATGTTTCAATATTTGAAAGTTTTTTTTGGGAAATGTTTTGAAATTGTGTTGTGAGGTGTGTTTGAAAATAGCAAGGATGTTTTTGCAAGTTTTGATCAAGTAACTAAGAGTTGTCTACCCTATCTACTCAAAGATATTTCCTATACATTTTTAACCCTTTTGACAGTATTGTTTTACCATTGCATTTGGTAAACAACCTTGTATTAGGATGTTAAACGGTACAGGCGCGGGTCATCGTATTGACCATGATAGCAATAGTGCTAAGTATCTTTAGCAAAATTTTGCGGGACTAGATCATTTTGTATAGGCAACCAAGATAGAGTCATCGAGGGACTATGATCTTTTGTTTTGTTTTTGTTTTGCCAAGATACTCAACATGTATAACATGGCCATTTTAAAGGCAACAAGTGGATGAAACCCTAGGGGTGCATGTGTGTATTGTGTTGTCAATTTCATGCATTTATGTCTTGTATTAGGTCTAACTATTTGTTTTGATTTTGGATATTGCATACAAACCCTAATCTCTGTCATGACATATTTGAAAACATAAATGCGTAAAAATAATCTAGGTTATTACAACATTGATATGGGGAGGGGGATACAATTTTGAATGGGGAGTATTTGCAAGAAATTAAAACCCTAAGATTTACTATTACATCCAAATTGAATTCTTTGCATCAAATAATAAATAAACAATATTTAAACAAGCAAATTAAGTATAAATATGCAAAATATTATAAGTATGCAAAGAAAATGTTTTTGTTTATTTTTATGTATGTGAAAATATAATATTTAATGTATTAAAAAAAATAGAAATAAAAGATTATTTTTGTCAAGGGTAAAAACCCTAATTTTCTTTAAGAAAAGTATATATATTAATTATATTGTTTATATACAATAAAATAAAATAATGAAATATGTACAAATGTCAAAAAATGAAAATATATTAGAAAAATATTATTTAAGTATGTAAATAATAAAAGTGAGAATATAACATTTTTATGTATTATTTTCAAGTTTTTATTAAAGAAAATAAAAGTATATACTAATTAATAATTATTTTCATGTTAGAAAAATAAAATAAAATACAAAAATAAATGTGAAAATTTATAAAAATATTTTTGGTAAGTTTTTATGTTTAGAAAAAATAGAATAAAATCAGAAATGAAAAATAAATAAAAAATACAAAAATATAAAGAAATGGGCCAGGGGGTATGAACAGCAAAGAGGGAGTGTCAAAAACAAGCCAGAACCAAGCCCAACCCAGATCAGCTTCATCTTCAACCTTTGAAACTCAAAAACGCGCGCCTGTGTACAAAATCTGGAAAACCTGCATACGTGTTCTAAAGCAAAAATTCATAACACCAAAGTCATAGCATTTTTCAAGACGATTCCAACCATATAAAGAACTTAATCTAACTCTCAAAGACCAGAGAGAATTTCTCTGGCCCTAATTTTTAACCTAACTTTTTCAGGAAGTTCATCACTCAAATTCTCTCAGCACACTTAACTTAAATGAAAACTAAGCATAGGTACAACTTAAGGGCTATGAGTACTACATTTTTTATTCACAAACCTAAGCCTAATGATTCCTAAATAGAGAGATAAGAAGTTGCAAAATACTTGTTTCAGTTGAACACGAGTATGGTAATGTAGAGCTTTTCAGTGAGGCCTGAGATGCTTGGGAGCTTGCTTGAACTTCCTCTGACCTTCCCCAATGCTTAGTTTGCTTTGGATGTGCTTGAACAAGCTTGTAGAAGTCAACTCGCACAAGCTGAAAATAGAAATGGTGAAGCTTGCAAATGGAGTTACAGTCAATGGCCAATGGTTGGGATAACTCAGGTGGGTATATGGAATGTATTTGAACAGGTTTTGGGCAAAACGCACGAGTAGTTTTTGTTATGGAACTCAAAGTGCAGAAACTGCCCTGTTTTGCAAGAGGAAGGTGATTTTGTGTTTTGGAAGGCTAGAGGGTTGAATAACTCGTGTTTTTGGCTCAAGGCAATGTCAAAAACTTGTTTCAAATGTTTGCAAGAGTTGATTATAAAAGATACTCAAGTTGTCTAGACTTTTGCACATTTCTTGGTTATGAAGCAAAAGGTGGGAAGTGACCAAGAGCAGGCCTGTACAAGCTAGCTCTAAACCTGCATACATTTGGTGAGCTTGGACCCAAGTTTGTGGATTTGGTTTGCTGTCTAAGATTTGGTTCAAGGCTCAAGAGATGTAATTTGACATAAAACAAGTTTTGACAAAAATGGCAATGTTGCCTTTTTGCTATTTTTGGATTAATCTCTTGTGTAATCCTCTAATGATCAGAACAAAGCTTCAAACCAATGGATTTGTATTTAGTTATTGAGTATGGAAGGGTTTAGAGACCTGTGAGCAAGTACAAGTGAGGCTGAATAGAGTTTGCAAATTGTGTCAATATGAAACATGCCATGGATCAAAGTGAGTTTTTTCCATATTTAAACTTTCGATTCTCCCTAACCACAAATGATTTTGGAGAGTTCTTAGACATTTTGGAAATATTGTAACATGCTCTACAATCCATATTTGAAATGCATTTTGAGATTCCAAGTGGAACTATGTGAAAAATGGTCATGAAGATAGGTCAAAATCCTGCCTAAACTAGGGCAAAATTTCACTAAGTTAAAAGTTTCATGGACCCTTGTTCCAAAAATCATAACTTGAGATCCAAGCTTCTTTTGAGAAAACTTTGTGAATAAAAGTTGTAGATTTTGTGGAGGACTACAACTTTCATGTTGGAAGTTTTGTTTTAATCCAATTTCATCATGGTGAAATTGTTGAGCAAATTTGGGAAAAAATAAGAAAATTTCATAACTTAGAAAAATTCGAAGTTATGAAAATTTTCAATCTTAAACCCTAATTTGCAAAATTAGGTTTCTTGATGAACAAGTTTAATGTTTTGACTCATTTTGATGAAAAATTACCCTTGGCACTTGATTTTGACTAAAAAGTCAAAGTTTGACTTTTCAGTGTACGGTTAAATTTTGATCAGTTGACTGAAAAATTCATCTGTCAATCCAATGCATTTGAGATCTTTTGAACCTTGTGAAATGGTCAAGATGATGCCATTGAGTCCTTGAATCCATGCTTGAACCCAATTTGCCATTGGCTAGGTGAAAAATCAGAAATTGCCCTTATACAGTCAAAACCCTAATAATGACCATTTTGCCCTTTTGATGATCTGATCAAATTTCTTGAGGAGTTGTGGTCCAAACTTGATCAAATGGTTCATATGAGCCTATATTGTTGATGTGGATCAAAAATTATGAGGTTTGACTGTAAATTGGCCACATTTAACTTTTTCCCTAATACAGTTGATTTCTAGGTCAACAGTCCAATTGGCTGGGCAAAAATTTGATTCAAAGCTTGAAACTTGGTAGAGGCAATCTTGTAAGTCCAACATGAAGTATGAAAGCCACTTTGAGCATTGAAATTCCAAAAATCCCTGTGCAAACTCAAACCCTAATTTAGGTCATTAGTGCAAGGAGATGTCTTGAGCAGAGCAAACCCTAATCCTGTATGGAATCCAAAGAGTCTTGTGAGGGGAAATCTTGATAAAATGAGAGGGCAAATTTTGGGGTACAACAGCTGCCCCTGTTCAGTCTTCTTGAACCTGAAGAGTTAGATTGGCGAGTTTGCCTTTCGTGACTCGAAGGTAAAAGAGGATTGGACACTAAAGTGCCCGTAAATTTGCACTCGTCAAAATGTAAATGAGGGAATGGGCTTAAAGATGCCATTTGGAGATGGTAGAATCTTGCTGGAGATGGGATTAAAGATGCCATCCAAGAATGTTTGTTGAAAATCAGGAAAATGAACATCAGAATGGTATCTGTATCTGGAACGTATCTGAGTTGTATCTGGAGATTGGATTCGTATGAGCAAAGGAGTGGCGTCCGTGTCTGGAGCGTATCTGAGCTGTAACTGTATTTGATTCATGAATGAATATCAGAATGACTATCGTGTCTGGAGTGTATCTGTATGTATCTGAATTCTAAATGGGCGACAGAAAAATATCCGTGTATGGAGCATCTCTGGGCTGGGGATAAATTCTGAATTAGTGACAGAATGGCAACCGTGTCTGGAGCGTATCTGGACTGTATCTGAAGTTGAGATCTATATGAGTAGCAGAATGACTTCCATGTCTGGAGTGTATCTGTACTATAACTGGGATTTGAATAAGTGACAGAATGACTTCCGTGTTTGGAGTGTATCTGGACTTGAATTTGATAGTTGAATCTGAATGAGAAATAGAATGGCTCCCGTTTCTGGAGCATGTCTAGTCTATATCTGATTGCTGAAGTCTGAATGAGTAGTAGAATGACCTCCGTGTATGGGGTGTATCCATACTGTATCTGAACAAGAGATCCGAATGAGTAGCAGAATGACTTCCATGTCTTGGAGTGTATTCGTACTGTATCTGAAATCTTTGAATAGTTGTTAACAATAACTTTTAATCTTATCCTGAAATGGGTAAAATGTTAGCTGAAACACAAAGTTATGTTACATGATATGTATGATGCAATAAAGTGTGGTCTATCAATTTTTATGATATATGAATGTAATGGATGCGCATGTAAGCTGATTAGCTGTCTTGCTGAGGAAAATAAATCCTTGATAGCTGGAGATAATGAAATCTTTGACTGCTATCGGGGAAAATAAATCCTTGACTGCTGTTGGGATAGAAAATCCTTGGCAACTTGTGGGGATGTGAGAATCCTTCATGACTTTCCTGGGGAATAAGGAGAACTCTGACGGTCTCTACTGGGGAATTGAAACCCTGGAGGCTTCAACTGGAGAAATGAGAATGAGAATCTTTGTTCTGCTGGGAAATAACTCTGTGGGGAGAATGTTTATTCTGTTGGAAAGTTTTCAAGAGTTTGGGTTATATGCCAATCTACTGAGGAATTATTCGAAGCCGTCGTCTTGTTAGTTATCAGGCTCCAAGATAACTTGCAGGGGAATCTTCTGTTTTTAAGATAACTCTCTGGGGATTTAGAGGAAGCTAGATGGTCTTCCACCGGGGTTTGAGGGTTGAAGTTTTGGACTCCGTTGGGGAAGAAAGTTTCATCTTTACTGAGGGTTTGCAGTTCAAAGTTTTCTGGCTCCGCTGGGGATTGGGAGTTTGGAAACTTAGTTCTGATGGGGATTTTGAAACTTAACTCCGCTGGGGATATGTATTTCAAGGCTTTAGCTCTGCTGAGGATTTCTCCTGGAATAGCCTAAAGACGTTTTCCCATACTTTCAATCTGTCAGTAATTATTCCTTCTCAATTTGTTTTATTTGTAAGCAGTGATTATATTCAAATGCATATGCTCATTTAATAAATCATTGGACGTTTTCAAATAAAACACAAGTATTAGAAAGAAAGAAAAGGCAAACAATTTTCTGCACTTTGAAGTATCTTTGTATTAACTTTGTGTAAGTATTTTGTACAAAGGAGACAGACATCCTAGTAAGAGAATGTTATCATAAAACTGAGGAAAAATTTATACAAAGAAAGATGGCTATGTGTAACAATTCCATGGGGTTCCCATTCTGCTATAGCCTTCGTAACTCTGAGTATCTTGTCCATTCGTTGCTTCGTCCGCAGATGATTGGATTGATCAGAAGCTTGGAGCTTGTCCGTGAAGAGATTATCCTTAAAGTGATCCGATGAGACATAGTCATACGCTTTAATTCCCTAAATTTTTCCTGGATCTCCCTTTCGGGTTTTCGATCCACCGGGAAACCATTTTTTTCCCAAGTCGTACTTTCGGGTTTTCAACTTATTGGGTGTACAGATTTTTTTTGTTTTATCCCTAATTTTTGCCTGAACCGCCCTTTCGGGTTTTCGATTCACCGGGATGCCCATTTTTTGCCTAAGTCGCCCTTTCGGGTTTTCAACTTGTCGGGTCGTTTATGTGTAGTATATTTTGACTATATCTGCGTTCGCAGGGTGCGGCAGGTCGTCGCCGTCCATGGTGGTTAGGATCATTTCCCCACCTGAAAAGATGTTTTTGATCACAAATGGCCCTTCGTAAGTGGGAGTCCATTTTCCCCTGGGATCACTTTGCGGCAAGATGATCCGCTTGATTACAAGATCCCCGACTTGATATACTTGTCTCTTGACTTTCTTGTTGAAGGCCTTGATCATACATTTTTGATACGCCTGACCATGGCAAATAGCAGTAAGTCGCTTTTCGTCAATCAAGTTAAGTTGATCAAGCCGGGTCTAAATCCAATCATCCTCACTCAAACCAGCATCTTTCATGATTCTCAAGGAGGGAATCTGAACCTCGATAGGTAAAACAACTTTCATGTCGTATACCAAAGAATAGGGTGTTGCCCCAGTTGAAGTGTGTGTCATGGTACGGTACCCGTGCAGAGCAAACGGTAACATCTCATGCCAGTCTTTGTAGGTGACTGTCATCTTTTTAATGATCTTTTTGATATTTTTATTCGCAGCTTTGACAACACCGTTCATCTTAGGTCGATAGGGAGATGAATTGTGATGTTGAATCTTGAACTGCTCGCACAGAGCGGTGATCATAATATTGTTCAAATTTGTACCGTTGTCAGTGATGATCCTGTCGGGGATACCATACCGGCATATGTGGTTCTGCTTGATGAAGCGGGCAACCACATTCTTTGTAACGGAGGCGAATGAAGCTGCTTCGACCCACTTGGTAAAGTAATCAATGGCAACCAGGATGAAACAGTGCCCATTGGATGTTGTAGGCTTGATCTCTCCAATCATGTCGATTCCCCACATCGCGAATGGCCAAGGAGCTGTTAAGACATTGAGAGGAACTGGAGGAATATGTACCTTGTCAGCATAGATTTGACATTTGTGAAAAGTACGGGAATGCTGATGACAATCAGCCTCCATGGTAGACCAGTAGTAGCCTGCCCGTAGAATCTTCTTAGCCATCGTATGACCGCTTGAGTGGGTGCCAAAGGTGCCATTATGTAGTTCAGCCATGATCTGCTCAGCTTCAACCTTGTCCACACAATGGAGTAGGACACAATCAAGATTGCACTTGTATAGGATACCATTGCTCAGAAAGAACTTGGCCGCGAACCTCCTTAAGAAATTTTTGTCGTTGACTGAAGATCCTTCAGGGTATTCTTGTGCTTCTTGATACCTTTTGACGTCATGAAACCAAAGTCGGTCCACTACTTCTTCGGTATTAATCTCGTGACAATGTGCAGGTTCGTCCATTCGCTCGATGGTGATTTGAGGTGCCTCATTATCCCAGTTAAGTTTAAACATGGATGACATTGTAGCTAGCGCATCTGCTAAGTGATTCTCTTCTCGCGGGAAGTGCTCGAAGGCAATCTGCTCGAAATATGGTAACAATGTCAAGACATGTTCTTTGTAAGGGATGAGGTTAGGGTGTTTAGTATCCCACCTCCTTTTATTTGATTGATAACCAAAGCTGAGTCCCCAAATACAATCAAAGATTTGATTCCCAAGTCAATAGCGGCCTTGAGACCAAAGATACAAGCTTCATACTCGACCATGTTATTGGTGCAGCTGAAACAGAGTCTAGTGGTGAAAGGTGTATGGAAACCTTTTGGAGAGATAAGTATCGCGCCGATACTGTTTCCAAGTGCGTTGGAGGCACCATCAAAGTATAGAGTCCATCGGGATCCTTGTTCAGGTCCGTCATATGGTTTGTTTTCTTCAATGTTGCTCATAGTCATGATATCCTCGTCGGGAAAGTCGAACCTCATGGATTGGTAATCTTCGACAGCTTAATGGGCTAGATGATCAGCTAGCACACTCCCCTTTATAGCTTTTTGGGTCGTGTACTGTATATCATATTCGGTGAGGATCATCTGCCATCTAGCGATTCTTTTGGATAGAGCAGGCTTCTCGAAGATGTACTTGATCGGATCCATCTTAGAGATCAGTAAAGTGGTATGTATCAACATATACTACCTTAGCTGGCGAGCAGCCCATACCAAAGCGCATCAAGTTTTCTCAAGCAGTGAGTAGTGAGTCTCAAAGTCGGTAAACTTTTTGCTAAGGTAATAAATGGCATGCTCTTTTCGGCCAGACTCGTCATGTTGGCCCAGTACGCACCCCATTGAATTCTCCAGGACAGTCAGATACATGATTAAAGGTCTTCCTTCGACGGGAGGCATCAAGATAGGAGGTTCCAGAAAATACTCCTTGATTTTATCGAAAGCAACTTGACAGTCATCATTCCATTTAACCACCTGATCTTTCTTCAACAGCTTGAAGATTGGTTCACAGGTAGATGTTAGGTGAGAAATGAACCTTACAATGTAGTTTAGGCGTCCAAAGAAACCTCTGACCTCCTTCTCAGTGCGAGGGGCAGGCACTTCTTGTATACATTTGACTTTGGCAGGGTCAACCTCGATGCCTTTGTTACTGACGATGAATCCCAAGAGTTTACCGGACCTGACTCCGAAAGTGCACTTGTTAGGGTTCAGTCTAAGTTTGTAATCTTTCAACCTGAAAAGCAGCTTTTGCAGATGGTCGAGGTGTTCTTCTTCTGTCTGTGAACGGGCTATCATGTCGTCTACGTAGACTTCAATCTCATGATGTATCATGTCATGAATCAAAGCTACCATGGTACGCTGATAGGTTGCCCCGACATTCTTCAGTCCGAATGGCATTACTTTATAGCATAAGGTACCCCACTGCGTAACAAAGGTAGTCTTTTCCATGTCCTCGGGGGCCATTTTGATCTGGTTATACCTTGAAAATACATCCATGAAAGAAAACACCTTGTGCTGAGCTGTATTGTTAACTAAGATGTCAATGCGCGGTAGTGGAAAGTCATCTTTAGGGCTAGCCCTGTTTAAGTCTCTGTAATCCATGCACATTCTGACTTTGCCGTCCTTTTTAGGCACGGGCACAATGTTAGCAACCCATTATGGATAGGAAGTAACAGCAAGAAAGCCAGCATTGAACTGCTTCATCACTTCAACTTTGATCTTTTCAGACATGTCGGGCCTCATGCGGCGAACTTTCTGTTTAATTGGTGGGAAGTCTTCTCTCGTAGGGAGACGGTGAACCATAATATCTGTATCGAATCCCAGCATGTCTTCATTGGACCAGGCGAAGATCTCAACATATTCTTTCAACAACTGAACTAAGCGCTCTTTGACATTTGGCTCTAGGTTGGCACCCACTTTAACCTCTTTTCTGTCTTCGGCAGTACCTAAGTTGATAGTCTCTAACAGCTCTTCATGAGGTAGAATAGCCCTTTCTTCCTGTTGCAAAAGTCTAGCCAACTCTCCAGGCACTTCACAGTCTTCATCACCTTCGTATTCGGTATGATTGACCAGATCTTCAGAGTCACTGAAGGCCATAGTAGAATTGTTATCCATGGAATCTGGAGTGGATGGGTACCTGAATTTTGTAAGTGTGGGTGTGTGTAAGGGATAGCCACCTTTAAACAAATAAAATGTAAAAAGAAATAAAATGAACACAAAAGTTTATATATGAAAACGTCCATGATTCATTAAAAATGGCATATGAAGATGAAAAATCAAGCCCTTACAAATGGATCTATATGCCCCGGGTAAGGCATAAGGCAAAAAGTGTACGAATTGTTTAAAAATTATTACAGACCAACAGAAAATGTTCAAAAGATAAATTACTGATTGATGAAAGTAATGGGAACAAAGTCTTTCGCCTCCCAGTTGTTCAACCCTCCTTCAATAGTTGGAAAGATCCAGTCTTCAAAATTGCTTTCTTCTTCATCATCCTCTAAAGCATGAACTCCGTGATGAGTGATTTTCAATGGCGGTCCTCCAGCCCGGGAGCGACGCACAGCCTTCTAACTAGCAGCAGTGAAACCCAAGCCGAACTTATCTATCTTGTAAGGAAAATCTGGCAGTTGACCCCATACTGTGCTTTCTCCTTCCTCGATCACGGCCTTCACATATTTAAGGGATGACATCCGTGACACAGGTTTGGTAATGATGGGCACAGAAGTCATTGTCTTGGATACCACAACTTCAGGGAAAACCTCTTCAAAGTGCTGAAAGGGGGTCTCGATGAATTCGCCATCTAATTCAACATAGCAGAATGAATTCAGATGGCTTATCATATACTCCTCCTCGCCACGAACTGTCACAATTTTCCCCTGGACAAGGTACTTAAGCTTTTGATGCAGAGTGGACGTAAAAGCCCCAACATGATGAATCCATGGTATTCCTAACAAGCAAGAGTAGGAGGGACGGATATCCATGACATAAAATGTGGAGTGGAAAGTTTCAGTACCCACTTTAATTGGGATGTCCACCTCCCTGTGGACCATCCGCTTAGAACCGTCGAAGGCTCTTACGATGATGTTGATGGGCTTCAAAATTAGACCTTCACAATCTAGTCTGTCCAATGCTTTCTTTGGTAGGACATTTAAAGACGACCCGGTATCAACCAGAACATGAGCAAGAGTGGTCCCTCTGCACTCCACCGATACATGCAGCGCATCATTATGGTTTCTCCCTTTAGATGTTAGATCGGCATCGGAGAAGCCAAGACCATTGTCAGCGGTTAGGCTGGCTACACACTCCTGGAACTGGTCCGCCGATGTTTCTTGAGGCACATGGGCCGTCTTCAGGAATTTGATCAAGGCTTTGGCATGGGCTTCGGAACAAAGCAATAGGGCCAGCATAGAGATTTTTGAAGGGGTTTGCCCCAGTTGTTCTACGACATCATAGTCTCTTTTCTTAATTATTTTTAAAATCTCCTCCATTTCCTTTTGAGTGGTCTCGGGGATGGCCAAAGGCTGAGCCCTCGTCCTGATGGGTGCTTCTTGGATCCCCTTACCTTTATCAGCAATAACAACAGAGGGTATAGCTTCGGGAGTTATGATTTCTTCAATAACTGGAGTTCGTACAGATGTGTTGACTGGCACAGGAGTAACTTTAGGAGCATTTGAGGGTCCGAAGATTGCCCTTGGAGGAGCAATCTCCGGAGAGAAGATTCTTCCGCTGCGGGTGATCTTACTTGTCCCCGCAATATTTACTACATCAGGAGTCTCTTCATTGGAACTTTCTTCAACTGATTCGATCTGCTTAACACCGTGGTAGAAGATCTCTCCTCCATAATTCCATGGTATTGTCTTGTTGGACTTGTATGGGATAGGCCCCGACATTGTTATCTTCAGAGGTACAAACTTTGGATCAGGTGTAATCTTAACATGTCTTTTGGAGACCTTGGAAAGATTGTCGGAAATGGTGATTATAGCAATATCGTTGATTGGAGTGACAGGAGTAACAGGAGTTTTATTAAAGAGGATTTCTTGATTATCCATCAGGAGTTGGATGCCTGACTTCAATAGCGGACAGTCGGATTGCAAGTTCGAACAGAGGTAACAATCTTTTTGACATCCCGAGAAAATCCCGGCTTTCAATAGATTCATCTTGATAATTGGCAATGGAGTCATTAAGTCATCAACAGCAGCAACATAAAGATCTTATACAACAGCATGGACATTATGACCATGTTTTGACATTGGAGCGGATATCACATTAGGTTTTTTGGGGGCATCAAACTCCACCTCCTTGGCATCTACTAAATCATGGATCTTATTTTTGAGGGCCCAACAGTTGTTGGTGTCGTGCCCCACATTGTCCGAATGATAGGCACACTTTGCATTTGAGTGGTAGTAGGGAGAAGAGGTATTTGGGTTTTTCGGCGCCTCTTTCAAGTTTGTAAGGTTTAACTTCAACAGATGAGGGAGAACCTGAGCAGGTGTCATATTGATCCGGGTGAATTGTCGTGCAGGCCTTTCCACCCTTGCCTGGTTGGTTCTAGGTTGACTGCTTCGAGGTTGATTGGCTATGGAATTCTGAATCATCACAGCCCCCACAGCTGGTCGGCACTCCATTCTTCCTTGATTTCTCTGGGAGTAAACAACTGAGACCTATTTCTTGGCTGGAAAGGTCTTCTTGATAGTAGCGGAAGCGGATGCATCCTTCTGAATTTTACCGCTCTTAATGCCAGCTTCGACTCTTTCACCAGTCAGAATTAGCTCGGCGAACCCTGCAGATAAGCTCCCGATCAAGTGATTAAAGAATGGACCTGACAGGTTCCCCAAAAACATATCCACGAGCTCTCTCTCAGATAATGGTGGTTGCACCCTTCCAGCCAAATCCCGCCACTTATGGGCATACTCCTTAAAGCCTTCACTAGAGACCATACCCATACTCTGTAATTGAGTACGAGTAGGTGCTAAATATGCATTATATTGATATTGTCTGTAGAAGGAAGCATCCAAATCCTCCCAGTTATGTACATCAGATC
Organism: Vicia faba; assembly: GCA_948472305.1. Lineage (NCBI taxonomy): Eukaryota > Viridiplantae > Streptophyta > Magnoliopsida > Fabales > Fabaceae > Vicia > Vicia faba. Next base: position 363,240,835 of record OX451740.1, on the reverse strand, counting down.
TCTCAAGCTGGTAGAACCAATCCAATTGCATACCCAAAAAACTATCTTAAAAAAAGTGGACCCACAGATCCTTATCAGAAGAATGAGGTTGGATCTTTCTGACGTAAGACCGCAGATGCATCTTCGGACAAGACAAACCATCGTATTTAGAAAATGTAGGCACTTTGAATTTAGGGGGAATCACAATCCCAACAACCAACCCTAGCTCCTCGAAATCCAGCCCAGACACTCTTTGTACCTCCATGGCTGCCAAACGCTCTTCAAGATTCTTATACTTGTCGTCTGCAGGAGGGTACTGCTGCTCAAAGTAATCTTCATCCTCCTCTTCTTCTTCTTCAGCCTCAGACTCGGAGGGCATGGCAGCTCCCTTTCCTTTGCCAACCCCTTCATCAGACGTCGAGGGGAAATCCAAGACCCTTCTAGCTTGGTTCTCAAATCTTCTTCCCATAGTGGCCACACCAACTCTTTTCTTTTTCTTTTTCTCCTTTTCTTTTTCCAGTAGACCTTTGAGCTCCTCCTGACCCTTTGCCAAGGTCATGAGTAGCTGTTGGAATTGTGAATTTTGCGCCTGTAGATCTTTGACCGTCTGCTCTATATCCATCTTGCTGAAATAAACAGCAGAGAGATAAGGAAACTTGGTGTGAAGACCTGCTTATGCATATGATGAATGATATGTAATGCATTCAAGGATTCAAAAGTTCAATTTTTGTTGCAAACAAAAAAGAACGCACGTCATATTAATAAGATAGAATTTGTTAGTACATAAGTGCCCCATGGGCAAAATAATACAAAATTCTAATGTAAAAAGACATTGCGCATCCTTTTAGGTGCTATGTAGGTGTTGAGAGTCTGCTCTTCGTGGAGTTGACGAGTAAGTTCCAAAACCTTCTTCTCACTGGCGTAGAAGCTGGCTTCAAAAGTGTTTCGTTCCTCCTTGAGCTGTATCCAACTCTTTTGCAAATCTTCCAATGATGTTGGCATGTCAGGATGTAGGAAGGTGTATGGAACCTCTCCTTCCATAACAGGCTCTTTGATCATAGGAAAAATGTAGGGGTAAGGCATCATAAGACTCTGGGCGCGAGTTCGTACCCACTTGAGGTAATGCTCAAGGGGGATGGAATTCTTGTGCCCCAGTGTCTTACTGTCCACCTTGTTGGGCATCCTCCAAGCTCGGATAAACCTTTGTTGAAGTCCTTGAGCGTCGTTATCGAAGTCAAAAACTAAGTCCGGAATCAGCATGTCATGTGGGCCATCCCTTCGGGCATACCCAAATTGTCTCAGAGCCAAGCAGGGGTTGTAGGTAATGCCTCCCCTAATGCCAAGTAGTGGGACATTAGAGAATTCCCCACAATGATCAATGATGATGACATTTTCTCCGGAACGAGAACACCAATGAACATCAAAATGTGTAAGAGTCATCAATCGTTGTGACCACCTCAAGCCTTGCTCATTCTTCAAGATTGATTGGGGAAGGTGAGAAATAAACCACCTTGCTAGAAGAGGAGCACAACACATGAGAACACCTCATTTCCTCATTGTTCGTGTGTGAAATGAGTGGAGGATATCCCTAAGCAATGTACGCACATGATTCCGAGATATGAAAATTTTGACAGCATTTACATCTATAAGCTGATCAGGGTTTGGGAACAAGACTAACCCATAGATAAGAAGTGCTACAATTTCCTCAAAAGCTTGCAGATCTAGAGAATTCCAGCAGTCTTGTGCCTTCTCAAACAGAAACTTTGCCAAGAAACCCTTGACACCACTTCTGGTTTCCCAATGACCTTTGATATCAAATGGTTGCAAGTGTAAGGCTTGAGCAACATCTTCAGGCTTTGGTTCTCTTTCCGTACCATTTTAGGGTAGTTGATGGAGAATAGGAATCCTCAAGAGTTGAGAAAATTCCTCCAAAGTAGGCACTAGTTGGTAATCAGAAAATGTGAAGCAATGGTATAGGGGGTCAAAGAACTAGAAGAGAACTTTTACCATGTCTTCTTCAATGTTGGAGTTGACCAAGTTGAGAAGTCTACCATGTCTTTCACTGAAGGGAGAATTCTCTGGAATCTTGGAAGTAAGCTCTTTGAGTTGAGGAGGGATTCTCACAAGATTGACTTGGATTGTTTTTCTGCGGAGTGATTCCATAACCTACAAAACAAGAACAAAGATGAAGATCCAAACCCTTGAAATGGTTAGTAGATGCATATGATGCTTTATGTTGTTCATGATGTATGCACAAGTATATGTACAAGTAAGTCACACAAGTTCCTAGTTTCAGGCTTGCATAGGGTTTCATAGGTAAGTACCCTCTTGAAGTTAGTTGGCTCAACATGTCCTATTAATTGTAACCGGGTTCTAAGGAGCTCAATATCACTGGATTATTTTTTGTGTTCATTGTTTCAGTTTAGCCACTTAACTGGCGACCGAAATATTCCAAGAAAACAACCCTCAATGAGTGTAGTATCGAGTATCTACCAACTTCAGACTGCACCAAATCCGGTCATCTCACTACCCCTAATAAGACCAAGATGGTCAAGTAAAGGTTCTAAAAGTCCATTAGTGCTTCATGACATCACTCAGCGGCCCCGTATTCTCTTTGATTGACTCAAAGGCTACTAGTACCCACAAATATGTCGCACTAATATAGCTATTTCTTCAACCATGTCGGTATACCCCGCATAGTTTCCATAACATATTGCTATTTACCTATGAATGTTTCCCAAATCAGGGTAGAGGATTTCAAACCCAAACAATAGAACCAAGTGTAAAGCAATCAAAGCAAACAAGGTAAGCATGTAAAGGTGATCTAGACCCTAAGGTAACCCCACTTTTAGATATCTCCCCAGAAGAGTCGCCAGTTCTGTGATACGGTGGGAGAACTGACTTGAGGTTTTGCGTTTGTGTTCGCAAATGTTTCGGTTTAGCAAGAGTCGCCACTGACTTTTTATTTTATCTAAAGGAGAGGTCAAAAAGCACAGAAAAGACCTTCGAGATGTTTTCTTGGGTTCGGGGGGTAGATTATGAAAAGGGAAGGTGCAAGCACCCTTTTCATCCATGGTTATCCATGGGCTCTTAGTTACTTGTTTAGATCATTTGCTTTGCTTTTCCAATTGTTTGAAATGGTGCTTTGTGTGTGGTTTTGAAAAATGTTTTGAAAAGAGGCCATAGTTGTGGCAACCTTTGTAATGATTCTTGTTTGAATGTATACAAAGGTGTATTGTCTTTTGAAAAGATGTTTCAATATTTGAAAGTTTGTTTTGGGAAATGTTTTGAAATTGTGTTGTGAGGTGTGTTTGAAAATAGCAAGGATGTTTTTGCAAGTTTTGATCAAGTAACTAAGAGTTGTCTACCCTATCTACTCAAAGATCTTTCCTATACATTTTTAACCCTTTTGACAGTATTATTTTACCATTTCATTTGGTAAACAACCTTGTGTTAGGATGTTAAACGGGACAGGCGCGGGTCATCGTATAGACCATGATAGCAATAGTGCTAAGTATCTTTAGCAAATTTTTGAGGGACTAGATCATTTTGTATAGGCAACCAAGATAGCGTCATCGAGGGACTATGATCTTTTGTTTTGTTTTTGTTTTGCCAAGATACCCAACATGCATAACATGGCCATTTTAAAGGCAACAAGTGGATGAAACCCTAGGGGTGCATATGTGTATTGTGTTGTCAATTTCATGCATTTATGTCTTGTATTAGGTCTAGCTATTTGTTTTGATTTTGGATATTGCATACAAACCCTAATCTCTATCATGGCATATTTGAAAACATAAATGCGTAAAAATAATCTAGGTTATTACAACATTGATATGGGGAGGGGGATACAATTTTGAATGGGGAGTATTTGCAAGAAATTAAAACCCTAAGATTTACTATTACATCCAAATTGAATTCTTTGCATCAAATAATAAATAAACAATATTTAAACAAGCAAATTAAGTATAAATATGCAAAATATTATAAGTATGCAAAGAAAATTTTTTGTTTATTTTTATGTATGTGAAAATATAATATTTAATATATTAAAAAAATAGAAATAAAAGATTATTTTTGTCAAGGGTAAAAACCCTAATTTTCTTTAAGAAAAGTATATATATTAATTATATTGTTTATATACAATAAAATAAAATAATGAAATATGTACAAATGTCAAAAAATGAAAATATATTAGAAAAATATTATTTAAGTATGTAAATAATAAAAGTGAGAATATAACATTTTTATGTATTATTTTCAAGTTTTTATTAAAGAAAATAAAAGTATATACTAATTAATAATTATTTTCATGTTAGAAAAATAAAATAAAATACAAAAATAAATGTGAAAATTTATAAAAATATTTTTGGTAAGTTTTTATGTTTAGAAAAAATAGAATAAAATCAGAAATGAAAAATAAATACAAAAATACAAAAATATAAAGAAATGGGCCAGGGGGTATGAACAACAAAGAGGGGGTGTCAAAAACAAGCCAGAATCAAGCCCAGCCCAGATCAGCTTCATCTTCAACCTTTGAAACTGAAAAACGCGCGCCTGTGTACAAAATCTGGAAAACCTGCATACGTGCTCTAAAGCAAAAACTCATAACACCAAAGTCATAGCATTTTTCAAGACGATTCCAACCATATAAAGAACTTAATCTAACTCTCAAAGACCAGAGAGAATTTCTCTGGCCCTAATTTTTAACCTAACTTTTTCAGGAAGTTCATCACTCAAATTCTCTCAGCACACTTAACTTAACTGAAAACTAAGCATAGGTACAACTTAAGGGCTATGAGTACTACATTTTTTATTCACAAACCTAAGCCTAATGATTCCTAAATAGAGAGATAAGAAGTTGAAAAATACCTGTTTCAGTTGAACACGAGTATGGAAATGTAGAGCTTTTCAGTGAGGCCTGAGATGCTTGGGAGCTTGCTTGAACTTCCTCTGACCTTCCCCAATGCTTAGTTTGCTTTGGATGTGCTTGAACAAGCTTGTAGAAGTCAACCTGCACAAGCTGAAAATAGAAATGGTGAAGCTTGCAAATGGAGTTACAGTCAATGGCCAATGGTTGGGATAGCTCAGGTGGGTTATATGGAATGTATTTGAACAGGTTTGGGGCAAAACGCACAAGTAGTTTTTGTTATGGAACTCAAAGTGCAGAAACTGCCCTGTTTTGCAAGAGGAAGGTGATTTTGTGTTTTGGAAGGCTAGAGGGTTGAATAACTCGTGTTTCTGGCTCAAGGCAGTGTCAAAAACTTGTTTCAAATGTTTGCAAGAGTTGATTTTAACAGATACTCAAGTTGTCTAGACTTTTGCACATTTCTTGGTTATGAAGCAAAAGGTGGGAAGTGACCAAGAGCAGGCCTGTACAGGCTAGCTCTAACCCTGCATACATTTGGTGAGCTTGGCCCCAAGTTTGTGGATTTGGTTTACTGTCTAAGATTTGGTTCAAGGCTCAAGAGATGTAATTTGACATAAAGCAAGTTTTGACAAAAATGGCAATGTTGCCTTTTTGCTATTTTTGGATTAATCTCTTGTGTAATCCTCTAATGATCAGAACAAAGCTTCAAACTAATGGATTTTAATTTAATTATTGAGTATGGAAGGGTTTAGAGACCTTTGAGCAAGTACAAGTGAGGCTGAATAGAGTTTGCAAATTGTGTCAATATGAAACATGCCATGGATCAAAGTGAGTTTTTGCCAAATTCAAACCTTCGATTCTCCCTAACAACAAATGATTTTGGAGAGTTCTTGGAAATTTTGGAAAGCTTATAACATGCTCTACAATCCATATTTGAAATGAATTTTGATATTCCAAGTGGAACTATGTGAAAAATGGTCATGAAGATAGGTCAAAATCTTGCCTAAACTAGGGCAAAATTTCACTAAGTTAAAAGTTTCATGGACCCTTGTTCCAAAAATCATAACTTGAGATCCAAGCTTCTATTGAGAAACATTTTTGTATCAAAGTTGTAGATTTTGTGGAGGACTACAACTTTCATGTTGGAAGTTTTGTTTGAATCCAATTGCATCATGGTGAAAATGTTGGGCAAAGTTGGGAAAAAAAATAAGAAAATTTCATAACTTAGAAAAATTCTAAGTTATGAAAATTTTCAATCTTAAACCCTATTTTGCAAAATTAGGTTTCTTGATGAACAAGTTTCATGTTTTGACTCATTTTGATGAAAAATGACCCTTGGCACTTGATTTTGACCAAAAAGTCAAAGTTTGACTTTTCAGTGTACAGTCAAATTTTGATCAGTTGACTGAAAAATTCATCTATCAATCCAATGCATTTGAGATCTTTTGAACCTTGTGAATGGGTCAAGATGATGCCATTGAGTCCTTGAATCTATTCTTGAACCAAATTTTCCATTGTCTAGGTGAAAAATCAGAAATTGCCCTTATACAGTCAAAACCCTAAAAATGACCATTTTGCCCTTTTGATGATCTGATCAAATTTCTTGAGGAGTTTTGGTCCAAACTTGATCAAATGGTTCATATGAGCCTATATTGTTTATGTGGATAAAAAATTATGAGGTTTGACTGTAAATTGGCCACAGTTGACTTTTTCTCCAATACAACTGATTTCTAGGTCAACTGTCCATTGGCTGGGCAAAAATTTGATTCAAAGCTTGAAACTTGGTAGAGGCAATCTTGTAAGTCCAACATGAAGTATGAAAGCCACTTTGAGCATTGAAAGTCCAAAAATCCCTGTGCAAACTCAAACCCTAATTTAGGTCATCAGTGCAAGGAGATGTCTTGAGCAGAGCAAACCCTAATCCTGTCTGGAATCCAAAGAGTTTTGTGAGGGGAAATCTTGATAAAATAAGAGGGAAAATTTTGGGGTACAACAGTATGCATAGGATGATGAAGAATGAGCCAGTTAGGGTTAAAATGAAGAGGGAAAATTTTGGGGTACAACAGTTTCCCCTATTCAATCTCCTTTAACTAGATGGTGAGATTGGCGAAAGCCTTTCGAACAATCAGGGTGAAAAAGGATTGAATACTTAATAGAACCGTTAAATTTTAACTCTGAAGCAAGTCAGGTATTATTTATTTTTTGGTTTTCTGTATTTTTTCCATTTTTTCTTTTTTTTTTCTTTTTGTGGATAATGGTTATCAAGGGTAGATGCATGTTAGGTCAAGGTTGGGCACACAAAAGAGAGATTGGATATCAAGAAACACATGTTCGGAGTTGGTAGCGACCACAAGAAAGAGACTAATCGAAGAAAGCCCTATCAAAGACACCAAGAATACATGTCCAGAAGAAAGGACATATATGAAAGATATCAGATACACATGCCCGAAGTTGGTAGCAGACATAAGAAAGAGACCGGATGAAAGGATTCTTATCACATATATCGAAAATATATGTCTAGAGTAAAGGACATATAATAGGGATATCAAGAATATATGTCTGGATTTGGTAGCAGACATATGACACGAGAGAGTTCATAGGAAAGGACTTTAACCAAAGATATCGCAACTATATGTTTGGAGGAAAGAACATATACGAAATAGACTGGATGAAAGGACTCTATCAGGGATACCGAATATATGTTTGGAGTTTGTAGCGAATATATGACAAGAAAGAGACCATAGGAAAGGACTCTTTACAAAGATATCACAAGTATATGTCCGGAGGAAATGACATATACAAAAAAGATATCGAACATATATGTCTGAAGCTGGTAGCGGACATATACGAAAGAGATATAATGAAGAATGCTCTAACCAGGATATCAACATGTCTGGAGTTGGTAGTAGACACATCCAAAAGAGACTGGAGGAAAGGGTTCTAACCAAAGATATCACAAATATATGTTCGGAGTTGGTGGCAAACATATAACAAGAAAGAGACCAGATGAAAGGACTCTATATAGAGATATTACAACTATAAGTCTGGAGGAAAGGACATATACAAAAGAGACTAGACAAAAGGACTCTATCGGAGATACCACAACTGTATGTTTGGAGTTGGTAGTGAATATATGACAGAGACTAACCGAAGAAAGCTCTATCAAAGATATCAACAATACATGTCTGGAGGAAAGGACAGATACGTCAGATATCGAATAAACATGCTCGAAGTTGGTAGCGGACACATAATAGGAAAGATATCGAAGGAAAGGACCCTAACCAAAAATATCAAAGATGTACGTTCGGAGTTAGTAGCGAACCTACAACAGAAGATAGGCTGGAGGAAAGGAATCTATCCAGAGATATCGGGAATATATGTCTAGAGGGAAGGACATATAATAGGAAAGAGACAGGAGGAAAAAACTCTAACCAGAGATATCGGGAATATATGTCTGGAGTTGGTAGCAGACACATAACAATAAAGAGACCAGAAGAAAGGACTCTATTGAGGATATCAAATATGCATGTCTGGAGGAGAGTAGCAGACACAAGAAAGATATTGGGTATATGCCAGATAAAATTGGACATATATAAACAAAGGAGAGACCGACTAAGGAAGGCTCCAACAAATAATGCTAACCGCAAATAGACTCCTGGAGAAAGAACACTGATCGAAGGTGAACTTAATGGAAATAAAGTATATATGTATGGTCAAATTTAGACACATATAGGAAAGAGACTGACCGAAGCAAACCCTAATAGAGGACACCTGAACAAAGGCGAACCTAGAATGTCAAGGAGACTAGATGAAGGTAGAATCTCGGGGAAAGAACACCGATCAAAATCGAAGTTATTGGGGATTCACGTTTGTATTGAACTCGAATAACACGCTGATCAAAGGAGAACTAGAAATTGGAAGAAAGAGACCAATTTTAATGACTCTAGACAAGGATTGCCAACACAAGTTGGACTTTAAGGGGTTGCAAATGTGCAATAACTACAATATCCATGAGGCCAAAGGCGGGTTGTAATTCTTCAATAGTGGAAGTTATCTGAATTACCATACACCAAGTATGGATACTCAAATACTTGAGAATTAAGAAAGGTCATACATCGAATCTTACTCGCACTCTAACGGTAAGGCAAACAGGGGTAATAATAACCAAGGGCTTGCAGGGGCAAGGAAAAATCATGACTCACTGGGGAAATGGGAAATACCAAAGACCCGACTGGTGGTGAACCGAAACAGACTCCGCTGGGGAAATAGGATAGAATCACCCTAGAAGCTTGTTACAGCGATAATTTAAATCTGAGCACATAACAACTCTTGTTACTTGAGGTAAACATAATTGGATTATACTTATGCATGTTTGAATTTTTTTATTTTTTAATATATCCAATGTAATGGTGCATGTTTAGCGATGCACTGGGGAAAACGGCAATAATCGACAACTGAGAAGATAAGGAACTTACGAACAATTATCTTTGCATATCTGATCTTCTATAGAGAAAAATAAATCCGAACTTCAATGGGGAATCGAGATTCGAAACCATAAACTTCTAAATATCAATATCACTGGGGAAGTGAACTCTTAGGAGGAACACTGCGAAAATAAATTGCAGTCTAGAGAAAAACTTGAACTCTGGTCAAACTCTTAACTTCCTGGGGAACAAATTCCTTTGCCTTTTGTATGGATGAGGAGAACTTTACTGGGAACGGAACCTTCCTCGAGTAGAATTTCTTGATGAAGATGACTTCTACTAGGGATTTTAGAAACTAGAGTTCTACTCAGACCACACTTGGGATGTTACCGTTAGGTAAAAATCTTCACTTGGGGGAGAAACAAGAATCTTTGGAACAGAACTCCACTGGGGAATATTCCAACCACCTTCTATCACTATGAATGAAAAGAGTTCTGATTGGCACTTCCATGTATACGCGACATTGGGGAACATGACACTTGCTCTGTTGGGGAACAAAAAAGCTTTGGAAAGAAATATCACTGGTATAAGCTACACTAGGATATCCATATTCACAAGATTCATGCCAACAAGGACTTGTACTAGGGAGAGGGAAAGCTTAAACGAGCACAACAAATGTCTTAATGGAGATACAAACCATAATCTCCCATAAGATAACAAAAATCTATTTAAGAAAAATGGCAATAACATATCGCACTGGGGAGAAAAGGTGCAAACTTCACTGAGGAGAGAAATGCACACTTCATGGGGAAGACGAGCACCAAACTCATTGGGGAGAAAAGGGTCGACCTCAAGGGGAGTATATCAATAATCTTTGATCGGTGCATAAAAATGATTCTTTCTAGAAACTTTGAAAGGCAAGGACTGTGCTTAAAAAATTATACTTGGGCGAGGGTACGCCTTCACTGAGGGTAAAGGATTTTGCCTTGTGATAACATCCTATCCAGTGAGAAACTTATGTTGGTCACAAGTAGAGCTTCCATTATGCTAGAACGCTTCTTGTCATAAAATCCAACAGTACCTACAACAAGGGAAATTAAAGCAACACGCCCCAGGTATAGGATGACAACCTTAGCCATCACTGTGGGAAAGTGAACTTCTCGGGGGAATAAACAATCTGAACTAACGACTACCAAGTAAAAACTGCGATGCAAGATTTCAACTCCAATATGTCAACTCCGAGGAGAAGTGCCACTGAAAAATGTACTTTGGAAAGGACACTACAAAAATAAATTGCAGTCCACTGAAAATAAATCATCTTGACTTCAAACAAATCATAAATTCCTAGGGAGAGGATCCATTCTCCTTTTGCAAAGAAATGAGGAATGCTTCGCCGGGGAATAAAGATCTCTGAAGAGAAACCCCTTAGCAGACAAACCTTTATCGAGTAGCAATGGATCCTTTACCGAGGAAAGGAGTCCTCCTAGGAAACAATGTTTCCATCATGAACCTTGTAAGGGTAACAACCTCACACACTTCCTGCTCTCTTGCTCATACTCTACTGAGGATAACAATCCAAACTTCAATTGGAGATACTGATCCTAAATTCTGATGAAGGAACACTATTAACCTGGACTTAGGCCTTTGACGAGCCGAGGATAATCAAACCCTACTTCACAATATTCACAAGTTGTTTAGTCTGCGTCTGGGCTTAACTTGCTCAAACTCTGAAATAGAGGAATATCCCTGCATAATGTCTTGCTCTGGTCTGTAGGGCCTTTGAAGAAATTTTCCTCGAGTGGACTTTCTGAGATCTGTATCATCAAGATAACCCACCCTAGTATTATGAACTTCAGTATACTGCCCCTGACTAACCAGAAGTCAAAATGGTTACAACCATGCTTGAGTGAATGCCCCTGCATCTTCAGATTCTGTAATGATTCTCCTCTGATCATTGGAATCTCGAAGAGATTTATCAAATCTCGACATAACTTCCCTAAATTGACTGCACTTTAAGGGATCAAATCCCGAATTGAATTCCTTAGATTGGATAATTTTGAGATATCTCCTCTCGACTTTGATTTCCCCAGGCTGGCTGCATTCGACACCGAACAGTGCTGGGAAAACAAACTCGCTCATACTCAGTAGAGTCTCAAACTTTTCCTTTTTAGGATAATTGACTTACGTTTTGAAAGTAGGCTAGTACATAATTGTATTTCTTAACTTGAATTGCCTCATGTTCTAGCAGATACTTGAAGCAATCTGGACCTTATAATCAAACTAAAAATGATACACCATTACTCCACGGAGACTTCTACGTAATCAAAACTTCCATATAACTTGCTTCTGATCATTTCTTAAATCGGTCATCTTTTACTCAATGATGTCAACAAAAGGTCTGCCACAGATTAAAATCATTCTCGAAAAAGATTTACCCCTCAATGGTATCTTGAAGCACTTTGTCCCTCGAGATAATCAAAATTTCATCTCATGCTCATTATGCAAACTCACTTGATGTTTAATCACTTGTTTATATGCAAAGAATGTTTTACTCCAAGAATGATAATTCTAATGAAAATCCTATGCTTGCCTTGAAGTTAAAAACTTTTATTGAAAAGATGTCGAAACATCGAGTTTTTCTTGTACAAAAGAAAGTAAAAATATGGAGCGATACTAACTCAAAAGTTATAGCAAGCCTCCTAGGAGTCAAATTACCGTATTGGCGTTATCGTACTGCTTTCGAATTAACCCATGCTTCAGTTAGGACTTTTCAGGGCTATAACATGGCCTAGGTCACAGTTTCAGAAAAAAAGATTTTAAAGCTCAAAAATATTTGGTACCCACCCATTCTCCATGATGCTCTCCATTCCTACATTCAGTTAACTCGATACGAGCACTCATCTCTCACGAGGAGCTTACAATGATTGAGGAACCACTGAGGTTTCTTGGACACAACAATCACTTCACCCTCTCTTTGTTCCTTTGATGATTTTTCTTTGTAATCCTTTTGTGCCTTTCGGGCTTTTCATTTTTCTTTTCGTTTTCCCTAACTTTTGCCTTGAAAAATTCTTTTGAATTTTGATTTTGAAGTCCAGCGGGATGCCCTAACTTTTGCGTAAGTCACTTATTTTCAAGTTTTTTTTCTTTTTGACTTAGCAGGCTTTCTTTCTTTTCTTTTTTCAATCTTTCTTTTTGAATAAATCATGTGAACCTGATTCTGTTGAATTGTTTGGATGGTGGTGACTACTTTGCTGTTTGGTTGATGATGGATAACCATGGTGGTATCGTCATCTTTTGTCCTCCTTATGGGTGAAGGATAACTATTGTGGTTGATCCTTAGATGCACTCTCCTGGTGAGATTTTAATACTCGATCAGATTAACTAAATACTACCCCGCCCCGGGTTAAAATGAAGATTTTTTCTGAATAGAAAAGAAACTTCTACTTCAAGTCTCAAAAGGGTTAACGAGGATTTCACTCTCTTATATCTCTGGTGTTTTGGAATTTGAAATAATACATGTACATCATCAGAAGGGTTTTACTCAAAAGCATACCGTTTGAGATTCTAGTTATATTTCTCATCGTCCTCTCTCCAGAGGTATTTGCTTTATTACAAGAGTTGAGTATCAAAAGAAAAGAAAAACATTTAAGAGTGAATACGAAATGGATTAATTTAAGACAAACATATTCAAAGCATTATGATTAACATTAAAAAAATAAGCCAGTTTTGCATACAAGAAACTACCGAATAAAATAAGAAAGATTACAAATGAGAATGCAAATGAAATTTGAAAGTTTCCATGTTGAGGAGACTAGACTCTATGTGGACTTATTACTTCATATGATACTTTGGAAATCTTGACACTCCCTGAGTCGAAGAAGACTTCAAATCCTACCATCAGGTGTGAAATTGATGACCTTTCTACTAAGCAAGTCTTGCACTTCATCTTTGAATGGCTTACAACCTTCAGTTGAATGGCCAAGTGCCCTAGCATGGTAATCACAAAGGATTCCCTCAAAATATGTGATGAATTCTTTATCAAGAGAACTTGCATAAACTGCATCACAAAGTATCTTCTATTATAGAGAAGAAATGCCAACCATCTTATACTACATAGAGGAGAAGCACTCAGCAGAGGAGTCAGAGTCTAAAACGGTTTGCCAAACAGGGACTAGACTTTGGAAAGGAAGCCAGAAATGTTCTAGACTTTATACTTCAACCCTTGCAATATTCAATATCATAACCAGGTGCCCCAGAATGAGAGACACATCTAGCATTTGCATCAAAATCAGGAGAGAAGTTTGTCGGAGGAGGACCCAAATAACAAAGCCTTACCAACTGAATTTCCAACAGACAAGTTATTAACTAGATGTAAGGCATTGGGATTATATTAACATGATTCTAAAGCTTCTTCTGTCTCTGTTGATAAGCTTTGCCCCATGAATTCAATTGGAAACCAGAAACTGGATGCTGACAAGAAAATCCATGAACACAAAGTTTTGGGATGAGACCCACAAAGTATTTCATGATTTGAAAAAGGTCCCATAGGATGGGGAAGAATGAAATCTTATGTTGCAACAACATATATATGATCACTTTCTTTGTTGATAATGTCTTCAGAACTTCCATACCTGACTCAACTGCGTCTTCAACTGACGGTTTTCATCTTTCTGAAATTCTTAACCATGGACTATGGCTTTGCATGTCTAACACAAAAAACCCCCTTCGTCCTTTCATCTCGGTAAATCCCCCTTAGAGTTTTTCCATACCCGAGCATCTATACACATAACAGTGAGGATTCAAGAACGCAATTCTGAAGAGAATACCAGGTCTGAATGAGAATTTCTCCCAACTTCAGGTACCTGTTATGGATGCATAAAGATGCATGAGGTGTATGAATGGATGCAATGCCATGTTTAATCATTTTCAAGGAACTAACATGCTTCTAGTTTTAATTTTGATTCAGTAAGAGATGGAAAAATACAACACAAGGCACACCAGCACGATTTCATGGAAATGGAAAGAACATGTGTGTTAACTTTTTTTCTCCATATACATTATTTTTTCTTGAAAATAAAAATGCTATGATGCTGGTGTGTGATACGGTGGCAGAAAAGACTGTTATATTGGTTTTGTGTTTGTATTTGTAAATGTTTTGGTAAGCAAGAGTCGCCATCGACTTTCTTTTATCCAACAACGGAAAGGGTGAAAAGAATAGAAAAAGGCCTTTCAAGAGTTTTCTGAGTAAGGGGGTTGATTATGGATAAGGAAGGTGTTAGCACCCTTTCCATATGTAGTTATCTATGGGCTTTTAGATGCTTAGCTCATTTTGAAATACCTTGTGCTTTGTGTCTTTTAAAAAGTATTTTTGAAAGCGCCTTAGTGCGGCGAACTTTGTAATGTTTCTAGGAATAGTAGAGAACATATACAAAGTGTTTGAAAATGATTTTGAAAGAGGTTTTGTGTAAGTGTAAAAATTGTTTGAGCATAGCATCTAGGAACTTTCTACTTTTACTCGAAAGGGTTGTTCGTTTCCTCTTTTCCTTTAGATAGTGCTATCCTACTATTAGTGAGTAGGTAACCTTAGTCGTTGGATATTTGAGGGACATTTGAAGGGACGTTTATACAGTCACAAAGGCAACTAGGCAAGAAACTGTAGTAACTACCCTAGGGTTTAAAGATTATTTTTACCCGGGCAATGTCGAGAGGGTCATCGAGGGACTTATGATCTTTAAACTGGAGGGTAGCCACTAAAATCTCTCACGTTTCGAGAGTTGTGACTGTTTTTCTGAAGGAAACCAAAGTGGGATACTCTAGAGGTGTATATGTGCAATTGTGTTTGTATTCAGTTATTTGTATTTGCATTTAGGTTTGCTAGCGTTTTGTTTTATTCTTTCCATACAATCCTAATTAGCATACATCTAAGCAGTCAATAATTTGCAGTAATTAAAAGTGCGGAAATGTAAACCCTAAACTATTACAAGGCTTCGGGGAGGGAGATTAATTACATGTCCAAAAACTTGAGGGGAATAAAGCAGTAAAATAAAGTCCTAGTTATAAAATCTCTAACATCCCATAAGAAGATACATTAATATGAAAATGATAACGAAAGCAATAAACGCACGCGAATTGAAAATAACGTCTAAATCCTAAGTGAAAGGAAATCCTTTTTTGTGTTTTATTTTAATTTGGGAAAATGTTTAAGTAAGATTAATAAAAAAAAAAAGTGATCTAAAATGAAACTAAAAGGAAATAAAAATTTATATTTTTTTATGTATTTTTATTATGAAAAGAATATGAGTTAGTCTAAGTTTATTTGATTTTAAATTAAATAAAAAAGGTTAAAGTAATTAATTAATTAATTAATTAACAAAATTAATTATAATTGGAAAGAAAAAAAACTAAATCTAATTTTTGTGATTTTTGTAATTATCTTACTGATTAAATAAAAAACAACTAAAGGAAAATAAATAATAAAACAAAACAAAAAAAGAGTAAATGGGTCAGGATAGCAAACAGAAACATGGGGTGCAAATTGAAATTCATTGGGCCCAAGTAAGATGAGCCCAGATCTGCAATTGGATCCAGTGAGGGAATCCGTTGAGGGTGCATGGTGAGGCACACGTCTAAAGCCTTCAGATCTGGATCAAATGGAGATCCATTGGTTATGATCATGTGGTGTATGGTGTACGCATGGAATCTGCAAGCATTGGATCTGTAATACAATTGTTAGAAAAAACAAAACGCATGACCTGGGTATCGGACCCAGGTCTCTTCCCTTTGATTCGACTCCCTTGATCTCGAATCCAATCACAGTTTGGCTTAAAATGGCCTAATTCCAGAGATTCGAAGGAAATCTTAGACCGTGCCCTAACAATGGTACGATATTATCCCTGCATCTTTGCTCACATGTAACACGTTCGATCAAACATAAACATTAACAACAATATGTAAATATGATCAATATGAATTTAAATCATGTACTCAATGAGTTTGATATCGAGGAATTTTTACTAAACAATGAGATCAGGTGAGGGAGCTTTCGTGCATGTTGGAACTGCTTAAGGCCTGGGAAACACTCCTGGGACTTTCAGGGAGTGAGTAGTGGGATTGTTTTGGACTGAGGATGCTTGCAAAGATAACTTATGGAAATTTTGTGAATTTTGTGTGGCTTTTTCAGGCAATGTGTGTGTGTCCCTTGCATCTGAGATTATTAGGTTTATACAGACAAAGGGTTTAGGTCAACAATTGTGCATCATATCTTTGTATATTATGATGGAGAGATTTGATTTGATTTTTGCATGAAACTTGCTATATTTGATCCAATCACGTTCCAATCTATTTATGCATTTTTGCCATCTTTTTATGAGTTGTTTGGGCCTCCAACTTGATGGAAACCAAAAGCTTACATGCCCTTGTAGATCCATTTCACATCAATTGGTTTCTTATTGGTTATTTCTACAAGCTCCCAAGTTTTGTTCTTTTCGATGGCTCTAAGTTCTTCTTTCATGGCTTCACACCAATTTGAATTTCTCAAGGCTTCACCATCATGGATTCTTCGATTAAGTCACCATCTGCATCGATTGCTTGATCTGGAAACCTCTCATATCCAATCATCCTAGTCGAACTCAATTCTTGTTCTTGTGGATCTTCTTTCCTTCTGCACAGGTGGTTCTTCGATTCGACTGGTCGAAGTATCACCTTGTTCATTTTGACTTGTCGAAGCTTCATTTTGTTCATCTTCTTCGAACAAATTTGCACAAGTGGTTCTTCGATTCTACCAGTCGAAGTATCAACTTGTTCATTTTGACTTGTCGAAGCTTCGTTCTGTTCATCTCCTTCGAGCACAGTTGCACAAGTGGTTCTTCGATTCGACCAGTCGAAGTATCAACTTGTCTATTTTGACTTGTCGAAGCTTCATTGTGTTCATCTCCTCTGAACACAAGTGTGACTGTGTCTGATTCTTGTTGAACCGAACTTCGACTCCAATCCCACCTTTTGCTTTCGTCTTCAAGCACATCTCTACCGATCACTAGTTTATCTTCAGCCAGTGAATACAAATTGTATGCACCAGTCGAAGGATAACCTATGAGCACCATGACTTCACTTCTACCATCCAACTTCTTCCTCACTTGTTCAGGTACATGCCTGAAACACATTGATCCAAAAACTCTAAGATGACTTATATTTGGCTGATTTGACCCTAATGGTCCTTCTATGAAATCACGCCACATTTGAAGATTGTATGTCCTTCGAACCATTAGACTTCCACGTGCTTATTTGGATAAGATCAAAGCTTTTGAATTCAAAATCTTCTTCTTTTTGAAGCGCCAATTCAATCAACATGACAGTCGAAATGTATTTCCTTATAATGCTTCGAATAACTTATATTTGAATAGTTCGAAAATGAACCCTTCGATAATGGTTCAACGTAGTGAAGCTCTTTACTAGTTCTTCATCAATCGAAGACTTCATAAAATCCTCCTCACACTTTCTTTCTAACTATTCTTTCTTCGATCATAGTGTCAATTATTAAAAACTTGTGTAATCGAAATTCCCAGCTAACACTGCTTCGTTAGGCATCTAATTAGAATGCATACTGCTGCCGAAGCTACTTCAGCCCAAAATCTCTTAGACATATTCTTAGCTTTCGACATACACCTCGTCATGTTCCGTACACTTATTTTCTTTCTTTCAGCTATGCCATTATGCTGAGGCGTATAGGGTGCCATGGAAATCATTTTAAGCTTTTGCAAACCAAAATTCTTTTGTGAGAAATGAAACCCTAGTTGGAAATCCATTGCTTAGGAGGAGAATTTGTCTGGTCAAATATTGGTCAACCTTGAGCAATTGAGGACCTTAATGAGCTTGCCTTGAATAAAATGGGATGGTAAATTTTGGGGTGCAACGAGGTGTAATGACATGGAATCAAGGTTTTTGCAATACTGGTTGCGGTGCTATCTCCGACCATGCCAAGATGACCAGAACCATGAATCTGGAACATAACTAGAAAACTATAGTCACCAACAGAACATACGGTCACCATTAGAGAAAAGTCACCATATATACCTATAAAGATTATTCTCGCCCTACTCACGGGTCAAGACTAAGTTTGGGTATGGTCAATGGTAACTTAGAATCCCGGGTTCCCTTGAAAATATTATCATCTTACACCTATGTGATAATGATAGCACCTCATTATAACCTCATCTGAGCATGGACGACATAGCCGCATAGGGAGATATACATCCCCTATCCGTCATGTTCCATTCTATTCCTAGTGCTCTTATTGTTTGTCACTTGGCCTGGATATTGGGCCTTTTACCTCAATAGTAACATCCCACCCAACCTAAAAAACCAGCAAATCCAGCACAACACCAGTATATGGAAAGCAATAAAGATGCAATGCAAACATATGCTCAAATAAACATGTACAAATGAATAGCTGTAAAGCATAAAAATAAACACCCAAAGAAAAGAAAACAAGAGCTAGGAGCGACTCCGGGATGAACCAACATTTGGTCTATGTTTCCCCAGTGAAGTCGCCAGCTGAAAAAATTGGCATAAATATGATCGAGAAGAAATCAATAAAGTCACCATCAAATGTCTTTTATCCCACGGGAAGAGAAAGGTAAACATTGAGTAAACCTGAGAAGGGTGAAATCAAGATCAAATGACCGAGAGATACGGGTAAGAGAGTCTATTACGCGAGGGGAGAGTATTAGCACCCCACACGTCTGTGGTACTCCACGGCATCCACTCTTGTTGTTCTAATCAAAGGGTGTGTTCAAATCTACAGATAACGAGCTAAAAGGAAAAATGCAATGAGGGAATACATGCAACAGAAAACATAGGGAAACGAAGGAAATATCTACAAAGTTTCGCTCGGTTGAGCCCTTGTTTACAGTTATTTCTGGTAAACAACCGCTAGTCCTCCAAACTATCAAATAATCTTAATGACTGTTATTTAATCTCTCTGGTAACTTGCAGGATCGACTAGATTGATCCTATGGTGTATTGGTCATTTGGATAATTCTTGTTGTAGAACTGATATTCATGGTTGGTATTTAGAATGTTGTGTAGGTGTTCAACTTACTTCGATTACTCTATTAAAGATCTAATGACATGATCAAGTAAATACGTGCGAAACTAAATTGCATGAATAAAGGTTCAATTGTAAAGACATGTAAAACTGCAAAAAGACAAGTAAATAACTTCGAAGTATAAAAGCATGTAATGTAAAAGATTCTCTGGAATGTAAAAGACTCGAAATATAAAGAAAGCGTTTAAATGCAGGGAATCAGTAAAATGACTTTAAATGAAAAAGGTATTCGAATGATAAAAGCATGAAGATAAAGGCATGAAATATACAAAAGTTTCTGAAATGTAAAGGATTTGAAATGGAAAGAAAACATTTAAATGCAAGACATCAGTAGAAGATTTCGAATGAAAATACTTTAATGTAAAGGCTTTCGAATGATACTGACATGAAGATAGAAGAAAAAACTGGAAATGATAAAGAGTTTTATTGAATCATAAACATTTGGTGTTATCATACGTACATTGTTCGAGCATTCGTTTCCCTAGCCATGTGGTATTTTGAATGTTTACTGAATTTTTGTACAATAGATATGACACACGAAATCCTAACGCTAAGACTTCTATTTATACTACTTCGACCATAACGGTCTTGCTATAAGATTTTGCCACGTTCAGAACATGCAAAGCAATGCCCCTCTCTAGCTTCCACATGTCTTCGAATGCTCCAGCGCATATATTTTAAATTTCGAACATCCCGCTTGCATTTGAGTTTCAAATGTTTTGGCACTCTTCGCTTTGAACTCATTTCTTGGACACAGCCTTGTTACCATTTCGAGACTTGTTTGAATATATCCCCATGTCACTCGAAGCTCCGAGCTTTGACATTCCCATTCGAAGCACTGCTTCTACCATTTCGAAACATGACATCTTGCTTTATTCCAACGAAACACCCAACTTGCTTTGTTTCGAACTGTATCATCAAAATCTTCAGCCAACAAAATGCCCCTTTAAAATATGTATTTCGACCCTTTGAGAAATACTTATTTTAAATATATATGCAAGATTTTGATGTGACCTTTGAATAATTGCAACATTTATTGTGTATGACTCCAGTCACGTCAATCACGACGCCCTTCAGATTCCTTATCCGTCTTGAACCATTTCACAGCATGGTGTAGTTATAAAAACAATGATTATTATTTAATCATGCCTATTACCAATATCAACTTTTACGCCACCTCCTTCTCAATCCAATCCATGACTCCCACGTATCTTAATCTTACTCAGTGGATGTTTAAACTTCCACACTATAAAAACCCATCAACTTAGTCTTTTATTTTTCTTTTCACATTCTGAATCTTTTCTTCCTCTCTTCTCACCGAAACCCTAAAAACTTCCAACAACCTTCAACAATGTCTTCTTCAACATCATCCCAACTGAAAAAAGCTTCCAAAAAGAAAGGAAAGAACATAGGAACCATAATGGAAAGCAAGGTTGGCACCTATCAAGGTCAATCTGTGCTTATCCCTCAGATGATTTCCAAAGAGAAGGAAATGCTCTACGCATCTCAGGTACTAATTCCCACTAACGCCGCTGGCAAGAGGTTTGCTCTAATGGGCTCTCTTACAGTCTTTGAAATCTTAAAAGATACCAGAAATTTTTTCCCTGTTTGTTATAATTTTAAACCTTTGTTTAATAAAATGGATACCCCTAAGACATGCGAGTCTTCTGATTCGACAACCGTGGAAACTCCAATCATTCCCCCAAAGGACCCTTTTGTGCTAGATTATGTAAAGAGTAACTTTAAACCATTTCGATCCTGTCCCACCTCTGACACAGCTTACCACAACTGGTTTACCAAAGTAGAAGCCAAGAAATCCCAGCAATGGGAGGAATTAGGTAGTTACAACTTGATTAAATTATCGAAACCAGGCTTCACCTATAGCCATCCATTATTATTTGCGTCCTTATATTTCTGGGACAGTACCTACAACACCTTCCATCTCCCTGGGGGAATGATTACACCCACCTTTTTTGACATAGCAGCCATTACTGGTTTGTCACCAGTAGGAGAAACATACATTCCTGACAATGAAGAGCACTCGAGCATTATTGACTTTGAAGTCAAATTATCCAGCTTTTCAAAGTTCATTAGCCACTACCACACTGAAGGAGATAGTGTGTCGAATGTGGAACACATTGCTTTCCTTACCTTATAGTTATCAAGGTATGTATTCTGCAGCAGGTCCCTACAGGTAGCCAGCAGGTTCATCCCTCTAGCTAGAGATTTACATGAGAATTGGAGGGTGTGTTTAAGCGAACTGTTACTTGTTGATCTCTACGAAAGTTTAAGATCAGCTGTTTCGAGTTTGAAATCTCACACTCCCAAAAACATCCTGCTAGCTGGCCCCTTCTGGTTACTCCAGTTATGGCTTACTGCCATGTTTGAACCTTCACTATCAACTGCTAATACTATTGTGGAACAAGATCCGGAGATAACAGACATAATCATTGAAGGTACTAGGCTGCGAAGACTTACCCCAAACGATGACAAAGATGACTTCAAAGTTCTCTTCTCAAAATACATAATGATCTTTTCCAAGAGACACAAATTCGAAGAGACCATGGCGCCCTTTGCCTCAAGGACTCATGGGCCATCGTGGTTCACCATGGCTCTCTCAGAAGCAGTTAAGAGCAAGGAAATTCAAGATATTTGGAAAGCCTTTTTGCTTCCCAGATTAATCTCCTCACGAATCACTCCTGCTAAGAACCAAATCTTCCTTTTTGCTTATCAACCCAATTTTGTTTCTAGACAATTTGGCCTATGCCAACTAATCCCTGAACCCTTGTTCCAAACAGAAAGTGCCATCACCTCTGGGCGAACCTTCAAGGCAAGAGAAGCCAAACTACAACAGGAACAATATCAAGGCTTCGCCCACTTTGAACTAATATCTTTCGAACCTACACACCTCACAGCAAAGGGTTTTCTGGAATGGTGGACAAAGTTCTACCAATCTTGTATGTTCGATACCCTTTCTATTCAACAGAAACTAACTGATGCGTTCAATGTGCAGGTACACTCCAGAAAAGGTATGTTCACTCATGCCAAAGAGATTAGGGCTTTTCAAAATTATTTCGAAACCACCTATGATCCCACACACCAGGAATCCACTGTGCATCAAGCTGCTAAGACCTTGAAGGAAAAATTTATAGAAAAAATTTCTAAACTCAAACTTCCTTCAGGGTTGTCACCTGAGGATATGTATATGTTGGCATTCGAAATGCATCCACCTAAATTTCCTAGATTGCCTACCTCAGAACTGGCTCTGGCTTGGTTTCCTCCATACCCTTGGTGGTTCACTTGCAAAGAAATGTTCAAATATCTTCAAAAGAAACCAAAGCCATCTAAGACTGTGACATGGGCTCGTCATTGACTCCACGATTTCCCAGGACATCTTCGCTATGACCTTTCTTCCATGTCGATTAAATTTGATCAAGGCGCAGGTGCGAATGCTTGGGAAAATCCCAAATGTTTCTCACTTTCTACCTTTTTAACTTTTGCCTTAATTGTTTCGATTTTCATCCATCAGGATAAAGACTGTTGCTTCAAAGTCAAAAGAGGGAAGCGCCTCCCAAACATTTGTCGAAACCATTGATAATGTGACTCTATCCAAACCAACAACAACTGCTGCAACAACAACAACAACACCAGTGATAACCACTGTTCCAACTCCACAGGTAATCAATTAGCCTTGATGTTTCGAATACACTAATGTTTCATGATTTGGATCTAACTCATGTTTAAATCTTTTCAGACTAACAAACTCCCACCAACCACTCCAAAGAAAAGAAAAACAAACACTACTGGGAAGGATCCCAATGCTGGAGGGAATTCACCAACTGCTTCAAAGAAGAAGCAGAAGAAGGAAATTTCCAAAAGTGCTGCACCAACTGGTATCTCTGGACTCGATTCCAGAGATGCTGCTCCCTCAATTAAATCCAAAAATCCACCTTCGACCTCCAACATAATGTTGGAACATATAGATAACAACCTCTCTTCTGAGAGTCCACATGTAAATTGAACTCTAATTTTTAACAAAATAATTATTCATTACCTTGGTGCATGCTCTTAATATTCTTTGCCTCTGTAGGACATTTTGAACCCAGCTCTTACCACTTCGACTTCTCCATCGAAAACTGCTGCTCCCATCAACTCTTCTTCTCAAGGGGACTCTAGTAACCTGGTACAGAACAAAGGATCCTCCAACATGGCGGTTCTGACTGGGGCTTCAGAGCAGCAAGATGACCAGAGTACTTCTCCCCCTCTGAAAGAAACAAATGAAGCAACGCTTCATGAATCTGCAGAGACTTTACAAAAAACTTTTCTTCAAAAGTCCCCTCTTGAAACCCTTTAAGAGAATCCAAAGGACATTCATGCTGAAGGAGAGAAGGCTGATTCTGATCAAGGAAATGAAGAATCTGCAGAGGAAGGGTCTAAGGAAGAAGATGCTCACGATGGTTCGACTGCTGGAACATAGTCAGATGCAAATAGCAGTGAAAACGATGATATCGAAGTGGTAGATCTGATTGATAATGAAGAAGGCAATGAGCGGGAAACGAGTGAAGGCGACGGTGACGCGACCAATAAACCCATGGAAGTCGAAATGGATGTAACTCCCTTGTGCGTGGAACTTCCTCAATCGTCTCAAGCTCGAATGACTGAAGAGGAGCTAGCCCTCCTAAGACGAAATGACCCAATTGGGTACATGAAGGCGAAGCTAGCTCAAAGGGATATTCCTCTTGCTAGGGCTGGCACTAGTTCGACTAGCAATCCGTTGCCCATAGATGATAGAATTGTACTCCTTAACAGAATTAGGAGAACAATCCTTGATGTGGACTTGTTCGAAGTGCTCAAACAGGATAGTACAACTTGCTACACCATGAAGGAGCTACTTACACAAGTCAACCTTGCTACCTGTTCTTTGCCAGTCAGCACTATCTTATTCGATCTTCAATCTCTGTTAGACAACGTGACTGGGTGTCTTCTCCAAGATGAATTTGCTACCAGAAAGGTCCAAGAAAAACGAACTGCAATGGACGCTGCTTATGAGCATGCTTCGAAGCTCTCTCAAGAAGCTGAAGATCAAGCCATGCATCTAAAGCAAGCAAAAACCGAATATGAAGCTCGAGCTGAGTCCATTCTTCTCTGGGAAAAGCAAATTTAGGAACTTCAACAGAAGGTTAAGGAGGCTCAAGAACAACAATTAGCCTACGAAACCAATACTGCTAGCAACCAATTCGAAGAGCTCCTCAACAAAGGACTTGCAGAAATGGAAACCGCAGAACAACTCAAGGGAGAAGTGGCTACCTTAGAGGGAGCAAGACGTTTTACTCAACAAAGGCTTGAGTCTTTTCGAAGTACCTTTAACAGATTGAAGAATAATGTCTATTTTTAAATCTTAGTGTTAATTAGTTTTGTAATTTGGTTTTGGTCTGTAATATCTGAACAGCGCCATTTTGGCAATCCCATACTACCATTTTGGCATTCCTTTATGATGTTTTGACTACGTTGTTATTATTCGAATCTCCTGCAGGCGTGGCTTATATTTCTTTAAATATTTCCCATTAACCTCTAGGATTCGCTTATCATCAACCAATTCTTCGATTTCATATGCATTGTTTGAAAATATCTTTATTATTCGAAAAGGTCCTTCCCAATGAGGTGACCATTTACCTAACGTTTTATTTTTCTTGTCCATGGGCAATATGACTTTCCAGACTAAGTCATTAATAGTGAATGCTTTTCCTTTCACCCTTTTGTTATATGCCCTGGCCACCCTTTCCTTTTGTCTCATCAGGATTTCCAATGCATGCAATCTAACTTCGTCCAACTCAACTAACTCATTCATCATCATCTCCCAATATAATGCAGATGGAATTTCGTTTTGTCTTTGAATTCGAACTGATTGTAGATGAATTTCTACTGGCAGAACTGCATCATGACCAAATGTGAGTTGGAAAGGCGTGGTGTTAGTAGCTTCTTTAGGAGATGTTCTACAGGCCCATAGTATTTGGTCCAAAGTTTTATGCCAGTTCCTTGGCTTTTTACCAATATGTTTCTTGATTAACCCTATTATCACCTTATTAGCTGCTTCGACCTGACCATTTGCTTGAGCATAATATGGTGTTGATGTCAGTAATTTGAACCCCATCTCTTGAGCAAATTCTTGCATCTTTCTACCAGTAAACACAGAACCTTGGTCTGTGGTTATGCTCTCTGGCAATCCGAACCTATAGATAATTTATTTCTGTATGAACTCAATAATAGCATTTTGATCAGCAACTATTAATGGTATTGCTTCGATCCACTTGGTAAAATAATCTATTCCTACCAATATATATTTCTGTCCTTTAGACGAAGCAGGATTTATTTCTTCTATTAAATCCAATGCCCATCCTCTGAAGGGCCTTGGTTTAATGATTGAATGCAACTCACTTGCAGGGGCATGTTGAATCCCTGCATGCTTCTGGCATTCTTCACACCCTTTAGCAAAGTCTATACAATCTTTGAGCATGTTGGGCCAATACATGCCATATCGAAATAACAACCATTTCATTTTATGACCTGCTTCATGTGCCCCACATGCCCCATTGTGGACTTCTGACAATGCTAAGTATGCCTCACTTTCTCCTAGGTGTTGTACCCCAAAATTTGCCCTCCCATATTCTTCAAGATTTGCAAAGAGCATGCTTCAAAATCTCCCAAGGGTTGCAAAGTCCAATTGCCTCCTAACAGTCAAAAATTAGGGTTTTGGTTATGGCAAAGAAGTTGAAGTTTCCAAGGGCCCAAACTAGTCCCACATGCCTATAAACATTGTCAAGCATCCTTATGTCAAGTTTCAAGACTTACAACACAAAATTGCACAGTCAAAAACCCTAATTGCTTCACAGTCAACTGCAGGGGCAAAATGGTCATTTGACAATCAAAAGTCTAAATTTTTGGTCAACATCTTATTTTGAAGCCACAAACATCATTTGATCAATTCTTGATCATGATTCTCAAGGCATGGCTCAAAAAGTCTCAAGATGCAAAAGTTTCCATATTTGGACAGTTGAAAAAGTCAACTGCAAATTGACCAAGGCATAACTTCCACATGGTTTATCAGAAAAATTCCATCCAAAGCTCATGTTGAAGATAATGACATTTCCTACAACTCATCTTCATACTTCAAGTCCAAGAAATGCTCTCACAAAAAGTTATCAATCTCAACATTATAGGTCATTTTCAAAAGTCAACAAAAAGGCACTTTAAGTCAAAGACCATAACTTGAGATTGGTAAATCAAAATGACATGGAATCAAGGGAATTCGTTAGAGGACTTCAAGACCTTTCCAAAATGTCCAAGAACATGATTAAAGCTTAAAAATTGAGCAAGATATGCCTTGTGGAAGTTGGGAAATTTTTGGGAATTTTGAAAAGTCAACTTTGCTTCAAATGCCTCAAAATTGCTAATGGGCCTCAATTTCTTCCAAGAATCATCACCCAAAAGATATGCACGACTCATTGACCCAAAGGGGAGTTATTTTCTTATTTTTGATTAATTATTTGAATTATTATTATTATTAATTCACTTAATTAAAATTAAATATGAAAAAAATACTAAAGCATGTATTTTAAATCTTTTTATGCAGCTAATAGGTCCATTATAAGCTCAAGATTTCGTACCCCTTCAAAAAGGAAAGAATCATTCATGATTTGGCATATTTGGCATGAAAAAGATTACATGGAAAATCAAGGATCCAAATCATCAATGCAAGGGTTTTTGGCTTGGATTTATAACCTAATTCATTCCACATATATGTACAAACCTAAACCTAATCACAAGAACAAGCATGCTGCGCTGAAAACTTGAAAACAAACTTTGCATTTTTTTCAAAAAAAGTGGAAACTGAAAACATAGTTCCAGTATAATTCAAGGTCTCAAATCCATTCCAAAGGCTTGCTGAGACAACCAGGAAGCTATTCCAATTGAAATCATATCTCCACACGCAAAGAATTGGTAGAACACAGTCGCCCTGTTCATGAATTTTCTCTTAATCGTATTTGAATTTACATGCCATATCAATGCATTTTAATGTTTAATTTGTACTAACATGGACTCACTGAAGCTTTTGGTGTCTTTTAATTGAAGAATGCTTGCATGTATTGAAAGTTACCATGAACGATGCATAGGGTTTCAAAGCTCCAGATTTGGGGTTTTACGCATAAGGCAAAATTAGTCAATCAAACCTATGCCATTGGACTCAAACTCCAGACGAATTTAACTATACCATCGCGCCCAATTTATCTTTGCCCAATGCTTAATCGCTATTTTTCATGGTCTTGTTTAGTGGGGGTTTAAAACCCCCGCTATTTGTTTCTTTTTTTTCAGGACAAACGAGGAAGAAGCTTGCGTGGCATAGCATGATTGGGACGTTCAAATTTTCAGCGCGTTTTTTGTGTTGTAT
The DNA here is from genome assembly GCA_948472305.1 of Vicia faba. Taxonomy (NCBI): domain Eukaryota; kingdom Viridiplantae; phylum Streptophyta; class Magnoliopsida; order Fabales; family Fabaceae; genus Vicia; species Vicia faba. The sequence goes on along the minus strand of OX451740.1, from coordinate 363,213,014 downwards.
ATCACTAATATTTGTTTTGTGTTATGTTATTCATGTGTCACCAATCTTACAAACAAACGCGTTAGTTCACTTGGCAGCAGACGTGTACTACAGGTACTGGGACCTGGGTTCGATTCCCAGGTCCCCTTGCATATTTCATAATTTTTTCTCTAATCTATTCCTACGCAGAGTGCCCTTCAGTGATCCACCATGCACCCAACGCCTTGGCACGCCACATGTCCCTGAAGATCAATCCAGTGGCCATCACAAGCAGTCCACCATGGACACCAGTCAACACCTCCACACGCAAGTCTGAAAAGTCAAAAAGGCCTAATTCAATGGGCCTAATTGCTGCAAATAAACCTCCTCAATTTGGATCAACCATCCCCCCATGTTTGCATTTCTTTCTCTCTTTTCTTTCCTTTTATTTATTATTTTTAATTAATTAATTGTTTTTTCTTTAATTCACCAAAAGAATTTTTAATACAAAAATACAAAAAATCAGAAATCATAAAATAAAAAGATGCCTTATTCAATATTTAATTCACTAATTATTTTGTAAATAAATTTTATTAATCAATTTAGTTTAATGAAGGGTTTTAAATTTTAATGTTTTCTTAATAAACTAAAAAATGTAGAAATTAGGGTTTGTCACATTTTCATCTTTTTTTTCTTAAATAAATAAATAATTCCTATCATTGTTATTAATTATTAATTATTTTGTAAATAAACTTGTCATTAATTAATTAGGGTTAAATTAGGTTAAACTTAAACAATTTTCTTTAATAAATTAAAAACAATTTAGAACTAGGGTTTTATTTAACTTTTAATTCCAATTAATTCGCTTTAATTTCATAAATCCAAAAACATAAAAAATAACTTCTTTTCCTTGTTGAATAATTTAATCATTTTCAATTCCAATTTAATTTCCTTAAAGGGTCCAACGCCCTCGCGCTCTCGATTTTTATTTCTTTTCGCACGTTTACCTTTATTTCCTTTTTTTGAATATAATGTATTTGCCCCGAAGCCTTGTAATAGATAATTAGGACATTTACTTTCCGCATTTTATTTCAAAACGGGTCTTGGTTTAATTTGGCGATGTAGACCCGCGCCTTGTAATAGCGTAGGACCTTTATTTTTCCGCATTTTAAATTTCCGCACTCTTAACTGCTAATAATCACATGAAAGAATGTATGCCCAAATAAAAACAAGCGTAGCTCACCCAATGCATGACAAGACAAATATAAACTGAAAATGACACACAATTCACACACCACTCTTAGGGTACGCCTCATTGTTGCCTTGCCCCTCGAAACGTGGTCGTCGAGTAGAGGACGTTTTAGTAAGTCCTCGTGTCCATGAACATGGCATGAGGGTAGCTTCTAAGGTGTCTTCCTATTGCTTTGGTGACCACACTGTCCCTAAACTCGAATTGACCCGAACACCTCCAACGGTGGTGCTACCTACCTCTCAATGGTGGGATGGCACTATCTTAAGGACATTTACACAGACTAATTCCTTAGGGTAGGTAGATGACTCGTAGATACTTGCTCTAATTCAAAACAAATCAAAAACTTCTTTTCACACCGACACTTTGCAAAAAGCTTTCAAAAACAACTTTTCAAACACTCTTGAGGACTGATACAAGAGTCGATCTGAAATCTTTAAACGAAACTTTTTCCAACCCACTCACCTTGAAAAGCAAACAAAAATTTTGAAAACACAAGTGAACAAGTATCTAAGAGCCCATGGATAACCATGGATAGAAAGGGTGCTAACACCTTCCCTTTCTATAAATCTACCTCCCGAACCGAGAGCTAATCTCAATAAGGAATTTTTCTGTGCTTTTGTCCTTTCCATGTTGGATAAAATAAAAGACGGTGGTGACTCTTGCTTCCGCGACATTTCGCGAACCAGCGTTAAACAGTCAGTTCCAGATCCACCGATCACAGAACTGGCGACTTTGCTGGGGAACTACTCAAAGTGAGGTGTACCTTAGGATAGCTCATACTTGTGTTTTCAATTGTTGTGTTTGTTTGCTTTATTATTGTGGGCTGCATCGGATTTACATAGATCTTAACCCGGATCTGGGGATACCCTGTTACGTAGCATAAGCTGTGAGGGACCTATCCGGCGTAGACCGACATGGGTGAAGCAGTGGCTACGTTGGTGTGGCACCTTGGTCTGTACCGATATCCCTTGTGTCGCAACGAGGAGAATATGGGTCTTCTGAGGAGTCATTAAGCACCAACCGACCTTAGAACCTTAAATGACCCAACTTGGCCAATAGAACAGTAGCAGTATGCTACGCCCATTGAGGCTAAACTCTCGTGATGGTTATGGCCGCAAGAAAAGATTGCGATGCTGGAGTTATGACCGATTGAGGGTAGTCAGTGATATTGGGATCCTCTAGAACCCGGTTACTTCTGATAGGACAGGTCTTAACCAACAAACTGAAAGAGGGTAATACCTAGACCCCATGCTGGCCTAAATTCTAAGGGCTCTCTTGTGTGACTTGTGTGCCTTCCAACTTGACTATTTGCATGCTTGTTATCTGACACTTGAGTTTCTTGCAGGTTTTGTTTACAGTCCTTAATTGGGACTCATAACATGGTTACATATATCACTCCATGCATAGCATAACATCATACCATTGCATGCATCCTACATAAGGATTAACCCATTTCAAGGATCTCAAGGGCTTGTGATGCAGGTCATGATGAACCAACATGTCTGGCAAGGGGAAAAGGGGATTTATTTTCCTCTAGCCAAGGTTGTCAGGGGCTATGACCCACTTGATATGGTGAGCCTTGACCCTTGAAGAAGGATTCTCAGCAACATGGAGTTCCTTCAATCAAGCTACAAATTCAAATGCCAACAATCTTCTTGTTTACCCCGCGAGATCCTTGAAAACATTGCATACATATCATACATATCATTGCATTACAGGTACCCTCTTGACAGGTCACTCACCATCTTCGCTGTTTATTTCAGCAATGGCTTTCCAACCGGACAACCAAGATCTCCGGACTCAGAACGCCCAACTGCGAGAGATGTTCTTGAACCTATCCCAGGGGCAAAAAGAAATAAAGGCTCTCCTCACCAGGAACTTGACCCTAGGGAATGCAGGGGGCATCAGGAACGATCAACTGGAAGGGATACAAATTGAGTTGGCAACCATGAAGATCCAAATGATGGGGCAGTTGATGGGCCAAATGACTCTCATTCAGGACTTAGCTCAAAAACAAGAAGAGCTCCGGGTCCTCGTCACCAAGCTGCTTCAAAATAATCCAGTGGGGCAAACAGCCAAGGTTGAAGTCCCAGCCATCATTCAACCACATGCGGGGCGAGAAGACAAAGGAAAATCTCCTCAGCTTGCTTCAGGGTCACGAGCCCAGCCTCAACAGGGTAGTCAGCGTAAACGATATACGCCTGGAAGACATTTCTCGGAGACTGATATACCATCATCCTTTATACTGAAGCGCTTGCTGGAGGTCAATCTGATCACTCTAAAGGACCCTCCTAAGAATCCCAACAGGACACCTTCGAGGTATAACCCCGACACCCGCTGCACTTATCATTCAGACAGCCCAGGGCATGCTACAGACGACTGTTGGACCTTGAAGAACAAAATCCAGGAATTGATTGACGAAGGGGTGCTGGAGTTCATGCCCGATGGCAAGATGAAAATCTTCCGTTGAGAAATGGCTAGTTCAAACTAGAGGATTTTTTGTTCATTAGAATTTTTCGAGTTGTAATTTTCTTTTGATTGTTCAAACAATTATTGTCATAGCAAACTTTGTTATTTTATCAATGCATCGCACATGTCTGTTTTGAATCCATATATTCGCATTCGCTACATGCAAACTGTTTTCATATTTTTGTGATGATCAATTCTCAATTAATAATTCTAAGCCTCTTGAGGGAGGATGACGAAAACGATACCGCAATCTACAGTATGCTTTTGAACAGACCCCGCTGATGAGGTACAGGCATTGTTTCAATCCCTAAACACTGGAGTTATAAGGAAGATAATCCCTCGTCAACCCCTTTGAGCCAAAGAAGTAGGAGTTTTTTTTTCCGAAAATTAAAACCCTTTATCATAACCTGGGGAAGGGTAGTTCTCTCAGTTGATCCAAGTGCATAACGGATGGAACCAAATAGGTCCTTACAAAACAAAAGACAATGATGGTTCCGAATGACCATAAAGACAGGCAGTCATTATCTCTCAAAGAATAAAAACCCAATAAGTCAAAACCTATGAAGGAGACTTACAAAACTGGGGCATCCCGCTGACTGTAATCACAAAAGAAACAGTTCAGGCAAAAAAAATAGGGATAGCGAAATCAAAAAGAAAGAGGTCATACAAACCCTCAACAAAAACAAAAAATGACTGCCTATTCCGAATAAATCATCAATATCTGAACCATCATTGGAACGTCAGGACAAAGACTCAAACAAGGTCTGACGCACGATCAACTGAGCTTAGGTTTGAAGAACATCACGAAGAATGGGTGGGTACAAATAATTTGAGCCTTTATCCTTTGTTTCTTAAACCGTGAACCAGGCCACGTTATAACCCTTAAAAGTCCTAGCTGAAGCATGGGTTAGTTCGAAAGCATACTATTACGAAAGGTATCCTGACTCCTTAAGGCCTACGGTAAAATAACGAGTTGACGTCACATTCTGCAAAATTCACTGGCTTACTGAAAAAATGCATTTTCAAAAACTTCAAGACAGACATAAGCTTTGCATTCTTAAGATAACATTGTTTGCATATGATTATTTGTTTGAACAGCAGAGAACTTTGCGCAACGAATATCCGATGAACGAAGGTCTTCTCAACAAAAAGAGTCACCTCCAGTGAACAAAAGCACCTCCGATCAAGGGGCATGGCATGATCATGGTCCGTCATTTGGGGCAGTCCAGTCAAGATTCGGAGGATCTCTCAAAGGCCAAACAGCCTGGGGCAAATCTCCGCCTGAGTCACTCGGGGCACTCCAGCAACGAATCTTGCCTGATTAAACACCTTATGGGGCATGACAAAACACTTCTAACAGGGGCAACTCCCTACATTCTGAGAGCGTGGACATAGTCGAAAAAATACTACGCGTAATCAAAGACCCGCTAGGTTGACACACCCAGGCAAAAATAAGGGCTTCCCGGCGAACCAAAAGGGTTCGGGCAAAAATAAGGGATGAAAATAAAAAAAAATATGTACACCCAGCAAGTCGAAAACCTGAAAAGGCGGCTTGGGCAAAAATGGGTATCCCGGTGGACTGAAAACCCGAAAGGGCGGTCCAGGCAAAAATTAGGGATCAAAGCATACGACTATGTCCCGACATCTCGTCACTTGCCTACCAGAAGAAGATTTGTCAATCGGCAGTCATCAAACACCTTCACAGGTCTTCCTCTCCCACCTTAGAAACAGGGGCAATGATGAGTTGTCCAAACGATCTAATTGCTCTGTCCGCCAAGGTACCAAGGTAAGTTCGGCCGAAGAACATAACCAATATACCTTAACTCCCCAGAGAGTGAGCCAGCAAGTCAATGCATTCTCCCCAAGCAAAGCCATATTATCAGCCTTAAGGAAGTTGGGTATCCCCCGCAGATCTCAACATTCCCCAACACATCATACTGATATTCTTAACAAGCATCCCCGGCAGTCTTGATCTAAGATTGTTCCCCGGCGGTATACCAGACATTCAGCGAAGCCACTTCCCCAGTACATCTCAAAATTCCCCCAGGAGAGTCCAAGATTTCCCCAGGAAAGTTCGAACCTATCTCCCCAGCAGGAAGCTTATCCCCAGTAGGTTCTGGAAGCTTATCCCCTGCAGAGCACGAACGCGTCTCCCGGCTTTATTCAAAGGTTATTTCCCTACCGGGATATAACTGGGTTATCCTCAGCCAAAAGGCCACGGAAAGATCGTCCTCGGTGAAGTCTTCTTATCCCCAGCGAGGTCTATTAACACTTCCAACATAACAACGGTATCCCCAGCGAAGTTACCATCAGCATCTCAACAACGTACCTCTCTCCCCATAGAGTATTGTTCCCCAGCAAGATCGCTAGAGTAGTTATTCCCCACAGAGTAATCTCTTCATCAAGTTTATTCCCTAACGGAGTTATCTTCTCGTACCGGTATTCTTGCAACTATCATCCCCAGCGGAAACAACCAAGCACTATTCTCCAACATCAGCCCAGGATGTGACTTCCCGGCACCCGTCAAGGATTTACTTTCCTAGACAAAAACATACATTCATAAACATCGCATTTCCATACATTATAGCATGCATATATGCATCATGAACATACAATCTCATTTATGTTGAGAACATCATTGCTTGATCCATATCATGCATTGCATATGGATGACCTTTACGTTTCAGGAAAGATCCAGTATAGTTCTCAGCTATGCCCAAGACCTTCCTCTGGTTCAGATAAATCGACCCTAAGATTTTTCTGATTCTTATCCAGTTGAAGATTCCAAGACTTTTCCCGGTTCAGTTAAATCAACTCCTAAAGATTTTTCTGATTCTTATCCATTCAAAGGCCTTCTCTGGTTCAGTCAGATCGACCCTAAGATCTCCCTGATTCTTATCCAGTTGAAGATTCCAAGACCTTGCCTGGTTCAGTTAAATCGATTCCTAAAGATTTTTCTGATACTTATCCAGTCAAAGGCCTTCTCTGGTTCAGTCAGATCGACCCTAAGATCTCCCTGATTCTTATCCAGTTAAAGATTCCAAGACCTTGCCTGGTTCAGTTAAATCGACTCCTAAAGATTTTTCTGATTCTTATCCAGTCAAAGGCCTTCTCTGGTTCAGTCAGATCGACCCTAAGATCTCCCTGATTCTTATCCAGTTGAAGATTCCAAGACCTTGCCTGGTTCAGTTAAATCGACTCCTAAAGATTTTTATGATTCTTATCCAGTCAAAGGCCTTCTCTGGTTCAGTCAGATCGACCCTAAGATCTCCCTGATTCTTATCCAATTGAAGATTCCAAGACCTTGCCTGGTTCAGTTAAATCGACTTCTAAAGATTTTTCTGATTCTTATCCAGTCAAAGGCCTTCTCTGGTTCAGTCAGATCGACCCTAAGATCTCCCTGATTCTTATCCAGTTGAAGATTCCAAGACCTTGCCTGGTTCAGTTAAATCGACTCCTAAAGATTTTTCTGATTCTTATCCAGTCAAAGGCCTTCTCTGGTCCGGTTAAATCGATTCCTAAAGATTTTTCTGATGAAGACTCAGTTGAAGATTCCAAGACCTTGTCTGGTTCAGTTAAATCGACTCCTAAAGATTTTTATGATTCTTATCCAGTCAAAGGCCTTCTTTGGTCCAGTTAAATCGATTCCTAAAGATTTTTCTGATGAAGACTCAGTAGAAGACGTCCAAGATTCTCTCATCGTTACTGTTGAGGTTGAAGTCGCCTATGATTCCCTCATCGTTACTGTTGAGGTTGAAGTCGCCCAAGATTCTCTCATCGTTACTGTTGAGGTTGAAGTCGCCTATGATTCTCTCATCGTTACTGTTGAGGTTGAAGTCGCCTATGATTCTCTCATCGTTACTGTTGAGGTTGAAGTCGCCTATGATTCTCTCATCGTTACTGTTGAGGTTGAAGTCGCCTATGATTCTCTCATTGTTACTGTTGAGGTTGAAGTCGCCTATGATTCTCTCATCGTTACTGTTGAGGTTGAAGTCGCCTATGATTCTCTCATCGTTACTGTTGAGGTTGAAGTCGCCTATGATTCTCTCATTGTTACTGTTGAGGTTGAAGTCGCCTATGATTCTCTCATCGTTACTGTTGAGGTTGAAGTCGCCTATGATTCTCTCATCGTTACTGTTGAGGTTGAAGTCGCCTATGATTCTCTCATCGTTACTGTTGAGGTAGTAATCGCCCAAGGTTCTCTCATCGTTACTGTTGAGGGAACGTCTGAAGAGTTCAAAGATTCGATACCTGTAACCAGCCAGGGCGCGTCTATATAAAGAATTTTAAAGGAAAACTCCTGTAACAGGTCAGGTAATCATCTTTCCTTTTTTCAGGTACGCAAGTTCTCGCTAAGGAATCTCTTACGCGACCGATACCCAGATGGCATCTATAAGCCCATCCACCTATTCATCACCTCTCAACATGGCATCTGTAAGCCCATCTTCCTACCCATCAATCTCCAAATGGCATCTGTGAGCCCATTCCCATCATCACACTGCTAACATGTGAGCGCAAATTTCTAGGCACTCTAGTGTTCAATCATCTTCCACCTTCGGATTACGAAAGGCACGTCAGCCAATCTACATCCTCAGGTCTAAGAAGATTGAACAAGGGCAACTGTTGTACCCCAAAATTTGCCCTCCCATATTCTTCAAGATTTGCAAAGAGCATGCTTCAAAATCTCCCAAGGGTTGCACAGTCCAATTGCCTCCTAACAGTAAAAAATTAGGGTTTTGGTTCTGGCAAAGAAGTTGAAGTTTCCAAGGGCCCAAACTAGTCCCACATGCCTATAAACATTGTCAAGCATCCTTATGTCAAGTTTCAAGACTTACAGCACAAAATTGCACAGTCAAAAACCCTAATTGCTTCACAGTCAACTGCAGGGGCAAAATGGTCATTTGACAGTCAAAAGTCCAAATTTTTGGTCAACATCTTATTTTGAAGCCACAAACATCATTTGATCAATTCTTGATCATGATTCTCAAGGCATGGCTCAAAAAGTCTCAAGATGCAAAAGTTTCTATATTTAGACAGTTGAAAAAGTCAACTGCAAATTGACCAAGGCATAACTTCCACATGGTTTATCAGAAAAATTCCATCCAAAGCTCATGTTGAAGAGAATGACATTTCCTACAACTCATGTTCACACTTCAAGTCCAAGAAATGCTCTCACAAAAAGTTATCAATCTCAACATTATAGGTCATTTTCAAAAGTCAACAAAAAGGCACTTTAAGTCAAAGACCATAACTTGAGATTGGTAAATCAAAATGACATGGGACCAAGGGCATTGGTTAGAGGACTTCAAGACCTTTCCAAAATGTCCAAGAACATTATCAAAGCTTAAAAATTGAGCAAGATATGCCTTGTGGAAGTTGGGAAATTATTGGGAATTTTGAAAAGTCAACTTTGCTTCAAATGCCTCAAAATTGCTAATGGGCCTCAATTTCTTCCAAGAATCATCACCCAAAATCTATGCACGACTCATTGACCCAAAGGGGAGTTATTTTCTTATTTTTGATTAATTATTTGAATTATTATTATTATTAATTCACTTAATTAAAATTAAATATGAAAAAAATACTAAAGCATGTATTTTAAATCTTTTTATGCAGCTAATAGGTCCATTATAAGCTCAAGATTTCGTACCCCTTCAAAAAGGAAAGAATCATTCATGATTTGGTATATTTGGCATGAAAAAGATTGAAAAAGATTACATGGAAAATCAAGGATCCAAATCATCAATGCAAGGGTTTTTGGCTTGGATTTCTAACCTAATTCATTCCACATATATGTAAAAACCTAAACCTAATCACAAGAACAAGCATGCTGCACTGAAAACTTGAAAACAAACTTTGCATTTTTTTCAAAAAAAGTGGAAACTGAAAACATAGTTCCAGTATAATTCAAGGTCTCAAATCCATTCCAAAGGCTTGCTGAGACAACCAGGAAGCTATTCCAATTGAAATCATATCTCCACACACAAAGAATTGGTAGAACACAGTCGCCCTGTTCATGAATTTTCTCTTAATCGTATTTGAATTTACATGCCATATCAATGCATTTTAATGTTTAATTTGTACTAACATGGACTCACTGAAGCTTTTGGTGTCTTTTAATTGAAGAATGCTTGCATGTATGGAAAGTTACCATGAACGATGCCTAGGGTTTCAAAGCTCCAGATTTGGGGTTTTACACATAAGGCAAAATTAGTCAATCAAACCTATGCCATTGGACTCAGAAACTCCAGACGAATTTAACTATACCATCGCGCCCAATTTATCTTTGCCCAATGCTTAATCGCTATTTTTCATGGTCTTGTTTAGTGGGGGTTTAAAACCCCCGCTATTTGTTTCTTTTTTTTCAGGACAAACGAGGAAGAAGCTTGCGTGGCATAGCATGATTGGGACGTTCAAATTTTCAGCGTGTTTTTTGTGTTGTATATCACTAATATTTGTTTTGTGTTATGTTATTCATGTGTCACCAATCTTACAAACAAACGCGTTAGTTCACTTGGCAGCAAACGTGTACTACAGGTACTGGGACCTGGGTTCGATTCCCAGGTCCCCTTGCATATTTCATAATTTTTTCTCTAATCTATTCCTACGCAGCGTGCCCTTCAGTGATCCACCATGCACCCAACGCCTTGGCACGCCACATGTCCCTGAAGATCAATCCAGTGGCCATCACAAGCAGTCCACCATGGACACCAGTCAACACCTCCACACGCAAGTCTGAAAAGTCAAAAAGGCCTAATTCAATGGGCCTAATTGCTGCAAATAAACCTCCTCAATTTGGATCAACCATCCCCCCATGTTTGCATTTCTTTCTCTCTTTTCTTTCCTTTTATTTATTATTTTTAATTAATTAATTGTTTTTTCTTTAATTCACCAAAAGAATTTTTAATACAAAAATACAAAAAATCAGAAATCATAAAATAAAAAGATGCCTTATTCAATATTTAATTCACTAATTATTTTGTAAATAAATTTTATTAATCAATTTAGTTTAATGAAGGGTTTTAAATTTTAATGTTTTCTTAATAAACTAAAAAATGTAGAAATTAGGGTTTGTCACATTTTCATCTTTTTTTTCTTAAATAAATAAATAATTCCTATCATTGTTATTAATTATTAATTATTTTGTAAATAAACTTGTCATTAATTAATTAGGGTTAAATTAGGTTAAACTTAAACAATTTTCTTTAATAAATTAAAAACAATTTAGAACTAGGGTTTTATTTAACTTTTAATTCCAATTAATTCGCTTTAATTTCATAAATCCAAAAACATAAAAAATAACTTCTTTTCCTTGTTGAATAATTTAATCATTTTCAATTCCAATTTAATTTCCTTAAAGGGTCCAACGCCCTCGCGCTCTCGATTTTTATTTCTTTTCGCACGTTTACCTTTATTTCCTTTTTTTGAATATAATGTATTTGCCCCGAAGCCTTGTAATAGATAATTAGGACATTTACTTTCCGCATTTTATTTCAAAACGGGTCTTGGTTTAATTTGGCGATGTAGACCCGCGCCTTGTAATAGCGTAGGACCTTTATTTTTCCGCATTTTAAATTTCCGCACTCTTAACTGCTAATAATCACATGAAAGAATGTATGCCCAAATAAAAACAAGCGTAGCTCACCCAATGCATGACAAGACAAATATAAACTGAAAATGACACACAATTCACACACCACTCTTAGGGTACGCCTCATTGTTGCCTTGCCCCTCGAAACGTGGTCGTCGAGTAGAGGACGTTTTAGTAAGTCCTCGTGTCCATGAACATGGCATGAGGGTAGCTTCTAAGGTGTCTTCCTATTGCTCTGGTGACCACACTGTCCCTAAACTCGAATTGACCCGAACACCTCCAACGATGGTGCTACCTACCTCTCAGTGGTGGAATGGCACTATCTTAAGGACATTTACACAGACTAATTCCTTAGGGTAGGTAGATGACTCGTAGATACTTGCTCTAATTCAAAACAAATCAAAAACTTCTTTTCACACCGACACTTTGCAAAAAGCTTTCAAAAACAAATTTTCAAACACTCTTGAGGACTGATACAAGAGTCGATCTGAAATCTTTAAATGAAACTTTTTCCAACCCACTCACCTTGAAAAGCAAACAAACATTTTGAAAACACAAGTGAACAAGTATCTAAGAGCCCATGGATAACCATGGATAGAAAGGGTGCTAACACCTTCCCTTTCTATAAATCTACCTCCCGAACTGAGAGCTAATCTCAATAAGGAATTTTTCTGTGCTTTTGTCCTTTCCATGTTGGAGAAAATAAAATACGGTGGCGACTATTGCTTCCGCGACATTTCGCGAACCAACGTTAAACAGTCAGTTCCAGATCCACCGATCACACTAGGCATTTCAGTAATACGCCTTCTTGAGTCTTTTTGAACAATTCGTTTCCCATGAGGACATATGACAATGCTCTATATTTTATCTTCCTATCAACATTCAAAGTTGGATTTGTTAAATAACTCACAAGTGGACTTCGCCAATCTGCATCTGATAAGGTGTCTATGGCTAGCACTTCGAATCCCTGTTTCTCAGCATACCCTAATTTTATACTCTTTAGATCTGATGGTATGAATCTAGTAGCCATAACTCTACCTCTTAATTCGACCAGATCCTCAAAGTTTTTGGCAGAAACTTTATAACCTGAAGCCAACTGTGCTAAGTCGTTTGCTTCTTGGATTTCTATTCTTGGTATATGTTGAATATCCATGTACTCGAATTTTCTAAGTATCTTGTTAACTATGACGAAGTATATCATCAGATTTTCCTTTATGCATTTATACTCCTTTGTTATTTACCTGACTACTAACTCTGAGTCTCCTTTAATTTCGACTCTAGTTGCCCCCAATTCCAACAAAGCTTCAAGTCCAACAATAAGCGCTTTGTACTCAGCTTCGTTGTTCGAGCAACGAGGACCATCTAATTTATACTTGAATTTTGTTGGAATTCCTTCAGGAGAAATTATAAGGACTCCAACACCACTACCATTCCTGTGGGTCGAACCATCAAAGTATAATTTTCAAGGTTGTATTTCAACGTAACTCATGACAGTCTGCTCAACCAGTGAATGGTCCACAATGAAATCAGAAATCACTTGGCCTTTCACAGCTTTTAAAGGCATGAAAGTCAAAGAATATTCTATTAAGGCTAAAGCCCATTTACCAACTCTACTATGCATTATTGGTTTCAAAAGCATATGTTTAATAACATCGAAATGAGATGAAACATAAACATCAACAGGCTTTATATAATACTTAAGTTTCATACAAGAAAAGTACAAACAGAGACATAGCTTTTCTATATTGCTATATCTAGTCTCTGCATCATTCAATACTCTACTTAAATAGTATATGGCTCTTTCGATGCCATTGATATCTTCTTGCGCTAACATACTACCTATACTAACTTCAGAGGCATATATGTACAATCTCATGGGCTTTCCCCATGAAGGTGGAGACAAGATGGGAGGCTGAGAGAGATATCTTTTTATCTTGTCAAATGCCTCCTGATGGGCTTCGTTCCACTCGAAGGCTTGGCCTTACTTCAAACAAAGCAACGGAGAGAAAGCTTGGGTTCTTCCACTCAGATTCGAAATGAACCTTCTGAGAAAGTTAATCTTCCCTAGAAAAGATTGCAGCTCCCTTTTTGACGTAGGTGCTTTCGTCTCCATTATGGATTTGGTTTTATTTTGGTTGATCTCAATTCCTTTTTTGTGAACCACAAAGCCAAGGAAATCTCCAGCCTGCACAAAAAATGCACATTTAAGGGGATTCATCTTTAAGCCATGTTTTCTCATTCGTTCGAATGATTGGCTCAAATGATGCAAATGGGTTTCTGCAGATATATATTTGATGACTATATCATCAATATACACCTGCATAAAAGTTTCAATGAAATCATGGAAAATCGAATTCATTGCCCTTTGATAAGTTGCCCCAGCATTTTTCAAACCAAAAGGCATCACCACCCATTCGTAGGTGCCTAAGGCTCCTGGGCAACGAAATGATGTCTTGGCAACATCTTCTTCAGCAATAAAAATCTGATTGTAACCAGAGTATCCATCTAGCATACTCAAATATTCGAATCCTGCAGCAGAGTCTACCAACATTTCTGCCACAGGCATGGAGTACTCATCTTTAGGGGTTGCAGTATTTAAATCCCTAAAATCTATGCAGATTCTCAGAGAGCCATTTTTCTTAATAACAGGCACTATATTTGCTAACCATTCGACATACCTTGTGGTTCTGATGAATCTGTAGCGCAGCAACCTTTCGATCTCAGCTTTGATCTTTGTGAGAACCGCTGGTGCGAATCTTCTAGGAGTTTGCTTGATGGGCTTCTTGCCATCCTTGATTGGAAGTCTATGTTCCACTAACTCCCTCTTTAAACCAGGCATTTCGTCATAATCCCACGCGAAGCAATCTTTGTTTTTCTTGAGGACTTCGATCACTTCCTGCTTGAGGCCTGGATCAAGTTTTGCACTTATGTAGGTTATTCTTTTCGTGTTCTCATCCCCTAAATTCACTTCTTCGAGTGCATCCTGCGCCAACATTTTGGCACCTAAGTCTATGGGGTCTCTCTCGAAGCCTAAGGGTTCTTTATCATAGATGGCGTCCAGCCTTTGATCTATTTCAAGTTCTTCAAAGGGTGAGCCTTTCGAGCTACCCCCATTTATTTCGTTCACCTTTACAGCCAGTTTATTTATTTCAGCCTCTAAGGCCGCCTTTGATTCGTTCTCAGCCATATAGGCCGAAATCCTTTCGAAAAAGGAGGACTCAGTCATGAGCAAGGTTGTCGAATTCCCAGCCTGCTGGCCGTCTTTGTATGGTACCTTCGACTCCTTCATCTTCACTGATTATTCTTCTATCCCAATATATGCCATCATGGCGAAGGGTCATATAGTAGTGGGCATTTCTGGTTTCGTTGATTTCATCATTTGGGACACAAGGAGCAATCTTTTCCAGATGTTTGTCATAATTCCTCTTGTCAACTAAGTTGACTGCTGTCATGAAGTAACTCTGGTCCGCTTCAATGTTCTCCACGATCCCATCTTCTCTCCATAAAACTAATCTCTAGTGCATTGACGAAGGAACTGCTCCTACGCCATGGATCCACTCTCTTCCCAGCAACAAGTTGTAGTTGGCCTTGGCTTCGATCACCATGAACATGATGGGCCTACAGCTTGAGCCTATCGTCAAGTCCAATTGAACCACCCCCAATGTTTTGCCTACTTTTCCTTCATAATTGGATAGAACCATGTTGTGTGGTTTGATGTCTCCTTCGCGTATTTCTAACCTTTTCAGCATGAAATGGGGTATTAAGTTAACTGCAGCGCCCCCATCCACTAGAACCTTATTTACGCCATGGGCACCAACCTTTGCCCGAATAAATAGTGGCTTCAGATGATTTTTCATAGCTGGTTCTGGACGTTCGAAGAACTCATTCTGCTCCTCGACAGCTCCATTATCCATCACGTAGTAACACACAGGCCTATGCTTCATCAGATCTATGGTATCTTCTTCCTCATACTCGTCAATTTCAGTTTCCTGTCCAAACTCACAAGGAAGTACAGATACCACGTTGCAATTGATATTGAGCGAAGACTCCCCCTCTGATTCGAAGTTGTCCGTTAGCATATCTTCGTCTTCTTCTGGACCTGGGGTGTATTCCTTTGATTCATTTGGTTGTTCTTCAGAGAAGAGTCTCCTACTAACTGGAGGTTTGTCTTCAGTTCGATTATTTGGTGTGGGTTTGTTGGTGCTGGATTCACCTTGGTTTTTTATTGAAGTTGCTCCTTTATTGGCCACAACTTCCCTTTCAGCCTTTCGAATTCTCTGTTGCCTTCGCCATTGAGATCTTGACATGGGGTTTCTTCCTTTGTAGTTCTATAATCTCACTTCTTCCCTCTTCGCTATGTTGAACTGCCTTCTATATGTCATAGCATGGCGTGCGTTTCGTTCATTGTTTCTCCATTTGTCTTTGCCTTTGTCAGTTCTGACTTGCAACCATTTGTCTGTTGGTATTTCAGCAGGAATTTTGAACGTCACTCTTCGAGCACCCTTGGGATGAGGACTATCAGGCCTTCGTGGATTGTATTTGTTATTGAAATGTTGGCCCATTTGACCAGTGTCTTGGTGGTTCCAGCACGGGGAGAAAAGGATTGTTTCGAAGGCTCTGGCCATGCTTTGATCATACACAGCAGAACACCTTGGGCATATCAAACATTTGGTTGCCCCTTTGTAACAGCGAAGCAAAAATTCCAACAAACTTTCTCCAGCTTTAGGATAACACCTGAATAACTGGTTATCCTGGCGCCAGTTGATGCCAGTTCGTGCCCTTTGTACCCTCTCGAAGTTTGCAACAATTCTCTGGTTGCAAAGGATGCTGCACCTAGGGCATAGTATCATTCCCGTATCTCCTTTGTGGCACATCATGAGGTAATCCTTAAGACTAGCATCCCCAGTGTAATTATCCTCCATTTTATACTTTTCTTTTTCTAAGTATCTCTCCACCTCCTCCATTTCAGAACGAGGTCTCTCCATATCCGCCATGTTTACACCGACATCCTCCCCTTTAGTGTCATCATCTCCCCATCCTGTAGGTTTTATATCTTCAATTTGGATTTTTGAACTCTCTGGGGCAGAATATTTGACCAAGTAGTCAAACTTTCCACTGGGTTCCCCTAAAGTATCCCATATTTCATTCTGAGGGGAGGTTGGCTTCGTGATCTGGACTTTCTCCAATTCTAACCTCAGGCCTTCAGTAACCTGTGTCAACTCTTGCTTCTGGTTTTCCTGGCCTTCAGTAGCCTGGATTTCTTTTGCAACAGCTAAAGATGCTGCTTCGATCGAAGTCTCTGGTTGCTTGTGGACGTCTTCAGTGACCCCCTTGTTGACTTCGACTAACACCCAGCTTTCATTTTCAATACCTTTCTCTCCTACTGGAGCGTCATTTTGATCAGCTTCCACCATGTTGATTTCCCCAATACATGCAGGCTCAGAGTAATTGGTGTCTGCGACATCCAAAGGATATTCATCTACTTTCATTTTTGGTTTATCAGCGAATTTCAGTCTGCCATCTTTAATTGCATTATGAATTAGGTCCCTGAAAAGAAAACACTGTGAGGTTTTGTGGCCTAGGAAACTATGATACTTGCAAAATCCTCTTTTCTTCCTTTGATCTAAAGGAGGTATTTTGACGTTTGATGGCACAATGAGTTGGCCATCTTTGACAAGTAAATCAAAAATCTCGTCACACTTAGTTACATCGAAGGTATAAACCTTCTTTGGGAATTTGTCACTTTTCTCATTTTTCACAATTTCTTTCCCTTTTGTGAGAATTAATAATTTGCAGGAGTAAGGTGGGGCCTGTTTTAATTCAGCGAGGTCAATTTCGACCTCTTCGAATTCAAATTCAGGATAATCTTCTGTTTCTTCAGTTCCAACATAGGAGACCCTTTCCTTCTTGTTATTTTTAAAAACTCTGGCCTTTTCAGCTTTTAGCCTTTCAACCTGTCGAACCCTATCGGCTAATTGAGCCATATCCCTCAAGTATTGAGTGTCTAATTTCTTTCGAATAGAGTAATCCAGGCCGCTAGCGGCCATTTCGACTAACTCATGTTCAGGAACTACTGTAAAACATCTAGATTTCAAGAGCCTGAATCTATTCAGATAATCATCTATGGGTTCAGTAAACTTCCTCTCGACACTGGCTAGTTCCTTCAGACTTATTTTAGATTGTCCCATGTAGAACTGTTCATGGAATAATCTCTCCAACAGAGCCCAAGTATCTATGGACCCAGGAGGTAAAGTGGTAAACCATGTGAAAGCGTTCTTAGTTAGGGAACTTGGGAAATATTTGATCCTAAGGTCTTCATTATTCGCTATATCTCCTGCTTCGGTTAGATACCTGGCTATGTGTTCGACTGTTGATTCATTGGTATCCCCAACAAACTTTGTAAACTTAGGGACTTTATATCCCCTTGGTAAATCAGTGTGCATTATGTAATCTAATATAGGAGAGGCATAATTTGTCCTTCTAATTCCTCTGTTGAGACCATTCTGGGCCATGATTCTCTCTATCATGGTGGTTAAATTATTTTCTGCCAAGATGTTATCGTTTCGAATTCTGTGAATGACTGCATCAGCATCTTGATTTCGACCCACCATGACAACTCCTCTAGGTTGTTCTTCTCGAAACTCTGGGACTTCTAACCTTTCGACCCTTGCCCATCGTTCCATAATTTCCCTTTGTGGGCCTTGAATCATTGGGGATTCTAACCTTTGTGCCCTTGCCCCCAAATTAACCTCCTCTCTGGCTTGTCTATAGGGTGGGTCGTTAGCAACTTGTTCTATGATAGGTATGTTTGCTCGAACTCCCGCCTGATTCTGCCTACGCCTTTCTGGGGGAGCGAAAAAATCTGCTATTCGACTCATGTTATCTGCGTTTTCTCTGTTTGTCACAGTTACATTTTGTACTATTGGAGCAAAGATCTCCTGCATAGTTTGTGCTAATACTCCTATCATATTATGGTTACTGTCATCCATTAATTTCCTAAAGGCCAACTGATTTTCTGTGGTTAAGATAGGCATTACGCTATAACCCACTGACCCTTGGTTATTTGTCATAAATTGATTAGCCCCAGATCCAGACCCTAATTGTGGTGATGAATTCGATGTGGAATTGTGTAAGCCTGCCATAAAAGATGTTGGCATTCCATAAGAGGAATTTCTGGTTCTGTTACCATCGAAATCGGGTGGTCTAGTTAGTGGGGTGGCGAAATGGGTTTGTGTCCCTGGTGGTGGGACGAATCCCCCAGGATAACCAATGGTTCCAGTATTTCCTAGGATCGAACTGTTAGTTGATATGCCACTTATTCCATTAGTGGCTACACTACTGGTAGAAGATGCAACAGACCGTGCGTTCGAAGGGATCACATTAGATGTTCCCATCGAGGCGGAGATATTAGTGCCTGTTGTATGTGGGATATTATGTTCCCCTTGTTGATTGTCAGAATTAGACATCTTGTTTAAACGTTTTCTTCTGGGTAAGGGTTGGTTGCTATTGGTTATTCTACCACTTCTAAGGTTCATATAACAACAAACTTATCACTCAGAAAGTACTTCTACAATGGTTATGTCTCAACAATTTTTACTTTGTTCTAAATTTCGTAATGACCAATGACCGTCCCACCGGGTGTGCCAATTTGTTTACAGTTATTTCTGGTAAACAACCGCTAGTCCTCCAAACTATCAAATAATCTTAATGACTGTTATTTAATCTCTCTGGTAACTTGCAGTATCGACTAGATTGATCCTATGGTGTATTGGTCATTTGGATAATTCTCGTTGTAGAACTGATATTCATGGTTGGTATTTAGAATGTTGTGTAGGTGTTCAACTTACTTCGATTACTCTATTAAAGATCTAATGACATGATCAAGTAAATACGTGCGAAACTAAATTGCATGAATAAAGGTTCAATTGTAAAGACATGTAAAACTGCAAAAAGACAAGTAAATAACTTCGAAGTATAAAAGCATGTAATGTAAAAGATTCTCTGGAATGTAAAAGACTCGAAATATAAAGAAAGCGTTTAAATGCAGGGAATCAATAAAATGACTTTAAATGAAAAAGGTATTCGAATGATAAAAGCATGAAGATAAAGGCATGAAATATACAAAAGTTTCTGAAATGTAAAGGATTTGAAATGGAAAGAAAACATTTAAATGCAAGACATCAGTAGAAGATTTCGAATGAAAATACTTTAATGTAAAGGCTTTCGAATGATACTGACATGAAGATAGAAGAAAAAACTGGAAATGATAAAGAGTTTTATTGAATCATAAACATTTGGTGTTATCATACGTACATTGTTCGAGCATTCGTTTCCCTAGCCATGTGGTATTTTGAATGTTTACTGAATTTTTGTACAATAGATATGACACACGAAATCCTAACGCTAAGACTTCTATTTATACTACTTCGACCATAACGGTCTTGCTATAAGATTCTGCCACGTTCAGAACATGCAAAGCAATGCCCCTCTCTAGCTTCCACGCGTCTTCGAATGCTCCAGCGCATATATTTTAAATTTCGAACATCCCGCTTGCGTTTGAATTTCAAATGTTTTGGCACTCTTCACTTCGAACTCATTTCTTGGACACAGCCTTGTTACCATTTCGAGACTTCTTTGAATATATCCGCATAACTGTCACTCGAAGCTCCGAGCTTTGACATTCCCATTCGAAGCACTGCTTCTACCATTTCGAAACATGACATCTTGCTTTATTCCAACGAAACACCCAACTTGCTTTGTTTCGAACTGTATCATCAAAATCTTCAGCCAACAACCCTACGACCAGATGCCTATGTATCCCTTTTAAGGAATCATAGTGCCATAGTTCGGCTCAATAATTTCCTTTTTTGTTTTTTTTAAATGAACAGTGTTAAGTTTCACATTTTACCTGCATCTCGACCTTTAGAGACTCACACATCTGGAGTAGAAAGGAACTAACATGCTCTTTTGAAAGTTTGAAAGAAAAGGCCCGAAGGCAAAAAGAATTTGCATTGGTTGATGTTTTTTACCTTGAAAAAGGATTTGAAAGTTGTTAAATGTTTTTTGCATTTGCCAAGAAAAGGGTTTTAGTCTTAAGGATGCAAAAGGAAAATAAAACAACTAATGGAGACCATATAAATATATCCCTAATGTTATCATACAATGATCGATCCTATAGTTGAGTTTGAAAGGGAAATCTCTACCTATTTTAGCATGCACGGATTACAATCTTAGTGTCTAGCTTGCATTCAAAATGAAACAAGTGAATCCTAAGGGAGGATGGAAAAGGTTCAAAACCTAAAGGAACACGCATACTAGTGCGAGCACAGAAAGTCGAAATCAAAACATACAAACACACAAAGCTTTAGGAGTATCCACTAACTCAAGTAACATATACCTAGTCGAGGTATCATGGAACCAAGATAGGATAAGGAAATGGAGTCCTAACCACAATATGGCATCATCGAGGAAGGACAAAGGAAATTGGGACCTGACCATGATATCAAATCATCAAGGTAGGATAAAGGGATGCTTAACCAAGACATCAAATCGTCGAGGCAAGCGAAATGGGGGAATAATGGTTCTTAATGTGATATCAACTCATCAGGGCAAGAAAGAAAGTGGTGTCGACTCATAACCAAGATATCAAATAATCGAGGCATGAGAAGAACAAAAGTGAATTGTCATAAGCGACTAAGCACCTGACCAAGATATCACGAATCATGGTAGGAGATAGAAGGAAATAATGAGATCACATCAAAGCATAAACGTTTCACAAATGCGAGCTAAAGACAAAATGTGGGGGATTTGTTACGGATCCCTTTTCCATTTGACCGACTCGATAACACGATCAACACAGTTTATAGCATCAACGCACGACGCATGCTACGAATGACACAGATAAGAAACGGCGTGGTTGATTACAGACCCTCTGTCGCCTATTCCTCCCTTTGAGAACTTATTAATGAGGAATGGGAATGGGATGCCTTCATCGAGGTCTTTGGCACAAATATAAACACACAAAATGGTAAACAAGCACGGGTAAGTATTGCCTTAAACATGTCTTTAAAATAAAACAGATTTTCTTCAAAGGGACTCCCAGAACATGCATCTCTATCCTACTTCTCATGGAAAGAAAAGCGATAAATGATGCAGAAGCATAAATCAGTATTAGTGTAATACCAAACGAACAAGAGTTCGTAGCAAGCAAAAGCAGAAATAATCTGGAAAACTTCGTGCAAGCTAGCATCAACCACATAATAGTCAGAATATATGTCGATCAATAAAGCATAATGGGAATGCGTGTCAGACACATCCGCAATAAACACAACACCTGCACACAAATTCACATCTAGACAAAAAATGCAAACAACACATATTTCTCATGCAAAGAGAATCAAAGTAAATTGCGTCGGAAGCGAATCTACAAATCAAATGCTTTTCAATCAAATAACCAACACTTTAGTTACATGATTGAAAGCTCTCACAAAGTACATTGCACAAAGAAATAAACAAATTAGTGATAACAATAAATAGCAATCGAAGTTATGCATTCTCAACATAATTCAATTTATGATTAAATCATGAAGAAGTAGAAATTAAATGCATATCGGAAGCACAAAGCAAACTCCGGGCAGCATTACGTCATAAACATGAATGCGCAAAAAGTCGGAACGAAATCACACGAAAATGATAGGTAGCATCCAAACATACCAAAAAGGTCAACTATGCATCCACCATGAATTAAATCTAAGTGCTAGTGCAACTTACCATTCCCGAGCAGCAACACCGTAAACATGTAAATCGTGCAAAATTTCGATATGAAATCGAGAAAAATCAACATAAATGCTATGCAAGTACCAAAACCAAGTGCTATGAGCATTAACCATCAAATAAATGTCGCCTTATGCTCAACTTACTATATTAGGGCAGCATTGTGCCTTAATAAAGGAGTGCTTGGAAAACCGTGTTGGAAACTGTAAAACTCAACCGTAATAGTCCGCAAATGCATAAACAAGCACGAATATGCATTAAACAACAATTAGGAAACCATTTGCAAGGCACTTAAAATTTACAGGAAGCAACACATACTTGAACCGGAATTAACCAAAATCATATTTAAACATCATAAACGGATGCACAAAAACATCTATCGATTCAAGTATTGTCACATGGAAATTGTAAACAGTTTGCAACAATTAAATTCCGCATAATTCAAGTAAAAAACAACACAATTCAAGTGTTAATGCAACTTATCAGATTTGGAGTTTTAATGTCTAAAAATTGAATTCCTCGACAAATTGATTTGAAAAGTTGCATTAACTCATGATTACAACTCAAATCTCATAAAAGTTCCATAATTGATACATACATCTAAAATTCGGTATTCAAAAATCAACATCAATTTACCGAATAAAATTCAAGATCTATATCGATTATGTAATTCTCAACCAATTCCAAATTTCAGCATTATCATAAAATCAAGAATCACATATCTCAAGTAACTTCCACAATTCGATTCACATTATGTCAGCTCAATTTAATCTCAACAACCAAGTATAATTCAAGAATTTCAACTCAAATCAATCTCAATTCACGTAATCAATTATGTAATAAGCAATTAAATGCAAGTGATCATGTGAAATTACCAAACAAAATATGAATCGGAGAAGATGAAGAGGAGATGTCATGATCGGAAGAAATCATAAAGAAGTAAGTCGCAGCGGCCAAAGGCGCGCTAAGAACGACAGTGACGAAGGCAGCCTTGTCAGGGTTCTCGGTGGAGAAAGGGGAGGAATCTAGCGGCGCACAGAGGCGAACCATGGAGGGAAGAGAGGGAGAGTAGCGCGCAAGAATGAGAGAGGAAAAGTTTCTATTGATTTTAGGTTTTTGTGATTTTTTTGGTTTTTGGATCTTGAGATTTGGATGAATATGGATGAAGATGGATGAAGATCTTGAGAAAAATTTGAGAGAGTTGATTTTGATCTTTGAGAGAATAGAGAGATGTTTGTGAGAAGTTTTTGAGAAATTTAGAAAATGAATTGTGTGTCCTTGATTTGTGATGAGAAAATCAATATATAGTTCCACCAATTGGGCCTTGGATTTGGATTTGGATTTGTATTTGTATTGGAACTTGTTTTAACAATGTCAACACATTATATGCATAACACAAGGTAAAAATACAAAGTCATTATTCAGTGTGAAATCTCGACTCGAGCCCTGAAGCAAAACTGAAGATGACGAAATTTGTGACGCGATGCCGAAAGAACAGATGCAACATGATAAAAATTGTGCAACTTATGAATTTTTGAATTAGCTCTGACGCTGTCTCTTTCGGTTCCGCAATGTATTTCACTGTTCCATTTACGAAACGAACCATAATCGGAAGCCTTCAGAGCATTGTTCGAACCCGAGGTCTGAAGAAAAGTTGTAGATAACAAAATTTGTGATTTAATGCTTTGAGAACCATCCTGATATGATAAAAAATGAGAGAGTTATGATTTTCACAACAATGAGAAAATAAATGTCTGTCAAACTTTTTTCACTGTAAAAATCTCTGGTAATTCGCACTTTCAGAAATCTACTGCATAGAATGCTCCCAACCCGAACATATGAATTGAAGATAAAATCAAGACGTGTTTTTCTCCCAAAGAACCACTCAAAAACCATGAACCGAGTGAATGTTATGAATTTTTGAACGTCTGAAATAACGGTTCAGCATAGTATTTTCACTATTTTTTCACTACATAGCTTCAAAGTACTCGCACGTTCGAAGATCTTCCTCAAAGAATCATCTTTCGAGCCGCACATGAAAGTTGAAGGAGATAACAAGACGATTCAAATACTACAAGAGGAACTCAAAGATTATATTACATTCAGAAGTTACAAAATTTAAAGCATCAGAAAAATAGAGAAACGGTAAATCACTGTATACCACATTTCAAGTATTTTGCGCTTTAGAAAATCTTTCACACAAAATTAGCCTTTGAAAATGGTTTTTTTGTCTTAATGAATTAGAAAAAAAGGAAATAATTAGTTAATAAAAGGAAAATATTTTTTGATGTCCTTTTTTTTATAAAAAATAATATAGAAAAAAGAAAAAAAATGAGGAATAGGATCAACATGTTGCTGAAAGAAAAACAGAGGGATCAGAGGTTCCGATGCCAAGCGCGTTGTGGTTCAGAATGAAACGCCAAAGGAAATTAGAAGTTCTGGATTGATTCCATTGGAATCCTGAAAGAAACGTTAGAGGGCAAAAATAGAAGTTATGGGTCGTGTTTAGACAGTGAGCAAAGGGTCAGAAGTTCTGTTTTGTGTTAAACAGTGAGAAAATCTTAGAAGTTCTGTGTGTGTTAAACAATGAGAAAATCAGAAGTTATGTGTTGTGTTTAACAGTGAGTGAAAATAAGAAGTTCTATGTTGTGTTAAACAGTGAGTAAAAGGGTCAGAAGTTCTGCGTTATGTTAAACAGTGAGAAAATCATAGAAGTTATGTGTGTGTTAAACAATGAGTGAAAATCAGAAGTTCTATGTTGTGTTAAATAGTGAGTGAAAATCAGAAGTTATGTGATGTGTTAAACAGTGAGTGAAAAATTAGAAGTTCTGTGTTGTGTTAAACAATGAGTAAAAAATCAGAAGTTCTATGTTAAAATAGTGAAGAGAACTCAGAAGTTCTGTGTCGTGCTAAACAGTGGAAAAGAAAACACATAAATTATGTATTACATTTCACCTCATTCCTTACATTAGTCAGAACATCTGCAATTTATTCAGTTCTTAACGACAGCAAATCAGAAAGATAGAAGCACAACCGTTCATAGAAGTTCTAATCCTAATTCTGAGCCTAGCTTTATTCAAGAAGTTCTGATCCATAGTTTTTTCTACTTATGCAATGATATGGAAATCATCAATACTATGATATTTACATATTTAATGAGGTTCTGAATAAAAAAATTCAAAGTCAGAAAGACTTACCTTGAATCTGGAATGTGTGTTTGGGACTTGAGCTGCTGCCTTCAGATGTTCTGGAATCAGCAAGAGTAACATAACAAAAAATGTTATGTTCTTTGATTCAAAGGGAGGAACCAAGGTTTTGGTTTTGTTTAGGAATTTAGGGTTCACGAATGCTTACTGTTTTCTTTTCTCTCTTTTAGAGTTCTCTCTCTTCAAAAGCCAGCCCCTTAAAAGTGTGATGGAGCAACTTATTTATAGGTGAGTTTGCTGTGGTTTTGGGGGGAAAACAAATGAGATTTAAACCTTGTTGGAATACTGTTCCATTGATTTTTAATCACAGTTTTTGTATGCTAATTTGGTGAAAATATGGGGTTTGAGAAAGTGCAGGCATGGACTGGATCAACAACTGATTGCAGAACTGTGATATAGCAGGGCAGCAGGCTGCTTAAATGAGGTTTTGGGATTTGGTGATGTTTTGATCCTAGAAGATCAGAAATGTAACCTCCATATGCTGAAGAGTCATGTTCTTACCGAAGAACATTGCTTCCATATGTTATGATTGAAGCATCATGTTCTGAACCGTGTTTGCAAATTCTGACTGCGCTCGCGTGAAGGCTGGCCCAGAAGTTCTGAAGTATCATCTTCTCCTAACACTTAGAAAATTTTCCAAATGTTTAGAAATTTGATTTTTTTCAAAGTAATTTTTGACTTCTGATTTTGATGAACTAATTTCATGCCTTAATGAAATATAATTGTTGAAACTTGATTTTTGATCCGAAAGTCAAAGTTTGACTTTTTAGTGTGCTTTTGACCATTTTTCCCTTGTGAATGACTTTCTTGGAAAATTGTAATCTGAGACTTGAAACTTGCCAGAAGTAAACCTGAGGGTCTAGAATGATCCTTTGAGAAATGAGAGGGAAAATTTTGGGGTACAACAATCGCAAAGGGTGACAAATATACATGAGTTCAAAGAAAATACATATACAAACCCAACCAATAGATAATACACAAAGAAAAAGAGAAATGAACCGCAAATCTACCAGTTTGTCAGCGCCAATCGAAGAGCAATCCACCCTGCATCATGCGTATGCAAGCTCCATAGTTGTTATCTAAGCTAATCTACCCAAAAATGAGGTTGATGGAATTTGGGAACAAAATCACTCCAATGACCATAACAAAAAATGAACTAAAAATGAAGTTATAAAACAAATCTCAACATAGCGCACTTAGCGGCTCACCGCGCTAAGCGAGTTGCGCAATATTTACACATTAAATCGACCTAAACCGCGCTAAGCTTGCTATCCGCGCTAAGGGGGCTCCAAAACTAAGCTTCTGCCAAAATGTCAAAACACAAGCAGCGCGCTACAAAATTCGCTGAGTGCACTCTTGCTTAGCGGCCTTTTATGCGCTAAGTGGTCTCTCTTGGGGAAAACTTCTCAAAATTGTCCTTTTATTTCGAAAACACGCATCCGAAGTCGTGCTTTCGACACCTTATTCCTCGATACTCCGAAATACCACAAATACCTACAAAATGAATGGAAAAACATTAAACGGTACACTATGTACACAAAAACACAAATAAACACAAACTAAATGTATTTACATAAAATTCGAGTTTATTCAACGATTACTAACAACAAAGAGTCGATAAGTGCAAAAAAATGTATATTCAAAATTAACTACAATTTTCCCTTATCAGGTACTAACAACTACAACCATCAGTAGTTATAATATCAACACAACCATCAATAGTTGTGAAAGCAGCAATATCGCCAACAACTATAGTAGACCCACAAAAGCATCATATAATTATCATTAGTTTTCATACTAAATCTAAGAAAGCTATCATCCTAGCCTTCCAATAGCCAAAAAGTACTAGAAATATCCATGAATCTCACCTAATAGACATACCAATGTGCCTGCTCTGATGCCAATTGAAATTATGGCACTGGTACACAACATGGTCATACTGATGTTTCCACCATTAGAACATGATATCAAGACAAATGTTACAACATCTATAAACATATTGAATAACAATATCAAATAAGAATAAAATGCATAATTTTAAATGCAGAATGATATAGAACACAATCAATTGTTAACCCAGTTCAGTGCAACTCACCTACTCTAAGGGATACCAAGCCAGGAAGGAATCCACTATCTCTAGTATTAATTCTAAGCCTAAAAAATCACAGTTTACAACTTATCACTTAATCCCTACCCAGTGCAACTTCTACCTAGGCACCTCCTAGATATGGGAAATCTCCATCTAACTTCCAATCACTACAGTGATAAAAGACCTACCTCAATCCTAGTGGAAGTCTATAGACCAGTTACAATCACAGTAGCTAGTACAAGGACAAACCCAATATAATATTACACTTCAAATACAAAAATAATTAGTTAAGACTCTTAACTAAAAACAATACTTGGTATGCTTAAAAGCTTTAATCAAGAATAATACTCAACTATTTGCTTAAAATCTTAGAGGAGAACAATACTCAACTCATTACCTAAGGATTTTTGAGTGAGAAAGCTATGTCTACCCCAAAGTATCAAAAGATGCAGAGGGTGACTTACATCACAAGGAACATGAGAGACTCTCAAAACCTAAACCCTTATTTTTAAACTAAAACAAAAAGAACTAACAAGAACTAATATTCTCTATGGTTTGATCTTCCTTTTATAAGCTTCAGCTGTCTATGGGCTTCAAATTCTCTGCCAATTATTCCTTGATCCATGTGTTAATTGATGCAGAAAATATCTCCTTAAATCTTGGAACAAATTTTCAAGTATCCTAAATTAGCTCAACAACCAAATTTAGAAACTTTAGTGCTGATGAATTTTTGATTCACTTGTTCCAGATTACATCTTCTTGACCTGCGAAAATAATAGAGATATATCCAAAAGGAATCTTACAAAATCAAATTAAATTTGTCAAGAAAATACCAAACAACAAGACATGTTGTACCAGACCAAAATGTCATGACATTATCTCTGACATCTGGTTGAAAATCACATAACAGCAAACGTATTATGCCAAACCATGTTTTTCCAAAATTTATCCAATAACAAAACCATGGTACTAACAAGACACTCTTATAAAAACAAGGTAACACTTTTCTCATCACAATATATGTCTATTAAGAGTGATGAACTGAATTATTGGGCCTTAGTACATGGAGAGGCAATAGATAAACCAAAATAGGTGTGAGATTTTAAAAAGATATTGAAGATTATAACTTAGGAGAAGAAGAAGAAATCTTGAAAAAAAATACATGAGTAGGAGGACAGAGACAAAAAATGGGTCGATAAAAGTAGAGGAGGAAGTATGAGTAGGACGTGAAGGGGAGTTTTGGAGAGAATGAGTGTTTTTGGAGTATTAGGGTTTCTATGAAGATACTTATTTATAATATAAGAGGTTTAGGAGGGGCATACAAAAAGAAAGAGGTGTCTCAGGTGATTAGAATAAATGATCCTAACTTGACCGACATTCAAGAAATTAAGTTGGTCAAGGTAGAAGGGAGGATCTATGAGAACATGTAGGGATCAAGAGATTTTGACTTTGTTTATAAGTGTTAGTTATCTATTTTTAGGATTGGCATTAATTTTAGTAAAAAAAATATAGCAGCAATATGTTAAATAGGATGTGATTATTTGCTATGAAGAACATGTTGAGCAAGAAGTCCTATTTTATATTGAGACATGTTGAGATGAGAAGTTCTCATCATCTGGAGCAACATGTCAAATAAGATGTCCTATACAGAGTCATTTGACATCGCACCTGTGTTGGGCTGGACAGTTGGATCAGTTCAAGATTTAATAGATAAATAATATTATGAGAATATTATGTTATCCTATGTGGCGTTGTTTTATACGTATATAAGGATCAAGTCATAATCAATAATAATATTGAAGAATATTGACTTTCTAATTATGGAGATAAATTAGGAAAGATTTGATTGAAGACCTATTTTGTAACAGAAGTTTCTGCTGATTTGTAGAAGTTGATATGTGTTGTACCCCAAAATTTTCCCTCTCATTTCATCAACATTTTTTCATCACAAGACTCTTGGAACTCAAGATCAAGCTAGGGTTTGCTCTGCTCAAGACACCTCCTTGCATTGTTGACCTAAATTAGGGTTTGAGTTTGCACATGGATGTTTTGACCTACAATGCCCAAAATGACTTTCATACTTCATGTTGGACTCACAAGTTTGTCCATACCAAGTTTCAAGCCATGATTCAAATTTTTGCCCAGTCAATTGGATAGTTGACCTAGAAATCAGCTGTATTGGGGAAAAAGTCAATTATGGTCAATTGACAGTCAAACCTCATGGATTTTGACCTACATCAACATTATGAACTCATATGAACCATTTTATCAAGTTTGGATCACAATTCCACAAGAAATTTGATCAGATCACCAAAAGGGCAAAATGGTCATTTTTAGGGTTTTGATTGTACAAAGGCAATTTTTGACTGTTTGACCTATCCAATGGCAAATCAAGCTCAACCATGGACACAAGGACTCAATAACAATTTCTTGACCCATTCAACATGTTCAAAAGGCCTCAAATGCATAGGATTGACAAATGAATTTTTCAGTCAACTGATTAAAATTTGACTGTACACTGAAAAGTCAAACTTTGACTTTTTGGTCAAAATCAACCAAGAGTCATTTTCCATCAAGACATGTCAAATTATGAAACTTGTTCATCAAGAAACCCAAAATTGCAAATACGATTTAAAATGGAAAATTTTCATAACTTAGAAATTTTCTAAGTTATGAAATTTTCTTATTTTTTCCTAACTTTGCCCCACATTTTCACCAAGATGAAAATGGATTCAAACAAAACTTGCAACATTAAAGTTGTAGTCCATCACAAAGTATACAACTTTGATTCATAAAGTTTTCTCAAAAGAAGCTTAGATCTCAAGTTATGAGTTTTGGAACAAGGGTCCCTAAAACTTTTAACTTAGAGAAATTTTGCCCTAGTTTAGGCAGGATTTTGACCCATCTTCTTGGCCATTTTTCACATAGTTCCACTTGGAGTCTTAAGTTGCATTTAAAATATGGATTATATTACATGTTACAAGCTTTCCAAATTGTCAAAGAACTCCTCAAACACATTTTTGGTTAGGGAGAATCGAATGCTTAAAGTTGGCAAAAACTCACTTTGATCCATGGCCAATACATGTTCATACAAGTTTCAGTTTCAAACCAGCATGCTTTGTACTTGCTTGCATGCCTCTAAACCATTTTACACTCCTTAATTGAATGCAAATACACTGAGCTAATGCATTATCTTGGCCATTTGGATATTGCACACAAAACTAACCCTTAATTAGAAAAAGGTACATTGCCATTTTTGAAAAGTTATGCTTTATGTCAAAACATGATCTTTGAGCATAAGGGCCATATCTCAGAATCCAAATAAAATCCACAAATTCCAGTAACCAATGGAAAAGTATGAAGCATACAAGATAGAGGGTACATGCCTGTAATCACAAGATACACATTCTTGCTTCACAAAGAAGAAATTTATCCAAATCTTGCCAACTTGAAAACCAGTCCATGATAGCTTAAACAAACATTGCAAACACATTTCACACAACCCTTTGAGCCATAAACACGAGCTATTCACCACTCAAACCTCCTTGTACACAAAATCTCCATTTTTCTACAAAATAGGGCAAGCCCTGCAGAATCACCTCCATCTCCACTTTGCCTCGTGCGTTTTGCCTCAAACTTGTTCCAATACCTTCCATTCAACTCACCTAAACCATTCCAGACCTCCATTGCCAACTGTAACTCCATTAACACAAATTGCCATTTTTGTTTGGAAGCTTTGCAGGTTGAGTTCTGTAGCACGATTCAGGCTACTTCAAAACAAACTAAGCATTGGGAGAGCTTCAGTGGACATCAGGCAAGCTCAAAAGAACCTCAAGCACCATTGAAAGTTGCTACATTGTCCAGCTCGAACTCAACTGAAACAGGTATTTCATGAACTTCTATCTCTCTATTTAGGAATAGTTAGACTTAGGTTTGTGAATGAAAGATGGTGTATTCATAGCCCTGAAACCATACATGTGCTTAGTTTTCATTTATATTAATCGTGCTAGGAGAATTTCATCCATGAACTTTCTGAAAAAACTAGGTTAAGAATTAGGGCCAGAGAAATTCTCTCTGGTCTTTGAGAGTTAGCTTAAGTTTTTTATATGGTTAGATTCGTTGTTTGATGCTCTACAAGTTTCATGTTATGAGTTTTGTCAAAAAAGCACAGAATCAGGAGTTAGCATTTTGTACAAAGAACGCGCGCGTTTCTGTCTAGAGGAAGAAGATAAAGTTGGTCTTGGGCTGGGCCTGGACATGCTTGCTTTTGGCACCTCCCAATTCACTTTCAGCACCCCCTGGCCCATTGCTTTGTATTTTTATTATTTTTGCATTTTTATTTCATTTCTGATTTTAATATTTTATTTTCTAATATAAAAAATACTTAAAAAATATTTTCATAAATTTTTGTATTTATTTGGTATTTATTTTAATTATTTCTAGCATTAATACATTAAATACTTTATATTTATTTTGTTTAAACTTAAAAACAATGTAAAAAACACTGTTATTTTTATTTATTATTTTTATTCACATTTGAAAATATTTTCTTGAAATATATATATTTTTGTAAATAACTTATTTTATATATATATATATATATATATATATATATATATATATATATATATATATATATATATATATATATATATATATATATATATATATATATATATATATATATATATATATATATATATATATATATATATATATATACACACACACACTATATTTTATTAAATAATTAGAACAAAAAATAAAAAAATAATACATTTTTATTTTTATTAAAATTTTATACTAAAAATACCTTTTTTTCAATATACTTTTATTTTTGTATAAATTGATGCATTATTGTATATAAATAATAAATAATACTATTTATTTGAGAAATTAGGGTTTTTGCCCTAAAAACAAAAATAATTAAAATTGACTTTATTTATTTCTTTACATTTCACATTAAAAATATCTGTTACATACATAAAAAACTTTTTTTACATAATACATTTTATTTAATATTTATTTATTATATTTATTAAAATATTGTACATTTAATTGTTATGCCTTACACATTCAATTTGGTTGTAATAATTTAGAATTTAATTTCTTGTCTAAATAATCCCCTATTCAAAATTGTACCCCCTCCCTATATCAT
The DNA here is from genome assembly GCA_948472305.1 of Vicia faba. Lineage (NCBI taxonomy): Eukaryota > Viridiplantae > Streptophyta > Magnoliopsida > Fabales > Fabaceae > Vicia > Vicia faba. Next base: position 363,180,518 of record OX451740.1, on the reverse strand, counting down.
GTTGTAATAGTGTAGAATTTAAATTCTCGCACCTTTAAGTTTTCAATTATGCCATGATTAGACTTAGGGTTTGTATGCAAAAATCAAATTAACAAATAGTTTGACCTAATCCAAGATGAAAATGCATGAAAAAACAAACACAATGCACACTTGCATCCCTAGGGTTTCAATCCACTTGTTGCCTTCAAAAATGGGCCATGATATTCATGTCAAGTACTTTGGCAAAACAAAAACAAAAACAAAAGATCATAGTCCCTCGATGATGCTATCCGAGTTTCCTAAACAAAATGATCAAGTCCCTCAAGAAAATTGCCAAAGAAACTTGACACTATTGCTATCATGGTCTATATGATGACCCGCGCCTGTCCCGTTTAACATCCTAACACAAGGTTGTTCATCAAACACAATGATGAAACAAAACTGTTAAAAGGGTTAAAAACATAAGAAAGATCTTTGAGTAAAATAGGGTAGACAACTCTTAGTTACTTGATCAAAGCTTGCAAAACATCCTTGCTATCTTCAAAACACACTTCACAATACAATTTTAAAACCCTACTTTCAAACATTGAAAACTTTCAAAAGACAAAAACACCTTTGTATACATTCAAACAAGAATCAATACAAAGGTTTCCACAACGATGGCCTCTTTTCAAAACATCTTTCAAAACCACACACAAAGCACCATTTCAAACAATTGAAGAGCACCATTTCAAACAATTGAAAAGCAAAGCAAGTGTTCTCAGCAAGTAACTAAGAGCCCATGGATAACCATGGATAGAAATGGTGCTAATACCTTCCCTTTCTATAATCTACTCCCCGAACCCAAGAAAACATCTCAAAGGTCTTTCCTGTGCTTTTTGACATTTCCTTAGGATAAAATAAAAAGTCGGTGGCGACTCTTGCTAAACCGAAACATTTGCAACGAAACGCAAAACCCTCAAGTCAGTTCTCCCACCGTATCACAATATGCTTTGATTTGAAGCTCAAATCCAGCTGGGAAAAGTTATAAATAAAAGCATTGTAACCTAGTATAAGAGTACCATTCGTGAATGAAAATGTGTAGTTATTAAGGCTGAGTTTGTGTTCGACTCTCTAGGAGAGTTGGTATGTGTTATCCTCAAAGCTGTGAAGCAAGAGCAAGTATTGTTCTTGGAGGAAGCTTTTAAGCAACTCTAATTATTGTTCTTAGTCAAGAGTCTTGGATAGGTATTATCATATAAGTGTGTCTTCTAGTTTTGTTTTCATGGAAGTGTGTCTTCTTATTTTAATCCAATCGTTGTCTGTGATTGATGAGGGGGTTGAGGAGGGCCTCATACCTAGGTGAGTCTTAGGTAGACAGTTAGCATGGGTAGTGATTTAGTGAGAAGTTGTACTTAGAATTGATACTATTATAGTGGACTTTATCCCTGGTGTTGTACCCTAAAATTTTCCCTCTCTTTTCTCAAGACATTTCTCACAAAAAGATCTCAAATGCTCAGGGATTCTCAAGGGTTGATCATACAAGCTCACCTCCTAAGCACTGAACCCACAAATTCGGGTTTTGGTTTTCTCAAAGATAATTGGACTTATAATTCCTAAAATTACATTCATGGCTCATTATATATCTTTAATAATTCTCATGCCAAGTTTCAAGTTTTGCATCACAAGTTTGCTTAATCAATTGCTCAGATGACTAAAAAATCAACTATATTGGGTAAAAAGTCAATTGTGGTCAATATACAGTCAAACTTCAATATTTTTGGCCAACATCAACATTTTTAGGTCATATTCATCAATTGATCAAAGGTTGGTCATAATTCCTCAAGGAAAGCATTCAAATCATCAAAGGGGCAAATTTGTCAAAATTAGGGTTTTGACTAAGAATGACTGATCATTGACTTTTGACCTAGTACATGACCTAATGGCTTGAAGAATAATCTCAAGGACTAAAACATATCATGTTGACCTAATCTCATGGCTCAAATCATTTCCTCAAGATCAATAGATTGATAGTTGAAATTTGATCAACTAATGAAAAATCAACTAATACACAAAAAGTCAAACTTTGACTTTTTTTGGTCAACATTGAATTTCAAAGATCGAGATTCATCAAGATATTAAAAAATTTCTAACTTGATCATCAAGAATCAATAAAGTCAATAAATTCCACAAAAAGTCAAAGTTTTCAATACTTAGAAAATTTCTAAGTGTTTTTGACCTTGATAATTTCACTACTTCATGACATTGTTTCACCAAGATGCAAGATGATTCAAGGAAAACTTTCAACATGAAAGTTGTAGATCTTGATGAATTCTACAACTTTGTCCTTGAGGGTTGATGTCCAAAAAAATCTTGGATTTGAAGATATAGGCTCATCAACTCATGACTTTTTATCAAAAACACAGTGAAATTTTCATCAAGTTAGGTAGATTTTTTTATCCCAACTTCTTGGCGATTTTCCACCAAGTTCCAAGTTGATTTAGCCAAAGTGGTAAACATGAAGGTTGTAGAAAATGTTTCAAGATTTCCAAAATGTCCAAGAACTTGAAGAGATCATACTTAATCTATGAGAATCGGAGAGAAGAAGTTGGACATCCATTCTTGAATTATAGGCTATTTTCATGAAGAACACTTGAACAAATCTCAAGCCATGCTGCATAAATCTTGCTTTGCAGGCTTCTAACTTGTATATCTATCCATAATTAGATGTTTATACAACTTATTGAGCCATTATCCAAGCATTTGAGTCATTGTCCAAGTGATCATTCCATTTAGGGAAGAAAGTCAAGACTTTCATTTTGGAAAAGTGGCTTTAATCACAAAGTCCACTCTCCTTGAGCCTTGCACTTGTTTCTTCTGAGTATACAAAATGTCAAATCCAAGAAGCAACCATCTAAAACCTGTTAACCACCCTAAAAGCCCATGTACTTCACATTGAAACCATGAATTTCAAGCTTACTTCAAAATCAAGTCACATAGCCATAACATGTTATTCTTGATTTCTGATTGCTAGAGCCTTCAAACCTTCCCTATATAAATAAAGGAGTCATTTGCAAGCTAACACATGAATTTACAAGCCCTCAAACTCCCCCAAACTCCCTGAAACTTAGAACTTGCACACAAAACTCCATTGTTGCAACTTCTGGCCAAAAACTTCAAACTCACAATCCACTCACACGTTTCCTCTCTAAATCAATCACAAAGATTTGATACCTCATTTACAACTCATCCCCATCCCTATTTCATAACTGTAACTCCATTTCCATCATTTTCCAAATCTCACTTTGCACCTCTATAACTTGACTTCTCCAGCACGATTTAGGTACTTTCAACATAAAGTAAGAGTTGTACTAGCTTCCTAGGAGTTCAGTGAAGTTATCCAGATCATCGCAACACCTCCAGATATGCTCAAACTACATACATGATTTCCAGTTTTGAGGTAATTTTTCTCAACTTTGAACTCTCTCTACAAGCATCTTTAATGGTTACTTTGTGAATAAAAAATGTAGACATCATAGCCATGAGGCTAACTATGCCTTTAGTTTTCATTTATGTTGCCTGAGTGATGTGAATTTCGAAGTTGAATTTTCTGAAAAATTAGGTCTTTTTTTATTTAGTACCATCAAAATTCGTGTTCATCTTTGATTTATAGCTTTAGTTATTTACATGGTAGAATTCGTGGTGAAGAATGGAACAACTTTCATGTTTATATTTTTGAAAATGGTTGAGAAATGAGCAGGTTTGAAATTTCAAAAATGTAACAATGGAGGTTAGCGCGAGGAAGAAGATGAATTGTGTTCAGGAACGAGTTTATTTTAAATCTATTGCAACTTGTATTATTAACGGATGAAACAACCACCCTAGTGGCAGAGGAAGCGCGCGTAAGGTATTAGTGTATAAGGACCTGGGTTAGAGCCCCAGTGGTACCCTTATGTTTTTTCACATTTTATCCTTGCATATTCAATACAAGCAAGGCATATGCGTGCACCATGCGTCTTTCATCCACACCATTTGATCATTGGACCATCAAATCCAACGCTCCATAATGCAGGATTATGGTGCATCATCACAAGCCAGCCACATGGAATCCTAAAGAAGACGCCTGGGCCTCTTGACCTGGGCCTTTTTTTTTTTACTTCTTCATACTCCCATTTAACTAACAAGATAGGCCCATTTTCTTATTTTTGTTTCATTTCTGTTTCTAACAAAAAAACTATTTTATGCCTTTTGCTACATTCAACCTCCTGTTTACTTTTCAAACACCCTAGCCCATTTCTTTTTACTTTTTCTTTATATTTTTTATATTTCATTTATTTTATTTTTTTTATTTAACCCAAAAATATAAAAAATATATTTTCTTAAATAATTAAATTAAAAATATTTTAATGTACATATTTTATTTTATTAAATTAGTTTGATTATTTCTTTTACAAATTGATATTATTATTAACATTCAAATTATTTCATAAAAAAATTATTAGACTTAGGTTTATTTTCTTCTTAATTTCAATTAATTTAGATTTTAGGTCTTGTTAAAATTAATTAACTTCTCTTATAAATTTAATTAGCTTAATGAAGTTAATTACTAAAGTTTTTTCTATCAAGAACCCTAAACAAAAACAATTTCTTTCTTCCTCTTTAGATTTTGTACATTCTATTATTATGCATATTCAATGGTTTGTAATAGATAATTAGGGCTTTATTACTTTCTTCCCCCTATTCACTAAATTGTACCCCCCATTCCCAAAGCGTTGTAATAGCGTAGGACATTTCAATTTCGCAATTTACGGCTTTCCTTATTATTGCTAGTAATTAGGGTTTGCATGACAAGATTTAAAATCAAACATTAGAAAACCCTAATTCAAGACAAAATACATGAAATTAATACACCTTGCACACATGCACCTCTAGGGTTAACCTCACTTGTTGTCTCGGATATAAACAGTCATGTCCTTCGAAAGTGAGATGTTTTAGCAAAGACCCTCGATTAAAAGATCGTAGTCCCTCGATGACCCTTCGATGTTGCCTTCAGTAAACGATATTAGTCCCTTACAACAATTGCTAGAACATCTTACAAGTTGCTTTCTATGATTGTACAATGACCCACGCCTGTCCCTCACATCCAATGATATGGCTCTCTACCAAGCAATGGTAGACTAGCGCTATCCAAAGGAGGATGAAAAGAACAAATATTTTTTGAGTAGGTAGATTACTCGTAATTTCTTAATCACAAACTAAAACAATTTCCACACTTCACACTTTCAAAACACTTTTCAAACAAACATTTTGTATACATTCTCAACGATACGAGAATCATTACAAAATTGCCTTACATTGGCATTTTCAAAACATATTTCCAAACACTCCCTTTCAACAAATATTTTCAAAACAAACACTTTGTATACATTCTCAACGATACGAGAATCACTGCAAAGTTTGCTGAACGAAGGCATTTTTTTAAAAATATTTTCAAACTTACACAAACACAAAGCATTTCAAAGTGAGCTAACAATTAAGAGCTCGTAGATAACTACGAATGAAAAGGGTGCTAACACCTTCCCTTTTCATAACCTAGCCCTTGAAATCAAGAAAATTCTCAAAAGGTCTTTCCTGTTCTTTTCACCCCTTCCTTTATTGGATAAAAAAAAAGCCGATGTTGACTCTTGCTATCTGCAACATTTGCGATCAAACGCAAAACACCAAGTCAATTCTCCCACCGTATCACAGAACTGGCGACTCTTCTGGGGATGAAACTAAAAGTGGGGTTACCTTAAAGATCTAGATCACCTTTATTGCTTTTACTTGTTTGCCTTGTTTTCTTTACACTTGTGGTTTATGTTTGGGTTTATTTATTGTATAGATCCTATACTTGGATTTGGAGCATATTAGGTAAGTAGCAATAGATCGCGGGGACTATGCGGCATAATATTGACATGGCTTAAGCGATGGATACGTTAGTGTGACACATTTGTTGGTACCAGTGTCCCTTGAGTCCAGTCAAAGAGAATACAAGGCCGTTGTGTGATGTCATGAAGCACTAACTGAACATAGAACCTTAGTTGAACAACTTCACCATTAGAAAGTAGTGAGATGGATGAATTTGGTGCAATGATAAAGTTGGTTGATACTCGATACTACACTCATTGAGATCGGACTTTTGGAATATTTTGGCGACAGTTTGGATGCTTGAGCTAAAAAAGTTCCCAATGAAGAAAGATCATTAATATTGAGATTCTCTATGTGATCGGTGGGAATGAGAACTGACTGTTTTGGAATGCTGGCTCGCGTTTGCGTTTGTTTTTGCAAAATGTCGCGGTAAGCAAGAGTCGCCACCGTCTTTTATTTTATCCAACAAGGAAAGAACAAAAGCACAGAAAAATTCCTTTTCAAGATTGTTTCTCGGGTTCGGGAGGTAGATTATAGAAAGGGAAGGTGTTAGCACCCTTTCTATCCGTGGTTATCCACGGGATCTTAGGTACTTGCTCACTATGTTTTCAAAAGTTTGCTTTTCTTTGTGTTTAGTGGGTTTTGAAAAGAGTTTTGTTTTTGAAGAGAGTGTAAGTGCGAAAAGTTTTGTTTTGTTTAAAAGAGAGCAAGTACTTAAGAACATCTACCTACTCAAAAAGGAATTAAACTGTGCAATTGTCCTTTAGACAGTGCTATCCCACTATTGAGGAGTAGGTAGCACCGTCGTTGGAGTTTTCGGGTCAATTCGATTTAAGGGACGTGTGGTCACTAAAGCAACGTTAGGACGTCTTAGTGGTAATCCTAATGTCTTAGATCATTTTTTGTCGAGGCAACCATTTCGAGGCAACTTTGATCTTTGGACAGAAGGACGACCTCTAAAACATCCTATACTTAATGACCACGTTTGAGGCAACCAAGTGAGGTGTACCCTAAGAGTGGCATGTGCAAGTGTGTCAATTTTCAGTTTATGTTATCTTTGTACATGTTATGGTGAGTTGTGGTTGATTTTAAATTAAGAGTTAATCTTGTCATGCATAGCCTAGTTAGCATACATCTAAACAGTTTAATATATGTACAAGAATTTAAAGTGCAGGAATTGTAAATCCTACGGTATTACAAAGCTTCGAGGAGGGGGATTATTTACATGTCCAAAATTGGGGGAATAAAGCAGTAAAGTGTAAAAGTCTTAGTTTAAGCTATTACAAACCAATAAGCAGTTACAATAAAATAAACGCGCGTGAATCTGAAAATAAACTCTAAAAATCCTAAGAATAAAATCTTTTTGTTGTTTTATTTTATTTTGAGAAAATGATCTAAATCTACTTAATTTTAGTTTTTTTGAGAAAATGTTAAGATAATTAAAAGATTAATTGACAAAGTTAATTTAATAGAAAAAAAAACTAGCCTAATGTTTTTGTGGTTTTCTTATTTTAATGTTAATTAAAAAAGATAAAAATATATCAATGAAAACAAAAAATAAAATACAAGGGGGGATCTTTCAATCCAAGGAAAAAAGGAGTTTCGACCCAGGGAGGGAATGGCAGCTTCGATCCAAGCAGGGTCATGGTTCTTTCGATTGGGCCAGGAAGTGGGCGTGAACAGCCTTCGATCCAGGGAAGGGGATTTCCCTTCGATTCTGGGAAAAATGCCTTCTTCGATCCAGGAGGACTATGGGAAGCTTCGATCCAGAGAAGGTGTCTCCTTCGATCTGGGATGCTATACCTGCAAAAGTATGTTAGCAAAATAAAACACAGGGCCTGGGTATTGAACCCCAGGCCCTTCGATCCCGTGCTTGCTGGGTTTCCTCAGGATATGTCTGCAGCAAGTGTTGGCAAACGAAGAACATGACCTGGGCGCCAAACCCAGGCCTTTCGATCCTGTCAGCAGATTGGACTTTTAATTTGGGCGCTTCCTGGATGTAGGCACCTTCGATCTAGGCACTTCCTGGATGTAGGTACTTTTGATTTGGGGCTTATGGGCATTGTGATCTTTTGTTGAAGGGTTGCTTTGGCCTGGATCACTTCTGAAAATGTTGACAACCTGTGGTGGGCAGCGTCTCCAACTCCTCCCTGTTTTGTTTCTGCAGAGTTTTCTATATATTTTCGTTCTCCTTTTGCAACACTTGTGATCTCTTTTTATAGAGGGGATGGAGGGGAAGAGAAGACAAAGGTTTAAATGACCTTGATTATGTGTTTGACAACCATGAATGAGAATTTGTAACATTAATTACGTGTTTGAAAGCCATGAATGAGAGTTTGTAACGTTGGCTAAACACATGGGATCTTGTCCTTTTTTGAATTTTGAATGATATGTAACTGGCCTTCGAATGCTCCTTTTCGAATGGGCTGATGACCTCCTTCAAATACTTTCCAAAGCTTCTTCGAATGGACCCTTTGAATGCTTCTTCGAATGGACCTTTTTGGAATTCCAATCGAAGGACACTGTTATAATGCCAATCGAAGTACTTGTCCATAATGCCAATCGAAAGGCTCCTTCAGAATACCAATCAAAGGGTCTTTCAGAATGCCAATCGAAAGCCTTGACATAATGCCAATCGAAATGCTTGTCCATAATTCCAATCGAAGAGCTTGACAGAATGCCAATCGAAAGGCTCCTTCAGAACACCAATCGAAGGGTCTTTCAGAATGCCAATCGAAATATGCTTAAAGCACCACTCAAAATTTTTCCTTTTCTTTAGGCAAGAGTTTGTGATCAACCATGCAGGGGGAAGACTTTGGGAAACATGAGAGGGCAAATTTTGGGGTACAACAGTTGCCCCTGTTCAATTTTCTTAAACCTGAGGATATAGATTGGCTTTTGAGCCTTTCGTGATCCGAAGGTGGAAGATAATTGAACACTAGAGTGCCCAGAAATTTGCACTCGCATGGTGTAGTATCAACATTGTGATGTGGGGAATGGGCTTACAGATGCCATTTGGATATTGTTGGTAGCTGGATGGGCTTATAGATGCCATATGGAGATTTTTGGTAGCTGTCTTGAGAGAAATAGAATTTTAGGAGCTTCAGTTATCCGTTACTCTACTGGGGAATTAACTCTGGAGGTGAACTGCATATCTGGGCTGAGAAGGAACCTGGGTAGGGTTACTTCATGATGAGTCCATGTAAAACTTCATCTGGAAGAGAGGAACCTGTGTAGGGTTGCCTGATGATGAGTCCATGTAAAACTGCATCTTGGAAAGAGGGGGAACCGGTGTAGGGTGGCCTGATGATGAGTCCGTGTAAAACTTTATCTTTGGAAAGAGAGAACCTGTGTAGGGTTTCTTGATGACGAGTCCGTGTAAAACTTCATCTTGGAAAGAGGGAACCTGTGTAGGGTTTCTTGATGATGAGTCCGTGTAAAACTGCGTCTAGAAAGGAGGAACCTGTGTAGGGTTGCCTGATGACGAGTCCGTGTAAAACTTCATCTGGAAAGGATGAACCTGTGTAGGGTTTCCTGATGACGAGTCCGTGTAAAACTTCATCTGGAAAGGAGGAACCTGTGTAGGGTTTCCTGATGACGAGTCCATGTAAAACTTCATCTTGGAAAGAGGGAACCTGTGTAGGGTTGCCTGATGATGAGTCCGTGTAAAACTTCATCTGGAAAGGAGGAACCTGTGTAGGGTTGCCTGATGATGAGTCCGTGTAAAACTACATCTGGAATTGAGAAGGAACCGGTATAGGGTTGCCTGATGATGAGTCTGTGTAAAACTGCATCTGGAAAGGAGGAACCTATGTAGGGTTTCCTGATGACGAGTCCGTGTAAAACTTCATCTGGAAAGGAGGAACCTGTGTTGGGTTTCCTGATGACGAGTCCGTGTAAAACTTCATCTGGAAAGGAGGAACCTGTGTAGGGTTTCCTGATGACGAGTCCGTGTAAAACTTCATCTTGGAAAGAGAGAACATGTGTAGGGTTGCTTGATGATGAGTCAGTGTAAAACTTCATCTGGAAAGGAGGAACCTGTGTAGGGTTGCCTGATGATGAGTCAGTGTAAAACTACATCTGGAATTGAGAAGGAACCGGTATATGTTTTCCTGATGATGAGTCCGTGTAAAACTTCATCTGGAATTGAGAAGGAACCGGTGTAGGGTTTCTTGATGATGAGTCCGTATAAAACTACATCTGGAATTGAGAAGGAACCGATGTAGGGTTGCCTGATGATGAGTCCGTGTAAAACTACATCTGGAATTGAGAAGGAACCGGTGTAGGGTTGGTTCGGGATAAGTTTATGTGAAACTTCTGGAGGAACCTGGGTAAGGTTACTTTGTGATAAGTTCGTGTAAAACTTCAGAATGAACCGGGGTAAGGTTACTGTGGGATAAGTTTGTGTGAAACTTCTGGAGGAACCTGGGTAAGGTTACTTTGTGATAAGTTCGTGTAAAACTTCAGAATGAACCAGGGTAAGGTTACTGTTGGATAAGTTCGTGTAAAACTTCAGAATGAATCGAGGTAAGGTTACTGTAAAACTTCATTTAGAAATATATGATAAAGGACCCGTGTAGTATTTTTCAGGATAGACCCGTGTGAAGCTGCGTTTAGGAGAAACCCGTGTAAGATTTCTTCAAGACGAACCCGTGTAAAGCTGAATTTGATCGTGCAGATAATTACTCCGTTTAGTTTCCGAAGTTAATCTTGAACTTGCTGGAAGTTATTGACGATAACCATCTTTTCTGAAAAGGTACATGATTAATCGTATATGATGCATGACATGCATTGTATGATGATGTTCTCAAAATAAATGAGATTATGCTGTATGCAATATGTATGCGCACGTCATGATGTATGAACATGAAATGCTATTGTGTTACATCCGAGTTTGGGAAAATAAATCCCTGACTGTTGTTGGAGAATAAAGAGTTTCACTCGCTGGAGATAACGACCGAAGATGATTGGGAGAATAATCCTGCAGGAGAGAATAACTCCGCTGGGGAATGGACTGACGAGGAAATGACTCTGTGGGGAGTATATACTCTGCTAGAAGATCTACTGATTTGGAGAAATAAAACTCAGCTGAGGATGAATTACTGTTGCTGGTGACAGTGAACCCTATTGGGGGATTGAATTTCTGTCTATGAAAGGAATGAACTCCGCTGGGGATAGAAAGAACTTCGTTGGGGATGATCTTTCAGTTGCAACTTGCTGAGGATAACCCAATTAGACTCTTGTGAGGATAACCTCTGAATTTGGCTGAGGAGACTTATTTGTGCTTCGCAGGGGACAAGCTTCCAGAGTCTACTGGGGAAGAGGAGTTGTGGTCCTTTGATTTGTAGTAGTCGGAGAGGCCACCCAAGCTGGGGAATCCTGGTGTTGTTGGGGAAATAAACCCTGTCGTCAGTCCGTTAGAGAGGTGACATCTTCGTTGGGGGAAGTCCTCGAGGATTCTTGAGGTTGATTCAGTTGGGGAAAGGTTTTCAGAGATTAAACCCTTGCTGGGATGTCATCCTATGAGAAGGATTTTGGGTAGATTTGTCATTGCCCCTAGTAGCAAATGTTTGTGACATTTCCAGAAAATGTTTAATTGCACGTAACCCTTTACTAAGATTGATGTTCAATGCCCCAAGTGACGGAGATGGAGACTTGCCCCTGGTTACTCTGCACTTCTTCAGAGATTTCTTGAAATCTTGACTGGACTGCCCCAGGTGTGCTGGATAGTGACATGTTAAGCCCCTTGATTGGAAGGAGTTTTGTCAATGGAAGTGTCATCCTTTTTGAAGTGATTTTGTTCACTGAGAGGGCTTTCGTTCATCGGATATTCGTTGTGTGAATTTCTCCGCTGTCAAACAAATAGCCAAATGCAAACAATGATATTCAAATAATGCAAAGTTTATGCTTGTCTCGGTGTTTTGAAAAATGTGTTTTTTAGCAGAAAACTCTTTATAAGACAATTTCAACACAAGATTTAGGGCAAAGCCTTACAGGAGTCAGGATACCTTTTGTAACAGTATGCTTTCGAACTAACCCATGCTTCAGTTAGGACTTTTGAAGGGTTGTAACATGGCTTGGTTCACGGTTTAAGAAACAAAGGATAAAGGCTCAAAGTATATTTGTACCCACCCGCTCTTCGTGACGTTCTTCAATCCTAAACTCAGTTAATTGTGCATTTGAACTCCCAATGAGTCTAAAATGACGTTTTTGGTGATGGTTCACATAAGTTGAGTTTGTTGGAAGGCAGTCATTTTTGCAACATTTTTCATGTTGTTGAGGATTTTTAGCGACCTCGTTCTCTTGATTTGTTATCCCTAACTTTTGCCTGACTGTTTCTGTTTTCGAGATTACAGTCAGCGGGATGCCCAAACTTTCTTAAGCCTCCTTTATAGGTTTTGGCTTAGTGGGTTTTTCTCTTTTGAGAGATTGACTGCCAATGAGATAAGGAACCACCACTGTCTTTTGATTCCAGAGGACTGCTTTTGATGTCGTTCGTTGTATTATGGACTGAGAGTTTGGCGACTTCAATGCGCATCTTTTGAATTAACTTAGAGACTACCCTGCCCCAGGTTTAATTTAAAGGTTTCAATTTGTGTTTAAAACAGAATACTCCTACTTCTTTGGCTCGAAGGGGTTGACTAGGGATTATCTTCCTTATAACTCCAGTGTTTAGGATTTGAAAGAAATGCCTGTACATCGTCACCAAGGTCTGTCCAAAAGCATATTGTATGAGATTATGGTATTGTTTCGTCATCCTCCCTCTAAAGGCTTGTAACTTTTAGCAAGAGTTGAATGTCATAAAGCAAGTAAAAAGCATAGTTTAAATGTAATGAAAGGATGAGTTCAAGACAAATATATGCAATGCATTAGTGAAACAGAGTTTGACATTAATAGATAAATGTTTGAATAACAAAGAGATTACAACTTGACAATTCAAATGAACAAAAGTCTTCTCGTCTCAGTACTTGTCACTTCAAATGGTGAACTTTGGAGGGATGGTAGAAGAACTCAGCCTGACCATCTTGTGTGAATTCCAATGCTCCTTCATCAATCAGGTCTTGAATTTTGTTTCTCAACGCCCAACAGATGTTAGTATCATGCCCCGGGCTGTTGGAGTGATATGCACACCTTACATCAGGATTGTACTTTGGGGAGGCTGTGTTGGGATTCTTAGGAGGGTCCCTTAACGTCACCAGATTCAATCTTAACAGGTGTTGTAAAGCTTGAGACAGCGCCATGTTGAGCGTGGTAAATTGCCTCCTGGGCGTGTCTGGCTTACTCTGATCAACCTGTTGTTTTTGGTGAGGTTGTTGTTGGACCCTTAAGGTAGTAGCAACTTGGAGAGGTCCATTATTTACAAAACCAAACCCTTGCCTTCTTGGAGGCTGATCAATGACTTGGTCCCTGACTTTGACTGTTTGCTTCATACTGTTGTATCTGTCTTGATGAAGCTGGTTGATCATGGTTCTCAACTCTTGTTCCCGAGCTAAGCCTTGGATAAGAGCCATCTGCCCCAGCAGCTGGGTTCTCATTGCATCTACCTCAGCTTGCAGATGTTTCAGTCGTTCGTCCTTATTGTCTTAAGGACTTTTCTTGACCAAATTCCCCATGAGGAGTGTTCTCAATTCTTCCTGCCCCTTGGATAGGTTTAGAAAGATTTCCCTGAACTGAGTCTCTTGAGTATGAAGATCTTGGTTGTCTGGTTGGAAAGCCATTGCTGAAATAAACAACGAGAACATGAGAGACCTGTACTCGAAGACCTGTTATGCAATGATATGTATGATATATGTATGCAATGTTTTCAAGGATCTCGCGGGGTAAACAAGAAAATGTTAGAATCTGAATCTGGTAGCTTGATTGAAGGAACTTCATGTTGCTGAGAGTCCCTCTTCAAGAGTCAAGCTCACCATATCGAGTGGGTCATAGCCCCTGACTCAAGTTATCATGCTTGGATTTCTAGACAACCTTGGATAGAGGAAAATAAATCCCCTTTGCCCCTTGCTAGCCATTTGGTTTACCATAACCTGCATCACAGACCCTCGAGATCCTTGAAATGGTTAAGGAAATGTTAAGGTATGATGTTATGATGTGTATGTGTTGTACCCCAAAATTTTCCCTCCCATATTCTTCAAGATTTGTCAAGATCAATCTCGAAATGGTTCAAGATTTGCTCAAGGATTGCACAGTCCAAGCATTCTCCTAAGCCAGTCAAAATTAGGGTTTTGGTTCTTCCCAAGAAGTTGAGGTTTTCTATGGCTCAAACAAGTCTCATGTGCCTATATACATCCTCAAGCATCTACATGCCAAGTCTCAAGACTCACAGCATCAAATTGCACAGTCAAAAGTCCTATTTGGTTCACAGTCAACTGCAGGGGCAAAATGGTCATTTTACAGTCAAAAGTCAGAATTTTTGGTCAACATCTTATTTTGAAGCCACAATCATCATTTGATCAAGTCTTGATCATGATTCCACAAGCATGGCTCAAAAATCATCAAAGATGCAAAAGTTGCTATTTTTGGACAGCTGAAAAGTCAACTGTAACTTGACCAAGGCATAACTTTTTCATGGTTCATCATAAAAATCCCATCCAGTGCTCATTTTGAAGGGGATGACATTTCCTACAACTCATCTTCACATTCCAAGTCCAAGAAATGCTCTCACAAAAAGTTATCAATTTCTACATTATAGGTCAATTTCAAAAGTCAACAAAAAGGCACTTTAATTCAAAGACCATAACTTGATATTGGTAAATCCAAATTACATTGGACCAAAGGCATTGGTTAGAGGACTTCAAGACCTTTCCAAAATGTCCAAGAACATGTTCATATGATCAAAATTGAGCAAGATATGCATTGGAGAAGTTGGGAAATTTTCATGAACTTGCAAAAGTCAACTATCCTTAAAACTTCAATTTTTGACAAAAGGGCCCACTTTCTTCCACTTGATTCAGCCTTGTCATGCCACACAAGTGTCCCATGATTAATTTCAAGATCAAACATTTATTTTTCCATTTTATTTAATTTTTATTGATTTAATTCATTTTAAATCCATAATAATTCAAATAAAATCTAAAAATTAATGGAATAGCATCTTTGTGATTTGAATAGCTTTTATATGTCATATGCCAGCTAACCAATTCGTGCTAAGCCTTTTTTGTGCATAAAATCCTAGATTTGAACCAAATATGGAAAGTTCTTCAATGGTGGTCAACAAAATCTCAAAACTTCAATACACCAAGATTAAGGCCCAACTTTTGACCTAATTTTGTTCTCATATACATAAGCAAGCAGTACCAACAGTATTCACGTCCTAGACATTGCTAAAACGGCCAGAGAAAAACTAAAAAATTGTTGGAAAAGTGAGAGATCTAGAACATGGTTGCAGGCGTTTTCAGACCAAAATAAGAACGTGACCTTCTTCCTTGCCGTCCACTGAAGCTAACACAATCAACACCACGCCCTAAGACCCCCTATACAGCGTTGTAAGTCATCACAAACTCGCCTCTGAACACGAAACTTGAACTCTCTATTCTTGCATTGTTTCTCAAAAACGTTAGCATATTCATACTCCTTGCTTGATTTCTAACGTGACTGCATTAGCCAATTTCATTTTTAGGCCCTGAATCGTGATGCCCGATTCTAGGGTTCATGTTCTTGCATTTTAGGTATTCTTGTTTCAGGGAAAATCAAAGCCAATCAAGGGCATAAATGTGATCAGGGGACATGGACGATCCTGACCATGGGCTTGGATGGTATTTTTGCAACCTAGGGACGATTTTAAGAAAAGCCTAGGAAACTACCTGCGGATAAAAATCCGCAGGTAAATAACCAGCAATTTTGATGAAGAAGACGATGATGCGTCATGATGTGATTGGCCCATTCAAAATTAAACCGCATTTTTTTGTTTTGCTAACCTATTAATTGATTTATGAATATTATATTTAGTCCTTATTGCACTGACAGATAAATAAGGCAGTTGGATTGGTTGAGGCGCACATGCATAGTCCCTTGGGACCTGGGTTCGAACCCCAGGTCCCCCCAAAACTATTATTTGTTATTTTTCTTCACCTAATCCTGTGCAGGTTTTTCAAATGATGTCTATCATGTTCTTTCCAATCTCAGGCGCCAAGTGGCCTCCCTCACAAGATCTGATGCCCCTGAGATGAGTGACCACCATACTCCTGGTCAATGAACACGCAGCCAATCAGGAAAAGTCAATGGATTGAGCTCTTAATGGGCTTGAAAATTGCCAATACACCTTCAAATCTGGCCCAAACCCCCCCTGGGTTTGCATTTTATTTTTTATTTTCTCTTATTCAATTGCTTTATTTATTTTTATTGTTTTTTAATTAATTACTAACCAACAAATTAATTAACATTTTCACAATAAAAATTCAAAAAATTAAAAAATGTAAATATTTTATTTATTATTATTAATTTCACTTTAGTTTAATTATTTTGTAAATAAACACTAACTTAAATTAATTTAGTTTAATTAGGTTTAATTTTAATTTTCTTTTATAATAAATAAAAATGAATTAGACTTAGGGTTTTTCTTTTGACACTTTTAATTTCTTTTTTTATTTTATTTCATTAAAAACATAAAACCACAAAAATACTTTTTCTTGTAAATAATTAATTAATTAATAAATTAGGTTTAATATTTAATTTAATTGCAAAAAAGGACAAATTTCAATTCTTTTCTCAAAAAGGGTCAAAACCCTAAGACGTTCCCGATTTAATTTCTTTCGCGCTTTAATTATGTTTGATTATATTTTATGTAACCGTTTCCAAGGATGTAATAGCTAATTAGGATCTCTTTTATCGCTTTATTTAATTTCTCGTATTTATTTTCCAAACGGGTTATGTTTTTGGCGATGTATATACCCGCGCCTTGTAATAGCGTAGAATTACCTTTCCGCACTTTATTTCCCGCAAACTATTAAACTGTTAATTATGCATGACAAGATTTGTATGACAAATAAAATCAATCCGTAGCTCACAAATAACATGTATAAGATAATCTTAACTGAACTTAACACACATGCACATGCCACTCTTAGGGTACGCCTCACTTGGTTGCCTCGAACGTGGTCATCAAGTATAGGGTGTTTTAGAGGTAGCCCTCCTGTCTAAAGATCCAGTTGCCTCGAAACGGGTGCCTCGGATAAAAAGGATATAGGACATTAGGGTTACCGCTAAGGCGTCCTACCATTGCTTTGGTGACCACATGTCCCTATAATCGAATTGACCCGAAAAACTCCAACGACGGTGCTACATACTTCTCAATAGTGGGATAGTACTGTCTAAAGGACTCTTACACAACTTAATTCCTCAGAGTAGGTAGATTTCTCCTGGGTACTTGCTCTTTCAAAACAAAAACATCTTTTCACACCTACACTTTTAAAAAGTTTTTCAAACAAACACTTCATACACTTTTGAGGACTGATACAAGAGTTACCTAGAAGTTTTCAAAACGAAACTTTTTCAAAACCCACATACACAAGAAAAGCAAACAATTTTTGAAAACATAGTGAGCAAGTACCTAAGAGCCCGTGGATAACTACGGTTAGAAAGGGTGCTAAAACCTTCCCTTTCTATAAATCTACCTCCCGAACCGAGAAACATTCTCAAAAAAGGAATTTTGCTGTGCTTTTGTCCTTTCCATGTTGGAGAACATAAAAGACGGTGGCGACTCTTGCTTACCGCGATATTTCGCGAACCAGCTTAAAAAACAGTCAGTTCTATTTCCACCGATCACAGAACTGGCGACTCTGCTGGGGATAATTAATTAGTGAGGTGTACCTTAGGATTAGACCACTCTTATGTTTTCAATTGCTTGTTTTGTTTGCTTTAAAATTGTGGGCCTGTTTTGGAGTTTCATAGATCCTAACCCGGATCTGGGGGATACCTTTTAGAAGTAGCAACAAACTGTGAGGGAACTGTGCGGGGTATACCGACACGGTTGAAGCAGTTGCTACGTTGATGTGGCACTTTGGTGAGTACCGGTAACCCTTGAGTCAAGTCAAGGAGAGTACGGGGCCGCCGCGTGGTGTCATGAAGCATCAACTGACCTTAGGAACCTTACTTGACCATCCTGGCCTCTTTAGGGTAGTGAGATGACCGACTTTGGTGCAGTCCGAAGTTGGTAGATACTCGATACTACACTCATTGAGGGTTGCTTTCTTGGAATATTTTGATCTCCAGTTCAGTGGCTAAATCAAAACAATGAACACAGAAAACAACCCAATGATATTGAGATCCTTAGAACCCGGTTACTTTTGATAGGACAGGTTTTGAACCCACCAACTTCAAGAGGGTAGTACCTGAACTTCATGCTGGCCTAAACTCTAAGGGCTGTCAGGTGTGACTTGTGTGCCTTATCATGTTTTCTTTTTGTGAATACTTGTGGTGTGTCCTTATCATAACATCATAGCATCATACAGCATCATATGCATTTACTAACCACTTCAAGGGTTCGAATCTTCATCTTTGTTCTTGTTTTGTAGGACATGGAATCTCTCCGCAGGAAAACAATTCAGATCAACCTTGTAAGGGTCCCTCCTCAGCTTAAGGAGCTTACATCCAAGATTTACCGAGAACTCTTCCTTCAGTGAAAGGCATGGTAGACTCATCAGCTTGGTCAACACCAACATTGAAGAAGATATGATAAAAGTTCTCTTCTAGTTCTTTGACCCTTTGCACCACTGTTTTACTTTCCCGGATTATCAATTGGTGCCTACTTTGGAAGAGTTTTCTCAACTTCTAAAGGTTCCTATTCTTAGTCAACTACCCTACAACGGTACGGAAAGGGAACCAAAACTTGAAGAGGTTGCTAAAGCATTATGCCTACAACCATCCGACATCAAGGGGCACTGGGAAATCAAAAGTGGTATCAAAGGATTCTTGGCAAAGTTCCTGTTTGAGAAGGCCCAAGAATGTTGGAATTCCCTTGACCTACAAGCCTTTGAAGAAGTTGTGGCACTCCTTGTCTATGGGTTGGTATTGTTCCCGAATCCAGATCAGCTTATAGATATCAATGCTGTCAAGATCTTCATGTCCAGGAATCCTATACCTACGTTGCTTGGGGACATCCTTCACTCATGTTACACTCGAACCATGAGAAAAAGAGGTGTTCTCATGTGCTGCACTCCTCTCCTGGAAAGGTGGTTTATTTCGCACCTCCCGCAATCAGTTTTGAAGAACGAGCGGGGTTTGAGATGGTCGCAACGATTAATGACTCTTACACATGCTGATATACATTGGTGTTCTCGGTCCAGAGAAAATGTCACTATCATTGATCGTTGCGGAGAGTTCCCTAATGTTCCTTTACTTGGAATTAGGGGGGCATTACTTACAACCCATGTCTGGCTTTGAGACAGTTTGGATATGCTCGGAGGGATGGCCCTCATGACATGTTGATTCTTGACATAGTTTTTGACTTCGACAACGATGCACAAGGACTCCGCCAGAGATTCATCAGAGCTTGGAGGATGCCCAACAAGGTGGATGGCAAGACACTGGGGCACAAGAACTCCATCCCCCTGGAGCCTTATCTCAAGTGGGTACGAGCCCACTCCCAGAAGCTGGTGATGCCATACCCTCATGTTCTCCCCGTGATCAAAGAGCCAGTTTGTGAAGGAGAGGTGCCATACACCATTCAACATCCTGACATGCCAACATCTTGGGAAGAAATGCAAAAAAGATGGATCCAACTCAAGGAAGAACGGAATTCTCTTGAAACCAGTCTACATGCCAGTGAGAAGAAGGTGTTGGAGCTCACCCGCCTACTGCACGAGGAAAAGACTCTCAACACTTACATCGCTCCAAAGAGGATGCGCAGTGTCTTTTGGGATTAAGTATTTTGTAATGTTTTGCCCATGAGGCCTTGATGTACTGAACAAATTATTTCTTAATACAACGTGTGTTCCTTTTTTGTCTACAACGAATTTGAACTTTCGAATCCTTGAATGCATTGCATAATTAGCATATCATGCATCATATGCATAACAGGTACCCCTTTTTCTACATGTTGCTTAATCTTCTTCGCTGTTTATTTCAGCAATCATCATGAATCCTGAACCTACTACTGAACAAGCTATCAAGGCCCTCCAGGCCCAGAACGCCCAGTTTCAAGAGCTGGTCATGAGCTTAGCCCAGGGTCAACAGGAGTTGAAGACTCTGCTCTTGAAGGAAAAGAAGAAGAAGAAGAAGAAGAGGACTGTGCTGTTTAACACTGGACGGAGGTTTGGGAATACACTGCAGAATGAGGCTGATCAGGCTACTTCCTCTGTAGGGAAGGATAGTCCCCAAGGGGGAAGGGTTCCTAGTCCCGCGGTCTCCGACAACGAGACAGATTACAATGATGAGCAGTACCCTCATGCTGAGGACAGGTACAAATAATTGGAGGACCGGCTAAGCGCTATGGAGATTCAACACGTGCCTGGGTTGGATTTCGGAGATCTAGGTTTATCTTCTGGGGTGGTGATCCCACACAAGTTCAAGGCACCTGCCTTTGCGAAGTACGACGGGGCTTCCTGCCCTAAGCTGCATCTCAGATCATATGTAAGGAAGATCCAACCTTACACTGCAGACAAGAACCTATGGATCCATTTCTTCCAGGATAGCCTTTCAGGGGCTCAACTCGAATGGTTCTATCAGCTGGATGGAGCCAGTAGGACTTGGCTAATGCATTTTATAAGCAGTATCAGTACAATTCCGACCTCGCTCCCACGCGTACCCAGCTCCAGGGTATGTCATTAGGGACGGGTGAAGGTTTTAAGGAGTACACGCAAAAGTGGAGACACTTGACTGGCAGGGTGCAGCCACCGTTGACTGACCGTGAACTCGTGGACATGTTCTTGGGGACCCTGTCTGGTCCATTCTTCAACTATCTGATTGGTAATTCTTTTGCAGGGTTTACAGACCTTATTCTGACTGGTGAAAGGATAGAAGCTGGTATCAAGTCTGGGAAGATACAAAAGGGTACCTCCTCGAACACTGAGAAGAAACCATCCAAGAAAGAATCTAGTGATGTCTATGGTGCAAGAGAGCAGAATAGGTCCGAACACCGCCAAGCTGTCAACGCGGTGGTTATTTCAAAACCGGCCAGTGCTCCTCAACATCGCAACCAACAAAGGGAAGAGAGACCTAAAAGGAAATTCACTCCCCTCAGCATGACCTTGTCCCAGATATTGCCACAGTTGCTGGAGACCAATTTGGTAACTCTAAGGGACCCTCCTAAGAATCCCAACAAGACACCTTCGAGGTATAACCCCAACGCCCGCTGTGCTTATCATTCTGACAGCCTGGGGCATGCTACAGATGATTGTTGGACTTTGAGGAACAAGGTTTAGGATCTAATCGATGCAAAGGAGGTCCAGTTCGAAGCGCCCGAGGCTCCCAATGTGATCACTGCTCCCTTGCCAAAACATGGCTAGGATTGAAAAAAAAACTTTTGTTCATTCGAATGTTCAAGTTGTATTTTTATTTGATTGTTCAAACAATTATTGTCATAGCAAACTTTATTACTTTATCAATGCATCGCATATGTCTGTTTTGAATCAATATATTCGCATTCGCTATATTCAAACTGCTTTCATTTTTTGTGATGTTCAAACTCTCAATTAATAATTCTAAGCCTCTTGAGGGAGGATGACGAAAACGATACCACGATCTTTACAATATGCTTTTGAACAGACCCTGCTAATGAGGTACAGGCATTGTTTCAAATCCTAAAACAATGGAGTTATAAGGAAGATAATCCCTAGTCAACCCCTCTGAGCCAAAGAAGTTGGAGTTTTTTCTTTTCAAAAATTAAAACCCTTAATCATAACCTGGGGCAGGGTAGTTCTCTCAGCTGATCCAAGTGCATAATGAACAGCATCAAAGGAGTCCTTCCAAAACAAAAGATAGTGATGGTTCCGAATAATCATAAAGACAGGCAGTCATTATCTCTCAAAATAAAAACCCAATAAGTCAAAACCTATGAAGGAGACTTACAAAAACTGGGGCATCCCGCTGACTGTAATCATAAAAGAAACAGGGATAATGAAATCAAAAAGAAAGAGGTCATGCAAACCCTCAACAAAAAAGAAATGACTGCCTATTCAAAATAAATTGTCAATATCCGAACCATCACCGGAATATCAAAGAAAAGACTCAAACAAGGTCTAACATGCGATTAGCTGAGTTCAGGATCGAAGAACATCACGAAGAGCGGGTGGGTACAAATATAATTTGAGCCTTTATCCTTTGTTTCTTAAACCGTGAACCAGGCCACGTTATAACCCTTAAAAGTCCTAGCTGAAGCATGGGTTAGTTCGAAAGCATACTGTTACGAAAGGTATCCTGACTCCTTAAGGCTTGCGATAAAATAACGAGTTGACATCTCATTTTACAAAATTCACTGGTTTTACTGAAAAAATGCATTTTCAAAAACTTCAAGACAGACGTAAGCTTTGCATTTTTAATATAACATTGCTTGATATGACTATTTGTTCGAACAACAGAGAAATTCGCACGAAGAATATCTAGTGAACAAAAGCACTTCCAACCAAGGGGCAGACATGATCATGGTCCGTCATCTGGGGCAGTCCAGTCAGGATTCAAGGAATCTCTCAAAATGCCAAATGCCAGGGGCAAATCTCCACCTGAGTCACTTGGGGCATTAGGCATGAATTCCAACGACGAATCTGGTACGATCAGACATCTTCTGGTAGTATGGCAACACAACACTATTGACAGTGACAACTCCCTACATTCTGAGAGCGTGGACATAGTCGAAAAAATACTACGCATAATCAAAGACCCGCTAGGTTGACATACCTAGGCAAAAAATAAGGGCTTCTCGGCGAACTAAAAGGGTTCGGGCAAAAATAAGGGATGAAAATAAAAAATTATACCGGTGGACTGAAAACCCGAAAGGGCGGTCCAGGCAAAAATTAGGGATCAAAGCGTACGACTATGTCCTGTCATCTCGTCACTTGCCTACCAGAAGAAGATTTGTCAAACGGCAGGTATCAAGCATCTCATAGGTATCTTCTCCCACAGAAACAGGGGCAATAATGAGTTGTCCAAGCAATCTAGTTGCTCTGTCTACCAAGGTACCAAGGTAAGTTCGGCCGAAGAATCTGACCAAGATACCTTCACTCCCCGAAGAGTAAGACAAGTAGAGTTGGCCTCCCCTCAGCCCCAAAAAGGCACAGTATCTCCAGCAAGTCAGCAACACTCTCCCCAAGCAGAGTTAGCCTACATTCAGCCTTAAGGAAGCTGGGTACCCCCAGAAGATCTCAATATTCCCCAACGGAGTATATAGATATTCCTAAGCAAGCATCCCCGGCAGTCTTAATCTTCCTCAACAGAAATATAAGATTGTTCACAAGACACCCCAATGAAGCCACTTCCCCAGTGCAGTCTCGAAAGTTTCCCCAGGAGAGTTGAATCAATCTCCCCAGTAGATTCTGGAAGCTTATCCCCAGTAGATTCTGGAAGCTTATCCATTGCAGAGAAAATATCTCTCCCCGACCATGTTCAGAGGTTATCCCCCACCAGAGCCTATAATTGGGTTATCCTAAGCTAATTACAACGAAAAGATCGCCCTCGGCGAAGTTCTTCCTATCCCCGGCGGAGTTCATCAAATCTTCCAACAGAGCTTATCAACGGAATCCCCAGCAGAGTTACCATCAAATCTCAGCGAAGTATCTCTTCCCACAGAGTAATTCCCCGCAGAGTAATCTCTTCACCAAGTTTATTCCCCAACAGAGTCATCTTCTCCTACCGGTTTATTCTTGCAATCATCACCCCCAGCGGAAACGAAGAACTCTACTCTTCAGCATCAGCCCATGATTCAACAAACTCCCCGGCATTCGTCAAGAATTTATTTTCTCAGACGGAGATACATTCATAAACATCACATTGTTATACATCATGATACATGCATATACGCATCATATCATACAATTTCATTTATGTCGAGAACATCATTGCTTGATCCATATCATGCATTGCATATGACTGACCTTTACCTTTCAGGAAGGATACAGTTAAATGATCAGCTATGTCAAAGTAGACAAATACAATCAAAAGAGACCAATCCAGTCAAAGAAGACAAATCCAGTCAAAAAAGACAAGTCCAGTTAAATACCAAAGGTTTTTCTGATGCTCATCCAGTCAAAGAAGACAAGTCCAGTTAAAATTAATTCCTAAAGTCATTGAAGATAGCCCGTCATTATAGACACCCGTCAGTATAGACACTCTTCATTATAGACACCCGTCATTATAGACACCCGTCGTTGAAGACAACCCGTCGTTATAGACACCCGTCATTATAGACACCCGTCATTATAGACACCCGTCGTTGAAGACAACCCGTCGTTGAAGACAACTCGTCGTTATAGACACCCGTCATTATAGACACCCGTCGTTATAGACACCCGTCGTTATAGACACCCGTCATTATAGACACCCGTCGTTATAGACACCCGTCGTTATAGACACCCGTCATTATAGACACCCGTCGTTATAGACACCCGTCTGTAATTGCAAGCTTCTCAAGTCATATTTAAAGCATGTGTTTTGATGAAGACAACATGGACATCAACATTCAAAGGATGTGCAAAAAGCTTATCAAACATCAAATAAAAGTCTTGAAGATTATTGAAGAATTATTGAAGAATCATCAAATGTCAAATGGTATAAATAATTCTTAAAATCTTGAATATAGATGTTCACAATATGCATTCATCAACATATACATATTCCATAACTTTAACATCAAAGAAAACTTTGTTTGAAATATCTTTCAAAAAGAATTTTTTAAAATAACCCTTTAGGAACCGGTTCCTCCCTAACAGGGAACCGGGTTCCAGCATTTCTCAAAAAACATGTCCCTGGTTTTTGTACCAGGAACTGGGTTGTACCAATAGGGGAACCGGTTCCTGCGTGATATTTTTGAATTCCAACTTATAACGTTCACTAAGAACCGGGTTCTGTCAGTGTCGGAACCGGTTCCTAGCGAACCAGTGCAGCTTTTACTTTGTTTTTTGAACATTTTTCAAGTGGTATCTTTTCATGAATGCATTGCAACTTTTCATATGAATTGGCATGAATGAAGAGGTTCTTATGACATTATAAAATGCAGACTTTTCTTATTTCAAAAAACAATGCTTCAATTTTCAAAACAACAAAAAACCTTCTTCATATTAACAATTTTCTCATTCATTCATTTTTGCACATAAACTTTCATGTGTTCATAATTTTGTGAAACTTGCCATATACACTTTCATTATCATTACAAGTTTCATTCATACATTGTGAACATTTATATACATTGTTGAGAATTGTTTTATCTTGAAGAAGAAGATCAATTGAAGATTGATAAAGCTCTCAAAATACTTGAAACTAAATCATTGTATTACTTAAAGAAATTATTCCCTTACTATCCAGGATTGTTGGAAGTAAGTGTTGTGATTTGAAGAGGATTGTTCTTCATTCACATTAGTGTTTGTTTGGTCTTAAAGGTGTTAAGAACCTTTGATCACCCTATAGGTTAGATAGTAAGCATAGGCTGTACAATCATTCTAACTATAGTGAAATCTCTTTTGTGTTGGAAAGGGGACTGGAGTACTCTCGGATTGTGAGGGGAACCAGGATATATCACTGTGTTCTTTACTTTTCCGCATTTATCGCTTTCATCACCATAATCAAGAAAATATAAAGATATAAACAAAACCTTCAAACACTTAACCAAAATTACTACCAAGCATTCTCATAAAACCGAATAAATTTTTATAAGACCTAATTCACCCCCCCCCCCCTCTTAGGCACTCTGAGACTTACAATTGGCATCAGAGCAAGTTATAGGTAACTTGTTCCTAAAGATCCAGAATGGCTTCCGCAAATCATCAACCAGTTTTCAGAGATGGTGGTAGTAACAACAAGCCTCCTCTATTCTGTGGTGAATATTTTGACTTTTGGAAAATACGCATGAAGGCGCATTTAGAAGCACAAGGAGAGGAAGTATGGGATGCTGTTGAAAATGGTCCATTTATCCCGATATCAGTAATCAATGACATTGGCTCTGCAAAGCCCAAAACTGCATGGGACGACGATGATAAAAAGAAAGTTCTCTATGACAAAAAGGCAATAAACCTTCTTCAAGGTGCACTCAGTATGGACGAATTTTTCCGTGTCTCAAACTGCAAGACAACAAAAGAAATATGGGATACCCTGGTTCAAACTCATGAAGGAACGACTGAAGTAAAAATATCAAGGCTAAATACCTTGAGTCAAGAATATGAACTATTTCGAATGCAGCCCGGAGAATCTATTCTTGACTTATAAAAGAGATTTGTGCATTTGATAAATCACTTAAATGCTCTTGGTAAAACCTTGACAAATGATGAACTCAACTTGAAAATCCTTAGATCATTGACTAGGGAATGGCAACCAAAGGTAACGGAAATCTCGGAAAAGAAGAGTCTCTCCGCAATGACTTCCGCTACATTATTTGGCAAACTTCAAGAATACGAAACGGAACTCGGTAGACTTGAAAAACATGAAAATTTAGAGAAGAAATCCAAAGGCATTGCTTTGAAAGTTGATTCAAAAGAAAGTCAAGATAAAGATGCATCGGAGGAAGATGAAAACTTCTTGCTTCTTGTAAAAAGGTTAGGAAAATACTTTGGTCATAAAAATAATCTTCATAATGCTAACTTTGTCAAGAGGAAGAAATTTTATAATCATAAAGATAAAGAAGCCTCCACATCAACACAAGATGTCACATGTTATGAATGTGGAAAGCAAGGTCACATAAAGCCGGATTGTCCAAAACTCTCCAAGAAAAATGGATTCAAAGGCAAAAAGGAGTTCAAGAACAAAAAGTCTTATGTTGCATGGGAAGATAATGAAATAAGTTCTTCATCCGATTCGGAAAGCGAGGAATGTGCAAATCTAGCATTAATGGCTTCACATCACTCCGACGATGAAGAAGAGGTTAGTAATGAATTTAATCTTTTTGATGATGATGTTCAAGATGCTATTGATGAACTCTTGAAAGAATGCAAAAGTTTATACAAAAAGGTGTCAAATCAAGAAAAAGAACTTTTAAGTTGTTTAGAAAAAATTGACACCATGACTAAAGATTTTGAACTTCAAAAACAGAATTTTATTAAAGAAAAAGAAAAATTTGCATGCTCCAAGTGTGAATCAAATGTATTTCAAATTGTTCAATTGAAAAGAGTCATTGAACGATATGAAAAAGGACAAATAGGATTGGAAGGATTACTAAGCCAACAACGTTATCCTAATGATAAAAGGGGTCTTGGTTATGTGAATTCTAAGAAACCAAGTAACAATCCCACTGTTTTTGTAAAGGCTAGTAATAGTTCCAAACCCAAGAAAATAGAAAAGAAGCAAGTTGTTCATAATCATCAAAAGAAAAAGGCTAATGTATCTAAAAAGAAAACATTTCCTAAGAAGAAATCTGATCCTTCTAGATATAGGATTAACTTTGAACCTACTTGTTTTTATTGTGGTATTAAAGGCCATACACCTAATGCTTGCTATGTTAGAAACTTTAGTATAGCAAGTGGGCATTATGTGTGGGTGAAAAAGGGAACTAACTATGAAGGACCCAAGGCAACTTGGGTACCTAACAAAGAATAATTTGTTTGTGTAGGTATGCTTGAAATCCACATCAAATGTTTGGTATCTTGATAGTGGATGTTCAAAGCATATGACAGGAGATGTACACCAATTTTCATATCTAGTACATAAAGCCAAAGGGTATGTCACCTATGGAGACAACACCAAAGGAAAGATTCTTGGCGTTGGAATAGTTGGCACACCTCCATCCATTCAAATTTAGGATGTTCTCTATGTTGAAGGATTAAAGCACAATCTTCTTAGCATAAGTCAACTTTGCGATAGAGGGTTCAAGATCAAATTCAACAAAGATGAATGTCTCATTATGGATGAGGAAACCAATGAGGTAAAACTCAAAGGTATAAGAACTAACAATATTTTCATGATTACTTTAGATGATTTGTCTCTGAAGGTACAATGTCTTATGGTAAACAACAATGATGCTTGGTTATGGAACAAGAGGATCGCTCACATTCACATGGAGCACTTGAAAAAATTGGTTAAGCATGACTTAGTTATTGGTCTACCCAAGATGAAGTTCATCAAAGACAAATTATGTAATGCATGCCAAAAGGGCAAACAGACCAAAACAACTTTCAAATCTAAGAATATGTGTCTACTACAAGACCACTATAATTGTTACACATGGATCTCTTTGGTCCATCAAGAACAAAAAGCTTCGGAGGTAATGTATACGCTTTAGTCATTATTGATGATTTTTCTAGATATTCTTGGACTTTGTTTCTTGTGCAGAAAAGTGATGCTTTTAAAGCTTTTAAGAAGTATGCTAAGCAAATCCAAAATGAAAAATCACTAAAGATTGTATCCATAAGAAGTGATCATGGTGGAGAATTCCAAAATGCTCAATTTGAAGAATTTTGTGAAGAACATGGTATCTCTCATAATTTTTCAGCACCTAGAACTCCACAACAAAATGGAGTAG
Source organism: Vicia faba (assembly GCA_948472305.1). Classification (NCBI taxonomy): domain Eukaryota; kingdom Viridiplantae; phylum Streptophyta; class Magnoliopsida; order Fabales; family Fabaceae; genus Vicia; species Vicia faba. The sequence continues at coordinate 363,152,062 of OX451740.1, read as the reverse complement.
TTGAAAGAAAGAATAGGTTTCTAGTGGAACTTGCAAGAACAATGCTTAGTGATGCAAATCTTCCTAAATATTTTTGGGCGGATGCGGTTAGTACGGCATGTTATGTTGGAAATCGAGTTATCATTAGACCTATAATAAAGAAGACTCCATATGAACTCTTCAAAGGAAGAAAGGCAAATATTGCTCACTTTCACATTTTTGGATGCAAGTGCTTTGTTCTTAATAATGACAAAGATAATCTTGGTAAGTTTGACGAGAAATCCGACGAAGGTATATTTCTTGGTTATTCGCTTTCTAGTAAAGCATATAGAATTTATAATAAAAGAACTTTAACTATTGAAGAATCTATGCATGTATATTTTGATGAAACTAACCCCTCCAAGGAGGAAGTAGTTGTTTGTGATGATGATGATCCTATAGATTTACCCCCCGGAAGATCTTTCATTTGATCAAATTAAGAAATCACCGGAAAATCAAGAAAACATTGTACAACAAGATTAAAACACCAATGATCTACCAAAAGAATGGAGAACTCATAGAGACCATCCTATTGATAAAATTATTGGTGACATTAGCCAAGGAGTATCAACAAGATTGAATCTAAAAGATGCTTGCTTAAACATGGCGTTTGTTTCTCAAATTGAAACTACCAAAGTTGATGAAGCCTTAGGAGATGATCAATGGATTATTGCTATGCAAGAAGAATTAAATCAATTCGAGAGAAATCAAGTTTGGGAACTTGTTCCTAGACCAAGTGGTAAACACATCATAGGTACCCGATGGGTGTTTAAAAACAAACTTGATGAGAATGGTCTAATTGTTCGAAACAAAGCAAGGTTGGTTGCCCAAGGTTACAATCAAGAGGAAGGAATCGACTTTGAAGAAAAATTTTCTCCGGTTGCAAGGTTAGAAGCTATACGTCTGTTACTTGCTTATGCTTGTTCATTAAATTTTCAGCTTTTTCAAATGGACGTCAAAAGAGCATTCTTGAATGGATACATCAATGAAGAAGTCTATGTCAAACAACCCCCGGGATTTGAAGACTTCAAACATCCTTCACATGTCTTTAAGTTGAGAAAGGCTCTTTATGGCTTAAAGCAAGCACCAAGAGCATGGTATGATATACTTAGCAATTTTTTGTGTGAAAAAGGTTTCGAAAAGGGTAAGGTTGATAAAACCTTGTTCATTAAGAAAATCCAAAGTAACACTTTATTGGTTCAAGTCTTTGTTGATGATATCATTTTTGGATCGACTAACAAAGAAATGTGTGAGGAATTCTCATTGATGATGCAAGGAGAATTCGAGATGTCTATGATGGGAAAGATGAACTACTTTCTTGGACTACAAATCAAGCAACTAGAAGATGGAATCTTCATTAATCAATCTAAGTATTGCAAAGAATTATTGAAAAAGTTTGATATGGACAATTGTAAAGCCATGAATACTCCAATGGGCTCCGGTACATATGTTGATCAAGATGAATCCGGTACTCCAATTGATATTACAAAGTACAGAGGTATGATTGGTTCTTTATTGTACTTGACGGCAAGCCGTCCTGACATCATGTTTAGTGTTTGTCTTTGCGCTCGCTTTCAAGCAAATCCAAAGGAATCACACCTCATGGCAGTTAAAGGATCATGAAGTATCTTAAAGGAACAATCAATGTCAGCCTATGGTATCCAAAAGGTAGTACTTGCACTTTAATTGGTTATTCTGACGCAGATTATGCAGGTTGTAAAACTGATCATAAAAGCATAAGTGGTACGTGTCACATTATTGGAAATGCATTAGTATCATGGGCTTGTAAAAAGCAAGCATGTGTTGCTCTTAGCACGGCCGAAGCAGAATACATAGCAGCGGGTAGTTGTTGTGCATAAATTCTTTGGCTCAAGCAACAACTCCGTGATTACGGACTTGATATCAGATGCATTCCTCTTCGATGCGACAATACAAGTGCTATCAATATTACAAAGAACCTGGTCATGCATTCAAGAACCAAACATATAGATATTCGACATCATTTTCTCCGTGATCATGTACTTAAAGGAGATGTCGAAGTCACTTTTGTGGATACTCATATCCAACTCGCAGATATCTTCACTAAACCGCTTGCTCGAGAACCTTTCTTCAAAATCCAAAGAGAACTTGGTATTTTGGATGAAGGTGATATCTAATGTTTCTCCTAAGATGCACGTCTTAATTTTTATATGTATTTATTTCACTCTTTTCCCCATCCTTTTTGATGTTAACAAAGGGGGAGAAGAATATGCATGTGTGTTGTTTTGTTTCAACGAAATTGCAGGCCCACATAAAATATCAAACTCACTCCAAAATTCAAAGAATCATGGACTTAGGGGGAGCATACAATTTAGGGGGAGCCTTGCATTTGCTCAACATGTTTGCTATACAAAACAACATAAAACATTTCAAGAAATCATTTTCAAGACTTGGTTGTCATCATCAAAAAGGGGGAGAATGTAATTGCAAGCTTCTCAAGTCATATTTAAAGCATGTGTTTTGATGAAGACAACATGGACATCAACCTTCAAAGGATGTGCAAAAAGCTTATCAAACATCAAATAAAAGTCTTGAAGATTATTGAAGAATTATTGAAGAATCATCAAATGTCAAATGGTATAAATAATTCTTAAAATCTTGAATATAGATGTTCACAATATGCATTCATCAACATATACATATTCCATAACTTTAACATCAAAGAAAACTTTGTTTGAAATATCTTTCAAAAAGCATTTTTTAAAATAACCCTTTAGGAACCGGTTCCTCCCTAACAGAGAACCGGGTTCCAGCATTTCTCAAAAAACATGTCCCTGGTTTTTGTACCAGGAACCGGGTTGTACCAATAGGGGAACCGGTTCCTGCGTGATATTTTTGAATTCCAACTTATAACGTTCACTAAGAACCGGGTTCTGTCAGTGTCGGAACCGGTTCCTAGCGAACCAGTGCATCTTTTACTTTGTTTTTTGAACATTTTTCAAGTGGTATCTTTTCATGAATGCATTGCAACTTTTCATATGAATTGGCATGAATGAAGAGGTTCTTATGACATTATAAAATACAGAATTTTCTTATTTCAAAAAACAATGCTTCAATTTTCAAAACAACAAAAAACCTTCTTCATATTAACAATTTTCTCATTCATTCATTTTTGCACATAAACTTTCATGTGTTCATAATTTTGTGAAACTTTCCTTATACACTTTCATTATCATTACAAGTTTCATTCATACATTGTGAACATTTATATACATTGTTGAGAATTGTTTTATCTTGAAGAAGAAGATCAATTGAAGATTGATAAAGCTCTCAAAATACTTCAAACTAAATCATTGTATTACTTAAAGAAATTATTCCCTTACTATCCAGGATTGTTGGAAGTAAGTGTTGTGATTTGAAGAGGATTGTTCTTCATTCACATTAGTGTTTGTTTGGTCTTAAAGGTGTTAAGAACCTTTGATCACCCTATAGGTTAGATAGTAAGCATAGGCTGTACAATCATTCTAACTATAGTGAAATCTCTTTTGTGTTGGAAAGGGGACTGGAGTACTCTCGGATTGTGAGGGGAACCAGGATATATCACTGTGTTCTTTACTTTTCCGCATTTATCGCTTTCATCACCATAATCAAGAAAATATAAAGATATAAACAAAACCTTCAAACACTTAACCAAAATTACTACCAAGCATTCTCATAAAACCGAATAAATTTTTATAAGACCTAATTCACCCCCCCCCCCCCCCCCCCTCTTAGGCACTTTGAGACTTACACCGTCGTCATAGACACCCGTCGTTATAGACACCCGTCGTTATAGACACCCGTCATTGAAGACAACCCGTCGTTATAGACACCCGTCGTTGAAGACAACCCGTCGTTATAGACACCCGTCATTATGGACACTCGTCGTTATAGACACCCATCGTTATAGACACCCGTCATTATAGACACCCGTCGTCATAGACATCCGTCGTCATAGACACCCGTCGTTATAGACACCCGTCGTTATAGACACCCGTCGTTATAGACACCCGTCATTATAGACACCCGTCGTTATAGACAACTCGTCATTGAAGACAACCCGTCATTGAAGACAACCCGTCGTTTTAGACAACCCGTCGTTGAAGACAACCCGTCATTGAAGACAACCCATCAACCTTTTGAAGTTCCAGATTCGATACCTGTATCTAGCCAGGGCATATCTGTGAGCGATTGATTCGATACCTGTATCTATCCAGGGCATATCTGTAGACGATGAATTCCAGATTCGATACCTGTATCTAGCCAGGGCATATCTGTAGACGACTAATTCCAGATTCGATACCTGTATCTAGCCAGGGCATATCTGTGAGTGATTGATTATGGATTCGACACCTGTATCTAGCCAGGGCATATCTGCATGAAGAGTTTAGAGATTCGATACCTGTATCTAGCCAGGGCATATCTGTAGACGACGAATTCCAGATTCGATACCTGTATCTAGCCAGGGCATTTCTGTGAGCGATTGATTGAAGATTTAATACCTGTATCTAGCCAGGGCATATGTGCATGAAGAATTTGAAGATCAACCCCTGTAACAGGCCAGAAAATTATCTTTCTTTCTCAGGTATGCAAGTTCTCGCTAAGGAATCTCTTACGCGATCGACACCCTTGATGGCATCTTTAAGCCCATCTCCACCACTATCCATTACATTTCCAAATGGCATCTATAAGCCAATTCTCGACAAGGTTCTGTCACGTCTCCATATGGCATCTATAAGCCCATCCTCCTATCCACCATCTCTCCAAATGGCATCTATAAGCCCATTCCCGCCATCACACCGCTGATATTCTATTATGCGAGTGCAAATTTCTGGGCACTCTAGTGTTCAATCCTCTTCCACCTTCGGATCACGAAAGGCACACAAGCCAATCTACATCCTCAGGTTTAAGAAGATTGAACAGGGGCAACTGTTGTACCCCAAAATTTTCCCTCCCATATTCTTCAAGATTTGTCAAGATCAATCTCTAAATGGTTCAAGATTTGCTCAAGGATTGCACAGTCCAAGCATTCTCCTAAGCCAGTCAAAATTAGGGTTTTGGTTCTTCCCAAGAAGTTAAGGTTTTCTATGGCTCAAACAAGTCTCATGTGCCTATATACATCCTCAAGCATCTACATGCCAAGTCTCAAGACTCACAACATCAAATTGCACAGTCAAAAGTCCTATTTGGTTCACAGTCAACTGCAGGGGAAAAATGGTCATTTTATAGTCAAAAGTCAGAATTTTTGGTCAAAATCTTATTTTGAAGCCACAATCATCATTTGATCAAGTCTTGATCATGATTCCACAAGTATGGCTCAAAAATCATCAAAGATGCAAAAGTTGCTATTTTTGGACAACTGAAAAGTCAACTGTAACTTGACCAAGGCATAACCTTTTCATGGTTCATCAGAAAAATCCCATCCAATGATCATTTTGAAGGGGATGACATTTTCTACAAATCATCTTCACATTCCAAGTCCAAGAAATGCTCTCACAAAAAGTTATCAATTTCTACATTATAGGTCAATTTCAAAAGTCAACAAAAAGGCACTTTAAGTCAAAGACCATAACTTGATATTGGTAAATCCAAATTACATTGGACCAAAGGCATTGGTTAGAGGACTTCAAGACCTTTCCAAAATGTCCAAGAACATGTTCATATGATCAAAATTGAGCAAGATATGCATTGGAGAAGTTGGGAAATTTTCATGAACTTGCAAAAGTCAACTATCCTTAAAACTTCAATTTTTGACAAAAGGGCCCACTTTCTTCCACTTGATTCAGCCTTGCCATGTCACACACGTGTCCCATGATTAATTTCAAGATCAAACATTTATTTTTCCATTTTATTTAATTTTTATTGATTTAATTCATTTTAAATCCATAATAATTCAAATAAAATCTAAAAATTAATGGAATAGCATCTTTGTGATTTGAATAGCTTTTATATGTCATATGCCAGCTAACCAATTCGTGCTAAGCCTTTTTTGTGCATAAAATCCTAGATTTGAACCAAATATGGAAAGTTCTTCAATGGTGGTCAACAAAATCTCAAAACTTCAATACACCAAGATTAAGGCCCAACTTTTGACCTAATTTTGTTCTCATATACATAAGGAAGCAGTACCAACAGTATTCACGTCCTAGACATTGCTAAAACGGCCAGAGCAAAACTAAAAAATTGTTGGAAAAGTGAGAGATGTAGAACAAGGTTGCAGGCGTTTTCAAACCAAAATAAGAACGTGACCTTCTTCCTTGCCGTCCACTGAGGCTAACACAATCAACACCACGCCCTAAGACCCCCTATACAGCGTTGTAAGTCATCACAAACTCGCCTCTGAACACGAAACTTGAACTCTCTATTCTTGCATTGTTTCTAAAAAACGTTAGCATATTCATACTCCTTGCTTGATTTCTAACGTGACTGCATTAGCCAATTTCATTTTTAGGCCCTGAATCGTGATGCCCGATTCTAGGGTTCATGTTCTTGCATTTTAGGTATTCTTGTTTCAGGGAAAATCAAAGCCAATCAAGGGCATAAATGTGATCAGGGGACATGGATGATCCTGACCATGGGCTTGGATGGCATTTTTGCAACCTAGGGACGATTTTAAGAAAAGCCTAGGAAACTACCTGCGGATACAAATCCGCAGGTAAATAACCAGCAATTTTGATGAAGAAGACGATGATGCGTCATGATGTGATTGGCCCATTCAAAATTAAACCGCGTTTTTTTGTTTTGCTAACCTATTAATTGATTTATGAATATTATATTTAGTCCTTATTGCACTGACAGATAAACAAGGCAGTTGGATTGGTTGAGGCGCACATGCATAGTCCCTTGGGACCTGGGTTCGAACCCCAGGTCCCCCCAAAACTATTATTTGTTGTTTTTCTTCACCTAATCCTGTGCAGGTTTTTCAAATGATGTCTATCATGTTCTTTCCAATCTCAGGTGCCAAGTGGCCTCCCTCACAAGATCTGATTCCCCTGAGATGAGTGACCACCATACTCCTGGTCAATGAACACGCAGCCAATCAGGAAAAGTCAATGGATTGAGCTCTTAGTGGGCTTGAAAATTGCCAATACACCTTCAAATCTGGCCCAAACCCCCCCTGGGTTTGCATTTTATTTTTTATTTTCTCTTATTCAATTGCTTCATTTATTTTTATTGTTTTTTAATTAATTACTAACCAGCAAATTAATTAACACTTTCACAATAAAAATTCAAAAAATTAAAAAATGTAAATATTTTATTTATTATTATTAATTTCACTTTAGTTTAATTATTTTGTAAATAAACACTAACTTAAATTAATTTAGTTTAATTAGGTTTAATTTTAATTTTCTTTTATAATAAATAAAAATGAATTAGACTTAGGGTTTTTCTTTTGACACTTTTAATTTCTTTTTTTATTTTATTTCATTAAAAACATAAAACCACAAAAATACTTTTTCTTGTAAATAATTAATTAATTAATTAATTAGGTTTAATATTTAATTTAATTGCAAAAAAGGACAAATTTCAATTCTTTTCTCAAAAAGGGTCAAAACCCTAAGACGTTCCCGATTAAATTTCTTTCGCGCTTTAATTATGTTTGATTATATTTTATGTAACCGTTTCCAAGGATGTAATAGCTAATTAGGATCTCTTTTATCGCTTTATTTAATTTCTCGTATTTATTTTCCAAACGGGTTATGTTTTTGGCGATGTATATACCCGCGCCTTGTAATAGCGTAGAATTACCTTTCCGCACTTTATTTCCCGCAAACTATTAAACTGTTAATTATGCATGACAAGATTTGTATGACAAATAAAATCAATCCGTAGCTCACAAATAACATGTATAAGATAATCTTAACTGAACTTAACACACATGCACATGCCACTCTTAGGGTACGCCTCACTGGGTTGCCTCGAACGTGGTCATCAAGTATAGGGTGTTTTAGAGGTCGCCCTCCTGTCTAAAGATCCAGTTGCCTCGAAACGGTTGCCTCGGATAAAAAGGATCTAGGACATTAGGGTTACCGCTAAGGCGTCCTACCATTGCTTTGGTGACCACATGTCCCTATAATCGAATTGACCCGAAAAACTCCAACGACGGTGCTACCTACTTCTCAATAGTGGCATAGTACTGTCTAAAGGACTCTTACACAGCTTAATTCCTTAGAGTAGGTAGATTTCTCCTGGGTACTTGCTCTTTCAAAACAAAAACATCTTTTCACACCTAGACTTTCAAAAAGTTTTTCAAACAAACACTTCATACACTCTTGAGGACTGATACAAGAGTTACCTAGAAGTTTTCAAAATGAAACTTTTTCAAAACCCACATACACAAGAAAAGCAAACAATTTTTGAAAACATAGTGAGCAAGTACCTAAGAGCCCGTGGATAACTACGGATAGAAAGGGTGCTAACACCTTCCCTTTCTATAAATCTACCTCCCGAACCGAGAAACATTCTCAAAAAAGGAATTTTGCTGTGCTTTTGTCCTTTCCATGTTGGAGAACATAAAAGACGGTGGCGACTCTTGCTTACCGCAACATTTCGCGAACCAGCTTAAAAAACAGTCAGTTCTATTTCCACCGATCACAGTATGCTATGCGTTTAAGCAAAAGTGTGAGGTGATGTAAGTAAGCCCTGCAATAAGTCCAAATTATTGGATAAGGATTGTAAACAAAACCTGCAAGGAACTCATGTTGTCAGATAACAAGTATGTGCAAGTAGTTCAAGTTTGAAGGCACCCAAGTCACACAAAAGAGCCCTTAGATTTCAGGATGGCATGGAGTTTAGGCATTACCCTCTTTCAGTTTAGTTTGTTTAAAACCTGTCCTAAAAAATAGTAACCGGGTTCTAGAGGATCTCAATATCACTGACTACCCTCAATCCGTCATAATTCCAGTTTAGCAACCTTTTCTTGCGGCCAGAATCATCGCGAGAGTTTAGTCTCAATGAGTGTAGCATACTGCTACTGTTCTATGGCCAAGTTGGTCAATTTAAGGTTCTAAGGTCAGTTGGTGCTTAATGACTCCTTAGAAGACCCATATTCTCCTCGTTTCAACACAAGGGATATCGATACAGACTAAGGTGCCACACCAATGTAGCTACTGCTTCATCCGTGTCGGTCTATGCCGGAAAGATCCCTCACAGTTTATTGCTACTTACCTAAAAAGGGTACCCCAGATCCGGGTTAGGATCTATAAAACTCCAATACAAGCCCACAAAATTTAAAGCATACAAAGCATACAATTGAAAACACAAGTGATCTAATCCTAAGGTACACCTCACTTATAAGATCCCCAGCAGAGTCGCCAGTTCTGTGATCGGTGGGAATGAGAACTGACTGTTTTTTAATGCTGGTTCGCATTTGCGTTTGTTTTTGCAAAATGTCGCGGTAAGCAAGAGTCGCCACCGTATTTTATTTTATCCAACAAGGAAAGGACAAAAGCACAGAAAAATTCCTTTTCAAGATTGTTTCTCGGGTTCGGGAGGTAGATTATAGAAAGGGAAGGTGTTAGCACCCTTTCTATCCGTGGTTATCCACGGGCTCTTAGGTACTTGCTCACTATGTTTTCAAAAGTTTGCTTTTCTTTGTGTTTGGTGGGTTTTGAAAAGAGTTTTGTTTTTGAAGAGAGTGTAAGTGCAAAAAGTTTTGTTTTGTTTAAAAGAGAGCAAGTACTTAAGAACATCTACCTACTCAAAAAGGAATTAAACTGTGCAACTGTCCTTTAGACAGTGCTATCCCACTATTGAGGAGTAGGTAGCACCGTCGTTGGAGTTTTCGGGTCAATTCGATTTAAGGGACGTGTGGTCACTAAAGCAACGTTAGGACGTCTTAGTGGTAATCCTAATGTCTTAGATCATTTTTTGTCGAGGCAACCATTTCGAGGCAACTTTGATCTTTTGACAGAAGGACGACCTCTAAAACATCCTATACTTAATGACCACGTTTGAGGCAACCAAGTGAGGTGTACCTTAAGAGTGGCATGTGCAAGTGTGTCAATTTTCAGTTTATGTTATCTTTGTACATGTTATGGTGAGCTGTGGTTGATTTTAAATTAAGAGTTAATCTTGTCATGCATAGCCTAGTTAGCATACATCTAAACAGTTTAATATATGTATAAGAATTTAAAGTGTGGGAATTGTAAATCCTACGCTATTACAAAGCTTCGGGGAGGGGGATTATTTACATGTCCAAAATTGGGGGAATAAAGCAGTAAAGTGTAAAAGTCTTAGTTTAAGCTATTACAAACCAATAAGCAGTTACAATAAAATAAACGCGCGTGAATCTGAAAATAAACTCTAAAAATCCTAAGAATAAAATATTTTTGTTGTTTTATTTTATTTTGAGAAAATGATCTAAATCTACTTAATTTTAGTTTTTTTGAGAAAATGTTAAGATAATTAAAAGATTAATTGACAAAGTTAATTTAACAGAAAAAAAAAACTAGCCTAATGTTTTTGTGGTTTTCTTATTTTAATGTTAATTAAAAAAGATAAAAAGATGTCAATGAAAACAAAAAATAAAATACATGGGGGGATCTTTCGATCCAGGGAAAAAAGGAGTTTCGACCCAGGGAGGGAATGGAAGCTTCGATCCAAGCAGGGTCATGGTTCTTTTGATTGGGCCAGGAAGTGGGCGTGAACAACCTTCGATCCAAGGAAGGGGATTTCCATTCGATCCTGGGAAAAATGCCTTCTTCGATCCAGGAGGACTATGGAAAGCTTTGATCCAGAGAAGGTGTCTCCTTCGATCTGGGATGCTATACCTGCAAAAGTATGTTAGCAAAATAAAACACAGGGCCTGGGTATTGAACCCCAGGCCTTTCGATCCTGCGCTTGCTGGGTTTCCTCAGGCTATGTCTGCAGCAAGTGTTGGCAAACTAAGAACATGACCTGGGCGCCAAACCCAGGCCTTTCGATCCTGTCAGTAGATTGGACTTTTAATTTGGGCGCTTCCTGGATGTAGGCACCTTCGATCTGGGCACTTCCTGGATGTAGGTACTTTTGATTTGGGGCTTATGGGCGTTGTGATCTTTTGTTGAAGGGTTGCTTTGGCCTGGATCACTTCTGAAAATGTTGACAACCTGTGGTGGGCAGCGTCTCCAACTCCTCCCTGTTTTGTTTCTGCAGAGTTCTCTGTATATTTCGTTCTCCTTTTGCAACACTTGTGATCTCTTTTTATAGAGGGGGTGGAGGGGAAAGGAAGACAAAGGTTTAAATGACCTTGATTATGTGTTTGACAGCCATGAATGAGAATTTGTAACATTAATTACGTGTTTGAAAGCCATGAATGAGAGTTTGTAACGTTGGCTAAACACATGGGATCTTGTCCCTTTTTGAATTTTTAATGATATGTTTACTGGCCTTCGAATGCTCCCTTTCGAATGGGCTGATGACCTTCTTCGAATGCTTTCCAAAGCTTCTTCGAATGGACCCTTTGAATGCTTCTTCGAATGGACCTTTTTGGAATTCCAATCGAAGGACACTGTTATAATGCCAATCGAAGTACTTGTCCATAATGCCAATCGAAAGGCTCCTTCAGAATACCAATCGAAGGGTCTTTCAGAATTCCAATCGAAAGCCTTGACATAATGCCAATCGAAATTCTTGTCCATAATGCCAATCGAAGAGCTTGACAGAATGCCAATCGAAAGGTTCCTTCAGAACACCAATCGAAGGGTCTTTCAGAATGCCAATCGAAATGTGCTTAAAGCACCACTCAAAAATTTTCCTTTTCTTTAGGCAAGAGTTTGTGATCAACCATGCATGGGGAAGACTTTGGGAAACATGAGAGGGAAATTTTTTGGGTACAACACCCTAGAACCCGGTTACTTCTTTTAGGACAAGTTAAACTAACTAAACTTCAAGAGGGTACTTACCTAAAAACCCCATGATAGCCTAAACCTAAGGCCTTGTGTGCTTTTTTTGTGTATGATTATTTGTTCATGACATTATAACATCATGCCATAGCATTTTCACTAATCATTTCAAGGACCTGGGGATTTATCTTTGTTTTGTTTTGTAGGATATGGCTTTCGCTCGCAGAAATACCATCCGAATCAACTTCAAAAGGGTGCCTCCTCAACTAAAAGAGTTGGCATCAAGGGTTCCTGAAAATTCTATGTTCACCAAAAGATATGGTCGACTTCTCAATCTAGTTACCTCAAGCTTTGAAGAAGACATGATGAGGGTGCTCTTTCAGTTCTTTGACCATGTACATCATTGTTTCACCTTTCCCGATTATCAATTGGTGCCCATAATAGAAGAATATCTCAAATCTAAGGAGTATTTGTTCTTGATCAAATACCCTTCACCGGTTTAGAGAAAGCTCCAAGACCTGAAGTTATTGCCACGGCCTTACATTTGAAGAGTTCTGACATTGTAGCCAATTAAGAGACAAGAAGTGGGGTCAAAGGATTTTTGGCTAAATTCCTGATGGAGAAGGCTCATTTGTTTTTGGATGCCATGAAATTTTAAGCTTTTAAGGAGATCTTGGCTCTTCTAATCTATGGGTTGGTGATTTTTTCTAACCCTGACCAACTCATAGATGTGTATGCTGTCAAAATTTTCCTTACTCGTAACCATCTGCCTACATTGCTTGGAGACATTTTGCACTCTCTTCATACTCGCACTATGAGGAAGCGAGGGACTCTTATTTGTTGCTTATCTTTTCTGTCTAGGTGGTTTATTTCGCACCTTCCCTGATTGGTATTGAAGAATGAGCAAGGTTTGAGGTGGTCGCAAAGGTTAATGTCGCTTTCTCATATAGATATCTATTGGTGCTCTCAATCTCAAGAGGACATTACTATCGTTAACCGTTGTGGGGAGTTCCCTAATGTTCCACTCTTAGGCATTAGGGGAGGTATTACTTATAACCCTTCTCTATAACTATGACAATTTGACTATGCTCGAAGATATGGTCCCCATGACGCACTCATTCAAGGTATTATATTCGACTATGAGAATGATGTTTAAGGTTATCATCGAAGGTTTGTACATGCTTGGGGCATGGTAAGCAAGGTTGATGGCAAGACTTTAGTACATAACAACTCTATTCCTTTAGAGCCTTATCTCAAATGTGTACGAGCTCGTGCTCAAAGTCTCATGATGCCATATCCAGCTATCCTACTAATAGTTATGGAGCCTATTGCCGAGGGGGATATTCCTTATACCATTCTCCATTCGGACATACCTGCTGACCTCAAAGAATTGCAGACGTCATGGATTCAACTTAAAGGAGAATGAGACACCTTTGAAGCTCGATTCTACACAAGCGAGAAGAAAGTGTTAGAGCTCACCAAGGAACTTCGTGAGGAGCAAAGCTTTAATGCCTACATCAACACGAAGAGGAAATGCCCGTGGGAGACTTAAGTCTTTTGTTGTAGGAGTTAATTTTGTTGTATCTTTGAGACCTTTTCTATTGTAAGCCCAAGGGGCAATTGTAACTTTTGAACTTATTAATGCAATTGTTGTTTCTGTTTCCTTTTTGGGCTAGTAAAATTAAATCTCTTGAGGTCCTTGAAAACATTGCATCCGCATTTCATGCATCATGTCATAAGCAGGTTTTTCGATACAAGTTTCCTCATCTTTTTACTGTTTATTTTAGTACAAGATGGCTCTAGAGCAAACCGTCAAAGATCTACAAACTCAACATGCACAGTTCCAAGAGACCCTCCTTAACCTAGATAAAGGTCAGCAAGAGATGATGACACTCCTTGCCACAAAAAAGAAGACCAAGAAACGGTTTGTTATTCTCAACATGGGAAGAAGGTTTAAAGATCCTGCCCGACTGGCTCAAATAGAAGAGGATTCTTCTGAGGAAGAATACAATCAAGAAGATGAAGTTAGAAGCACTAGGGTTGGGGGTGGAAATAACCAGATGTTTGAGGATGAAGACTATTCCAGCGAGCAGTGTCCACCGACGGATGACAAATACAAACAGCTAGAAGACCGACTTAAGCCTGTAGAGATCCAAACAGTGCCTGTTTGGACTTTGGAGATTTATGTTTGGTCCCTGGGGTGGTCATCCCACACAAATTCAAGGTCCTTGTCTTTTCCAAGTATGATGGAATCTCCTGTTCCAATATGCATTTGAGGTATTATGTCCGCAAGATGCAACCACACACCGCTGATAGGAAGTTACGGGTGAACTTCTTCCAAGAAAGCTTATCTGGAACACAGTTGGAATGATTCTATCAACTTGAGGGGACTAATACCCACACATGGGAGGATTTGGCTGATGCCTTCTACAGACAATACCAACACAATGCTGACCTCGCACAAACCCGCGCGTAGTTACAAAGCACGGCTATGGGTTCAAACAAATGCTTTAAGGAGTATGCTCAAAAATGGAGAGACTTGGCTGGAAGGGTGCAACCCCCTTTGACTGACAGAGAATTAGTAGACATGTTCATGGGCACCTTGACTGATCCGTTCTTTAATTTGCTGATTGGGAGTTCTTCGTCAGGGTTTACTGAATTAATTTTAACTGGTGAACAAGTTGAAAGCAGAATCAAAAGTGAAAAAATCCCAATGGCCTCAACCTCAACTACTGTAAGGAAACCGTTTGTTGGTAAGAAAGAGACTAATGTTGTTTATGGACAAAAGAGGCGTATCAAGAATGATTGTCATCACTCAGTAAGTGTAGTATTGATTTCTAACCCAACCCCAGTTCAACGACCACAACGATAAAACAATCAACAAAGGTCGGGTGCTCCGAGGAGACAATTCACTGGGATCAACATCCCATTGTCTCAAGCTTTGTAACATCTGTTGAAAGAACAATTGATAAAACTGTGGGATTCTACTCAAAATCCCAACACATCATCCCCGAAGTATAACCCAAATGCAAGGTGTGCATATCATTCCAATAGTTATGGGCATGACATCAATGATTGTTGGGCCCTAAAAAGCAAAATCCAAGATTTGATTAACAACAAAGTGATTGAGTTTGACCCTCCAAAAACTTCTAATGTGATTACCGCACCCATGCCCAGTCATGGTAAAGGTGTTAATGTTGTTGACGATGTTTCCTCTGTCTCCTCCATCAATGATTTGACTAATCCTTATTGAATGTTAAGAGCCTGTTTATTCCCGGGATGCCTTGAAAATTGTTACCATTTTGCTTCCCAAACTAATGGTTGTATGTGGTTGAAGAAAGGTATTCAACACCTGATTGATAGTTATGAAATTCTGTTCGAGAAGACTCCGTCCACGGATATTTTTCCTGAAAGTATACTTGAAGATGTTTCTATAATCAAAATTTCAAATACCCCTATTAGGATCACCTCTAAAGGCCCTATAAGGATTTCTGCTGAGCCAAGAATGGCTCCCTTGATTATCACTACATCGGGGCCAGTCCCATATTCCTCTGACAAAGTTGTACCCAATAACTATGGAGCAGAAGTTTATTATCATGGTGTCAAGCAAGATCCATGAATTACTTAAAATGAAGAGCCTAAAATTACGAACATTTCAGGAACTAGTAAGGTCACTAGGATGGGAAGGATATTCTCTCTGGAGATCTCTCCTCCAATAACTACAACAACACCTGTTTGCATTCATTTTGTTGGGCCAACTGCCAATGCCCGGGGTAACGAGAAAGTAATTGAGCCTGCCCATATGGCGGCATCATCCAAAGATGTTACAATTGAAGACCCATATAGACAAGAGATGGAAGAAATTTTGAAGATCATCCGAAAAAGTGGCTACAAAATAGTTGAACAACTGGAGAGACACCCTCAAAGATATCCATGATGTCCTTGTTATTATGCTCTGAAGCACATGCCCAAGCTTTGTTGAAATTCCTAAAGAATTCGCATGTACCACAAGAGACCACTGCTGATCAATTTGAGAATTGTGTTGCAAGCCTAACTGCTGATAATGGCTTGGAATTTTCTGATGCAGATTTAACTCTAGCGAGGAAGAATCATAACAAAGCTCTGTACATCTCTATTGAATGCAAAAGCACCACCTTGGCACATGTGTTAGTAGATACTTGGTCCTCCCTAAATGTTTTACCCAAAGGTGATTTGGATAGACTGGACAGTGAAGGGCTGGTGTTGAATCCCAGTGATATTGTGGTAAGAGCCTTTGATGGGTCAAAGAGGATGGTCCATGGAGAGGTTAATCTTCCGATCAAGGTGGGATCTCAAGTTTTCAATTCAACATTTTATGTAATGGATATCTGCCCGGCCTATTCTTGCTTGCTAGGACGCCCATGGATTCATGGGGCAGGTGCGGTTACCTCTATATTGCATCAAAATCTGAAATACCCAAAGAAAGGGAAGATTATCACGGTCTGTGGAGAGGAAGAATATATGGTCAGTCATTTGAACTCTTTCAAATATGTTGAAATGGATGGAGAATTCATTGAAACCCCCTTCCAGATATTTGAGGTGATCCCTCCGACAATTTCTATTGCTAGAACTACTCCTGCTACTCCTAAGATTACCAAGGATTCACCTAGAATGTCCTCTCTGAAGGATGATCGGGCTATTATAGAAGATGGAGGTTGCACTATCTAGGGACAACTTCCTGATATCCCCTACAAATCCGACAAATTTGGATTGGGTTTTACTTCAAAGGCTCAGAAAGAGGTTCGTCGTGCTCGCGCTGGAGGACCACCTCTCCGTATTAGCAATAATGAAGTCAATGTTATGGAAGACACTGACAGTGACGGTAACTTGGACGACTGGATATTCCCAACTACTGACGGTGGACTTAACAACTTGAAGGCAAAAGACTTCATCTCAATTTCCTTCAGCCAAGAGTAATTTCTATTTTCTGTTTTTATTGCTTTAAGAAGCTTGTCTGTATAATTTCTGTTTAAAACAATGACTTTAAACCCTGTGCCTTGCCCGGGGCACTATGGTTCATTTGTTAAGGGTTTGTCATTTCATATATCATATTCTCATTTAATGAAAACATTGAACAATTTTGCATTCAAATTTTATGCTCCTTGTCTTTCTGTTACTTTACTGTATTTTCAAATAGCCCTGTGACCTTACATGCACACACACACATTTGCAGATCCATATCCACCCTGGATCTCATTGACATTAATTCTGCTATTGTCGTTTATGACTTTGAAAATCCAATCTATCAAGCCGAAGACGAAGGTGAAGAAGATTGTGAGATACTTGGAGAACTCACTAGACTCCTGATACAAGAGGAAAAAGCTATCCAACCGCACAAAGAAACAGTCAAAGTGATAAACTTGGTTACTGAGGTAGATAAGAAAGAAGTCAAGATTGGCACCAACCTGGAAGACATTATTAAGAGCAGATTGGTTCAGATGTTGCACGACTACGTCGAGGTATTCTCTTGGTCATACGAAGACATGCCAGGGATTGATACTGATATCGTGGTTCATCGTCTACTAATGAAAGAGGGTTGTTCTACGATCAAACAAAAGGTTAGTTGCATGCATCCAGATATGTCTGAGAAGATCAAGGCCGAGGTAATGAAATAGTTCAATGCAGGTTTCTTGGAAGTGACATCGTATCCCCAATGGGTTGCAAATGTTGTTCCAGTTCCGAAGAAAGACGGTAAGGTCTGTATGTATGTAGACTATAGGGATTTAAATAGGGCAAGCCCCAAAGACGACTTTCCACTACCACATATTGATGTCCTGGTTGACAACACTGCTCAACACAAGGTATTCTCCTTCATGGATAGCTTCTCGGGTTACAAAAAAATCAAAATGGCACCTGAAGACATGGAGAAGACCACCTTTGTCACACAGTGGGGCACCTTCTGTTATAAGGTCATGGCTTTTGGGCTGAAGAATGCAGGCGCAACTTATCAATGAACTATGGTGGCTTTATTTCATGACATGATTCATCATGAGATAGAAGTATACATTGATGACATGATAGCCAGATCCCAAACTGAAGAAGAGCACATTGACCATCTGCGTAAGCTGTTTCAAAGGATGAAGAAATACAAGTTGAGATTGAATCCCAACAAATGCATCTTTGGGGTAAGGTCTGGAAAGCTCCTAGGCTTCGTTGTCAGTGGAAAAGGTATTGAGGTCGATCCTGCCAAAGTTAAAGCTATCCAAGAAATTCCAGCTCCTCATACTGAGAAGGAGGTCAAAGTTTTTCTAGGCCGACTAAACTACATTGCCCGATTCATCTCCCATTTGACTGCTACTTGTGAGCCACTCTTCAAGCTGCTGAAGAAAGATCAAGTAGTAAAATGGAACGGCGACTGCCAAATATCTTTTGACAAGATTAAAGAGTACCTTCAAGAACCTCCCATCATGATGCCACTAGTTGAAGGAAGACCTCTGATCATGTACTTAACTGTGAAATAAGATATTCACTGCTCGAGAAAACTTGTTGCTCTTTAGCATGGGCTACTTGCCGACTAAGACATTATATGTTGACTTATACTACTTTATTAATCTCTAAGATGGATCCCATCAAGCACATCTTTAAGAAGCCAGCTCTCTTCGGAAGGATAGCCCGATGTCAAATGATCTTAACTGAATATGATATCCTGTACACAACTCAAAAGGAAATCAAAGGAAGTGTATTGGCAGATCATTTGGCACATCAAGATGTAGATGACTACCAATCTATGAACTTTGAATTTCTGGACAAGAATATCATGTTGATTACAGATTGTGAAAGGCCTAGACCGTATGAAGGACCTGAGCAAGGATCCCAATGGAATATGGTTTTTGATGGAGCTTCCAACACACTGGGTAATGGAATTGGTGCTATAATTATCTCCCCTGAAGGTTGCCATACACCTTTCATTTCTAGGATTTGCTTTGACTGCACTAAAAATATGGCCAAGTGTGAAGCATGCATCCTGGGTCTTAAGGCAACTATTGACTTAAGAATCAAACTCTTAAGTGTATATGGAGACTTTGCTTTGGTAATCAGTCAAGTCAGAGGAGAGTGGGATACAAAACATCTAAATCTTATCCCTTACAAAGATCTTGTGCTAACCTTGATCCCATACTTCAAAGAGAACACCTTTGAACATATCCCAAGGGAAGAGAATCAGTTGGCGGATGCCTTAGCTACCATGTTTTCTATGTTCAAGTTCAGATGGGACAACGAAGCTCCCCAAATTACTGTCGAAAGATTTGACGAACTAGTGCACTGCCATGAGATTGACACTAATGGAGTAGAGGAGAAGCCTTGTGTTGTACCCCAAAATTTGCCCTCCCATATTCTTCAAAATTTATCAAGAATCATCTTCAAATGGTTCAAGACTTCTCAAGGGCTGCACAGTTCAAACACCTCCTAAGCCAGTCAAAATTAGGGTTTTGGTTCTCTCAAGAAATTGGAGGTTTTCAAGGTCTCAATCAAGTCACATAGGCCTATATATATTGCCAAGCATCTACATGCCAAGTCTCAAGACTAACAGGGTCAAATTGCACAGTCAAAAGCCCTATTTGGTTCACATTCAACTGCAGGGGTAAAATGGTCATTTTACAGTCAAAAGTCAAAATTTTTGATCAACATCTTATTTTGAAGCCACAATCATAATTTGATCAAGTCTTGATCATGATTCCTCAAGCATGGCTCAAAAATCATCAAAGATGCAAAAGTTACTATTTTTGGACAGTTGAAAAGTCAACTGTAACTTGACCAAGGCATAACTTTTTCATGGTTCATCAGAAAAATCCCATCCAATGCTCATTTTGAAGAGGATGACATTTCCTACAACTCATCTTCACATTCCAAGTCCAAGAAATGCTCTCACAAAAAGTTATCAATTTCTACATTATAGGTCAATTTCAAAAGTCAACAAAAAGGCACTTTAAGTCAAAGACCATAACTTGAGATTGGTAAATCCAAATGACATGGGACCAATGGAATTGGTTATAGGACTCCAAGACCTTTCCAAAATGTCCAAGAACATGTTCATATGATCAAAATTGAGCAAGATATGCATTGGAGAAGTTGGGAAATTTTTGGGAATTTGCAAAAGTCAACTTTGCTCAAAACACTTCATTTTTGCTAATGGGCCTCAAATTCCTTCTTGAATCTTTACCCAAAGCATATGCACGACCCATTGAGCTTAAATTGATTTACTTTCTTATTTTTAATTAATTAATTGAATTTTTATTAATATTAATTCATTTAATTCATTTAATTGTAGGAAAATTCAAAAGATATGGTTTTCAAATCTTTTTGTGATGCAAATGAACTCAACACATGCTGAAGATTTCGTGTACACATCAAAGAGACAAGAATCACCCAATTTGGCAAGGTTTTTCAATCAAAAAGATTGAAAAATATTTGGTTGAAAATCAAATATTGAAAACTTTATTCCATGGATTTTTGGATCAAGACTTGACCTAAAACCTTTCTACTATAAGTGCGTAACTCAACCCTAATGCCTGCAACGTGCAAAACTGCTGCAAAGAACCCTTACCATATTGAAAAAATTCAAAGAAAGCTTGAAACTGAATTCCACTTTCCAGACCCTTTCAAGGAGATTTAAAGATTCAAACACCTCGCTAACATTCCCAGGAATGGATTGGAATAAAAAACAAGCCTTAACACTCCAAGAACACGCCAGAACAAGTCACACGGTTTGGTTATTTTTTCATAATCGTAAATCAATATTCATGCATCTTTAATGTGATTTTTTGTGTGTTTTGAGTTGCTTGCATCCACAGGAATCTTTTGGCATAAATTAATTGCATTGAAACGCCTTGAAACGGAATTTGCCATTGATGAGATTTAGGGTTTCGAAGCTTTCAAAATAGGGCTTTGCTGTACAGGAAAAATTGGACCTTGAGACGCACATGGTTGAATTCGTCAAGGCCAGACGAATCCAACCCAACCCTCGAGAACAATTTCTGATCATCACACACCTGTTCGCTATTTTTGGTCATGCCATATTGTGGGGGTTAAAAACCCCTGCTATTTGTTTGTTTTTTTACAGGCCAGGTGAAGAAGACGAAGGACGTGGTGCATCCTGATTTTTCCATTCAAAGATAACGCGCGTTTTTTTGGTTTCCAGCATAAGGATTAGTTTTAATATATTATTTTTATTGATTATCATTATATCAACGCGTGCAGGTTGGTTCAGTGGTTAGTGCGCTATCTGGAAATCAATGGGACCTGGGTTCGATTCCCAAGTCCCCCAAAATTTCCATATTGTTTTTCTTTACCTAATCCTATGCAGGCTTCCAAATAGTGATCATCATACATCTCAAGCAATCAGCCTGCCAAGTGGCCACTAACGCCAATCTGATGGCCATGAGGCGTGGATCATGGTGTCCCCAGTCAATGCAACGTGCATATAATTCCAAAAGTCAAACAGGTTTGCTTCTTAATGGGCCTCAGAAATTCCAGATTCACCTCCATTGGGTCCATCAAACCCCCCTGGTTTACTATCTTTTTATTTTCTTTTTCCTTTTATTTTCTTTAATAATTATTATTATTATTATTTATTTAGCTAACATAATTAATAATATTTTTCATAATAAATTCAGAGAGTAAAAAATGTAAATATTTTTATTAATTATTATTATTCTTATTTATTAACTTATTTTGTAAATAAATTCTAATTAATCAACTTAGTTTAATTTAGGTTTAATTTTAATCTTTTCATAATAAATAAAATAAATCTAGAATTAAGGGTTTTCTTGACTTTTAATTTCCTTTCTTCTTATTTTCATTAAAACATAAAAAACACAAAAAAAACATTTTTCTTTTAATTAATTAATTCATTAGTTATTAGGTTTAATTTTAATTTAATTGCAAAAAGGGTCAAAACCCTAAGGACGTTCCCGATTCAATTTCTTTCGCGCTTTAATTCTTATTTTGATTATTTATGTATCTATTTCCGGAGATGTAATAGTTAATTAGGATTTTATTGCTTTCTTTTATTTTCCACATTTATTTTCAAAACGGGTTTTGTTTTTGGCGATGTATAGACCCGCGCCTTGTAATAGCGTAGCTTTACCTTTCCGCAATTTATCTTCCGCACTCTTAAATGTTAATATGCATGAAAGACTTGTATGACAAATAAAATCAACCCGTAGCTCACGAATGCATGCTCAAAGATAAACATAAACTGAATTCAACACACATGCGTATGCCACTCCTAGGGTACGCCTCACTGGTTGCCTCGAACGTGGTCGTCAAGTATAGGGTGTTTTAGAGGTCGCCCTTCTGTCTAAAAGATCCAGTTGCCTCGAAACGGTTGCCTCGGATAAAAAGGATCTAGGACATTAGGGTTACCGCTAAGGCGTCCTACTATTGCTTTGGTGACCACACATGTCCCTAATAATCGAATTGACCCGAATAACTCCAACGACGGTGCTACCTATTTCTCAATAGTGGGATAGTACTGTCTAAAGGACTCTTACACAGCCTAATTCCTTAGAGTAGGTAGATCTCATGGGTACTTGCTCTTTCAAAACAAACAAAACAACTTTTCGCACTAACACTTTCAAAAAGTTTTTAAACAAATTTTTCATACACTCTTGAGGACATTTACAAGAGTTACTTAGAAATTTTTCAAACGAAACTTTTTCAAAACCCACATACACTTGAAAAGCAAACAAATTTTGAAAACATAAGAGCAAGTACCTAAGAGCCCATGGATAACTGTTGTACCCCAAAATTTGCCCTCGCATTTTTCCACAAGAAATCGCAGCCTCAGGCGTTTCCTGATTTTTCAAACTGGCTTAAGAATCGGTCAAACTGACTTTTCTCGTCAGTCAGGACACAATTAGGGTTTCATTGATTTTCAGGGCTCTGGAATGTTTCACACAGTTGGTTTAGGGTTTTGGTTGATTTTGGCTCAACTTTGATCAGGCGAACGCTCTTTGGAATTTAATCAGGAATTAGGGTTTTTTTGGCACGTTCTCAGAAGGATTTAAATTCTACAGCACTTTGCAAGTTATTCCGATATTTGGGTTGAATTCGCATTGTTTGACTTAATCAGTAAAAAGAGGGCATTTGGATTGAATTCACGTTTGTTTGATTGAACCAGTCAAAGGATACATTCAGTTTGGATTTACAGTGTTTGGTAAAAATCAGTGAAAAGGGAATGCGCCTGATCAGTGTTTTGATTAACTGTTGCTTTGCTTTGGATATTGGAAATGCCAGGTTTAACTGCTCAAATTGCTAAAGCATTGTTTATTTAAATTATTTATTATTCTGAGATTAAGTGATTGGAATTTATTTTTCAATTATTTTAATTCAAAGAATTTTAAATAATAAATAAACAATAAAGGAAATAGAATTAATTGGATAATAAAAACCTTTATTTATTTTTAAATTATTCGTACAATTATTGTTTATAATTTAATTACAAGCAATGATTTTACATTAATTTAAATTTAAATAAAAAGAAAACTATCCTAAACATTTTCTATTCTTCAATTCTTCATCTGCTATCCTTTGCTCCTCTCCATTCAATTATTCATCTGCAAAAAGAAAAGAAGAAAAGTCAAATAGCAGATAAATAAATAAAAAGACAAATAAAAGACAGTTCATCATTAAGGGCCACTGATTGGGATCAGTTAACCCTCTCTGCAAATCACGGGATTTCTCCCGGTTCACAAAGAGGGACGAATTTTTATTTGCTAAAAAATGAATGCACAAAAGTCAAAATTGCACAATTCAAAAATTATCCAAACTGCATAAGTTCAAATCTCAAAACTCCAAGTTCAAACCAAACTAGAAGTCCAAACTGAAAAATTCAACTTGCTGTCAAAATGTCACAAAGCTATTCAAGGCTACCAAAGAAGAAGATTTGGCAAAGATATCAAAAGATCCAAAAGTACAAAAGCTGTCAAAAGAAGAGATAAAATATGCAGAGGAAAATTGTTATGCAAGCAATAAAACTCATTTTCATCATTTCCCAAAGAAGGGGCCCTTTCAGAAAGTACAGTACAAACATTATTTTAATGTCTAAAGTGTACTGGAGAGAGAGAAGAAAGAAGAAGTGTTTAGGCTTAGGCTTTAGGCAGGAAGATGATATAATACAAAAATGCATAAGTTTCCAGAAAAAGGGGGATAAAAACAAAAAGCAAGCACAACCTGTTAAGGCGATAACCTGTCAAAAGGCCTAAAATGAAGCCTGAGCCTCAAAAGCCTAACAACCTGCTAATAACCAAAAATCCATAAAACACCAACCTGTGTTAAAAGAGCAGGCATATACACAAAAAGAAAAAGAAAAAAGATAAGCCTTCAAGTCTCACGAAAAGGACCAACAATCTAAAAAAGGCCATAACCTGTAAGCCATTCAAAAACCATTAAACCACTGTCAAAGAAAAGAGCCTGATATCCAAGACCTGAAGCCAGAATGCCCAGCTCAAAAACATAAACAAACAAACCTGTACCTGTACCATTAAAACTCCAACACAAAAAAAAACCAGTTGCAAAGAGGCCATCAACCTAAAGCATTAAACCTGAAGCATTAAACCTGCCTTAACAATCAAACATTAAAGCCTCTAAAAACCTTGTCAACTTTCAAAACCAACAAAACTTACCCAGGCAACCTGTAACCCTCAAGCCCTCGAAGAGCACCATCATTGGGCAAAAGGGATAACGTTCAGAAACATTCCAAAGGCAACCAACGTTCAGAAGCACATTCAAGGCAGGCCCTCAGAGGAGTACTCATCACAGAGCAATCAAAAGGCAATTAAAAGGCAATCAAAAGGCAAGCATACAGAGGTATCGAGGCAGTAAAAGAGAAGAAGAAAGTCAGAGAGACAAAGCGTACCAAGGCAACCAAACACAAACATTCGAGGCGACATAAACAGAAGGTAACACAAGAAGGAGAGGAAGAAAAGAAGACATGTCTATCAAGCTTTCAGCTTGACATCATAAAGCCTAAAAGAAAGGTACAGAAATACCAAGTTTTCCCAAAGCTAGCTTCAGCGTCGCGCATCTCCCCTCTTCGCCATCAAGCCGCCGTAACACCTCCTAATCTCCTCCTTCTCTGTCTCCGACAGGTAGTATTCCCTTTCCCTCATTTCAAAATCTTGCATAAACCATAAACAAAATCAGAGTATATAAGAATCAAAACATGCGTAAAACGTGAAATCCTCAAAGGATGCGCTAGAACAAAAGTCTTACCCTTTTACCGTCGCTTGAGCAAACGCGA
This sequence comes from Vicia faba, assembly GCA_948472305.1. Classification (NCBI taxonomy): domain Eukaryota; kingdom Viridiplantae; phylum Streptophyta; class Magnoliopsida; order Fabales; family Fabaceae; genus Vicia; species Vicia faba. The sequence continues at coordinate 363,126,922 of OX451740.1, read as the reverse complement.
AGGGAAGGATGAGAGGTGGCGTAGGTGGCTAGGCGGAGGAGATGGCACTCAATAACGAACGAAGAAGATGAACGAAAAACGAACGAACGGCGCTTCTGTCGCTCACAAACCCTAAGCCAAATATCCCAAATGAAACAAAAAACTGATGAACCCTAAAACATTTGTTTCCCAAAACGCGTTTGGGCCTTACCCTTTCCAAATCCCTCAAGCCCAGTAAAACAGGCGTATACCCCCTTTCCTAATCCATTTTCAATTATGTTTTGGGCCAGCATAAGTCCCAAGCCCATTTAATTCTTTTATTCATTTTTTCGTTTTATACAAACTAAAATAAAAACACTTTTATTTGTTTCCTTTTTAACTTAACTTTTTTTTTAATGAATGATACCCTAATTTTTTTCATTTAAAAATGTTAACTAAAAATACATGAATATTACCTTTTTAAGTTAAACGGTTTTCTTTCTTTCTTTAAAACCCCTTTGTACATAAAAATACTCATTAAAATACATTAATATTAATACATAAAGAAGATAGAACTTAAAATACCTTTTCTTTTATTTTATTAAATTTTCTTACTTTGTACATAAATATATAATTTTTCCTTTAAAGTTAATATTTTTCTCCTTAAAATTAGAACTTTGGATTTGTACATGATTAATTAAAATGCATTATTTTTAATATCTAGAAAAATAGAATATAAAACACTTTCCTTTCTTTTATTAAAATACTTTTGTGTACATAATACAAAAACAAATACATACTTAATAATACTCATTTAATTTAACATCCCTAACCTATAAATAATTGCATATACAAATATACATACACATATACACGTACACTTACGCAATATACTTGCATTTTGATACATTATACATTCGCTTATACTTGTATATTCGTTACATTTACATTTGATCGATTCGATTTGGTTGTAACCTATTAGACACTATATTCCTAAGTCTCATCCCCATTCGTAAATTTGTACCCCCACTCCCGGATACTTATTTTGTAATAGCATAGACTTTACATTTTCGCAATTCACCGCTTTCAATTATACCATGGTTAGACCTAGGGTTTGCATGTACATAAAATCAAACGCTAGATAACCTAATACAAGACAAATACATGAAATCAATACACAATCACACTTGCACCCTCTAGGGTAATCCCACATGTTGCCTTCCAAAATGGGCCATGCTTGCACGTCGAGTATTTTTGGCAAAACAAATTCAAATGATCATAAGTCCCTCGATGACGCTTTCGAATGTTGCCTAAATGGAATGATCATAGTCCCTTCAAAGCAAATTGCCAAAGACACTTGGCACCATTGCATTCACGGTCCATACGATGACCCGTACCCGTCCCGTTAAACATCCTAAACGCAAGATTGTCCACCAAATACAATGGTGGAAAACAATTGTCAAAAAAGGGTTGAAAACATAGAGAAAACCTTTGAGTACAATAGGGTAGACAAAACTCTTAGTTACTTGAGATCAACTTGCAAAAACACTTGCCTTCTTTTCAAAAACCACATTCCACAAACACTTTCAAAACAAACTCTCAAAAACACTTTGAAACATCTTTTCGAAAAGATACACACTTTTGTAAAATATTCGAGTAAAGAATTGTTACAAGGGTAGCCTAAGACAAGGCATCTTCTTCAAAAACATTTTCAAGACACACACACACACCATTTTCAAGCAACCGAAAATCAAGGCAAAGTGATCTAAAAAACCAAGTAACTAAGAGCCCATGGATAACCATGGATGGAAAGGGTGCTAATACCTTCCCTTTTCATAATCTACCCCCCGGACCCACGAAATATCTCAAAAGGTTTTTGCTGTGCTTTTTTAACCTTTCCTTTAGGATAAAATAAAAAGTCGGTGGCGACTCTTGCTCAACCGAACAAGTGCGAATACAAACGCAAAACTCATAGTCAGTTCTCCCACCGTATCACAGAACTGGCGACTCTGCTGGGGACAAACTTAGAAGTGGGGTTACCTTAGGGTTTAGATAACCTTTACTTTCTTACTTTAATTGACTTGATTGCTTTATCTTTTGGGTTCTTGTTTGGGTTTGTTGTGAATCCTACACCCGGATTTGGGGCACCTTCTTAGGTAAATAGCAAAAAACTGCGAGGGAACTGTGCGGGGTATACCGACACGGTTGAAGCAGTAAGCTATGTTAGTGTGACATATTTGTGAGTACCGGTAACCCTTGAGTAGTCAAGGAGAGTACGGGGCCGCTGAGTGATGTCGTGAAGCACTAACGAACTCTTAGAACCTTAATTGACCATCTTAGCCTTTTTAGGGGTAGTGAGATGACCGACTTTGGTGCAGTCCGAAGTTGGTAGATACTCGATACTACACTCATTTGAGGATTGCTTTCTTGGAATATTTTGGTCGCCAGTAAGTGGCTAAACCGAAACAATGAACACAGAAAACAATCCAATGATTTTGAGCTCCTTAGAACCCAGTTTCTATTTTAGGACAGGATGAGCCAACTAACTTCAAGAGGGTACTTACCTAAACCTCATGCAAGCCTAAACCTAAGGACTTGTTTGCTTTGTGTGAATATGTTTGTCTGTATATACACTCACTTGCTTTTTTGCATACATGTACATAACATCATGACATCATACCATAGCATTTTCAATAACCATTTCAAGGATCTCGAGGGTTCTTTTGATGCAGGGTTACGTTGAACCAGACACCTACCAAGGGGCAAGAAGTTTCTCCTCTAAGCAAAGTTCTCCAGTCAAAGTTCAAGTACAACAACTTGAATCAGTGGCTATGACCCACTCGACATGGTGAGCTTGATTCTCGTGGAAAGACATCCACCAATACAAAGTTCTCCAAACAAAGTTCAAGTGCAACAACTTGAATCAGTGGCTATGACCCACTCGACATGGTGAGCTTGATTCTAGTGGAAAGACATCCACCGGTGCGGAGATCTCCAATCCAAGAGCAAAGTTCAACCTCTAACATTTTCTTGTGTTTACCCCAAGAGATCCTTGAAAGCATGCATCCACATATCATGCATTGCATTTTGGCGGTCTTTCCTTTTTCAGGTTTCCTTACTCTCCTGATGTTTATTACAGTAAGAGATGGCTCTAGAAAGGTCTGTCAAAGACATCCAAGACCAGACTGCTCAGCTGCAGGAGATGTTCCTGAATTTGTCTCTGGGGCAAGAAGAAATGAAAGCTCTCCTCACAAAGGGCTTGGAGAATTCCAATAATGCCAGGAGTGATCAGCTTGCAGAGATGCAGTTTGATCTGACAACATTAAGGACCCAAGTGATAGGACAGTTGGTGGGTCAGATGGCTCTCATCCAAGACTTATCTCAAAGACAAGAGGAACTCAGAGCTCTTGTCCGCCAACTGCTTCCAAATAACCAACTGGGGCAAACATCTGAGGTTGAAGAGCAAGTCACCACTCAGCCTCCAACCACTCAAGAAGACAAAGGGAAAGCTCCTTTGCTTGCTTCAGGGTCACAAGCCCATCAACAATCTCGCCAGCGTCAACGGGGTACTCGGCGTAAGCAAGAAACGTCGGGAAGACAGTTCACGGAGACTGAAATACCATCATTCTTCATACTGAAGCGTCTGTTGGAGGTCAACCTGCTTACCTTAAAGGACCCTCCTCAGAAGCCCAATACCTCCTCTCCTCACTATCATCCCGACGCATTTTGTGTTTACCACTCCTACAGCCCGGGACACGACACCAACGACTGTTGGGCCTTGAAGAACAAGATTCAAGATCTGATCGATATTGGAGTGCTGGAATTCATGCCAGACGGCGAGATGAAAATCTTTCGTTAAAGGGTTCCCCACCTGAAGTGACGAAGCTCAAGCTGAAAGACTTTTGCTTCTTTTTGAACTTTCAAAGTTGTAATTTCTTTTGCTGTCAAATAATGATTTGTTGAGGTTAAACTCTGTTTTCATTAATGCATTGCATATGTTTGTCTTGAATTCATCCATTCGTTTCACTACTCTTATGCTTTTCTTTATGATATTTGACTCTTGATAAAAAGCTGCAAGCCTTTAGAGGGAGGATGACGAAACAATACCATGATCTTATACAGTATGCTTTTGAACAGACCTCGCTGATGATGTACAGGCATTTCTTTCAAATCCCAAACACTGGAGTTATAAGGAAGATAATCCCTAGTCAACCCCTTCGAGCCAAAGAAGTAGGAGTTTTCTGTTCTAAACAATCAAAACCTTTGATATAAACCTGGGGCAAGGTAGTCTCTCAGTTAATTCAAAAGAAAATGCGCATTGAAGTCGCAAACTCTCAGTTCGTAACACAATGAACGACGTCGAAAAAGAAAACATTCCTTTGGAATCAAAAGACAGGGGTGGTTCCCTATCACATAGACAGTCAATCTCTCAAAAGAGAAAAGCCCACCAAGCCAAAACCTATAAAGGAGGCTTAAGAAAGCTGGGGCATCCCGCTGACTGTAATCGCGAAAATGGGAACAGTCAGGCAAAAGTTAGGGATAACAAATCAAAATCAAAATAGTGAGGTCATTACAAAATCCTCAACAACATGAAAAATGTTGAAAAAGAAAAAGGAGATGATGACTGTCTCCCCAAATTCAACTGGTGAACCATCGCCCAAAAGTCGTTCCAAACTCAAAACAGAGTGAGACGCACAATTAACTGAGCTTAGGTATGAAGGACATCACGAAGAGCGGGTGGGTACAAATATATTTTGAGCCTTTATCCTTTGTTTCTTAAACCGTGAACCAAGCCACGTTACAACCCTTCAAAAGTCCTAATTGAAGCATGGGTTAGTTCGAAAGCATACTGTTACAAAAGGTATCCTGACTCCTGTAGGGCTTTACTCTAAATCTTGTGTTGACTTGTCTTATGAAAAGTTTTCTGCTAAAAACGCATTTTTCAAAACTTCAAGACAAACATAAACTTTGCATTGTTTGAATATCACTGTCTGCATTTGGCTTTTTGTTTGACAGCGAAGAATTTCATACGACGAATGTTCGGAAGAACGAAAACTCTCTCAGTAAGTAAAAATCACTTCAAGAGGATAACACTTCCATTGCAAATCTCCTATCAGCAAGGGGCATGATATAGCACAATCCAATTAACCTGGGGCAGTCCAGTCAAGGTCTAACAGATCTTTCAAAATCCAGTTAACCTGGGGCAGTCCAGTCAAGATTTCAAGAAATCTCTCAATATGCAGAGTAATCTAATTCAAGACTCCTTCATCACCACTTGGGGCATTCGAATGTCAAAAGTGTTCAACAAATCAACTATCACATTTCCAGACTCGATTCCTGTATCTAGCCAGGGCACGTCTGAAGAGTTTGAGGATTTGATTCCTGTATCTAGCCAGGGCATATATGTTGACGACTATTTCTAGACTCGATTCCTGTATCTAGCCAGGGCACGTCTGTAGAGTTTGAAGATTCGATTCCTGTATCCAACCAGGGCATATCTGTTAACTATCACCTTTCCAGACTCGATTCCTGTATCCAGCCAGGGCACGTCTGAAGAGTTCCAGATCAACACCTGTAACAAGCCAGGAAAACATCTGTGAACGACCGATTGTAGACCAACCCCTGTAACAAGCCAGGAAATTATCTACATCACCACTTGGGGCATTCGAATGTCAAATGTGTTCAAAAACCCGATGCAGTTTTACACGAGCTCATCCTCAGGAAGCCCTACACCGGTTCCTCTTCAAGACTTTTGAAAACAGTTTATAGATTCTTCCCAACAACGGATGTTAATCTATTACTTGTTCAGATGCAACCATTGAAAACAGTTTACGGACGCTTCCCAACAACGGACGCTGCTCTATTGCTTATTCAATCTCAAGATTTCTGAAAACAATTTACGGGTTCTCCAAGTAACGGATGTTGACCTATCACTTGTTCAGATTCTTCTCAAGACTTCTGAAAACAGTTTATGGATTCTTCCCAACAACGGATGTTAATCTATCACTTGTTCAGATGCAACTTTTGAAAACAGTTTACGGACGCTTCCCAACAACGGACGCTGCTCTATTGCTTTTTCAACTTCAAGACTTCTGAAAACAGTTCACGGGTTCTCCAATAACAGATGCTAACCTATCACTTGTTCAAATTCTTCTCAAGACTTCTGAAAACAGTTTATGGATTCTTCCCAACAACGGATGTTAATCTATCAGCTTGTTCAGATGCTTTTTTTGAAAACAGTTTACGGACGCTTCCCAACAACGGATGCTGCTCTATTGCTTATTCAGTCTCAAGATTTCTGAAAACAGTTTACGGATTCTCCAGTAACGGATGTCAATCTATCGCTTGTTTAGATTCCAAGCCTTCACCTGCAGCAATCAGAGGACTCTCGCAATCCCCAGCCAGAGAACCTTCCAGAAGCTAACTCCACTCAGAGTCAAGTTTCATTATCCCCGGCGAAGCTAAAACTTCAAATTATCAATCCCTAGCGGAGCCAGACTAATGAACCTTCTCCCCACAGAGTTTTGGGAGGGCAAATCTTGAGTTCCCCAGTGAAGTCGCCAGAAATACTTCCCACCAAACTGAAGATTCTCAGTCTTACATCCCCAGCATGAGTCTATTAGATTGGAACTCCCCAGTAGAGGTCATCAAGAATTCTTTTCCACAGCAGCAGCCAAAGAATTATTCTCCCAGGCAGTAGTCAAGATTCTTTTATCTGCAGCCAATTCAGGATTCATTTATCCTCAGCAAGATAGCTCATCAGCTTACATGCGCATTCATCACGTTCATGTTATAAACATTGATGTCACATACATTGCATCATGCATCATAACATTGCATGCAACTAACCCTTTACCTTTTCAGGAAAGATCAGTCGACAGACAAAGATCACCTCCCGAGATTCATCCAGAAATAGTTCAGATGTGACCCGGACACGGCGACATTCTGATACTTATTTCAGATCCATTCAGACGCATCATCAGGAAACCCTACACCGGTTCCTCTTCAACTTCAAGACTTCTGAAAACAGTTCACGGGTTCTCCAGTAACGGATGCTAACCTATCACTTGTTCAGATTCTTCTCAAGACTTCTGAAAACAGTTTACGGATTCTTCCCAATAACGGATGTTAATCTACCAACTTGTTCAGATGCCAACTTTCGAAAACAGTTTACGGACGCTTCCCAACAACGGATGTGGCTCTATTGCCTATTCAATCTCAACTTCAAAATAGTTTACGGATTCTCCAAACATGGATGTCAGTCTATTGCTTACTCGGACCCCCCAATTCAGAGATGTTCCAAAGCAGGGAGGCCTTTCTGATACTCGTCCACTCACCAATAACATACAGATCAACATTACCAGATGGCATCTATAAGCCCATCCTCCTACCAGCAGTCACCGAATGGCATCTTTAAGCCCATTCCCTGATGGCATCTCTAAGCCCATTCCCACATGGCATCTCTAAGCCCATCCCCCGACAAGATCCGATCGCATCAGATGGCATCTTTAAGCCCATCACCAAATGGCATCTTTAAGCCCATTCACCTCTACCATCACATCGCAGAGTGCAAATTTTATGGGCACTTTAGTGTCCAATCTTCTGTTACCTTCAACTCGCGAAAGGCAAAATTGCCAATCTAACTCTTCAGGTTCAAGAAGATTGAACAGGGGCAACTGTTGTACCCCAAAATTTTCCCTCGCATTTTTCCACAAGAAATCGCAGCCTCAGGCGTTTCCTGATTTTTCAAACTGGCTCAAGAATCGGTCAAACTGACTTTTCTCGTCAGTCAGGACACAATTAGGGTTTCATTGATTTTCAGGGCTCTGGAATGTTTCACACAGTTGGTTTAGGGTTTTGGTTGATTTTGGCTCAACTTTGATCAGGCGAACGCTCTTTGGAATTTAATCAGGAATTAGGGTTTTTTGGGCACGTTCTCAGAAGGATTTAAATTCTACAGCACTTTGCAAGTTATTCCGAGATTTGGGTTGAATTCGCATTGTTTGACTTAATCAGTAAAAAGAGGGCATTTGGATTGAATTCACATTTGTTTGATTGAACCAGTCAAAGGATACATTCAGTTTGGATTTACAGTGTTTGGTAAAAATCAGTGAAAAGGGAATGCGCCTGATCAGTGTTTTGATTAACTGTTGCTTTGCTTTGGATATTGGAAATGCCAGGTTTAACTGCTCAAATTGCTAAAGCATTGTTTATTTAAATTATTTATTATTCTGAGATTAAGTGATTGGAATTTATTTTTCAATTATTTTAATTCAAAGAATTTTAAATAATAAATAAACAATAAAGGAAATAGAATTAATTGGATAATAAAAACCTTTATTTATTTTTAAATTATTCGTACAATTATTGTTTATAATTTAATTACAAGCAATGATTTTACATTAATTTAAATTTAAATAAAAAGAAAACTATCCTAAACATTTTCTATTCTTCAATTCTTCATCTGCTATCCTTTGCTCCTCTCCATTCAATTATTCATCTGCAAAAAGAAAAGAAGAAAAGTCAAATAGCAGATAAATAAATAAAAAGACAAATAAAAGACAGTTCATCATTAAGGGCCACTGATTGGGATCAGTTAACCCTCTCTGCAAATCACGGGATTTCTCCCGGTTCACAAAGAGGGACGGATTTTTATTTGCTAAAAAATGAATGCACAAAAGTCAAAATTGCACAATTCAAAAATTATCCAAACTGCATAAGTTCAAATCTCAAAACTCCAAGTTCAAACCAAACTAGAAGTCCAAACTGAAAAATTCAACTTGCTGTCAAAATGTCACAAAGCTATTCAAGGCTACCAAAGAAGAAGATTTGGCAAAGATATCAAAAGATCCAAAAGTACAAAAGTTGTCAAAAGAAGAGATAAAATATGCAGAGGAAAATTGTTATGCAAGCAATAAAACTCGTTTTCATCATTTCCCAAAGAAGGGGCCCTTTCAGAAAGTACAGTACAAACATTATTTTAATGTCTAAAGTGTACTGGAGAGAGAGAAGAAATAAGAAGTGTTTAGGCTTAGGCTTTAGGCAGGAAGATGATATAATACAAAAATGCATAAGTTTCCAGAAAAAGGGGGATAAAAACAAAAAGCAAGCACAACCTGTCAAGGCGATAACCTGTCAAAAGGCCTAACATGAAGCCTGAGCCTCAAAAGCCTAACAACCTGCTAATAACCAAAAATCCATAAAACACCAACCTGTGTTAAAAGAGCAGGCATATACACAAAAAGAAAAAGAAAAAAGATAAGCCTTCAAGTCTCACGAAAAGGACCAACAATCTAAAAAAGGCCATAACCTGTAAGCCATTCAAAAACCATTAAACCACTGTCAAAGAAAAGAGCCTGATATCCAAGACCTGAAGCCAGAATGCCCAGCTCAAAAACATAAACAAACAAACCTGTACCTGTACCATTAAAACTCCAACACAAAAAAAAACCAGTTGCAAAGAGGCCATCAACCTAAAGCATCAAACCTGAAGCATTAAACCTGCCTTAACCATCAAACATTAAAGCCTCTAAAAACCTTGTCAACTTTCAAAACCAACAAAACTTACCCAGGCAACCTGTAACCCTCAAGCCCTCGAAGAGCACCATCATTGGGCAAAAGGGATAACGTTCAGAAACATTCCAAAGGCAACCAACGTTCAGAAGCACATTCAAGGCAGGCCCTCAGAGGAGTACTCATCACAGGGCAATCAAAAGGCAATCAAAAGGCAATCAAAAGGCAATCAAAAGGCAAGCATACAGAGGTATCGAGGCAGTAAAAGAGAAGAAGAAAGTCAGAGAGACAAAGCGTACCAAGGCAACCAAACACAAACATTCGAGGCGACATAAACAGAAGGTAACACAAGAAGGAGAAGAAGAAAAGAAGACATGTGTATCAAGCTTTCAGCTTGACATCATAAAGCCTAAAAGAAAGGTACAGAAATACCAAGTTTTCCCAAAGCTAGCTTCAGCGTCGCGCATCTCCCCTCTTCGCCATCAAGCCGCCGTAACACCTCCTAATCTCCTCCTTCTCCGTCTCCGACAGGTAGTATTCCCTTTCCCTCATTTCAAAATCTTGCATAAACCATAACAAAATCAGAGTATATAAGAATCAAAACATGCGTAAAACGTGAAATCCTCAAAGGATGCGCTAGAACAAAAGTCTTACCCTTTTACCGTCGCTTGAGCAAACGCGAAGGGAAGGATGAGAGGTGGCGTAGGTGGCTAGGCGGAGGAGATGGCACTCAAGAACGAACGAAGAAGATGAACGAAAAACGAACGAATGGCGCTTCTGTCGCTCACAAACCCTGAGCCAAATATCCCAAATGAAACAAAAAACTGATGAACCCTAAAACATTTGTTTCCCAAAACGCGTTTGGCCCTTGCCCTTTCCAAATCCCTCAAGCCCAGTAAAACAGGCGTATACCCCCTTTCCTAATCCATTTTCAATTCTGTTTTGGGCCAGCATAAGTCCCAAGCCCATTTAATTCTTTTATTCATTTTTTCGTTTTATACAAACTAAAATAAAAACACTTTTATTTGTTTCCTTTTTAACTTAACTTTTTTTTAATGAATGATACCCTAATTTTTTTCATTTAAAAATGTTAACTAAAAATACATGAATATTACCTTTTTAAGTTAAACGGTTTTCTTTCTTTCTTTAAAACCCCTTTGTACATAAAAATACTCATTAAAATACATTAATATTAATACATAAAGAAGATAGAACTTAAAATACCTTTTCTTTTATTTTATTAAATTTTCTTACTTTGTACATAAATACATAATTTTTCCTTTAAAGTTAATATTTTTCTCCTTAAAATTAGAACTTTGGATTTGTACATGATTAATTAAAATGCATTATTTTTAATATCTAGAAAAATAGAATATAAAACACTTTCCTTTCTTTTATTAAAATACTTTTGTGTACATAATACAAAAACAAATACATACTTAATAATACTCATTTAATTTCACATCCCTAACCTATAAATAATTGCATATACAAATATACATACACATATACACGTACACTTACGCAATATACTTGCATTTTGATACATTATACATTTGCTTATACTTGTATATTCGTTACATTTACATTTGATCGATTCGATTTGGTTGTAACCTATTAGACACTATATTCCTAAGTCTCATCCCCATTCGTAAATTTGTACCCCCACTCCCGGATACTTATTTTGTAATAGCATAGACTTTACATTTTCGCAATTCACCGCTTTCAATTATACCATGGTTAGACCTAGGGTTTGCATGTACATAAAATCAAACGCTAGATAACCTAATACAAGACAAATACATGAAATCAATACACAATCACACTTGCACCCTCTAGGGTAATCCCACATGTTGCCTTCCAAAATGGGCCATGCTTGCACGTCGAGTATCTTTGGCAAAACAAATTCAAATGATCATAAGTCCCTCGATGACGCTTTCGAATGTTGCCTAAATGGAATGATCATAGTCCCTTCAAAGCAAATTGCCAAAGACACTTGGCACCATTGCATTCACGGTCCATACGATGACCCGTACCCGTCCCGTTAAACATCCTAAACGCAAGATTGTCCACCAAATACAATGGTGGAACAAAATTGTCAAAAAAGGGTTGAAAACATAGAGAAAACATTTGAGTACAATAGGGTAGACAAAACTCTTAGTTACTTGAGATCAACTTGCAAAAACACTTGCCTTCTTTTCAAAAACCACATTCCACAAACACTTTCAAAACAAACTCTCAAAAACACTTTGAAACATCTTTTCGAAAAGATACACACTTTTGTAAAATATTCGAGTAAAGAATTGTTACAAGGGTAGCCTAAGACAAGGCATCTTCTTCAAAAACATTTTCAAGACACACACACACACACACCATTTTCAAGCAATCGAAAATCAAGGCAAAGTGATCTAAAAAACCAAGTAACTAAGAGCCCATGGATAACCATGGATGGAAAGGGTGATAATACCTTCCCTTTTCATAATCTACCCCCCGGACCCACGAAATATCTCAAAAGGTTTTTGCTGTGCTTTTTTAACCTTTCCTTTAGGATAAAATAAAAAGTCGATGGCAACTCTTGCTCAACCAAACAAGTGCGAATACAAACGCAAAACTCATAGTCAGTTCTCCCACCGTATCACAATAACCATGGATAGAAAGGGTGCTAACACCTTCCCTTTCTATAAATCTACCTCCCGAACCGAGAAACATTCTCAAAGAAGGAATTTTGCTGTGCTTTTGACCTTTCCATGTTGGAGAACATAAAAGACGGTGGCGACTCTTGCTTACCGCGACATTTCGCGAACCAACACTTCAAACAGTCAGTTCTATTTCCACCGATCACAGAACTGGCGACTCTGCTGGGGAATATTGATAAGTGAGGTGTACCTTAGGATTAGATCATACTTATGTTTTCAATTGCTTGCTTTGATTGCTTTTATATTTGTGGGCATTGCATCGGAGTTTCATAGATCCTAACCCGGATTTGGGGAATACCCTTTTAGGTAGCATAAGCTGTGAGGGACCTGTCCGGCGTAGACCGACACAGGTGAAGCAGTGGCTACGTTGGTGTGACACATTGGCCTGTACCGATATCCCTTGTGTTGCAACGAGGAGAATATGGGTCTTCTGAGGAGTCATTAAGCACCAACCGACCTTAGAACCCTAAATTGACCCAACTTGGCCATAGAACAGTAGCAGTATGCTACACTCATTGAGGCTAAACTCTCGCGATGGTTCTGGCCGCAAGAAAAGATTGCGATGCTGGAGTTATGACCGATTGAGGGTAGTCAGTGATATTGAGATCCTCTAGAACCCGATTACTTTTGATAGGACAGGTCTTAACCAACGAAACTGAAAGAGGGTAGTACCCAAACTTCATGCTGGCCTAAACTCTAAGGGCTCTCTGTGTGACTTGTGTGCCTTCAAACTTGAATTACTTGCATGTACTTGTTATCTGACAACACGGGTTCCTTGCAGGTTTCATTTACAATCCTTAATATGGACTCCTAACAGGGTTCACTTACATCACTCCACGCATAGCATAACATCATACCATCATACCATTGCATACATCCTACATAAGGACTAATCCATTTCAAGGATCTCAAGGGTTTGTGATGCAGGTCATGATGAATCAAATGTCTATCAAGGGGAAAAGGGGATTTATTTTCCTCTAGCCAAGGTTAATGACTTGAGTCAGGGGCTATGACCCACTCGATATGGTGAGCTTTGACTCTTGAAGAAGGACTATCAACAACATGAAGTTCCTTCAATCAAGCTACCGGATTCAAATTCTAACAAGTTTCTCTGTTTACCCCGCGAGATCCTTGAAAACATTGCATGCATACATACACATCATTGCATAACAGGTACCCTTTTTCAGGTCACTTATCTTCTTCGCTGTTTATTTCAGCAATCATCATGTCTACTGAACCATCCACTGAACAAGCTATCAAGGCCCTCCAGGCCCAGAATGCCCAGTTCCAGGAGTTGGTTATGAGCCTAGCCCAGGGTCAACAAGACTTGAAAACTCTGATTCTAAAAGAGAGGAAGAAGAAGAAGAAGAGGACTGTTTTGTTCAACACTACACGCAGATCTGGGAATGGACTACAGAATGAGGTTGAGCTGACTACCTCATCTGTAGGCAAGGACAGTCCCCAAGAGAGAAGAGTTCCTAGTCCCGTGGTCTCCGACAACGAGATAGATTATGATGAAGAACAGTATCCTCCTGCTGAGGATAAGTACAAACAGCTGGAAGACCGGTTAAGTGCTATGGAGATACAAAAGGTACCCGGCCTGGACTTCGAAGATCTAGGTCTATCCTCTGGGGTGGTGATCCCTCACAAGTTCAAAGCACCTGCTTTTGCAAAGTACGACGGGGCTTCCTGTCCTAAGCTGCATCTCAGATCCTATGTAAGGAAGATCCAACCTTACACTGTTGACAAGAATCTATGGATCCATTTCTTCCAGGAAAGTCTTTCAGGGACTCAACTCGAATGGTTCTATCAGCTAGATGGAGCCAGTGTTCGTAACTGGGAAGACATGGCTACTGCATTCTATAAGCAGTATCAGTATAATTCCGACTTCACTCGTACGCGTACCCAACTCCAGGGTATGTCACTAGGGATGGGTGAAGGATTCAAGGAGTATGCGCAAAAGTGGAGAGACCTTGCTGGAAGGGTGCAACCACCGTTGACTGACCGTGAGCTCGTTGATATGTTCTTGGGGACCCTGTCTGGTCCTTTCTTCAACCATCTGATTGGGAATTCTTCTGCTGGGTTTACAGATTTGATCTTGATCGGTGAGAGGATTGAAGTTGGTATCAAGGCTGGGAAGATTCAAGAGGCCACACCTTCTGATACTCACAAAAAGCCTTACACTGGGAAAAAAGAGTCCAACGCTGTGCATGGTAAAAAGAGCCGTCATGATCAACATGTAGGGGCAACCCAGATCTCTAATCTTATGCCTGCTCAACAAAGACAGGGGCAGCAGCGTAAGGAGGTCGCACCCAATAGACAGTTCACTAAGATCAACATGTCACTGGATCAAATGCTACAGCAATTGTTGAAGGCAGGGCTGATTACCTTAAGGGCTCCTCTCCGGAATCCAAACACTTCTGCTCCTAACTATCATCCCAACGAAAGGTGTGCATACCACTCTGATAGCCCAGGGCATACTACGGACAACTGTTGGGCTCTGAAGAACAAGGTCCAAGACATGATTGATGCCAAGGAAATCCAGTTTGAAGCACCAGAGACTCCAAACATAATCACTGCTCCTTTGCCAAATCATTGAAGGCTTTTGTTTTATTTGAATTTCCGAGTTGTATTTTTCTTTGCTTATACAAACAATTAATGTCATAGCAAACTCTTTTATTTCATTAATGCATCGCATATGTCTGTTTGAATTAATCTATTCGTATTCATTATATTCGAAATTGCTTTCATTTTTGTGATGATCAAACTCAATTAATAATTCTAAGCCTCTTGATGGAGGATGACGAAAACGATACCATAATCTACAGTATGCTTTTGAACAGACCCCGCTAATGAGGTACAGGCATTGTCTCAATTCCTAAACACTGGAGTTATAAGGAAGATAATCCCTCGTCAACCCCTTTGGGCCAAAGAAGTAGGAGTTTTTCTTTTCGAAAATTAAAACCCTTAATCATAACCTGGGGCAGGGTAGTTCTCTCAGTTGATCCAAGTGCACAACGAATGGCACTAAAGAAGTCCTTCCAAAACAAAAGACAGTGATGGTTCCTATAATCATAAGGATAGGCAGTCATTATATCTCAGAAATAAAAGCCCAATAAGTCAAAACCTATGAAGGAGACTTACGAAAACTGGGGCATCCCGCTGACTGTAATCACAAAAGAAACAGTTCAGGCAAAAAAAACAGAGATAATAAAAACAAAAAAAGAAAGATGTCTTACAGACTCTCAACAAAATGACTGCCTATTCAAAATAAACTGTCAATATCCGAACCATCACCGGAATATCAGAGCAAAGACTCAAACAAAGTCTAATGCGCGATCAGCTGAGTTTAGGTTTGAAGAACATCATGAAGAGCGGGTGGGTACAAAAAAATTTTGAGCCTTTATCCTTTGTTTCTTAAACCGTGAACCAGGCCACGTTATAACCCTAAAAAGTCCTAGTTGAAGCGTGGGTTAGTTCGAAAGCATACTGTTACCAAAGGTATCCTGACTCCTTAAGGCTTGCGGTGAAATAACGAGTTGACATCACAGTTTACAAAAAAAAAATTCACTTGTTTTTATGAAAAAAATGCATTTTCAAAAACTTCAAGACAAACATAAGCTTTGCATTTTTTAATATAACATTGCTTGCATATGACTATTTGTTTGAACAACATAGAAGTTCGCACGAAGAATATCTAAGTGAACAAAAGTACTTCCAACCAAGGGGCAGACGTGATCATTGTCCAACATCTGGGGCAGTCAAGTCAAGATTCGGAGAATCTCTCAAAATGCCAAACAGCCAGGGGCAAATCTCCACCTGAATCACTTGGGGCACTAGACATGAATTCCAGCGACGAATCTTGCTTGACCAACGAAGATCTTCTGGTAGCATGGCGACACAACACTATTGACAAGGGCACCTCCCTACATCCTGAGAGCATGGACATAGTCGAAAAAATACTACGCATAATCAAAGACCCGCTAGGTCGACTGGCCTAGGCAAAAATAAGGGCTTCCCGGCGAACCAAAAGGGTTCGGGCAAAAATAAGGGATGAAAATGAATAAGTTGTACACCCGGCAAGTCGAAAACCTGAAAAGGCGGCTTGGGAAAAAATGGGTATCCCAGTGGACTGAAAACCCGAAAGGGCGATCCAGGCAAAAGTTAGGGATCAGAGCGTACGACTATGTCCCGGCATCTCGTCACTTGCCTACCAGAAGAAGATTTGTCAATCGGCAGTCATCAAGCACCTCCACAGGTACCTTCTCCCGCAGAAACTGGGGAAATAAGAGTTGTCTAAGCGATCTAGTCGCTCTGTCCGCCGAGGTACCAAGGTAAGTTCAGCTGAAGAACATGACCAAGATACCTTCACTCCCCGAGAGTAAGACAAATCAGCAATACTCTCCCCCGAGCAGAGTTGGTCTCCCATCAGCCCCGAAAAGGCACAATATCCCTAGCAAGTCAACAATACTCTCCCCAAGCAGAGTTAGCCTACTGTCAGCCTTAAGGAAGTTGGATATCCCCAGAAGATCTCAACATTCCCCAACGGAGTATACAGATGTTCCTAAGCAAGCATCCCCGGCAGTCTTAATATAAGATTGTTCCCCGACGGAATGCAGACACCCCAGTGGAGCCACTTCCCCAGTACAGTCCAAAAGTTTCCCCAGGAGAGTTGAATCATCCTCCCCAGTAGATTCTGGAAGCTTATCCCCAGTAGATTCTGGAAGCTTGTCCCCCGCAGAGTGCAAAAGTCTCTCCCCAACCATATTCAAAGGTTATTCCCCACCAGAGCTTATAACTGGGTTATCCTCAGCTAATTGCCACGGAAAGATCGTCCTCAGCGAAGTTCTTCCTATCCCCCAGCGGAGTTCCTCAAAATTCCCCAACATAAATCATCAATGGAATCCCCAGCGGAGTTATCATCAAAACCTCAGCGAAGCATCTCTTCCCCACAGAGTATTTCCCCGTAGAGTAATCTCTTCAACAAGTTTATTCCCCAACAGAGTCATCTTCTCCTACTAGTTTATTCTTGCAACCATCATCCCCAGCGGAAATGAAAAACTCTACTCTTCAACCTCAGCCCAGGATTCAACTTCCCGACGTTCGTCAAGGATTTATTTTCCTAGATGAAAATACATTCATAAACAACACATCTTCATACATTGTAGCATGCATACGCATCATACAACACAAATCTCATTTATTTTAGAGAACATCTTAAAATCATGCAGTTCATGCATCATGACATTGCATACAACTGATGTTTTGCCTTTTCAGGAAAAAGGTCAATCCAAATATGATTACTATCAACTGTCGCAATTCCAGATTCGATTCCTGTATCTAGCCAGGGCATATCTGTGAGTAACTGACTGTAGATTCGATACCTGTATCCAGCCAGGGCATGTCTTCATGAAGAGTTTAGAGATTCGATTCCTGTATCCAGCCAGGGCATATCTGTAGACGACCAATTCCAGATTCGATTCCTGTATCTAGCCAGGGCACATCTGTGAGTGATTTGTTTGTAGATTCGATACCTGCATCCAGCCAGGGCACGTCTGTAAG
Organism: Vicia faba; assembly: GCA_948472305.1. NCBI lineage: Eukaryota > Viridiplantae > Streptophyta > Magnoliopsida > Fabales > Fabaceae > Vicia > Vicia faba. The sequence goes on along the minus strand of OX451740.1, from coordinate 363,109,193 downwards.
CAACCTTTTGAAGTTACGGATTCGATACCTGTATCCAGCCAGGGAATATCTACATGAAGAGTTTAGAGATTCGATACCTGTATCCAGCCAGGGCATATCTGTAGACGACTAGTTCCAGATTCGATACCTGTATCTAGCCAGGGCATATCTACATTAAAGAGATTTCAGAGATAGCTTGGAAATGCTCCCGACGCGGATGATATTCTATTGCTTATTCAGATTTCCTTTCAGAGATAGCTTGGAAATGCTCCCGACGCGGATGATATTCTATTGCTTATTCAGATTTCCTTTCAGAGATAGCTTAGAGATGCTCCGGACACGGATGATATTCTATTGCTTATTCAGATGTCCTTCTAGAGATGGTTCAGATGCGACCCAGATATGGCTACATTCTGATACTTATTCCAGATTCCCTTTCAGAGATAGCCTAGAGATGCTCCGGATGTGGATGCTATTCTATTGCTTATTCAGATGTCCTTCTAGAGATGGTTCAGATGCGATCCAAACATGACTACATTATGATACTTATTCTAGATTCCCTTCTAGAGATGGTTCAGATGCGACCCATATATGGCTATATTCTGATACTTATTCCAGATTCCCTTTCAGAGATAGCTTAGAGATGCTCTCGATGCGGATGATATTCTATTGCTTATTCAGATTCCCTCTCAGATAGCTTAGAGATGCTCCGGACCCGGATGCTATTATTTTGCTTATTCAAAGTTTCTTTTCAGATATAGCTTGGAAATGCTCCAGATATGGATGCTGTTCTTTTGCTTATTCAGATTTTCTCTTCAGAGATAGCTTAGAAATGCTCCAGATATGGATGTTATTCTTTTGCTTATTCAAGAGTTTCTTCCCAGAGATAGCTTGGAAATGCTCCAGACATGGATGCTATTCTTTGGCTTATTCAAAGTTTCTTCTCAGAGATAGTTCAGATATGCTCCTGACCCGGACGCTATTCTTTTGCTTATTCAGAGTTGCTTATTCAGAGATAGCTCAGAGATGCTCCAAATCCGGATGCTATTCTATTGCTTATTCAGATCCCTTCTAGAGATGGTTCAGATGCGATCCAGACATGGCTACATTCTGATACTTATTCCAGATTCCCTTCTAGAGATGGTTCAGATGCGACCCCGATATGGCTACATTCTGATACTTATTCCAGATTCCCTTTCAGAGATAGCTTAGAGATGCTCCCGACGCGGATGATATTCTATTGCTTATTCAGATTCCCTTTCAGATAGCTTAGAGATGCTCTGGACCCGGATGCTATTCTATCGCTTATTCAGATTCCCTTTCAGATAACTTAGAGATGCTCTAACCACGAATGCTATTCTATTGTTTATTCCAGAGATAGCTCAGAGATGCTCCAAATCCGGATGTTATTCTATTGCTTATTCAGATTCAAACTTCTAAAGACAAATTAGAGATGCTCCAGACCCGGATGCTATTCTATTGTTTAGTCCAGATTTCCTTCAAGAGGCAGTCCAGATATGATCCAGATTCGGATGACATTCTGCCACTCATTCAGATGCAGTATGGATATACCCCATACACGGCGGTCATTCTACTACTCGTTCATACATCAGCAATCAGACACAGACTAGATATGCTCCAGACACGGAAGATATTATATTTCTTACTCAGATTCAACCATCCCTTACACCTCCAAATGGCATCTATAAGCCCATTCTCGACAAGGTTCTGTCACATCTCTAGATGGCATCTATAAGCCCATCCTCCTATCCACCATCTTTCCAAATGGCATCTGTAAGCCCATTCCCGACATCACATTGCTGACATCACACTATGCAAGCGCAAATTTCTGGGCACTTTAGTGTTCAATCATCTTCTACCTTCGGATCACGAAAGACACGCAAGCCAATCTACATCCTCAGGTCTAAGAAGATTGAACAGGGGCAACTGTTGTACCCCAAAATTTGCCCTCCCATATTCTTCAAAATTCATCAAGAATCATCTTCAAATGGTTCAAGACTTCTCAAGGGCTGCACAGTTCAAACACCTCCTAAGCCAGTCAAAACTAGGGTTTTGGTTCTCTCAAGAAATTGGAGGTTTTCAAGGGCTCAATCAAGTCACATAGGCCTATATATATTGCCAAGTATCTACATGCCAAGTCTCAAGACTCACAGGGTCAAATTGCACAGTCAAAAGCCCTATTTGGTTCACATTCAACTGTAGGGGTAAAATGGTCATTTTACAGTCAAAAGTCAAAATTTTTGATCAACATCTTATTTTGAAGCCACAATCATCCTTTGATCAAGTCTTCATCATGATTCCTCAAGCATGGCTCAAAAATCATCAAAGATGCAAAAGTTACTATTTTTGGACTGTTGAAAAGTCAACTGTAACTTGACCAAGGCATAACTTTTTCATGGTTCATCAGAAAAATCCCATCCAATTCTCATTTTGAAGAGGATGAAATTTCCTACAACTCATCTTCACATTCCAAGTCCAAGAAATGCTCTCACAAAAAGTTATCAATTTCTACATTATAGGTCAATTTCAAAAGTCAACAAAAAGGCACTTTAAGTAAAAGAACATAACTTGAGATTGGTAAATCCAAATGACATGGGACCAAAGGCATTGGTTAGAGGACTTCAAGACATTTCCAAAATGTCTAAGAACATGTTCATATGATCAAAATTGAGCAAGATATGCATTGGAGTAGTTGGGAAATTTTTGGGAATTTGCAAAAGTCAACTTTGCTCAAAACACTTCATTTTTGCTAATGGGCCTCAAATTCCTTCTTGAATCTTTACCCAAAGCATATGCACGACCCATTGAGCTTAAATTGATTTATTTTCTTATTTTTAATTAATTAATTGAATTTTTATTAATATTAATTCATTTAATTCATTTAATTGTAGGAAAATTCAAAAGATATGGTTTTCAAATCTTTTTGTGATGCAAATGAACTCAACACATGCTGAAGATTTCGTGTACACATCAAAGAGACAAGAATCACCCAATTTGGCAAGGTTTTTCAATAAAAAAGATTGAAAAATATTTGATTGAAAATCAAATATTGAAAACTTTATTCCATGGATTTTTGGATCAAGACTTGACCTAAAACCTTTCTACTATAAGTGCATAACTCAACCCTAATGCCTGCAACATGCAAAACTGCTGCAAAGAACCCTTACCATATTGAAAAAATTCAAAGAAAGCTTGAAACTGAATTCCACTTTCCAGACCCTTTCAAGGAGATTTAAAGATTCAAACACCTCGCTAACATTCCCAGGAACGGATTGGAATAAAAAACAAGCCTTAACACTCCAAGAACACGCCAGAACAAGTCACACGGTTTGGTTATTTTTTCATAATCGTAAATCAATATTCATGCATCTTTAATGTGATTTTTTGTGTGTTTTGAGTTGCTTGCATCCACAGGAATCTTTTGGCATAAATTAATTGCATTGAAACGCCTTGAAACGGAATTTGCCATTGATGAGATTTAGGGTTTCGAAGCTTTCAAAATAGGACTTTGCTGTACAGGAAAAATTGGACCTTGAGACGCACATGGTTGAATTCGTCAAGGCCAGACGAATCCAACCCAACCCTCGCGAACAATTTCTGATCATCACACGCCTGTTCGCTATTTTTGGTCATGCCATATTGTGGGGGTTAAAAACCCCCGCTATTTGTTTGTTTTTTTACAGGCCAGGTGAAGAAGACGAAGGACGTGGTGCATCCTGATTTTTCCATTCAAAGATAACGCGCGTTTTTTTGGTTTCCATCATAAGGATTAGTTTTAATATATTATTTTTATTGATTATCATTATATCAACGCGTGCAGGTTGGTTCAGTGGTTAGTGCGCTATCTGGCAATCAATGGGACCTGGGTTCGATTCCCAGGTCCCCCAAAATTTCCATATTGTTTTTCTTTACCTAATCCTATGCAGGCTTCCAAATAGTGATCATCATACATCTCAAGCAATCAGCCTGCCAAGTGGCCACTAACGCCAATCTGATGGCCATGAGGCGTGGACCATGGTGTCCCCAGTCAATGCAACGTGCAGATAATTCCAAAAGTCAAACAGGCTTGCTTCTTAATGGGCCTCAAAAATTCCAGATTCACCTCCATTGGGTCCATCAAACCCCCCTGGTTTACTATCTTTTTATTTTCTTTTTCCTTTTATTTTCTTTAATAATTATTATTATTATTTATTTAGCTAACATAATTAATAATATTTTTCATAATAAATTCAGAGAGTAAAAAATGTAAATATTTTTATTAATTATTATTATTCTTATTTATTAACTTATTTTGTAAATAAATTCTAATTAATCAACTTAGTTTAATTTAGGTTTAATTTTAATCTTTTCATAATAAATAAAATAAATCTAGAATTAAGGGTTTTCTTGACTTTTAATTTCCTTTCTTGTTATTTTCATTAAAACATAAAAAACACAAAAAAAACATTTTTCTTTTAATTAATTAATTCATTAGTTATTAGGTTTAATTCTAATTTAATTGCAAAAAGGGTCAAAACCCTAAGGACATTCCCGATTCAATTTCTTTCGCGCTTTAATTCTTATTTTGATTATTTATGTATCTGTTTCCGGAGATGTAATAGTTAATTAGGATTTTATTGCTTTCTTTTATTTTCCGCATTTATTTTCAAAACGGGTTTTGTTTTTGGCGATGTATAGACCCGCGCCTTGTAATAGCGTAGCTTTACCTTTCCGCAATTTATTTTCCGCACTCTTAACTGTTAATATGCATGAAAGACTTGTATGACAAATAAAATCAACCCGTAGCTCACGAATGCATGCTCAAAGATAAACATAAACTGAATTCAACACACATGCGCATGCCACTCCTAGGGTACGCCTCACTGGTTGCCTCGAACGTGGTCGTCAAGTATAAGGTGTTTTAGAGGTCGCCCTCCTATCTAAAAGATCCAGTTACCTCGAAACGGTTGCCTCGGATAAAAAGGATCTAGGACATTAGGGTTACCGCTAAGGCGTCCTACTATTGCTTTGGTGACCACACATGTCCCTAATAATCGAATTGACCCAAATAACTCCAACGACGGTGCTACCTATTTCTCAATAGTGGGATAGTACTGTCTAAAGGACTCTTACACAGCCTAATTCCTTAGAGTAGGTAGATCTCATGGGTACTTGCTCTTTCAAAACAAACAAAACAACTTTTTGCACTAACACTTTCAAAAAGTTTTCAAACAAATTTTTCATACACTCTTGAGGACAGATACAAGAGTTACTTAGAAATTTTTCAAGCGAAACTTTTTCAAAACCCACATACACTTGAAAAGCAAACAAATTTTTGAAAACATAAGAGCAAGTACCTAAGAGCCCATGGATAACCATGGATAGAAAGGGTGCTAACACCTTCCCTTTCTATAAATCTACCTCCCGAACCGAGAAACATTCTCAAAGAAGGAATTTTGCTGTGCTTTTGTCCTTTCCATGTTGGAGAACATAAAAGACGGTGGCGACTCTTGCTTACCGCGACATTTCGCGAACCAGCACTTCAAACAGTCAGTTCTATTTCCACCGATCACACCTTGGTTTCACGAAGTGAAAAGATATCTCAAAGCTCAAGAGTACCCCGAAGGAGCATCTATCAACGACAAGAAATTCCTGCAGAGGTTCTTATCCAAGTTCTTCCTGAGCAATAAAATTCTATACAGGCACAACCATGATTCAACTTTGCACTGTTGTATGGACAAGAGAGAAGCAGAGAAAATTGTGGAAGATATGCATGAAGGCATCTTTGGTACTCACTCTAGTGGACATACTATGGCCAAGAATATTATGAGAGCTGGTTACTATTGGTCGACTAAGGAAACTGATTGTCACCACCACTCGAGGACTTACCATAAGTGCCAAATTTATGCTGATAAGGTTCATGTGCCTCCAATACCTTTAAATTTCATGATTGATCCTTGGACATTTGCAATGTGGGGCATTTACATGATCGGAGAAATCAAGCCCACTGCCTCTAATGGACATAATTCCATTCTTGTCGCCAATGAATACTTTACCAAGTGGATTGAAGCAGCTTTATTTTCCTCATTTACCAAGAACGCCGTGGCCCGGTTCATCAAGCATAACCTCATTTTTCGGTATGGTATCCCTGAGAGAATCATCACTGATAATGGTACCAACCTCAACAACACCATGATCACTGAACTCTGCATGCATTTCAAGATCATGCATCATAACTCTTCTCCATACAGACCTAAGATGAATGGCGCGACAGAAGCTGCCAACAAGAACATAAAGAAGATTGTGCAAAATATGGTTGTGACCTACAAAGACAGGCATGAGATGTTACCATTTTCTCTTCATGGCTATCGTACTTTGGCGCGAACATCAACTGGGGAAACCCCATTATCTCTAGTCTATGGCATGGAAGTTATATTGCATGTCGAAGTTCAAATCCCTTCTTTAAGGATTATGAAAGAAGCAGACTTAGACGAAGACGAGTGGATTCATACTAGGTTGGATCAGTTGAATTTGATTAACGAAAAGAGGTTGGTTGTTGTCTGTCATTGTCAGATGTATCAAAAATGTATGATCAAGGCATTCAACAAGAAGATCAAGCATCGGGTATACCAGGCTGGTGATTTGGTAATAAAGCGCATCATTCTACCATAAGGCGATCCTAGGGGCAAATGGAATCCCACCTACGAAGGGCCATTTGTTGTTAAGAAAGTATTCTCAGGCAGTGCTATGATGCTAACCACTATGGACGGTGAAGATTTCCCAGACCCTGTAAATGCGGACATAGTCAAAAAATACTACGCATAAGAATAACCCTCTAGTTTGACATACCTAGGCAAAAATAAGGGCATCCCGGCGAACCAAAAAGGGTTCGGGAAAAAGTTAGGGATATATACAAAGGATTGTACACCTGACAAGTCAAAAACCTGAAAAGGTAGCTTGGGCAAAAAAGGGTATCCTGGTGGACTGAAAACCTGAAAAGGAGGTCCAGTTAAAAATTAGGGATTAAAAGCGTACGACTATGTCCGGTTACATCACTTACATGCAAGCTTTATTACCAATGGTCAAAAGTTGAAACGGTATAAGATCAGTTCAATCAAATTCTTCCAATGGCAAGGGACGAGATATTCGAAGACATAGGGAAAATAGCAGGGTTGGAACCCAATGAGATCACTTCCACCTGGCTATACATTTTATTTTCACTTTTTACTCATCTCATTTCACGACGACTTCCTCTTACTAGAATTTCCGTCTCTTTGTACAAAATCGCCTGTTTATAGGAAAATTATCAATACAAATACATCTTAAAGTTCAAAGTTTTGATTTTTTCTGTTTTGTTTGCAAAAACGTCCAATAACTGAAATTGAATGAACATATGCATATGAACATGATTAACTGTTATCAAATATATGCATAAGAACATAAATAAGCATTTACTCAAGATTTTAGGAGCTGGGATGACACTCAAGCCGTCCATAAATCCCCGTAGAGCTACTTCAAAGAGACTATCCCCACAGAGTAGTCTTCACAAATAAGGGTACATTCCCCGTAATCTCCCTGGCATATCACTCCAGCAAACAAAGGAGTATAATCTCTTTCCCGGTAATGTTACCAATCTACAGAGTTTCCAATCAGTATAATGCATGGAAATTCTCTCCCCCAACTGAGTTTGGTCCTCTAAAACTATAAAACCCCTAAAGTATTTCTTCTCTTTAGAAAATTCAATTTCCCCAGGAGAGTTTGTTTCCTCAGCATAATGCTTCTCCGACAACATGATTTACTCCTCCAACAAACTACAATTTCCCTAGCTCTAGTCTATTCCTCAGACTACTACAAATCACTAACAAAATTCTTCTCCCCGGTAAAATTGCCACCATCCCCAGAGAGTTGCTACAAAACCTTGAATACGACCAGATACCAGTTAATTTTATCCTCCCCATACAAGTCGGAAGCTTATCATCTCTCTTATCCCCAGTTAGGGTAAATACGAATTAAAATTCCCTAGTAGAGCAATGGATGACCAATGTTCCCAAACTCTACTCCCCAAACAGAAATCAATACACCCCCTGGAGAGTTTCCTCAAACAAATAAGCAGGAATCCACAGCGGAAACAATCTAGACGAGGTTGAAGATACACATACTCTTCATCCCCAACAATAGTCAGGGATTTATTTTCCCAGGCAAAGATACACTTCAACAACATTTCATATTCATACATCATAACATATGCATACGAAACGCATATAGCACAATCTCATTTATTTTGAGAACATCATTACGCAATGCATTTCATACATCATGACATTTCATATAACTAACTCTTTACCTTTTCAGGAAAGATCAATCAACATACCGATATCATCAACAAGTCCTCAAAACAAGATTGTAGGTCATTCCCTGAAACAAGACAAGACAAATATCTACATGATGAACACTCCTTCAAACATCTGTTGGCTCAGATTAAATCGACCAAAGGTTTATTCTGATACTTCTCTCAGTAGACTTTTTCTGGCTCAGATTAAATCAACCAAAGATTTATTCTGATACTTCTCTCAGTTAAAGATTTGAAAACATCTGTTGGCTCAGATTAAATCGACCAAAGATTTATTCTGATACTTCTTTCAGTAGACCTTTTTCTGGCTCAGATTAAATTGACCAAAGATTTATTCTGATACTTCTCTCAATTAAAGATTTAAAAACGTATGCTGGCTCAAATTAAATTAACCAAAGATTTATTCTGATACTTCTCTCAGTAGACCTTTTCTGGCTCAGATTAAATCGACCAAAGATTTATTCTGATACTTCTCCCAGTTAAAGATTTAAAGACCTTTTCTGGCTCAGATTAAATCGACCAAAGATTTATTCTGATACTTCTCTCAATTAAAGATTTAAAAACATCAATTGGCTCAGATTAAATCGACCAAAGATTTATTATGATACTTCTCCCAATTAAAGATTTAAAGACCTCTACTGGCTCTGATTAAATTGACTAAAGATTTATTCTGATACTTTTCTCTCTAGACCTTTTCTGACTCATATTAAATTGACCAAAGGTTTATTCTGATACTTCCTCCAGTTAAAGAAGGATGTAGACATCTTCTAGCTCAGATTAAATCGAACAAATATTTATTTTGATACTCCTTCCAATAGACATTTTCTGGCCCGAATTAAGGTCGAACGTAGACTTAGTCTAACTTCTCTATCAACAGTTACTTCTGATGGCATCTTTAAGCCCATCTTCGACAAATCTCCATCACCTCCCTAAATGGCTTCTCTAATCCCATTCCCAATAAAATCAAACAAACAATTTTACTTCATGCACAGGCAAGTGCAAATTTCTGGGCACTTAAGTGTTCAATCCTCTTCTACCTTCAAGTCACGAATGGCGGACAAGCCAATCTAACTCTTCAGGTTTAATAAGATTGAACAGGGGAAGCTATTGTACCCCAAAATTTTCCCTCTCTTTTCTCAAGACATTTCTCACAAAAAGATCTCAAATGCTCAAGGATTCTCAAGGGTTGATCACACAAGCTCACCTCCTAAGCACTGAATCCACAAATTAGGGTTTTGGTTTTCTCAGGGATAATTGGACTTCTAATTCCTCAAATGACTTTCATGGCTCATTATAGGTCTTTAAGAATTATCATGCCAAGTTTCAAGTTTTGCATCACAAATTTGCTCAATCAATTGCTCAGATGACTAAAAAACCAATTGTATTTGGTAAAAAGTCAAATGTGGTTAATATACAGTCAAACTTCAAGATTTTTGGCCAACATCAACATTTTTAGGTCATCTTCATCAATTTATCAAAGGTTGATCATAATTCCTCATGGAAAGCATTCAAATCATCAAAGGGGCAAAATTGTCAAAATTATGGTTTTGACTGAGAATGACTGATCATTAACTTTTGACCTAGTACATGACTATAGCGGTAAAAATGTTCAAGACTAACCCATTGGATTGACTAAAATTTATGCAAATAAAAATAAAAATCGCCACCGCGCTTTATTGTTTCCAAAGGAATGGGAAAAGAGCGAATAACCCAAAAGAGGGGAAAACATTCAAGGTAAGGGGGTTGGTTATTCAAAGGGAAAGTATTAGCACCCTAAACATCTATGGTACTCCGCAGGAACCTCTTTGAACAATATGTATATTTTGGCTATAAAAAATGTGTTGTATATAAAATGGATGGTGGAGGTGAGAAAGAAATATTTTTTTATGATTTTTGCACCCGCCGCGGTTGCGAAACTTTAGTGCCTATGTACCACCTTTCATGCAATAGGGGATCAGGGTACACGTAGTTCCTCTTTTTTTTTTTAAATTTGAAACACAAGTGTGTTAGTTAATTTTAAGAGATAAGACATCATCGCCATTGTCCGTGTGGAAAACATACTTACTACCAGCAATCATAATAAAGGAGAATTTGCATCATCTCAAAGTGGAGGATATGGCTTGGATTTTAAAATCAACAATGCCTCACTCAACACCTAAGTGGAAAATATCTCACTCCACTACATATTGTAGAAGTATAGTTGTTTGCATCACTACAAGGATTGACAAGAGTCTAATCTTTTGAGAAAAGTTTAAAGATAAAAACCAAAGTAGCAAAATGGTTTGAAATGAGATTGATTGACTTTTAGTCTTATCACAAAAAGTGTCAAGGTATTATTAAGTTGATTGAAGTTTATTGATGAAAATGTTTTGAAAATGCATGGACCTAAATCCAGATTTATTATGAAAGTGTTTCAAGTTTAGAAACAAGAAGAGTTTAAAAAAATGAGGGAGAAGATTTTTGAAATTAAAGAAGATGGGAGGAGAAGAAGAGACTATCCTAAAGCATAAGGTAAAAGCTAAGGATAAGAACCATCTAACCAACAAGAAGGCAAAACATGACATTATGAGCCAAGGTAGAATTCCCAGGCTAGCATTGAACTCGTCTCTACAAGACGATTCTAACACAATCATCGCGCCAAATTTATATAAGGTATGGAGAGAGATATGAATCAAAAACCCAGAAAATAGCGAGCACCTTCAATTTGAGATTTCTCTCTCAATTCTCAATGGATTTAAAAATTGTAAGCAACATTAGAATCAGACAAAGGAGTAGAATAAATTAGTGCTTGATTTGGATCCAAATGGTGAAGAATTCTACCTTTTCGAAATTCAATTAAGAAGCTCTGAAACTGGACTTCTGTAGCTTGAATTATGGCTCGTTTTGATTGTTTTAATTGCTGGAGAGTTTGTATGATGCTCAAGGATGATGAATGCGCAAAGAATTTTGGAAAAGGAAGCTTAAATTTTAGAAACTGAATTCAAAAAAAGTGGGTTCGTGTGAGGTTTTGGCAGGGTGTTCTTGGCTCTCTAAGCTTGGGAAAATGGATGAGGGATGACCCTCTATTTATAGGGAAGTGAATGGGATCAAAAGAAAGAGTGAATGATGCGTTTTGGATGGAATTCGTGTGGATCTGCATCATGAAGAAAGTGTGACTCAACTTTGATCAAAACTCAGCTAAATCGTGTGTTTCATGATGCTAAACACTTTTGGGAAGTTGCTAATCTTGATTAGAAACAAAAACGCGTGGAAAACTTGTGATTAGAAGCCAAAACAAGGATTTCAAAATCTGACTTGTGATGAAACTTTAGTTTCAAGTTGCCAAATTCAAATCCATGGCATTTCCAACTCAAGGGGTCTTAGGGCATAATTCTTGATGCTTTAGAAAGATGAGGTTACAAGCTTTGCAATGGAAAAATAATGGAATCAAATGGATTCTTGAGCTGAAAGTTACATGGAGTCAAAGTTGAAGAAAAAGAGTTGACTTTCTATACTTAGAAATATTTCAAATTCTTCTTCAAAAATGACCTATAATATTTTGTATCCAAACATGGCATTCCACTTAGAATTTGCTCTTGACCAAAAAAGATGGGATGAAGTATATCTCTTTAATGACATTTTGAAATTTGAACCACTCAAAATCCTAAAAAAATGAGCAAGTTATGACTTGTTGAAGTTGGCCAAAAATCATGAAATAACCTATAATCTTTTGCATGTTTAAGGAAACTTCCATCCATTTTCTCACTTTGCACATAAAAGAAGGCATGAATTAAACATCTTCAAGATCATCATGGAAAAAGAATGGACTTAAGGTGATAAATATTTAACAAGTTATGACCATTTGAAGTCACATATGGAAAATTGTGGATTCATCTGGATGACTTGTAATCTTTTTTCTTCACTAAGTTCCTTCCATATAAAAACTCCTTGGGACTTTTGAAGTGATTTGTTGGTAACTCTTTGAAGAGAAAGATGTATTTGGAATCACTAAAAAATACCAAAAGGTGAGCAAGATATGCTCCTTTGAAGTTCAAAACCCTAGCCTCAAGATCAAGAGAATGCTTTGAGGGACTTTGACAAGTTTTAACAAACTTCTTGTGCCAATATTCTTTCTTTGTGAATAGAAGTTATTGAGGATGATGATGAGGACTCATAGCCACCAAAACCACTTCCATATCTTGAAATTTTAGAGAAATATGCTCTTGTGACCAATAGGAACAAGACCTTGTCCAATCATGACAACTTCTTCCCTCAACCCCTTGTACTTTTGATTCAATTTTGATAACTTTGAAATATGTTGAACCAAAATAAGCCTTGTCATGACATTTATTCCAAAACAACTTCAATGGTGAGGTTTGAATTTCTCAAGATTTAGGGCATGGAAATAAACTCATGAACCCATGAAGCAACTTGCTAAACCTCATTGCCTTTACCTACATTATTAACAAGTAAAACAAAACAACATTGCATTTTATTAATTAGAAAGAAAGTCAAAGAAAAATATTCATTATCACAAAAGAAAACAAGTCAAGGTTCTTGGTAACTCCTCAAAACAACAAGGCTAAAGATAGGGAGAAGAACCAAAAGCCCTAATGTGATCTTGTTGTGATTGAATCAACATGGTATGATGAAGGGATCTTAGGGGCAAAAATTGGGGTACAACAATGACCTAATGGCTTGAAGCATAATCTCAAGGACTAAAGAATAACATGTTGACCTAATTTCATGGCTCAAATCATTTCCTCAAGATCAATGGATTGATAGTTGAAATTTGATCAACTAATGAAAAGTCAAACTTTGCCTTTTTGGTCAACATTGAATTTCAAAGATCAAGATTCATCAAGATATTCAAAAATTTCTAACTTGATCATCAAGAATCAAGAAAGTCAAGAAAGTTCACAAAAATTCAAAGTTTTCAATAATTAGAAAATTTCTAAGTGTTTTTTACCTTGATAATTTCACTACTTCATGGCATTTTTTCACCAAGATGCAAGATGATTCAAGGAAAACTTTCAACATAAAAGTTGTAGTTCTTGATGAATTCTACAACTTTGTCCTTAAGGGTTGATGTCCAAAAAATGCTTGGATTTGAAGATATAGGCTCATGAAGTCAAAGTGGTAAACATGAAGATTGTAGACAATGTTTCAGGCTTTCCAAAATGTCAGAGAATTTGAAGAGATCATAATTGAGCTAGGAGAATCGAAGAGAAGAAGTTGGACACCCATTCTTGAATTATAGGCCATTTTCATGAAGAACACTTGAACAAATCTCAAGCCATACTGCATAAATCTTGCTTTGCAGGCTTCTAACTTGCATATCTCTCCATAATCATATGTTTACACAACTGATTGAGCCATTATCCAAGCATTTGATTCATTGCCCAAGTGATCATTCCATTTAGGGAAGAAAGTCAAAACTTCCATTGTGGAAAAGTGGCTTTAATCACAAAGTCCACTCTCCTTGAGCCTTGCACTTATTTCTTCTAATCATACACAATGTCAAAGCCAAGAAGCAACCATCTACAACCTGTTAACCACCCTACAAGCCATTGTACTTCACATTGAAACCATGAATTTCAAGTTTACTTAAAAATCAAATCACATAAACATAACATGTGATTCTTGATTTCTGACGGCTAGAGCCTTCAAAACCTTCCCTCTATAAATAGATGATTCATTTGGAAGCTAACACACGAATTTACAAGCCCTCAAACTCCCTGAAACTCAGAACTTGCACACAAACCTCCATTGTTGCAACTTCTGGCCAAAAACTCCAAACTCATAATCCACTTGTGTGTTTCCTCTCTAAATAAATCACAAAGCTTCCATACCCAATTTATAACTCATCCCCATCCGTTTTTCATAATTGTAACTCCATTTCCATCATTGTCCAAACCTCACTTTGCACCTCTGTAACTTGACTTCTCCAACACGATTCAGGATTTTTCAGCATAAAGTAAGAGTTGCACTAGCTTCCTAGGAGTTCAGTGAAGCTATTCAGATCATCACAACACCTCCAGAAGTGCTCAAATGCCATACACAATTTCCAATTTTGAGGTAAATTTTCTCAACTTTGGATTCTCTCTACAAGCATCTTTAATGGTTACTTTGTGAATAAAAAATATAGACATCATAGCCCTGAAGCTAACTATGCATTTAGTTTTCATTTATGTTGCCTGAGTGATGTAAATTTTGAAGTTGAAATTTATGAAAAAAATAGGTTTTTTTATTTGGTACCAGAAAAATTCGTGTTCATCTTTGATTTATAGCTTTAGTTACTTACATGGTTGAATTCATGGTGAAAATGGGACAACTTTCATGTTTACATTTTTGAAAACGGTTGAGAAATGAGCAAGTTTGAAATTTCAAAAATATAACAATAGAGGCTGACACGATGAAGAAGATGAAGTGTGTTCAGGAACGGGTTTATTTTAAATCTATTGCAACTTGTATTATTAACGGATGAAACAGCTATCCTAGTGGCAGAGGAAGTGCGCGTAAGACATTAGTGTATAGGGACATGGGCTCGAGCTCTAGTGGTACCCTTTTGTTTTTTCACATTTTCTCCTTGCAGATTCAATATAAGCCAAGCATGTGCGTGCACCATGCGCCTTTCATCCATACCACTTGATCATTGGACCATCAAATCCAGCGGTCCATAATGCAAGACTATGGTGCATCATCATAAGCCAGCCACATAGAACCCCAAAGAAGGCGCCTGGGCCTACTGACCTGGGACTTTTCTTTTTTATTTATTTATTTTTACTTCTTCATACTCCCATTTTACTAACAACATAGGCCCATTTTCTTATTTTTGTTTCATTTCTGTTTCTAACAAAAAAACTGTTTTGGGCCTTTTGCTACATTCAACCTCCTATTTGCTTTTCAAACACCCCAGTCCATTTCTTTTTAATTTTTCTTTACATTTTTTATATTTTGTTTATTTATTCATTTTTATTTAACCCAAAAATATAAAAAATATATTTTCTTAAATAATTAAATTAAAAATATTTTAATGTAAATATTTTATTTTATTAAATTAGTTTTATTATTTCTTTTATAAATTGATATTAGTATTAACATTCAAATTATTTCATAAACAAATTATTAGACTTAGATTTATTTTCTTATTAATGTCAATTAATTTAGATTTTAGGTCTTGTTAAAATTAATTAACTTCTCTTATAAATTTAATTAGCTTAATTAGGTTAATTACTAAAACTTTTTCTATTAAGAACCTTAAACAAAAACAATTTCTTTCTTCCTCTTTACATTTTGTACATTCTATTATTATGCATATTCAATGGTTTGTAATAGATAATTAGGGCTTTATTTCTTTCCTCCCCTATTCACAAAATTGTACCCCCCATTCCCAAAGCGTTGTAATAGTGTAGGACATTGCAATTCCGTAATTTACCGCTTTCCTTATTATTGCTAGTAATTAGGGTTTGCATGACAAGATTTAAAATCAAACATTAGAAAACCCTAATTCAATACAAAATACATGAATCAATACACCTTGCAAACATACACCTCTAGGGTTAACCTCACTTGTTTCCTCGGATATAAACAATTATATCCCTCGAACGTGAGATGTTTTAGAAAAGACCCTCAATTAAAAGATCGTAGTCCCTCGATGACCCTTTGATGTTGCCTTAGGTAAAAGATCTTAGTCCCTTTCGACAATTGCTAAAACATCTTATAAGTTGCTTTCTATGACTGTACGATGACCCACGCATGTCCCTCACATCCAATGATATGGCTCTCTACCAACCAATGGTAGACAAGAACTATCCAAAGGAGGAGGGAAAGAAAAAAGACTTTTTGAGTAGGTAGATTGCTCGTAATTGCTTACTCACAAACTAAAACCATTTCCACACTTCACACTTTAAAAACACTTTTCAAACAAATATTTTGTATACATTCTCAATGATACGAGAATTATTACAAAATTTCCTTACATTGGCATTTTCAAAACATCTTTCCAAACACTCCCTTTCAACAAATATTTTTAAAACAAACACTTTGTATACATTCTTAACGATACGAGAATCATTGCAAAGTTTTCCGAACGAAGGCGTTTTTTTAAAAATATTTTCAAACTTACACAAACACAAATCATTTCAAAGTGAGCTAGAAATTAAGAGCCCGTAGATAACTAAGGATGAAAAGGGTGCTAACACCTTCCCTTTTCATAACCTACCCTCCGAACTCAAGAAAATTCTCAAAAGGTCTTTCCTGTTCTTTTCACCCTTTCCTTTATTGGATAAAAGAAAAGTCGGTGGTGACTCTTACTATCTGTAACATTTGCGATCAAACACAAAACACAAAGTTAATTCTCCCACTATATCACACTTGGATTGATATGTCCATAGAGTAGGAGAGTTGATCCAAAATGGGTTAACAATTCTGGTGTGTTGTTTATGCTTTTTAGTACTGTTATGTATGTTTATACCTTCCAATTGTTGTTTGTTCAGATTCAGATGTATCCATATGTCATAGGACATCTAAAGTCTAATATACCATAATTTTAATTGGTATCAGAGCATGCATCCTGTTCTGTTTCTAGGTGAGATCCTGGGAAGATACTTTCTGGTTCATGGGCAAGGAAGAAGGTATCTACTAGAAAGTTGTTTGAACTTTAATAGTTCACATTATTGTTTTAATGGTCCCTTAAAGTGGAGGATGGAATATTCGTGACAAGTTGTGTATTGGACCTGTTTGGAGTCGTCAGGTATGTAGCTTTGGTGGTGAGCTGGTGTGAGGTTTGATTTATTTTCAAACCTATGTTGACTTGTTGCACCTGGAGTGTGGTGTTTTTGTACAAAAGTTATTAAAGTGTTCCTGGAGGTTCCTTAGGAGTTTCTTTTTATTTCGTTGCATCTGATAGAAAACTCCTGGTGGTTTGCGTGTCTCTAGTGTTGAGAATATAGAAAGGTTTATTCCTTTCTAAAGATGCATCTTATGATGTTGTGATACACATAAGACAATTTAAATCTGTTTATTGAAGTTGCCAAAGATACTTGAGATATTTCTCGAGTCCACTCATAAAGGCACTTATCAATAAGTTTGGTAATAATCTGTAGAGAAATTGATCAAGATTAAAGAGAATCTAGATCATTCACATATGTGTGGTTATTCCTAATTAATGGCTAAATTAGGAAAATGATCCTGACCCTGTTGTTTGTTGATGATGGTATAGAAGATGGAAGTCTATTGAAGACCTTGAAGGTGATTAATGTATATTCTGATTTTCTAGGAGAAGTAAGGACTTCAGAACCAATCTCAATAATGTGTTGATTGTATAAGAAAGATGTTCTACCAGATGTTGGAACATCTCATCAGCAATTGGAGCAAAATTCTGTTGGGTAAAGGCTTGGCTTAACATATGCTTTGGGTTCTAAACAAATGTGTATTGATCACATATGTTTGGGACCTACTTCTGGTCTGGAAGAGGAGGCATCTGGGGTGTTATTTGAGTTGGTTAAGATATGACCAACATATTGTCACTCATTAGATTAGCTTATTTCTGATCCAAGTGAGTTAGAGTGTGGAGGTTGTGCTTTATTTTCCTATGGAGGCTTGTTAAAGGCATCTCAACTAGGTCCTTTATATGTGTAGGTCAAGCTCAAATGTCAAGGACAATCTCTCTGACATCTAGAAGATCCTTCTGATCGAAGGAGCTAGTTCAATGGAATCTTGTTTGTGGCCATAGAATAAATTTTGTTTGAGGGGAGTAATTTATGTGTACCAACCACAGGATTGTGAGCATTGGAGATATATCAACCTGGGTTAAGTGGTTGATTATTGTCTGCACTTTTGGAGTATCATCCAAACCACCCAGGATGAGCATTTCAAATTTGTATCTAGAGTAAAGAGGGGTGTTGTTTCTGGGACCAAAGGATTATGGTTCCCTATTGTCTACATAAGAAGTTTCTCCTCAAGCATGGGTTCAGTTATGTGATGTCCTCACATGATGGAACACTTAATTTTGCAAGGATTGAAGGGCATCCTTGTGTTTTGAAGGATTGGGAGAAGCATACTTAGTCTGTACATTCTGCTTGTGGCGTATAATGATCATTCAATGCCATGTTTGTTGAAGTCTGCTCCAGATACTTGTTAGAGAGAATCTCCTCTTTAGGTGCAGAAGAATGGTGTCTAACACCTCAATGTCAGACAAGAGGTCTGGACATTGTGCATAGAAGCTTCTTGAGGTGTGCATGCTCTGCATGTATTTTGATCTAGTCTTGAAGGTTGATCAGCTACTAATGGTTGATCCTATGTGTCCCTTGCAAGAGTTGTGTATGGACTTCCATGGGTATATGCTTCAAAGCCATGGTAAATGGTTAAGTCCATGTGTTCTAGGATGATGTCTGAACTGATGTTAGAACATCATTTCAATTCTTTGCTTCTTCAGCTAAGGATTTTTTTTTGGTTTTGTTCATGGTGGAGTGTAAGGTCAAGCCACTGGCCTAATTTGGAACAGTCTACGGTATGAATGGTTGTCATGACTGGTTGTCATGAAGAAGAATTAGCTGGTGCCGGATGTGTGCAGAAGAAATAGGTTAGACCAAATGTCCTACTTTATGTGAGAAGGTAGCCTTATTCGACTAATGGTAAATACCTTGATAGGAGCTAACTATTTGTTTGTCCTCTGATGAGGTTGTGCATCTATCTAATGACAAATACTCTAATGGGAGTTGAGTATGTATCTGACGTGAGTATGCAACTCTATAATATGAACTCTTTGCTTCAGAGATGGTGTGAGAGTTTATTTCTCTCCATGTTATTCAGGTGTTTGTGATAACCTAAATGAGTTGCACTAGTTGTGTTTTTTTGGGAGCTTCTTGAAGGATGTCTATGATAATTAGTCATTTAGATGGTGATTTAAGAACCAAAGTAATTGGGTTCTGCAATGTGAAGCTGATGCCCCAAATGATTGTGCAAGATCATGTTTTGTGGTGGCTGTTTTTAAGAAGAAGCTTGTGTTTATGGAATTAGATGCTCAAGCATTATTTTCAAAAGAGGGATTTCTAACTATGTGGATTAGAATGTGGAGATTTTGATCTTGTTTATAGTAGTATGTTCTGTCAATGCATGACTACTATCATTTTGAAGACTTAACTAGTATCAACAATTACTAGTGAATGTAAGGGAAAAAGAATGTTACCAGATACTATGGTCTCATCTGAATGTTTATTTTGGGGGTGTTCTTCTTCTTCTACAAGTAACTCTAGGAGAGAGTTTTTGGAGGTGTTCCTCTTCTGATTAGATCTGATCTCAGTAATGCTTCTATGCACACTGAGAATACTCGGAGCTTGTAAGAGAGGACTTACCAAGAGCACATGTCATCATGGCCATCCAAGGAATCGTGATACCTTGTATGGATTTGTGTGGACTTTCAACATATGTGTCATTATTGATCAGGGTGTTTGGATGTGTTCTCAATAAGTGAGATGATCTGTAATAGTCGTGATTGCTTTTACAGTATATGAAGATGTTAAGCATGTGTGTTCATCAAAGTGTGTGAAGTAGTTGACCTTCACTATGAAAATATGAAAGCATTCATGAGATTTAGTCTAGTGCTCAAGTGTTCTTCTTCAACATGATCATTGTTTATCCATGACAGAGAGAGTTAGTACTTGTCTATGCGATATTGCTGCAATGATGCAAATTTTTTAGCTTGCATGTTGTTAAATCTTGTGGAGAATTTATGCCCCATGTGAGGTTATGATGTCACACAACATGTTGTGACACTGGGTTGCTGAATTTTGTTATGGTTTGTGCTTATTAATGGTGCATGGTTGGCTCTAGCTTTGTGAAGCTAGTTATTTGACTCATGTGTATACGTGCTTCTTAGGAGGAGTCTGAAGGGAAGTTTTCTTTGTATCTGAGATAACTTATTTTTTTCTGCAGTTTTTGGAAGGACTCTATCAGAGGTTTTGGGTGAATGGGAGATGTCACATGTGTTGGTCTTGATGTTTTGATTTGTGCTAGCCAAAAGGAGTATATGTAGACACCAATGGAAGAAATTGTGTTTATGCTTCAGAACATGAATATTTCTGTGAAGCATCTTGGTCTGATAGTTGAAGATGTGTGGTCAAGTTTTTTTAAGAGGAAGTTGACAATGTATGGCTGGATGTCAGGACTTTGTTCAGAACATATTTCCTTGGAGACCAACAAAGGAGTATTATGGACAGTGTGATCAACAACGTATCAGAAAAGAGTACAGAGAGTTTGTTTGACTATGCATGTGCATGTATTGGGACTTGTTATGTTTAGAAGAAACATTCCAGAGATAATAAAGGAATTAAAAGTTATTTTAGACGATGCATATTGATTTTGGTGGCAGTTTTTCTCCTCAAGTAAAATTTTCTTTGACCAAGAACTTTGTCACATTCAAAGATCGTTAATTTCGAAGTGACTGCTCAGCTATTTATAGAGGTTACTCTTTGCTCTTTCACCCTGTGAGTGTTTGGTGTTTCTATACTTCTTATGGCTTTTGTTAGAGTATGGGTGCATTCTGTCTAGGTATGGTTTTGTGAAGGATTTATTTTCTAATTTTTGGCTAAAAAGGGGGAGAAAGGATTTGCTCAGATGGTTAGTCTTGAGTTTGTATTTTTGTACAAACATGTCGAATAGGATGTTCTATCCTATGTCTGTTTGGGTTTGTTTTGTGACTTGTGATCTGAGTTATGAACACAGTTGTAACCTGTGTTTTGAGTTACCCAGGGTGGTATTTGGATATTTCTTAAGTTTCCTCTTATGCCACAAGTTGACTGGTGGTTGCTTCATGGCTCTCTTATGTCACCATTTGAAAGGAAGACTTATTCATCTGTGACAAGAATAATTTCCTAGATTGAGGGGGAGTGTAGAATATCTTCTTCTCGTGTGCGCCAAATGAATTCAGGACTTTCTATTCTCCTATCCTGAGGTTGTTGTTCTTTGGTGTTGAGTTTTTGTGTTGCAATGGAGCTGTTATGAAGAAGATGTCGAACATGATGTCCTAACATCACTGTGCTTGTGAAGATATGTCCCTCCATGTTGCTATGTTGTTGTGTTAGTAGTTTCTGAAGACTACTACTGATGGGAGTAATTTTTTTATTGTTGTAATCTGGATTGTAATTTATGTTATTTGTTTTAGCCAAAATTTTCCAAAGGGGAGATTGTTAGTTCTCTATTTTTTAGGATTGGCATTAATTTTAGTAAAACAAATATAACAACAATATGTTAAATATGATGTGATTACTTGATATGAAGAATAGGTTGAGTAAGAAGTCATGTTTTATGTTGAGACATGTTAAGATGAGAAGTTCTCATCATTTGGAGCAACATGTCGGATAAGATGTCCTATGTAGAGTCATTTGACATTGTGCTTGTGTTGGGCTTGACAATTGAATCAATTCAAGATTTAACAGATGCAGAATATTCTGGGAATATTATGCTATCCTAGGCGGCGCTGTTTTATAGGCCTGGAAGACTCAAGTAAGAATCAAGAAGAATATTGACTTTCTAATTATGGAGATAAATCAGGAAAGATTTGCTTGAAGACCTATTTTGTAGCAGAAGTTTCTACTGATTTGTAGCAGTTGATCTGTTGTGATTTGAAGCCCAAATCCAGTTGGGAAAAAGGTTATAAATAGAAGCATTATCACCTAGTATAAGAGTACAAGTCGTGAATGAAAAGATGTAGTTATTAAGGTTGAGTATGTGTGCCACTCTCTAGGAGAGTTGGTCTGTGTTCTCCTGGAAGCTGTGAAGCAAAATTGAGTATTTTTCTTGGAGGAAGCTTTTAAGAAACTCTAAGTATTTTTCTTAGTCAAGAGTCTTGGCTAGGTATTTTCATGGAAGTGTGTCTTCTAGTTTCATTGTCATAGAAGTGTGTCTTCCTGTTTTGATCAAATCACTATCTATGATTGATAAGGGAGTTGATGAGGGCCTCATACCTAAGTGAGTCTTAGGTAAAAAGTTAGGACGGGTAGTGATTGAGTGAGAAGTTGTAAGTGGGGGAATTTAGCTTTGAATTGATAATATTATAGTGGACTTTATCCCTGGCCTGGTATGCCCCCAGAGTAGGAGAGTTGCTCCGAACTGGGTTAATAATTCTAGTGTATTGTTTATGCTTTTCAGTACTGTTATGTATACCTTGCCATTGTTGTTTATCTGAATTCTGATGTCTCAACATGTCATAGGACATCTGAAGTCTGATATACCAGAATTTTAATAAGGAAGCAAAAGTGAGATCGGGGGTTGTTAATGATATGGAACACACAAATATTCACAAAGAAAGTTGAAGTGTTAAGTGCACATTTCATAGTAGTGGAAGGATTATGGGGTCCAGAGAGGTAGGAAGTATCCATAGTGAATATATATGCTCCATGTGAGGCTATTAGTAAGATAATGTTGTGGAAGAAGCTAGGTGATCTAATAAAATCAAATATAGAGGAAAGGTGGTGTGTGTTGGGCGATTTCAACATAATTAGAGCATAATCAGGAAGCAAAGGTGTTGGAGTGTTCACTTTAAGAGAGGAGTTAGAAGATTTGTAGGAGTTTATCTTAGATTCTAATCTTATTGATTTTCCATTAAGAGGTAGTTGCTTTACTTGGTCGAATCTTGATGGCTCGACAAGAGTCGAATAAATACATTTTTATTATAAAAAAGATGGTTCTAATGGCTATCTTGTTCGCATTGGTGTCTAGAAAGGGTATTTCTAATCATTGTATTGTAATGGCTTGTGAGATATCTTTGAATTGGGGACCGAAACCATTATGTATGTTCAAATGTTGGAGGGAGATAGAAGGTTATCACAAGTTCGTAGAAGAAACATGGAAATCTTTTGAAGCGCAAAGTTGGGTGGATACTTTCTAAAAGAGAAGCTCAAGAGGATCAAGAGGCATACTAAATATTAGAGTAACAATCATGTGGAAAATTTGGATGGAATGATTGAATAAGCTAAAAAGAAGGTCAACAAATTGGAACTAAAAAGTGAAGTAACAGTTATAACCAGGGATGAGATTGCATCTAAAAGAGAGGCGTCAAATCAACTTTTTTACAATTCAAGATTGAAGGCTAGAATTTTATGGAAAAATTCGCGGTTGAAATGGCTAAAAGAATGTAACACTAACTTAAAATTATTTCATTAGTGTGTGGAAAATAGAATAAAAATCAATGAGATCACTTGTAGCGATACTCAAAATGCAAAGTTATCAGGAGTGTGGGAACGAAATTTACGTACACTTTTCAGAGGTGTTCAAAAATAGAAGTCTAGGAATATCGATTATTTGATATTTTG
Source organism: Vicia faba (assembly GCA_948472305.1). Lineage (NCBI taxonomy): Eukaryota > Viridiplantae > Streptophyta > Magnoliopsida > Fabales > Fabaceae > Vicia > Vicia faba. Next base: position 363,085,571 of record OX451740.1, on the reverse strand, counting down.
AATTTAGAAAGTTAGATAAGGAGGATAATGAGGTCCTCACAACCGAGTTCTCAGAGGAGGAGATAAGAAGAGAAATATGGGATTGTGATTTCTCGAAGAGCCCTGGTCTATATGGTATCAATTTTGGGTTCATCAAAGAGTTTTTGGGGTGGTCAAAGATGAATTCATTAGATTCATTGCATAATTTCATTCAAATGGTCAACTTGTGTGGGGAGTTAACATTCATTCATAACTTTAATTCCAAAAGTTGAGAATCTGGTGAAGTTGAATGAGTTTAGACCTATATCGCTAATTGGATGCATGTATAAAGTGATAGCAAAATTGTTGGAAAATAGATTAAAGAAAATTGTTCCCAAGATGATATCAGAAGCTCAATTTTCTTTCTTGGAGGGGCTTCAAATGTTAGATTGTATCTTGATAGAAAATGAGGTATTGGCTGACGCTAAGAGGAAGGGGGAAAGCATTGTTGTTTAAAGCGGAATTTGAAAAGTCACATGACTCAGTGGAATCGAAATTTCTTGATTACATGATGGAAATAATGGTATTTAATGAAAAATGTAAAGCCTAGATATTTGAATGCTTACGAACTATGTCAGTATCTGTGTTGGCACATGGGAGTCCTACAAAAGAATTTTATATGGAAAGAGGGTTGAGGCAAGGGTAACCATTATCTCCTTTCCTGTTTCTGTTAGTGGTAGAAGGCCTCGATGTTATGATGGTCAAAAGTATTCAAGTGAATCTATTCGATGATTATTAGTTTTACAATGGAATTGTGGAGGTGTCCTATATCCAATATATGGATGACACAATATTAATAATGTAAGAGAAGCTGGAAGAATATATGGGCGGTCTAGGCTAATCTTTATATTTTTGATTTGGTATCCAGTTTGGAAGTGAATTTCCATAAGAGTTTGCTAGTTGGTGTTAATATTCATCAATCTTGGTTGGAGGAGGCCGCAAATATTCTAAATTGCACAGTTGGTGTAGCCCTGTTCAAATATTTGGGGCTACCAGTAGGATGTAATCATCAGAGAGAGAGCTTGGAAATCATTGGTGGATATAGTGAGAAGCAGGTTATCTTCTTAGAACAACAACCATTTATCAATAGAGGGTCGAATTATCCTTATGAAGCATGTCCTTTACGCCTTACATGTTGTTGTACCCCAAAATTTGCCCTCTCATTTTTCAAGGCATTTATCACAAGGATTCTCAAGGTTCAAGCTTGCACAAGTACATTGGGATTTTTCCAGTACCAAGATTAAAAAGAAATTGTCAAAAAAGGGGGGCAACATATAAAAAATAATATTTTGACAAATTTTGAGAAAAAACAAGTGTTTTTCATTTCATCTCTTTCGATTGGCCTTTTGGCCTCTTTCGATGCAAGCCTGGCTTGCATCCTCCGACTGGGTGTGGGCCTCTGGCATGCTGGATTGGATTCACAAGGTAGAAATTCTCCTGTAGCCTCCTTCGATTCCAAGGCAAAAGGCTCCATTTTGGCGTCCTTCGATTTGTATTTGTTGCCTCCTGTATGCCCCTTTCGTTTGGGCATCTTTGCAAGCTTGTATGCCTTTTTTGTTTGGGCATCTTTACAAGCCTAGCATTGTCTCTTTCGTTTGGGCATGTGGCCCCTTGTTGCAAGCTTTGTTTGGGCATTTGACCCCCCTTCATGCTTTCTTCGTTTGGGCGTATGAGTCTTTCAGTACAAGGTTTTGGTCAAACCTTTCATTTGGGCATGTGGTTCCCTTTATGTTTGCAGGAAGTTATAAAGCAGGGACCCCCTATGTATACTCCTTCACTTGGCCACTTGGACCTTTGGACAGACAAGCCTTTGACTAGACAAAACCACCTTCACAAGGTTTCGTTTATAACTGTTACCCTTCAAATCAGCATCTTTCGAATCCAACTTTGGGCATCCCATTCGAAGGACATGCTTAATGGTCCATTCGAAGGATTTACAAGCCCACTTTAAGGCATGTTTTTGGTGACCCATCCAAGGGTCACACTTTTGTCTCCTTCGAAGGATGCACAAAAGTGACTCAATCGAAAGGCACTTGTTAGAGGAAAATCAAATAGTATTGCTTGGAGAAGAGTCTGGTCGAAGAAGGGTCAAAACGAAAGGATGATATTTAAAGATTCTTGCTGCCAAGTTCAGGCTTGGCACAATGGCCAAAACTGCTACACAGCAGTCCTGAAACACTGCCCCCTTCTTACACCAAAATAGCATACAAGGAACTGTCTCTCGAAAGCTAAAAGGAACAGGTTAATCAATTTGTTCAAACCTTTTGTTTTCCCTCTAAAAGCTTCAGGAAACCTTGCCTATAAATAAGAGGTTCCAACACATGTTTGAGGAGGACTTTTTGGGCCAGAGGAACGAATCTTCAAATTTCTCAAACACCATAAAGCTCTCAAACACTTAAACACTTGTGAAAACACAAACCCATAATCGAAACTCCTATCCCCTTTAAATCTGAAGCCTCCCTGTACCTTGTCACCCTTCGAATCCAGCAGGAAGAACCCCATATTGGTTCTTCTCTTTCGAATCCAGTATCAAAATCCTAACCCCTGGCCCCTCCCTTCAAATCCAGAAGCATTCAAGGTAACCACTCAAGGACCAGTACACATTCCAGCTTCAGGCAAGGTAAGTCCTTCTTACCCTTGAACCCTTCGTTTCAGGTATAACATGTAAATAAGCTTTCCTTTCGTTTCAAACATGTACATAGTATTTGCTTCCTTTTTGTTTACACCCTTTTAATATGTTTTATGGTTAACAACCTTCTTGCTCTTTGCTCCTTGTATATTTTAAACATGCTTTAAGAACTAATCTGACCCCAAGGTGATGCTAGCATGGCCTTAGGCCATGTTGCTATTCAAAACTTAAGCGAAAGAAACAGGAAACAGGAAGTAGGAAACAAAGCTTCTGGCTTTCACACCAACCTCCAGGACAAACGAAAGAGGTAGCCAGAAGGCACACCATGCTGATTTCCAGGCCCAGACGAAAGGAACTCCTTCACTGCTTTCAACCCCCAGACAAATGAGGCAGAAAGGCAGATTGCATCTTGCACTGGTTCCAGGCCCAGACGAAAGGCACTCCCTCACTGCTTTCAACCCCAGTCGAAGGAGGCAGAAAGGTAGGTTGTATCTTGCACTGGTTCCAGGCCAAATCGAAAGGCACAACATGCTGACCCCCAGGCCTCAGTCGAAAGCCACACCTTCACCCCTTTCAGGCCAAATCGAAGAGAGCCAGAAAGTGCCTAATTGAAGGGTTTTCTGCCTTAATCGAAAGACCCTCATTTTATTGCTTTTATTTTATTTTTGCCTTTATATTTTCATGCAACTAAATATGGTTGTAATAGTGTAGGATTTTTATCTTTCTGCATTTCATTACTTTTGTATGCTTTCAAGTAAAATAGGATATGTATGGCAAGATAAAAACAACAAGTAGACAACCCCTAATCAAAGACTAAATGCGTACAAATAAAACACACTATTCACACATGCACCCTTAGGGTAATCTCACTTGTTGCCTCAGAAAAATAGTCATGCCCCTCGAATATGGGAGTTTTAGCAAAGACCCTCGATAAAAGATCGTAGTCCCTCGATGACCCTCAATGTTGCCTTCGATAAATGATCTAGTCCCTAAACGACATTTCTAAAACGTCCCATAGGTTGCCTTCTATGACTATACAAACGTCCCACGGCCGTCCCTTCATATCCAATGATAGGGCTTCTTACCAAATCAATGGTAAGATAACAACATCTAAAGGAGGAGGAAAAGAACATTTAATACCTTTTGAGTAGGTAGGTTACTCCTAGTTGCTCGCTTGCTCATAACGAAAACATTTTATACTCCAACACTTTCACTTTGATACATTTTCAAAAGACAAACACTTTGTACGCGTTCTTATAGAAACGAGAACCATTACAAAGACACCTTTTCAAAATAATTTTCAAAAAACACATCCCACAAACACCTTTTTGAGCTATCTTCAAAACAACACTTTGTACGCATTCTTAAAGAAACAAGAACCATTACAAAGATGCTTTTCAAAATACTTTCAAAGCTCACACCACAAGCACATTTTCAAATAAAAGAAAGTGATCCAGCAAGAAACTAAGACCCCGTAGATAACTATGGATGGAAAGGGTGCTAATACCTTCCCTTTTCATAACCTACCCCCCGAACTCAAGAAATAATCTCAAAAGGTATTTCCTGTTATTTTCAACCTTTCCTTATTGGATAAAAGAAAAGTCGGTGGTGACTCTTGCTATCCGCAACAATTGCGATCAAACACAAACAACTCAAGTTAGTTCTCCCACTGTGTTACACATGTATATTACCATTCTTTCTTCAAAGCTCCATTAGCTATTATCTCTAAACTAAAATCTTTCTTTAAAAAATTCTTATGGGTTGGGGGAGTGGATAGGAGGAAAGTTTATTGGGTTAAATGGGATAAGGTTTGTCGGGATAAGAAAGAATGAGTGTTGAGGATAAAAAACATAAAGGCGTTCAACTTAGCCTGTTAGGAAAATGGAAATGGAGGATACTTAATGAAAAAGACAAATTGTGGGTTAAAATTTTAGAATGCAAGTACCATGAGGGTGGGAGTTAGGTGGGCAGGGTCGGTAGATATAGCTCAATGTGGTGGAAATATGTCCAGGCTATAGATAAGGGGAGGGAGCCTCAAGACAATTTGGTTTAAGGAGAATTTATCTAGAGAGATTGGAGACATAGTTGAATCTTTGTTTTGGGAGGATCCTTGGATCACATATGTGAGGTGAGGTGACAGATGATAATCAGTTGGTTTGGGGTTGTTGTTTCTTTGAATAAGTTTTACTGAGTTTTTTGGTTGTTATTGTGTCCTTGTTGTTTTATATAGGTTTCAGTTTGACGGGAAGATTGGTGGCGGGGAGTTTTTGTTGTAGTGTTGTTTGGTCGGATTGGTCATCACTAGTTTTTGAGATCTAGTTTTCAGAATTGCTCACAGTAGAGGTGAGACAGTTCTAAGTCTGAGACTTGTTTCATTAGCTTCTTTGATTCATCGATGTTTTCGCGTGTCTAGGTTATTCTGCACATGCTGCTATTATTTTTAATTAAGCTTTGTTACATGTCTTTTGGAGTGGTGAAATTGTTTTGGTGTCTGACTTGTAATTTCCTATTTTTATGCTCTTGTATTGGTGGCTTTTTTTGGTCTTTTCTGGCTTTGTTTTAGGATGTTTTGACTTATAGTTCCAACTCTATAGAAGTAGTGATTTTTTCTCCACTGCGAGCAGTTGTTTGTTTCCTTGCATTTTGATGGCAGGTGTTCGGTAGCAGGCATTCTTGTTCCTGTGGAATCACTTATGCCTTTTGATTAATAAAGATTTACTTTTGGCTTTGAAAAAAAATAACTTTACAGAGAATTTTTTATAAATATCTAATCCCCAATTTCACTTTGATTATCTTGAACCATAAATTGATTTGGGTGTTGGAGTATTAATCATACAAATACTCTCTTTGGTCCACCGCACTAGAGATTAGCAACATTGATTCAATATCAATGTCTTCGATTCAAGAAGCATTACAATCACAACCTCTAATCTAAAGTGTCGCAGTATTGAATCACTTAAAAAACTTCGCTCCACTATAATTTCTAAAATCTCATTCATTTATGGTTCCACAACAAAACAATATGTATTATTGAGTTCATAGCTTGTGGAGTGAGACTAATTATTTCTCCAAATTCACATTTCCATCAATTTTATAAGTAGAGTTTATTGGAGTCAAAATGAATGTTCATTCAAAATCAAACTTTTAATTTGATATTTATAATTGGAATCTATAAATTCAATTTTTTTTTTCAAATAACCACTTTTTTCAAAAAAAATTCCCAAATAACCACTTTTTTCAAAAAATTTACCAAAATGACCACTTTTCAAACAAAACAATTTCGCCATACAGAGGAGTAGCCACTATATGTGGCGCATGCATTCATTTTTAAGAGGAGACGCCACACTACATGGCTTTTCCTCCTCTGTAAAGCCATGCAGTGTGGCACATGCATGTATTCCAGAGAGGAGGCGCCACCCTCATTGGCTTGACAGTGTTATTGCAATTTTTTTAAATAAAATAAAAGTAACTAAAAATATTTTATATTAATATTTAATATTACACAACGCATGGATACATTTTTTTTGGACGTCCCCTCAACCTAAGCGGGTCCCAGTATGACATAAACGATCGCGCCTTTACCTCGCCCCTTGTCTCACTCCTCTCTGTTGATTTTCTTGAGGTGTTTGTGGTCTGTTCTGACTCGCTTGATTATGAGGTGCTTGATGTGATGGTCCTGGTACATTAGGATCATACATCTCATCGATCATTTTACCCTAATGTGTTGTGCTTCCAAAGAGATCGGTGCCCATGTTATTGAAGTTTAGTCTTGTTGGTTGGGATATGTGTGGGTGGTGGGGTGGTTGATAGTATTGGGATGTTGAGTCGTGATGGAAACGAAGCAACGATTCTTGTGGTGTATGAAATCCTTATGCTGGTTGGGTACTTCGATGGTGTGATGTTTGACTGTATGTAGGTTGGGTGGTATGGTAGGAAGGAGATGTACCATATGTGTCTTGGGTATTATGGTAGGATAAGGATGGTGCATATTGTTGGTGGTGGGTCGAGTCATGCTCTTGGTATTGTGTTTGTGTGTGTGGCATGAATTGATGATGGGTTTGGTTGAATGAAGTGGTCTATAGTTGTTGGATTTGAGTGGGTTGACATTGTGGTTGGGTTTGGTATTGTTGAGGGGTTTGTTGTTGGGTTTGGTATTGTTGAGGGGTTGGTTGTTGGGGTTGTTGTTGGGCGTATGTTGCAGCTCTTTGTCGTGGGTCGATCAAATAAGTCTCTTGAGACAGAAACAAATTTGTGGAAACCGATGTGTACCATCTCAAATATTGGAGCATAGGTTTTAAGTCATCTTGCAAGATCAGCTCCCTTAGGACCAATTCACGTCTATGCCTCCATTGACGACATTGATTTTTAACAAAGTCTCTCAAATCGTTAACTCTGAGTAGATGCCATTGGCCCAAACATGTTGGGGGGTCGGGGATACCCTATTGCATGCCAAACTGTAGTTTCACATGATCACTGTGGTGCATCTCCACAGTAGTGAACCTGATGAGTGTTGTTTTTGCAGTCCAGACTTCAGCATCAGGAGGGTTAATCTCATGGTCGAGATCCTTATACGGCCTCCATACAAACTGTAGAGTAAAAAAAGTTATATAAAATATTAAACTTAATTAAACTATTGAATGAGTTGTATAAAATATGTAAGTTTAATACCTCTCCGGGTCCAACATGATCAATAAGATTTCTGTAGACTACTATTGTGTTTCTAAGGGATTTGTTGTAATTCATCCCAGGAACAGACCACCTACATAGAAAAAAATGGGTAATAAATTAATACACTACATGTCTCGGTATATAATAAGTAAAATTTATGGTTTTGTAATCTTACTTTGTAGCAAAGGGGAAGACGAACGGCCTTGTGTTGCGGGGGGCGAGTGTCGGCATTCTCGACCAGCACCATGTCTAGAGCAAAAAGGCGTAAGAATAGAAAGAACAACTACTGTTCGATGCATTTTTACACAAGGAACTATACAGATGGGCCAAAATAGCTTAACCCCAACTATATGTGTTTATTTTATCAAATTGTCTTAACAAGGGTAAATACATGATATTAACAGTATTACCCGTTGTTTCAGGAAATAAAAAATGGCCAAATAATATCATTATGTAACACTGAGCTTTCACAATTTTTTCTTGCTCGGTAGAGTTTTCGGTTATTACGAGACTACTATGATATTCTCTAAGAAGACAAAGATCAATACCTTATCCTCTTGACCCTTGTTCAAATAAAGATACTCCCAAAAGTTCCTCGCATATGGCATTATCTTGGTTGACTCAGCCATTGACAGCCTTACCATCGATCGGTAGACCGAATAACATGTACACGTCTTCTAGTGTGACTGTACATTCACCACATGGAAGATGAAAGGTGTGAGTTTCGGGTCTCCATCTCTCCACTAATGCGAGAATAATTTTATAGTCAACATGGTAATTGACTATGTTGAGTAACAGACTAAAACTGGCATGTCGTAAGTGCGGTTCAATTTGAACGTCGTAAGGGACATACTCATGGACACGATAATGAAATCTTTTAACACCCTATTAAAACATGAATTACGTATAAGAAATATAAGATTTACGTATAATAATCATAAGAAATAAGTAACAAAAAATTGTCGGTAAAAAATAGGTATTAAGGAAAATACACTTACAAAGGTTTCAATGTTGTTCGGAGTTCCTATATGTTTATCACCCATTGTCAAGAGAGACATTTTTTCTTGATTACTCTTGTGTTGTTGTTGATACTTCAAGAAAGAAATAGTGTATGAGTTATGATAGTGATGATAATATTGGATGAATGTTACATGTATTTATAGGAAAATCTTGAAGAACACTTTGCATGCAAGTTATACACATAGGCGCCACACTAGGTGGCGCATGCTCTTCCTTAATGCACATAGGTGCCACACTAGGTGGCATATGCTCTCCTTGATGCACATAGGCGCCATTCAACATGGCTTGTTGCTTTTTGCATGCACGCAAACCTGCAGCATGGCAGGGATCAGATGGCATGCATGCAATTTTTGTTGTTTAATGACAAGCCACCCTAGGTGGCGCATGCATGCAAAAAGAGGAGGATAAGCCACCCTAGGTGGCGCATGCATGAGAAAATAGGAGGATAAGCCACCCTAGGTGGCTCATGCATGAGAAAATAGGAGGATAAGTCACCCTAGGTGGCGCATGCATGCAGAATATCAGTCTATTTAATCGTTTGTGTAGGTTGCATTACTAGTATACATCCATAACTCACAAAAAAACATACCTCAACAACATGGATCATTCACAAAATTATACTATTGGCGCCCATATTAACGGTGAGACGTTCAACTGCGATAACTTAGGTTTTAATTTCCATAATACTGATTTTATCCGCTTTCGAATAAACAAGAAATTAGGTTTTGCATGCTTCAAAGATAGAGTAGAATCCAAATTGCAGTGTGGTCCAGTATACCAAATTCTTTACAAGTCCCCATTTCTATTTAACAACAACCAAGTCAAACTTTATCAACTTAAGGTGCGCGACTATGATGGTGTTCGAAACATGTTTCAAACTCATGAACAATCCGGGTCCGATGAGATTGAGTTGTATGTTTTATTACAACAACCAGGTCAATCTCAGGTGGTAGATCCTTCTCAAGATTTTGAAGAAGAGGATGAATCTGACAAGGACAACCATCCCGAAGTCGATGTTATTAACCAAGAAGAAGAAGATGATGAGGCAATGATTGATTTTATGGTCAATGATGACGCTGCAAATCAAGAGCATTAATTTGTACCTGCAAGTCATGCATACGACCCTCTGTTTCACATGACGAACTTGAACTTGGGGGAAGATGAACCAGACTCAGATATCTTTCACAATCCTTATATGCAGACTGAAGGGGCCTTGAAAGTTGGAGACAAATTTAAAACAAAAGAAGAGTGTCTTAGAGCTATAAAAAATACCACATGAAAATTTTAGCTGACTTCACTGTAGATAAAAATAATTCAGGGAGGTATGTTATTTTATGTCGTCAAAAACCAATTTTCCCTTTTCGGTTAACTGCATCTTACAGGAAGATAAGTGATTCACGAGAAATAGGTTCCATTGATCCACTACACACTTGCATCACCACCGTTCCGACACAGGATCATCAGAAACTTAGTTCTCAACTAATATGTCAAGAAATCTTGCCTCTTATTAGCAAGGATCCATCATTAAAGATGAGTACAATTATTTCTCATATCACTACGAGATTCAATTATACTCCTTCTTACATGAAGGCATGGATCGGGAGGACTAAGGCAGTTGAACTTGTGTACGGTAATTAGGAGGAATCATACAAAGAACTTCCAAGATTTTTGGTGGCACTCAAATAATATGCTCTGGGAACTTTTATAATTTTGGAGACACTTTCGGCTTTTACCCCAGACAGAACTCGTGTTAGTGGAAATGAAATATTTCATCGATTATTTTGGGTGTTTGAACCATGCATCAAGGGTTTTGCATTTTGCAAACCTATTATACATATTGATGGAACTTGGTTATACGGGAAGTATAAAGGAACATTACTCATGGCAGTGGCACAAGATGGGAACAATAATGTTTTTCCGATTGCCTTCGCTCTAGTTGAAGGTGAGACAGGTGGTGCATGGAATTTCTTTCTGAAGTATCTCTGATTACACGTTGATCCTCAACCCAACCTTTGTTTGATTTCAGACAGACATCCATCGATTGTGAGTGCATAAAATAACCCTGATAACGGTTGGCAGGATCCCCCTTCGACACATGTCTATTGCATTAGACATATCACACAAAACTTCATGCTCCATATCAAAGACAAGACACTTCTAAAGAAAGTTATTAATGCAGGGTATGCCTTAACAGAACCGTCATTCTGATACTATCACGAAGAAATTTGGTTGGTAAACTCAGAAGCATTAAGGTGGATCGATAACATTCCAGTGGAGAAGTGGACTCGGGCATTTGACAATTGTCAATAATGGGGCCACATGACAACAAATCTGGTGGAATCATTGAACTCTGTATTCAAAGGCATCTGAAACCTACCAATTACTTATTTGGTTAGAGCAACATATTTCAGGATGGGGTTATTATTTGACACAAGAAGTTCAAAATTGAGGGCAGTGTTACAATCAGGGAAGTTATTCAGTGAATGCACGATGAAAACATTTAACGAGGAGGATGCGAAAGCAAACACCCATAGTTTCACCGTGTTTGACCGTATTAAAGGTTGGTTCAGTGTACAAGAGACAATGGATCATAATGAGGGTAGGCCAAGGGGATATTATTGAGTCGAACTAGATAGAGGTTGGTGTGATTGCGGAAAGTTTCAAGTATTTCGCATGCCTTGCTCTCATGTCATAGCGGCATGTTCGCATGTTCGCTTGGACCCAATACAACATATATCCCCCGTGTACACGGTAAAGAGCGTTTTAAATGTGTACATCAATACCTTCTCCGTGTTGGCAAAGGGGGATTATTGGCCTGCTTATCAAGGGGACATTGTTTGGCACAATGAACAAATGCGACGGAAGAAAAAGGGGCACCCGAAAATCACTCGTATTAGAACTGAAATGGATACGGCCAACAAAATGATAAGATTATGCAGTACATATCGTCTTCCTGGACACAATCGGAAAAACTTTCCGAATATTGGGTCTAGCTCTGCAACCTAACTTTTTTATAGCAAACTTTCTAGAGTGTTTAATTTGTTGTACACAATATATTTCAATTTAAATTCGAGTTATCATTTCGTGTTCAATTTATCATTCGATTATAACAACTTTCATATCATGACACAAAAAATTACAACACCACATACTCAGGACAACAATAGAACAACATGATAAACAGACAAAACAACTAAAGATATCATAATATCTAAGAGATAAAGACCATCAACATAATATCCTCTGGTCCGAGCATCATCATCATGACATCAGCGTCACATCTCACCTTTTTCCATGACCGGTTTACACCGTTTTCGTTCCTCACTGTGATGTGCCTTTCTATTTTTCTGATTTGTTCACCTTCAGGAATGTCTTCTTCCAACTAGCGAATCAAGTGCCTCTGAAAATGCTCGAACGCCTGCGTGTTTCAGAGTTTGATCTTCACCGGAGGCTTTGCCGCCGAAAAAATAACATGCGCATCTATTTTGATCAGTGAAAACTTTGGCAAGGGAGTTGAAGACATTTTCTAAGATTTATGTAACAAATGGTGTGAAAAAAATGAAGAGGATGGGTGGTTGCATTTTTAGAAAATGCAATAACACTGTCAAGTCAAGGAGGGTGGCGCCTCCTCTTAAAAATGAATGCATGCGGCACACAGAGTGACTACTCCTCTGTGTGACAAAAAATTTTTGTTTGAAAAGTGATCATTTAGATAAAAAATTTGAAAAAGTGGTTATTTGAGAAAAAAATAATTATTTATAAAAAAATTCTATAAATTCGCTTTGTAGTTGGTAACTATACACACATAAATGCAGAGAGAAAAAAAGGTAATTATACATTATCAATAGTGTATAATATGGATAGTAACTTGTATGAGAAGTTGTAAGAATTATTATAACAAACAAATGTCAAGTTACAAAAATCAAATATTTAAGAATATATATATATATATATATATATATATATATATATATATATATATATATATATATATATATATATATATATATATATATATATATATATATATATATATATATATATATATATATATATATATATATATATATATATATATATATATATATATATATATGGACATATTTAGTGAAAAAGAACATCCTTATATGAAAGTGAGATGATTGATTTTAAGTCCTTTGATTAAAATGAATGATATAGATTAACACATATAATATCTGATTCACGTGACTTTTTTTTTCTTAGTGTCTTCTGGTTTACTCACCATTAGACACTCATTCTTTATCTCTTTGTTTCCTCTCTTTTTTTCTCCGTCATACTTGTACCCTAATATTCATTCTGATATTCATTCATGTGAAACTATATTTTTAAATGAGTTTCACACACAAGTGATATTTAACTTTGCAATGTGCTTGTTTTAATGCTTACGAGTTGAAATACTAACATTTTGTCAGATTCTTAGAGATCCATATCAATTCATTTTTTATGTATAACTAATCCACCATTCTTATGTGATTTGAAAATAATAACGCTTTAACCATTAAAAAAAAGAAGAAGAAAGTTATTTAAGATTCCAAATCTTGTTAAACAATGAATATCAAAAAAGCTAATTAAGTTAACCTCAAATTTATCAATCTTGTCCTTAAGGACAGTTTTTATATGATTTATGAGTTTACTTTATAAAAAATATCAAAAACAGAAGAAACAATAACAAAATGAGTAATTTTTTGTTTCTTACCAACTGGAAAATTGAAATCTCTAACAGATTCATCGCATTAACTAATTTTATTGAGGGTAAGTGTTGAACCCCAAAATTTTCCCTCTCTTTTCTCAAGACATTTCTCACAAGATCTTCAAATAACTTAAGCTTGCACAAAAGTTGATTAGGTCAAGACATTTCCTCAACATTGATGCCTCAAATTAGGGTTTGAGTTTTCACAAGGACAATTGGAATTTCAATGCCTCAAATGACGTTCATGGATCATTATGGACCCTCAAGATTTCCCATGCCAAGTTTCAAGTTTTGGATCACAAAATTACTCAGTCAATGGATCAGATGACCTAAAATCAATTGTATTGGGTAAAAAGTCAATTGTGGTCAACCTACTGTCAAATTTCAAGATTTTAGACCAATATCAACATTTTGAATTCATATTTATCATTTGATCAAGTTTGGACCATAACTCCCCAAGAAAATTGTTCAAATAACCAAAAGGGAAAAATGGTCAAAATTAGGATTTTGATTGAGAATGGCTAATCTTTGACTTTTGACTTAATACGTGAATTATTAGTTTGAAACGTGATCTCAAGGATTATAATGCATCATTTTTACCTAATTTCATATCTCAATTCACTTCTCAAGATCAATTGATTGATAGTTGAAATTTTGTCAACTGATGAAAAAAGCAATTGTACAGCAAAAAGTCAAACTTTGATTTTTTTTGGTCAAGATTGAGTTTCAAAGATCACAATTCATCAAGACATGTAAAAAATATGAAGATTGATCATCAAGAAATCAAGAAAGTCAAAAGTCTGTGAAAAAATTCAAACTTTTAAAGACTTAGAATTTTTCTAAGTGTTTTTAAGTCTTATTTTTTCATGACATCATGCCAACTTTTCACCAAGATGCAGGATGATTCAAAGAAAATTTTCAACATGAAAGTTGTAGATCTTGATAATATATACACATTTTTTTTACTGATAAAGTCTTATAAATTCTTGGATCTTGAGTTATAAATTCACAAATTCATGCACCTTTTCTTAAAACACTTAGTGAAAATTTGACCTAGTTTAGGCAGATTTTTTACCTAACTTCATGGCAATTTTTTATATAGTTCCAAATTGATTCTTCAAAAATGGCCAATATGAAAGTTATAAAGGATGTTAAAAGCTTTTTAAAATATCCAATAACTCATTGAGATCATTCTTTATCAAAGAGAATTGAAGAGATGAAGTTAGGGTTTAAAACTTGAATTACAAGTCAATTTTGTGATGAACACATAATCAAATCTCAAACCATGTTGTATAATCTTTGCTTTCCAGGCCTCAAACTTGTGTTTCACTCCATAATTAATGGTTTACAAAATTTATTGAGCCATTATCTAATTTATTCAAGCATTATCCAAACCAAATTGCCATTAATGGAAGAAAGTTCATACTTCTATTTTGGAAAAGTGACTTTAATCACAAAGTCCACTCTCCTTGAGCTTTGTAGTTGTTCCTTATGCACACACTAAGTCTATAAGCTCAAAAGAAGTATGTTTAAAGTGCTCAACCATACTATCTTGCCTTGAAACCATGTTTGTCCATGTTACTTAAAAAACAAGTCAAAATCCAGAAACATGTGATTTTGTACTTCTGACTTCTACAAGTCTCCAAACCTTTTCCTATATGTTAAGACACTCTTATGCAACTTGAGACATGAAATTACAAGCCCTCAAGCACCCTCACTCTCCCTCAAACAAGAAATTGCAACACAAGCACAAAAACTTGTCATTTCTGACTTTGAAACTCAATCTTCAAATCCACTCGTGCATTTTCACTTCTAATCCACCATAAAGCTTTTAATACACATATAGAGGTTATCTCAATCCCTGTTTTCCAACTGTAACACCATCTTCTTCATCTTTCATAACCAAAAACAAAGCATTGCAGTTGGACTTCTCCAAACCTTTTCAGCCATTCTCAACTCAAGCTAAGCATTGCTTTAGCTTCCCAAAGATTCAAGGAAGCTAACCAGATCATTGCAACACCTTGAAAGCTGCTCAAATTCAAAACACGATCTTCATCTGCAAGGTGAGTTTTCTGAACTTTTATCTCTCCATACAAGCATCATTTGATTCTGGTTTGTGAAGATAAAATATAGATATCATAGCCCTGAAACTGACCATGTCCTTGGAATTCATTTATATTGTCTGAGAAGTGTGAATTTTAGTCTTGAACTTTTTGAAATATTTAGATCAAAATTTGGTACCAATAAAATTCGTGTTCATATTTGAGAGTTAGGTTAATTAGTTTACATATTTGGAATCATGGTTAAATTTCTAACAAGTTTGATGTTTGCACTTTTGAGAATGATTGAGAATTGAGCAAGTTACAAGATTCAAAAATATTGGTCATGGAAGCTGGCGCGAGGAAGAAGATGACACAAGCCTAGGATGGGTTTTCAAATATATATTTATGGTTTTATTTATATCACTGGATGTATAGCCACCCCAGTGGTAGAGAGCGTGCGCTTATGACCTTTGTGACCTGGGTTCGAGCCCCAGTGCCACATTTTGCTATTTTTCATTACATTTTCTGACTTTTTTTGTTTGCTAGACGCGCTGGGCTTCTTCACTTTGGGCCGTTCATTTTTTTTACTCCCTTTCACCCCCTGAATGCTTAATGATATGTAGCCCAACATCATATTTTTCTTATTTTTGTTTTTATTTTCTGATTCTACAAAAACACCTTTGGACCTAAAGTCAAACATAAAAACAGTTTTTACACACTTACACCCCAAATCATTTTCACACCCTCCTGACTTTTTTATATTTTTATTTTATTTTATTTTATATTTTATATTTTTATTATTATTTATATTATTATTATTATCATTATTTTATTAATAAAAAATAATATATAAAAATATTTTATATTTATTATTTGTATATTTAGTATATTTTTATCTTATTTCTTCTAAAAAACAAAAGGACAAAAATATTTTCCTAACAAATTTGATTTCTTTTCTTAAATTTAATTAAATCATCTTAGACTTATGTTTCATTTTAATTTTTTCTTTTAAATAATTTAGAATTTAGGAATTTAATTAATTTTTCTATTTACTTTAGTTTGTTTAATTAAATTATAACCCTTTCACAAAAACCCTAAAAAGATTGTTTTCTTATTTAATTTATTTTCTTTTTTCTATTTAATTTAGGTTTAGTTCTTGTTAAATTAAATTAGATTAGAAAATTATTTTCTTTCTTTAATTAAGTTAACCTCTTTTCATAAAAAAAAACTCAAACAAAACAATTTCCTCTATCTTTGTACATTTATCTTACATTCTTGTACATTTTATTCTTGCAATACTCAATATGGTTGTAATAGTAAATTAGGATTTATTTACTTGTCATCCCCCATTTGTAAATTCGTACCCCTATCCCCAATGATGTAATAGTGTAGAATTTTACATTTCCGTAATTTATCGCTTTCAATATAAATGCTAGTAATTAGGGTTTGTATGGCAAGACTAAAATCAATCAAGTAGGAAACCCTAATCCAAAGAGAAAATGCATGAAATCAAAACACTTTGCACACCTGCACCTCTAGGGTTAACCCACACTTGTTGCCTTAGAATAAACAGTCATTTCCCTAGAACGTGGGATACTTTAGCAATGACCCTCGAATACAAGACCGTAGTCCCTCGATGACCCTTCGATGTTACCTCCGGTAAACGATCTTAGACCCTCACAACAAATTGCTAAGGTATCCTACAATGTTACCTTCTATGACTGTATGATGACCCACACCCATCCATTCACATCCAATGATATGGTTACTTACTAACTAATGATAAGATAACAATATCTAAAGGAGGAGGAAATGAACAAAGACTTTTTGAGTTGGTAGAAAGTTCGTAGTTGCTTGCTCACAATATTTCAAAACATCTTTCAAAATACACCAACACTTTCAAATGAAATATTTTCAAAAGTCAACACTTTGTATGCATTCTTATAGAGACGAGAATCATTATAAAGTTTGCCTAAACGATAGAACTTTTCAAAAATACTTTAAAAAAACAATCACAAACACATTTCAAGCAAATAATTTTCAAAGTGAGCTAGAAACTAAGAGCGCGTAGATAACTACGGATGAAAAGGGTGCTAACACCTTCCCTTTTCATAACCTACCCCCTGAACTCAAGAAAATTCTCAAAAGGTCTTTCATGTTCTTTTCACCCTTTCCTTTATTTGACAAAAGGAAAGTCGATGGCGACTCTTGCTATCCGCAACAATTGCGATAAAACACAAAACACCCAAGTCAGTTCTCCCACCGTATTACAGAAATGACGACTCTGCTGGGGAATTTTAAAAGTGGGGTTACCTTAGAAACTAGATCACATTTAAATACTTTCATTGTTTGACTTGCTTGCTTTACATTTTTTGAGTCCTTGTTTGGGTTTTGTATTGATCCTCTACCCAGATCTGGGAACATCATTAGGTAAGTAGCAAAGATTGTGGAGATTGTACGGTGTAAAACGATACGGTTCAAACAATAGCTACGTTAGTGTGACACATTTATGGGTACTGGTAACCCTTATGGAGAATTAAGGAGAATACGGGGCCGCTGTGTGGTGTCATGAATCACTAACTAACCTTAGAACCTTTTGTTGAACAACTTGGCCATTAGGAAGTTTTGAGATAGCTGGCTTTGGTGTAGTCCAAAGTTGGTTGATACTCGATACTACGCTCATTGAGATCAGACTTTTGGGATATTTCGGTCGCTAATAAAGAGGCTTGCGCTGAAATAATTTCCAATGAAGAAAGATCAATGATATTGAGATCCCCTAGAACCCGTTTACTTTCTAGGACAGGTTAAACGAACTAAACTTCAAGAGGGTACTTACCTATGAAACCTCATGCAAGCCTAAACCCAAGGATTTTTTTGCTTTGCTTGTATCTGTTTTATTGTACATAACATCATGACATCATACCATGGCATTTTGCACTAACCATTTCAAGGACTTTTGGGATTTACCTTTGTGTTGTTTTGTGGGACATGGCTTCCATGCGAAGAAATACCATCCAAATCAACCTTGTGAAAGTGCCTCCTCAACTCAAAGGGTTAGCGTCAAGAGTTCCAAATGATTCTCTGTTCACCAAGAAGTATGGTCGTCTCATTAACTTGGTTACCCAAAACATTGAGGAAGACATGGTACATGTGTTTTTCTAATTCTTTGACCCTAAAAACCATTGCTTTACATTTCCTGATTACCAATTAGTGCCTACCATGGAAGAGTTTTCTCAGTTATTGGGAGTGCCTATTCTTGATCAACTACCCTTCATCGGTATTGAGAAAGACCCAAGACCTGAGGAGATTGCTCAAGCTTTACATTTGCAAAGGTCTGACGTTGTGGCAAATTGGGAAACAAGAAGTGGTGTTAAGGGTTTTCTAGCCAAATTTCTGGTTGAGGAGGCTCCAATCTTTTGGGATGCTCTGGATTTGCAAGATTTTGAAGAGGTTTTGGCTCTTCTAATATATGGGATGGTACTATTTACTAACCCGGACCAACTCATAGATGTGAATGTGGTCAAAGTTTTTCTATCTCGTAACCCAGTGCCTACCTTACTAGGAGACATTTTGCACTCTCTTCACACTCGCACCATGAAGAGAAGGGGAATTCTTATGTGTTGCACTCCTTTGTTGGATAGGTGGTTTATTTTGCACTTTCCTCGATCTATTCTGAAGAATGAGCAAGGCATGAGATGGTACAATAGGTTGATGTCCCTCTCGCATTCAGATATTCATTGGTGTTCTCGATATTTGGAGGATGTTACCATCATTAATCATTGTGGGGAATTCCCTAATGTCCCCCTCTTTGGAATTAGAGGATGTAACGCCTGTAATTTAATTAATTATTTAATTAAATTATTTTTGGAATAATAGTGAAGAAGTGTTATTAAATTGGATTTATTTTATTAAGTGGAGAAATAATAATATATTTGCGGTATTATATTATTATGCGAAATAATGTTAGAAGCTAATATTATTTAATGTGGGCCTATATGGTGTGAGTGGAAGTAATAAGGGGGTGTAGGTTTTGAGCCCAATAAGGAATAATATAATAATATTAGGTTATTTTATTATTTGTTGTTAGAATAGAAGGAAGAAGCAGTAAGAAGAGAAATAAGGATTGTGAAGAACGTGAAGCTGTTGGAAAATAGAAGGAGACGGCAAGAACAAAGATTCAACCCGGAAATTGTAGAGCGACCTTCGATCCAAGGTAAGGGTGGGGTTCTGGCTTTATAATTGGGTTCATGATGTTTGATATATGGGGTTAGAGGATTGCTGTTTTTGTTATTGAATTGAATGGTGTATGATGATTATTGATGAATTCTCGATGGATAAATGATGTTATGATGTTGTGTAATCAATGTAGTATTGTAAGTTAATGTTAAGTGATGAATTATCATGGTTATGATAAGGTTTTTAGGGCTGCAGTATAATTCCCGTAGTGAATTACAGTAGAAAACGCAGAAAATTATACAGAAAATCGCAGGATGCATCGACCTCAAATCGGATGAGTCGATGCAAGGAGGCTGTTAGACTCAGGATGAGTCGATGCATGGAGGGTTTGTGTCTATGCATGTTCGTTGCAAGACTCAGGATGAGTCGATGCATGCAGGGCTTGCGTCGATACATGTTTGTTGCAGGACTCGGGATTAGTCGATCGGTAAGGTGCATGTGTCGATACATGCTGTATTGAAAACTAGAATGAGTCGATCCATAAGAAGGATGTGTCGACTCATAGTATACAGATGAAGCAGGATGTGTCGATCCATAGTGTTTCGTGTCGATACATAAGGTCTGATTTTTGACAGAATTGACTTCTAATTGTTGTAACTTGAGTTTTAGGATGCTGTTTGAGATGTCGTTCGAAGTGTTGATTAGCTAACGCGATGAACTATATTCTAGATGATTTAAATGATGATTGAGAGGTGTAATTCCAGTAACCAATTTAGGATTTAGAATTAATTCCCGTAGATGACCGTTATGCTGGATTTTGGACATAATGATAAATATGAGATGTTAGAGACTGCTGTTAGAAATATGACAGTAGGATTAATGACAGAAACAAAGTAGAACTGCAGAATAACAGTATGGCTTACTGTATTATTAATATACAGCTGAGTTATTAGTAAGATGTGGTTATTAAAGTTGTGTTTGATAATTATGATGAACCAATGGCGTTTGATAAATAAACGATGTTTAATAAATTATTTTGAGATGTTGTTATTTTGAGATGATTGAGATGTTGTTATTTTGAGATGATTGAGATGTTGTTGTTCTGAGATGTTTATGAGTTGTTGTTCTGAGATGTTGTTCTGATATGATTTAGATGTTGTTGTTTGAGATGACTGAGATGTTGTCGTTTTGAGATGATTGAGATGTTGTTGTTTTGAGATGTGTTTTGAGATGTTGTTAACTGAGTGTGTTATTACATTCATGGCATACATTGCATTTTTGAGATGGAGCTGATGCTCGTTTAGATGGCCTGGATAGGCAAATTTTGATATGAAGGCTATGCCTTGTTGATGCCTCTATTAATTGGTAGATTAGATTTTGAGTTGAGAGTTCTGCTCCAATGCTACCACATGCATTTGCATAGTTTTGAGTCGCATCATATGAATGAATAATGAGATGTATTTTATGTTGATGAATAAGTATATATGCTGTAATTATTGTTGATTATGAGATGAGAAATGGTGATATTATTGATCTAATTTAATATATTAATTATCATGCGCTTTATTATATTGTTAGATATCTCACCCTTTTTGTTTGAATGTTGCCTCTATGTTGGTAACGTGCAGGTAATCGAGAGTGAAGGCCATATACCTTCAATAGATCGAGTCGGTGTCATTGCTCTGATATGTAACACTCGGGGGGATGAACGCTTGTTGATTTTTGATTGCTGATTTTTAGTTGTTGAACTTTAAATTGTCTATTTACTAAATATGAGATGTTTCGAAGTTGTTGTTTTATTTAAAGATGTTATTGAAGAATTCCACTGCGTAGTTGTTGAATTATTTTATTAAAGATGCTATATTGATGGTTCATCCGATGTTTTATTAAAAGTGTTATATATCCATGATGAATGCAATGAATTTATTAGAAGAATTTGTGACGTCCCGATTCGTTTGTATGAATGAAATTTTATAACTCTGATTTATTTTGCATAATTTGCTTGGGGTAGAATTGGGGTGTTACAAAGTTGGTATCAGAGCAAAAGGTTAGTCCGACCTTGTCGTCGAGTCTTAGTTGTCTAACAATCGAGTATTGTTATTTTGAGTTCTAACAGTTGTTTGTGTTGTAGTGATAAGTTGAGATGGCTGGAAGGTGTGATGCTGATCTTGTTGCTGCTCTAGAAGCAATGGCTCATGCGATGGAAAATCAGCCGAATGCTGACGGGAATGCTGGATCTCGTAGCTTGGCGACTTTCCAGAGAGAGAATCCACCTACGTTCAAGGGGAAATATGATCCTGACGGAGCATTGGAATGGTTGAAAGAGATTGAGAGGATCTTTCGCGTAATGGACTGCACTCCAACACAGAAGGTTCGTGATGGGACTCATATGCTAGCAGTCGAGGCTGATGAATGGTGGCTAGAGACTTTCCAGAAGTTAGAAGCTGCAGGTGAGAATGTCACTTGGGCTGTGTTCTATAGGGAGTTCCTAAGAAAGTATTTTCCTGAAGATGTCCGTGGTAAGAAGGAAATTGAGTTCCTTGAGCTGAAGCAAGGGAATATGTCAGTTGTTGAGTATGCTGCCAAGTTTGCTGAATTGGCTAAGTTTTATCCGCATTACGCTGAGGAAAATGCAGAGTTTTCGAAGTGTATTAAGTTTGAGAATAGGTTGGGCCCGGAAATTAAGAAGGCAGTTGGATACCAGAAGATCCATGTCTTTGCTGATTTGGTTGATAGCTGTAGGATTTATGAGGAAGACAATAATGCACATTACAAGATTATCAGTGAGAAGAGGGGTAAGCACCCGCAGAATCGTGGTAAACCTTATGATGCCCCAGCTGGTAAGGGTAAGCAGAGGGTTGCTCATGGTCAGAGGACTAGTGGGGGAGATGCTCCTGCTGGTATGATTTGTTTTAAGTATGGGAAACCTGGACACAAGAGTAATGTGTGCACTGCTGAAGTGAAGATATGTCACCGTTGTGGTAAGAAAGGACATATTGTATCTGAGTGCGAGCACAAGAATATGGTTTGTTTCAACTGTAAAGAAGAAGGGCACATTGGTAGCCAGTGTCTGAAGCCGAAGAAGGCTCAGTCTAGTGGTAAAGTGTTTGCTTTGGTGGAGGATCAGACATCTTCCGAGGATGGACTTATTAGAGGTACATGTTTCATTAATAGTACTCCTTTAATTACTATTATTGATACTGGTGCTACGCATTGTTTTATTGCTGCTGATTGTGTTGAAAGATTAGGTCTTGTGTTATCTTCTTTGAATGGAGAAATGGTCGTCGATACGCCAGCCAAGGGATCGGTGACTACTTCTTTTGTGTGTTCTAAGTGTCCCTTGTCAATCTTAGATATAGACTTTGTTGTTGATTTGGTTTATTTACCGTTAAGAGGTTTGGATGTGATTCTTGGTATGAACTGGTTAGAGCATAATTGTGTTCATATTAATTGTTATGACAAGTCGGTGAAGTTTTCTACTCCTGAAGAAGAGGAAGATGGTCTGTTGTCTGCTAGACAGTTGAGAAAGTTGATGCAAGGGGAAGCACATATGTTCTCGTTGATGGCGTCGCTATCTGTAGAGACTCAAGCTATAATTGAGGAATTGTCGGTGGTATGTGAATTTCCTGATGTTTTCCCTGATGAGATTCCTGATGTACCGCCAGAGAGGGAAGTTGAATTTGTAATTGATCTTGTACCTGGTACCAGACCTGTGTCTATGGCACCATACAGGATGTTTGCGTCTGAGTTGTCAGAGTTGAAGAAGCAATTGGAAGAGTTACTTGAGAAGAGGTTTGTAAGACCACGTGTATCGCCGTGGGGAGCTCCAGTGTTTTTAGTGAAGAAGAAAGATGGAAGCATGAGGCTTTGTGTTGATTATAGACAGTTGAACAAGGTGACAATTAAGAACAAGTATCCGCTTCCAAGAATAGATGACTTGATGGACCAATTGGTGGATGTCGTGTGTTTAGTAAGATTGATTTGAGGTCGGGTTACCATCAGATTAAAGTGAAGGATGAAGATATTCAGAAGACGGCTTTCAGAACATGTTATGGACATTACGAGTATTCGGTGATGCCTTTCGGTGTTACTAATGCGCCGGGAGTATTCATGGAATATATGAATTGTATCTTCCATACTTATTTGGATCGGTTTGTAATGGTGTTCATTGATGATATTTTGTTTTACTCTAAGTCAGAAGAAGAGCATGTTGAACATTTAAGAGTAGTATTGCAAGTTTTGAAAGAGAAGAAGTTGTATGAAAAGCTGTCCAAGTGTGAATTTTGGTTAAAAGAGGTTAGCTTTCTTGGTCATGTGATTTCAGGTAGTGGCATTGTTGTAGATCTATCGAAGGTTGATGTTGTGTTGCAATGGGAAACTCCAAAGTCAGCTACTGAGATTAGAAGCTTCTTGGGATTAGCTGGTTATTATAGAAGGTTTATTGAAGGGTTTTTTAAGTTGTCACTTTTGTTGACTAAGTTGGCTTGTAAAGGTAGAGCATTTGTTTGGGATGTTCAATGCGAAGAAAGTTTTACAGAATTGAAGAAGAGGTTGACGTCGGCTCCGATTTTGACGTTGCCTAATCCAGGAGAGCTTTTTGTGGTATATTGTGATGCTCCCAAGATGGGTTTAGGAGGTGTGCTTATGCAGAATGGTAAGGTAGTTGTTTATGCATCGAGGCAGTTAAGGACTCATGAGAAGAACTATCCTACGCATGATTTAGAGCTTGCTGCAGTTGTTTTTGTGCTGAAGATTTGGAGGCATTATATTTATGGTTCTAGATTTGAAGTGTTTAGTGACCATAAGAGTTTGAAGTGTTTATTTGATCAGAAGGAGTTGAATATGAGGCAACGAAGATGGTTGGAATTGTTAAAGGATTATGATTTCAGTTTGAATTATCATCCAGGAAAGGCGAATGTGGTAGCTAATGCATTGAGTCGAAAGACTTTACATATGTCAGCAATGATGATTAAAGAGTTGGAATTGATTGAGCAGTTCAGAGATATGAGCTTAGTTTGCGAGGTTACTCCACAGAGTGTTATGTTGGGTATGTTGAAGATTAATAATGAATTTCTAGACAATATCAGAGAAGCTCGGAAGTTGGATGTGAAACTGGTAGATTTGATGGTTGGGACTGGTCAATCTGAGAATAGTGATTTCAAGTTAGATGAGCAGGGTGTGTTGAGATTTCGTAACCGGATCTGTATTCCTGATGATGCTGAGATGAAGAAAGCGATACTTGAAGAGAGTCATAGAAGTAAGTTGAGTATTCATCCAGGAGCTACAAAGATGTATCAAGATTTGAAAGGTTTGTTTTAGTGGCCTGGGATGAAGAGTGATGTGGCTCGGTTTGTGTATGCGTGTTTAACTTGTCAGAAGTCGAAAGTTGAACATCAGAAGCCTGCAGGATTAATGCAACCGTTGGAAGTTCCTGGATGGAAATGAGATAGCATTTCAATGGACTTTGTGACGGGGTTGCCTAGTACTTCGAGAGGACATGATTCAATTTGGGTGATTGTTGATAGGCTTATGAAGTCAGCTCATTTTATTCCTATTAACATCAGTTTTCCAGTGTCGAAGTTGGCTGAGATTTATGTTAGTGTGATTGTGAAACCGCATGGTGTTCCTTTGTGCATTGTGTCAGATAGAGATCCAAGATTTACTTCTGATTTTTGGAAGAGTTTGCAAGAAGTGTTGGGTTCTAAGTTGAGGTTGAGTTTAGCGTATCATCCTCAGACAGATGGTCAGACTGAACGGACGATTCAATCGTTAGAAGACTTGTTGAGGGCATGTGTTCTCGAGCAGCGAGGTTCGTGGGATACTTATCTTCCGTTGATAGAGGTCACATATAATAACAGTTACCATTCTAGTATTGGGATGGCACCTTTTGAAGCGTTGTATGGTCGAAGATGTAGAACTCCGTTATGTTGGCATGAATCTGGTGAGAGTGTAGTACTTGGACCTGAACTTGTTCGTGAGACTACCGAGAAGGTGAAGTTGATTCAAGAAAAGATGAAAGCTTCACAGAGTAGACAGAAGAGTTATCATGACAAGCGGAGGAAGGATTTAGAATTTCAAGCTGGTGATCATGTGTTTTTGAGAGTTACACTTGTGACTGGTGTTGGGCGAGCGTTGAAGTCTAAGAAGCTCACTTCTCGTTTTATTGTACTGTATCAGATTTCAGAGAGAGTGGGGAATGTTGCTTATAGAGTGGCTTTACTTCCTAATCTTTCGAATTTGCATGATGTGTTTCATGTGTCGCAACTTCGGAAGTATATTTTAGATCCATCTCATGTGATTCATATGGACGATGTGCAAGTACGGGATAATCTTACGGTGGAGATGATGCTTGTACCGATCGCAGATCGTGAAATGAAGACTCTAAGGGGAAAAGAGATTGCATTGGTTAAAGTGGTTTGGCTAGGAGCTGCAAGAGAAAGCATGACTTGGGAATTGGAGAGCAAGATGCGAGGCTCCTATCCTGAATTGTTTGATTGAGGTAAATTTTCGAGGACGGAAATATTCTAAGTGGGGGAGAGTTGTAACGCCCGTAATTTAATTAATTATTTAATTAAATTATTTTTGGAATAATTGTGAAGAAGTGTTATTAAATTGGATTTATTTTATTAAGTGGAGAAATAATAATATATTTGAGGTATTATATTATTATGCGAAATAATGTTAGAAGCTAATATTATTTAACGTGGGCATATATGGTGTGAGTGGAAGTAATAAGGGGGTGTAGGTTTTGAGCCCAATAAGGAATAATATAATAATATTAGGTTATTTTATTATTTGTTGTTAGAATAGAAGGAAGAAGCAGTAAGAAGAGAAATAAGGATGTGAAGAACGTGAAGCTGCTGGAAAATATAAGGAGACGGAAAGAATAAAGATTCAACCCATAAATTGTAGAGCGACCTTAGATCCAAGGTACGGGTGGGGTTCTGGCTTTATAATTGGGTTCATGATGTTTGATATGTGGGGTTAGAGGATTGTTGTTTTTGTTATTGAATTGAATGATGTATGATGATTATTGATGAATTCTCGATGGATAAATGATGTTATGATGTTGTGTAATCGATGTAGTATTGTAAGTTAATGTTAAGTGATGAATTATCATGGTTATGATAAGGTTTTTAGGGCTGTAGTATAATTCCCGTAGTGAATTACAGTAGAAAACGCAGAAAATTATGCAGAAAATCGCAGGATGCGTCAACCTCAAATCGGATGAGTCGATGCAAGAAGGCTGTTAGACTCGGGATGAGTTGATGCATGGAGGGTTTGCGTCAATGCATGTTCGTTGCAAGACTCAGGATGAGTCGATGCATGCAGGGCTTGCATCGATACATGTTCGTTGCAGGAATCAGGATGAGTCGATCGGTAAGGTGCATGTGTCGATACATGCTGTATTGAAAACCAGAATGAGTTGATCCATAAGAAGGATGTGTCGACTCATAGTATACAGATGAAGCAGGATGTGTCGATCCATAGTGTTTTGTGTCGATACATAAGGTCTGATTTTTGACAGAATTGACTTCTAATTGCTGTAACTTGAGTTTTAGGATGTTGTTTGAGATGTCGTTCGAAGCGTTGATTAACTAACACGATGAACTCTATTCTAGATGATTTAAATGATGATTAAGAGGTGTAATTCCAGTAACCAATTTAGGATTTAGAATTAATTCCCGTAGATGACCGTTATGCTGGATTTTGGACAGAATGATAAATATAAGATGTTAGAGACTGCTGTTAGAAATATGATAGTAGGATTATTGACAGAAACGAAGTAGAACTGCAGAATAACAATATGGCTTACTGTATTATTAATATACAACTGAGTTATTAGTAAGATGTGGTTATTAAAGTTGTGTTTGATAATTATGATGAACCAATGACGTTTGATAAGTAAACGATGTTTAATAAATTATTTTGAGATGTTGTTATTTTGAGACGATTGAGATGTTGTTATTTTGAGATGATTGAGATGTTGTTGTTTTGAGATGTTTATGAGTTGTTGTTCTGAGATGTTTATGAGATGTTGTTCCGAGATGATTGAGATGTTGTTGTTTGAGATGACTGAGAGGTTGTCATTTTGAGATGATTGAGATGTTGTTGTTTTGAGATCTGTTTTGAGATGTTGTTAACTGAGTGTGTTATTACATTCATGGCATACATTGCATTTTTGAGATGGAGCTGATGCTCGTTGAGATGGCCTGGATTGGAAAATTTTGAGATGAAGGCTATGCCTTTTTGATGCCTCTATTAATTGGCAGATTAGATTTTTGAGATGGGAGTTCTGCTCCAATGGTACCACATGCATTTGCATAGTTTTGAGTCGCATCATATGAATGAATAATGAGATGTATTTGATGTTGATGAATGATTATATATGATGTAATTATTGTTGATTATGAGATGAGAAGTGGTGATATTATTGATCTAATTTAATATATTAATTATCACGCGCTTTATTATATTGTTAGATATCTCACCCCTTCTGTTTGAATGTTGCCCCTATGTTGGTAACGTGCAGGTAATCGAGAGTGAAGGCCATATACCTTCAATAGATCGAGTCGGTGTCATTGCTCTGATATGTAACACTCGGGGGGATGAACGCTTGCTGATTTTTGATTGCTAATTTTTAGTTGTTGAACTTTAAATTATTTATTTACTAAATATGAGATGTTTCGAAGTTGTTGTTTTATTTAAAGATGTTATTGAAGAATTCCGCTGCGTAGTTGTTGAATTATTTTATTAAAGATGCTATATTGATGGTTCATCCGATGTTTTATTAAAAGTGTTATATATCCATGATGAATGCAATGAATTTATTAGAAGAATTTGTGATGTCCCGATTCGTTTGTATGAATGAAATTTTATAACTCTGATTTATTTTGCATAATTTGCTTGGGGTGGAATTGGGGTGTTACAGAGGAGGTATCACCTATAACCCTTGTTTGTCTCTACGACAATTTGGGTATCCTCGGAGGGATGGCCGTCATGACGCGCTTGTCTAAGGAATTGTAATTGACTATGAAAACGATGTCCAAGGTTATCGTCAAATATTTGTACGAGCTTGGGGCATGGTGAACAAAGTTGATAGCAAGATGTTGGGCCATAAGAACTCTATTCCATTGGATCCTTATCTCATGTGGGTGCGAGCTCGCGCTCAAAACCTCATGATGTCGTATCCTGCCATCTTACCTATCATCATGGAGCCTGTTTCTGAAGGAGACGTTCCTTACACCATTCTTCATCCTGATATGCCAACCACTCTCGAGGAATTGTAAAGGTCATGGATCTAACTCAAGGGGGAGAGAGACACCTTTGAAGCCCAATTCTACTCAAGCAAGAAGAAGGTTTTGGAGCTCACGAGGCAACTTCATGAAGAGCGAAGTTTGAACGCTTACATTGCACCAAAGAGGATGCGCTTATGGGAAGCTTGATTTACTTTTTGTTTTAGGAATTTATTCTGTATTATTTGTGCTTCTTCCATTGTAAGCCCGAGAGGCGTTTTGTTTAAATCGTCTAAACTTATTAATATAATTAATGTTTATTCCTTCTTTGTTAAACAAATTTAAATCTTAAAGGTCCTTGAAAAAAATTTACATTCACATTACATGCATCATAACATAAGCAGGTTTTACGACACAGGTTTATTCATCTTTATATTGTTTATTTCAGTAAGATGGATCTCGAGTAGACTGTGAAAGACTTGCAAACACAAAACTCTCAATTTCGAGAAACCTTGCTTAGCCTGGCCAAAGGGAAGAAAGAACTGATGTGACTTCTGGTTGCATACAAGAAGACCAAGAAAAAGGCTATGATCAACATGGGAAAGATATTCGAGAGCCCTATTCGACAAGTTCAATTGGTATAAGACTCTTCTGAGGAGGATGAGAATCAAGACGAAGACGCAAGGAGCACTCGCGTTGGGGGTGGTAACAATCTAATCTCTGAGGATGAGGACTATTTTGACGAACAATATCCACCAGCTAAAGATAAGTATAAGCAATTGGAGGACATATTGAAGGCTATAGAAATTCAAGTTGTGCCTGGCCTAGATTTTGGTTATTTGGGTTTGGTTCCTGGGGTAGCAATTCCACACAAATTCAAGATTCCAGTTTTTTCCAAGTACGATGGTGTTTCATTCCTGAAGCTTCACTTGAGATCTTACGTCCGTAAAATTCAACCGCATACTACTGATAAGAAGTTATGGGTACACTTCTTTCAACAGAGTCTGTATGGGACTCAATTGGAGTGGTTTTACCAATTAAAGGGTTCCAACATCCATACCTGGGAAGACTTGGCCACCGCCTTCTATTGTCAATATCAGTACAATGCCGATCTAGCACCAACTAGAGTACAGTTACAAGGAATCACCATGGGTTCCAATGAAGGCTTCAAAGAATATGTGCAAAAATGGAGAGACTTGGCTAGCAGGGTGCAGCCACCATTGACTGACAGGGAGTTGGTAGATATGTTCATGGGAACATTGACTGGGCCATTTTTCTACTTACTAATTGGAAGCTCATCATCTGGTTTCACTGAGTTAATCTTGACTGGTGAAAGGGTCGAGAGCGGTATTAAAAGTGGAAATATTCCCATAGCCTCTGCCTCTACTTTGAATACTGTGAAGAAACCTTTTACCAGTAAAAAAGAAACTAATGTCGTGTATGGGTTAAGGAGCCATATCAAGAAGGACCATCGTCAATCTGTAAATACAGTTCTAATCTCCAATCTAATCTCTACTCAAAGACCACAATAACAAGCTGGTTACCAAAGACCTGATGTTCCAAGAAGATGATTTTCAAGGATCAACCTGTCACTATCTCAATCCTTACAATACCTGTTGAAGGCTAATTTGGTAACATTGCATGATCCCCCTTCAAATCTAATGTTTCATCTCCAAAGTACAACCCGAATGCCAAATGCGTTTACCATTCCAATAGTTCCGAAAATGACACTAATCATTGTTGGGCATTAAAATGCAAGATCCGAGATGTGATACGGTGGCAGAACCGACTGTTAATACTGGTTTGCATTTTTTGTTTACAAATGTCATGGTAAGCAAGAGTCTCCACCGACTTTTCTTTTATCCAACAAAGGAAAGGGTGAAAAGAACAGAAAAATACCTTCTTTGAGATTTTCTTAGTAAGGGAGGTAAATTATGGAAATGGAAGGTGTTAGCATCCTTTCCATCTGTGGTTTTCCACAGGATCTTAGGTACTTTCTCATTTTCAAAACTGTTTGTTTTTGTGTGTTTTGAAAGATTTTGGTTGCTTTGTGGTAACTCTCGTATCAGTCCTCAAGAGTGTGATAAAGCGTTTATGAAAAGAAGTTTGAAAGTGTGTAAGTGTAAAAAGTTATTTTTGAGCAAGTACTTAAGAACTGTCTACCTAATCGAAAAAGGATGTTCTTTTCCTACTTTCCTTTAGATAGTGCTATGCTACTGTTGTACCCCAAAATTTGCCCTCCTATATTCCTCAAGATTTGTCAAGAATAATCTTCAAATTACTCAAGATGGCTCAAGAGGTAGACAGTCAAACCATCTCCTAAGACAGCTGAAATTAGGGTTTTGGTTCTTTCAAGGAATTTGGGGTTCTCAATGGTTCAACCAAGTCTCAAAGGCCTATATACATCCTCAAGCACCTACATACCAAGTTTCAAGATTCACAATGTCAGTTTGCACAGTCAAAAGCTCCATTGGATCCATAGTCAACTGCAAGGGCAAAATGGTCATTTTGCAGTCAAAAGTCAGAATTTTTGGTCAACATCTTATTTTGAGTTCACAATCATCATTTGATCAAGCCTTGATCATGATTCCACAAGAATAGCTCAAAAATCATCAAGATGCAAAAAGTTACTATTTTTGGACAGTAGAAAAGTCAACTGTATCTTGACCAGGGCATAACGTTTTCATGGTTTTTCAGAAAAATTCCATCCAATGCTCATTTTGAAGGGGATGCAATTTCCTACAATCCATCTTCACACTCCAAGTTCAATAAATGCTCTCACAAGAAGTTACCAATTTTTACATTATAGGTCAATTTCAAAAGTCAACAAAATTACACTTTGAGTTAAAGGCCATAACTTGAGATTGGTAAATCCAAATTACATGGGACCAAAGGCATTGGTTAGAGGACTTCAATAGCTTTCCAAAATGTCCAAGAACATGGTCATATGATTAAAATTGAGCAAGTTGTGCATTGGAGAAGTTGGGACATTTTCATGAATTTGCAAAAGTCAACTTTGCTCAAAACACCTTCTTTTTGCTAATGGGCCTCAAATCTCTTCTTGAAACTTCACCCATGACCTATGCACGACCCATCAAGCTTAATTGGATTTATTTTCTTATTTTTATTGATTAATTGGATTTTTAATTAATATTAATTCATTTAATCAATTTAAATCATAAGAAAATAGAAGATTTATTTTTTAAATCTTTTTGTGAAGCAAATATGACCTAAACATGCTGGAAAATTCGTGCACAAGTCAAAGATATCAAAAAATCCAATTTTGGCAAGTTTGTTCAATCATGAAAATCAAGAATATTTGATTTTCCAATCAAGGATTCAATCATCAATGCACATGGATTTTTGCCCAGCTTTTGACCTAATTCAATTGCCTTATATGTATGCAAGCAAACCCTGACCTAATGGACGTGAAAAAGCTGCAGAAAAAACCAGAGCCAATTCAAGAAATTCCAAGAAATTTGAAAATTTGTTCTTGCATTCCAGGCCAATTCAAGGTGTGCTTTTCATTCAAACACATTGCAGGAAGTGCCAGGAACGTTTTGCAATCAAACTCAGGCATTAAAACTCAAAGAATCGTCATATACAGAACCACGGTTTGCCTTTTTGATTCAAAATCGTATTGCCTAATTCATGCACATTTAACATGTTTTCATGATTGTTTTGCATTGCTAGGAACCATGCGAAGCTAATGGTATGGCTGAATTAAACTATAACGCCCTGAATCAAAAGATGCCTTGATCAAAATTCTAGGGTTCTTGAGCTTTCAATTAGGGCTTTCTGAACCAGGCAAAATTAGGACTCGTGAGACACATGGTTGAGATCATGAGAACAAGACGAACAAGAACCACCCTCGCGAAATATTTATGCTTGCTAGATTTCTAATCGCTATTTTTCGTGCAGCTAGATAGTGGAGGTTAAAAACCCCCGCTATCTGATTCTGAATATGCAGGAAAAACGAAGAAGATGATGAGGTGTTAGCGTCCCATTGGCCAATTTGAAAAAAGCGCGCGTTTGTTTTTATTTTACAGCATATTGATTAATTTCCCAATATAATAATTGCTCCTTATTTTACTAACAATTGAAGCAGTGTAGTGGAGTGGTTGATGCGTTGGCCTGGAAGCATTGGGACCTGGGTTCGAATCCCAGGTCCCCCAAACGCTTATTTAATTTTTCTCTTCAGATATTCCTATGCTATGCCCAGGAGATGTTCTACCATATGTCTCAAGTTTCCAAGCGCCAGATGGCCAGCAAATTAGATCCAATGGCCAAAGCTGGGTGTCCACCATACGCTTTAGTCAATGAGCGTGCAGAGAGTTGCAAAAGTCAAACAGGCTGGAAGCATAATGGGCTTCAGAATTCCAGAAACACCTCCTCTTTGGGCCCATCACCCCCTGGGTTTATTCTTTTTTCTTTTATATTTTTTCATTTAATTGTTTTTATTATTAATTATTATTATTATTATTTAATTAACCAAATTAATTTTTTCATAATAAAATCAGAAAACTAAAAAATAATATTATTTTTATTAGTTATTAAAATTAATTTCACCCTTTTATTATTTTTGTAAATAAATATAATTAACTAATTTAGTTTAATTAGGATAATTCTAACTTTTTTGCAATAATTTAAAATCAACATAGAACTAGGGTTCTTGACAACTTTTAATTATTTTATTTTTTTATTTATTTCCTTGAGACATTAAAAAACCAAAAATATTTCTTTTTATTAATTAATTAGTTTTAGGTTTAATTTAATTTAATTCATAAATAACAAAATTTCTTTCTGTAATAAAAAAGGGTCAAAACCCTAAAAACTCTCCGATTCAACTTTTTTTCGCGCGTGTGATTGTTCTTGATTCATATTTTTTATTCCAATTATGTAATTGTTCCGAGGATGTAATAGCTTTAATTAGGACTTTTTATCGCTTTCATTTAATTTCCCGCAATTTACTTTTCAAGGGTTTGTTTTTGGCGATGTAAATACCCGACGCCTTGTAATAGTTTAGTTTACTTTCCGCAACTATTAACTGCTAGATGTATGCTAACTAGGCTATGCATGACAAGATTTCTCTTAAAATTAAAATCAATCGTAGCTCACCATAACATGTATAAAGATAACATAACTGAAACCTGACACACTCGCACATGCCACTCCTAGGGTATGCCTCACTTGGTTGCCTCGACGTGGTCATTGAGTATAGGGTGTTTTAGAGATCGCCCTCCTGTCTAAAGATCAAAAGTTGCCTCGAAACGGTTGCCTCGATAAAAAACGATCTAAGACATTAGGGTTACCGCTAAGGCGTCCTACTATTGCTTTAGTGACCACATGTCCCTAAAATCGAATTGTCCCGAAAACTCCAACGACGGTGCTACCTACTTCTCAATAGTGGGATAGTACTGTCTAAAGGACATTTACACAGCTTAATTTCTTTTGAGTAGGTAGAGGTTCTCAGGTACTTGCTCTTTCAAAACAAAAATACTTTTCGCA
The DNA here is from genome assembly GCA_948472305.1 of Vicia faba. NCBI lineage: Eukaryota > Viridiplantae > Streptophyta > Magnoliopsida > Fabales > Fabaceae > Vicia > Vicia faba. The sequence goes on along the minus strand of OX451740.1, from coordinate 363,051,563 downwards.
CCTACACTTTTATGACAAAAGTTTTCAAACAACACTTCATACACTCTTGAGGACAGATACAAGAGTTAAATCGAAGTTTTCAAAACAAAACTTTTTAAAAACCCACAAACACAAGAAAAGCAAAACTTTTTGAAAACATAGTGAGCAAGTACCTAAGAGCCCGTGGATAACCACTGATAGAAAGGGTGCTAACACCTTCCCTTTCTATAATCTACCTCCCGAACCCGAGAAACATCTCGAAAAGGAATTTTGTTGTGCTTTTGTCCTTTCCTTGTTGGAGAAAATAAAAGACGGTGGAGACTCTTGCTTACCGCGACATTTTGCGAAATGCAAACGCGAACCAACATTCTAAAACAGTCAGTTCTATTTCCACCGATCACAGAACTGACGACTCTGTTGGGGATTTTTATAAGTGAGGTGTACCTTAGGATAAGATCACCATGTTTTCAATTGTATGCCTTGTATGCTTTAATTTTGTGGGCTTGTATCGGAGTTTTATAGATCCTAACCCGGATCTGGGGATACCCTTTAGGTAAGTAGCAATAAACTGTGAGGGACCTGTCTGGCGTAGACCGACACGGGTGAAGCAGTAGCTACGTTGGTGTGACACCTTGGTCTGTACCGATATCCCTTGTGTTGGAACAAGGAGAATATGGGTCTTCTGAGGAGTCATTAAGCACCAACTGACCTTAGAACCTTAAATTGATCAACTTGGCCATAGAACAGTAGCAGTATGCTACACTCATTGAGGCTAAACTCTCGCGATGGTTCCGACCGCAAGAAAAGGTTGCCAAACTAGAATTATGACTGATTGAGGGTAGTCAGTGATATTGAGATCCTCTAGAACCCGGTTACTATTTTTAGGACAGGTCTTAACCAACGGAAACTGAAAGAGGGTAGTACCTAAACTTCATGCCAGCCTGAAATCTAAGGGCTCTCTTGTGTGACTTGTGTGCCTTTACCATGTTTGCCTTTTGTGAATACTTGTGGTGTGTCTTTATCATAACATCATAACATCATAACATCATAACATTGCATGCATCCTGCATAAGGACTAACCCATTTCAAAGACAAGAGGGTTTCATCTTTGCTCTGTTTTGTAGGACATCATGGTGCCCATGCATAGGAATACTATCCGGCTCAACTTTGTTCAACCACCTACTTTGCTTAAGGAATTGGTTGACAGGATTCCAGACACTACTACCTTCATCAGGAGGCATGGTTCTCTTCTCAGTTTAGTCACCTCAAAGTGGGACTTACAGTTGATGAGTGTCCTGGTCCAGTTTTATGACCCGTTATACCATTGCTTCACCTTTCAAGACTTCCAGCTGGTCCCTACCCTGGAAGAATTCTCTGATTTGCTTGATATCCCTGTTTTGGAACAGACCCCATTTACTGGTTGGGAAAAGACTCTTAGGCCTGAAGAGATTGCTGCAGCCCTTCACTTGACCAAGGAGGAGGTAATGGCTAACTGGGAGACTAGAAGTGGAGTTAAGGGCTTTTTGGCTAAGTTTCTGGTTGGCAAAGCTAATGGTTTCTGGAATAACTTAGACTTTCAAGCGTACGAGGACATTCTGGCTCTCTTAATCTATGGTCTAGTATTGTTTCCAAATCCTGACACCTTTGTTGATGTTAACGCCATAAGGATCTTCATCTCTCGGAACCCTGTACCCACTCTCTTGGGTGATATCCTTTATCAGCTCTATACTCGTACTGCCCGAAGGCGGGGAACTTTACTGTGTTGTGCTCCTTTATTGGCGAGGTGGTTTATTTCGCACCTCCCTAAGTTCGTACTGAAGAACAAAGAAGGAAGAGGTTGGGCTCATAGGATAATGTCTCTTACTGATAATGACATTATTTGGACTCTCAGAGGCTTAGATGAAGTGGATGTCATTGATCGTTGTGGAGAGTATCCTAATGTTCCTTTGATCGGAACCCGTGGAGGAATCTCTTATAACCCATGCTTAGCTCTCCGTCAGTTTGGAAGAGCCAGAAGAGAAGGGCCTCATGAGATGTTGATACCTCATATTGTCTTTGATTTTCAGGTAGATAGCGATGAGCTGCGTCGTAGATTCATCAGGGCTTGGGATAGAGTTCACAGAGCTGACCCACATGAGTTGGGACCAAAAACTTCTCTGCCAATGGAGTCATATTTCAGATGGGTCCGCATCCGTGCCCAGAAGTTAGGTATGCCCTACGAAGCTGTCAGGCCTATTACTCTTGAAATTGATGATAAAGACGGGGTTCCTCCAACTATTCTCCATCCTCATACACCCACTGATATTGGCACACTGAAGAGGTCTTGGGCGCAACTACAGGAAGAACGGGATTCTTATCGGGAAAGGTTCAATGAACAGGAACAGAAGATCCAGAAGCTGACAAAGCAATTGGAGAACGAGCGGATCCTGAGTGACTATATCCGCATTGAGAAGAAGAGGCCATGGGAGCATTGAGGGACCTTTGATGTTTCTTTTACAGCTTATTTACTTTTCAGTATTTCCATTTTTGTAACGCATAAGGGCAAGTTGTTGAACAATTTAAATTCTGAAGTTAAATCTAATAAAGTGTGTTCCCTTTTTTGTCTACAAAGTTGAATCCCGATTGTCTTTGAAAACATAAATCATACGCATTTCATTTTATCATATGCATAACAGATACCCCTTTTACAGGTGACTTATCTTCTTCGCTGTTTATTTCAGCAATCATCATGTCTACTGAACCTTCCACTGAACAAGCTATCAAGGCCCTCCAGGCCCAGAATGCCCAGTTCCAAGAGTTGGTTATGATCCTAGCCCAGGGTCAACAGGATTTGAAGACTCTGATTCTGAAGGAGAGGAAGAAGAAGAATAAGAAGACCGTCTTGTTCAACACTAGACGCAGATTTGGGAATGGATTACAGAATGAGGTTGAGCTGACTACCTCATCTGTAGGAAAAGACAGTCCACAAGAGAGAAGGGTCCCTAGTCCCGTGGTCTCCGACAACGAGACGGATTATGATGAAGAGCAGTATCCTCCTGCTGAGGATAGGTACAAACATTTGGAGGACCGCTTGAGCGCCATGGAGATACAGAATGTGCCCGGGTTGGACTTTGGAGACCTAGGCTTATCCTCTGGGGTGGTGATTCCCCATAAGTTCAAGGCACCTTCTTTTGCCAAATATGACGGAGCCTTATGCCCAAAGCTGCACCTCCGGTCGTATGTAAGGAAGATCCAACCTTACACTGCTGACAAGAATTTGTGGATCCATTTCTTTTAGGATAGTCTTTCAGGGACTCAACTCGAATGGTTCTATCAGCTGGATGGAGCCAGTATCCGCAACTGGGAGGACTTGGCTACTGCGTTCTATAAGCAGTATCAGTATAATTCCGACCTCGCTCCTACGCGTACCCAACTCCAGGGAATGTCACTAGGGACGGGTGAAGGATTTAAAGAGTACGCCCAAAAGTGGAGAGACCTGGATGGAAGGGTGCAGCCACCTTTAACTGACTGTGAGCTTGTTGATATGTTCTTGGGGACCCTGTTTGGTCCGTTCTTCAACCATTTGATTGGAAATTCTTCAGCCAGGTTTACAGACCTTATCTTGACTGGTGAGAGAATTGAAGCTGGTATCAAGTCTGGGAAAATACAAAAGGGTGCCTCCTCGAGCACTGAAAAGAAGCCGTTCAAGAAAGAATCTAGTGTTGTCTATGGTTCAAGGAGACCAAACAGATCTGAGCACTGCCAAGCTGTCAATGCGGTGGTCATTTCAAAACCTGCCAGGGCTCCTCAGCATCACAACCAGCAAAGGGGTGAGAGACCTAGAAGGCAGTTCACTCGACTCAGCATGACCTTGTCCTAGATATTGCCGCAGTTGCTGACATCCAATTTGGTGACTCTAAGGGAAGCCCCAAAGAATCCGAATACTACTTCTCCAAAGTACAATCCTAACGCCCACTGCTCTTATCACTCTGACAGCCTGGGACATAATACGGATGATTGTTGGACTCTGAAGAATAAGGTCCAAGACCTGATTGATGCTAAAGAGATTGAGTTCGAGGCGACTGAGAGGCCCAATGTTGTGACTGCTCCCATGCCCAAGCATGGAGTAAATGCTGTAGAGGAAGTCCTGTTTGTAGCCTCTGTGGATGACATTGTCACCCCGTTGTTGACTGTCAAAAGGAACCTGTTGCTAGTCGGTTTATTTTCGGGATGTAGTAAAGGTTGTCGTCTATGCTCTGTTTCACCTACTGGTTGTCCATCTTTGAAGTCAGGTATCCAAAACCTGATGGATAATAAAGAAATCCTGTTTGAGAAGATTGCTGTTCCTGCTACCCCTACTGAAGAAGTGTCCATTGTTACTATTTTCAATAATTCTCCCAAGGCTCCCTCGAGGAAGCCTGTCAAAATTATGCCTGTTCAGAACTTACACCTATAATCATCACTGTTCTGGGGCTCATCCCCTATACATCTGACAAAGCTGTCCCTTGGCACTATGGGGCAGATGTTTATGTTCTGAGAGTTAAGCAAGAGTTTGATACTAGTACCGGCGTCAGCAACATCACCGGGCCTGCCAAAGTCACCCGCAGCGGTAGACTTTTCTCACCAGATATTGCGCCACCAACTATCCAGAGACCTATTGTCATCACACCTGCAAGTGTGCCTACTTCCCTTCCTGGTCAAGTTTCTATTTCTACCCCTGCTGCCGAGTCATCTGACGCTCGAGGCAAAGGGATCGCCACTGATATGCTTGCCCAGACGGAGGCACCAAAGACCATCAATGTTGAATCTTCCAAGCAGGAGATGGAAGAGATCCTGAAGATCATCAAGAAGAGTGATTATAATGTATTTGAGCACCTGGGGCAAACCCCCTCCAAGATTTCTATGTTATCACTGTTGTTGTGTTCATATGCCCATGCCAAGGCCCTGATTACCTTCCTGACGACGGCCCACGTGCCACAAGAGACGTCAGCTGATCAGTTTACCGATTGTGTGGCTAACTTAACTACTGATAATGGTTTGGGTTTCTCCGACGCTGATCTGACTGCTAAAGTGAAGAACCACAACGATGCCCTGCATGTCTCCATTGAATGCAGGGGCACTACTCTTGCACATGTGTTGGTTGACACTGGTTCCTCATTGAACGTCTTACCCAAGAAAGCTCTAGACATGTTGGATTGCGAAGGATTGGAGCTAAAGCCCAGTAACATTATTGTCCGGGCCTTTGATGGGTCTAAAAGGATGGTGCATGGTGAAGTCGATATTCCAATCAAGGTTGGTTCTCAGGTCTTTGATTCTACATTCTACGTAATTGATATTCGACCGTCCTATTCTTGTTTGCTGGGTCGTCCATGGATCCATAAGGCTGGAGCTGTGACCTCCACACTACATCAGAAGCTGAAATACCCGGTCAAAGGGAAGATTGTGACATTTCAGGGGGAGGAAGAGTATATGGTCAGTCACCTCAACTCGTTCCGGTACATAGAGATGGATGGGGAATTCATTGAGACTCCGTTCCATCACTTTGAAGAGGTTCCTCAGACACTGGCATCAGCTGAGACTGTGGTTGAAGATTCTCCGTTGAAGATGGCTTCCTTAAAGGATGCCTGGGCTGTTATTGAGAAGGGTGAGTATGCAAACTGGGGCCGACTTCCTGATTTCACTCAGAAGACTGACATGTTTGGTTTGGGTTTCACTGCAGAAGCTCAGAAGGCTGTTCGTAGAGCAAGAATTGGAAGACCTCCTATATTCATCAGCAACTCGGGAGTCAACGCCATCGAAGATGACGTGGAGGAATCTGAGTTCGACAGCTGGATCTACCCTACAAACAACTGGACAGCGAAAGACTTCGTCCCTATTAATTTTGTCAATCAGTAATGAACTCCTTTATTTTGAATTTGTAATAGACAATATTGTGAAACTTTATGGCCCGGTGTCTTACCCGGGGCACCGTGGCTTCATTTGTGAGGGATTTTGTGTGTCATTTTCATATATCATTAATAAAAGCATTGGACGTTTTTTGCATTTCAAAGCTTGCACTCCTTGTCTTTCTTTATTATATATTGCAAAACAGCTATTTACACACACTCACATATACAGGTCCCAATCCACTCTGGATCTCACTGGTAACGACTCTGCTACTTCCAGTTATGACTTCGAAAATCCGATCAACTTAGCCGAAGACGAAGGTGAAGATGATTGCGAAGTGCCTGGTGAGCTTGCAAGACTGTTACTCCAGGAAGAGAGGGCCATTCAGCCACATGAAGAGCTAGTGGAAACGGTAAATCTGGGTACTGAGACAGACAGAAAGGAAGTCAAGATTGGTGCAAATCTGGAGCTTAGTGTGAAACAACGGTTGATTCAGATGCTGCATGACTACGTGGAAATCTTTGCCTGGTATTACGAAGATATGCCTGGGTTGGATACCGACATTGTGGTTCATCACCTGCCTACCAAGGAAGACTACCCTCCCGTAAAACAGAAGGTTCGCCGCATGCGTCCAGAGATGTCCGAGAAAATCAAGGCTGAAGTTATGAAACAATTTGACGCCGGTTTTCTAGCAGTGACTTCTTACCCTCAGTGGGTTGCCAATGTGGTTCCGGTACCGAAGAAAGATGGTAAGGTCAGAATGTGTGTTGACTACAGGGATTTGAACAGGGCGAGCCCTAAGGATGACTTCCCTCTGCCTCACATCGACGTTCTGGTTGACAACACTGCTCAGCATAAGGTATTCTCCTTCATGGACGGTTTCTCCGGTTATAATCAAATCAAGATGGCTCCTGAAGACATGGAGAAGACCACTTTTGTTACTCAGTAGGGCACCTTTTGTTACAAGGTCATGTCTTTTGGGTTGAAAAATGTTGGGGCAACGTACCAACGTGCCATGGTTGCTCTGTTCCATGATATGATCCATCACGAGATTGAAGTATATGTCGACGATATGATTGCAAGGTCCCAAACTGAGGAGGAACACCTTGACCATTTACAGAAGCTGTTTGACCGGTTAAAGTTGTACAAGCTGAGGTTAAACCCGAACAAGTGCACCTTCAGGGTGAGATCTGGAAAACTGCTAGGTTTCATCGTGAGCGACAAAGGTATTCAAGTGGACCCTACCAAAGTGAAAGCCATACAAGAGATGCCAGTTCCCAAGTCAGAAAAAGAAGTCAGAGGCTTTCTAGGATGGATGAATTACATCGCTCGATTCATCTCGCACCTAACTGCTACTTGTGAGCCAATCTTCAAGCTACTGAAGAAAGATCAGGTAGTACGTTGGAACGATGAATTCCAGGCCGCTTTCGAAAGAATCAAAGAGTATCTCCAGGAGCCACCCATTCTTATGCCACCAGTTGAAGGGAGACCTCTAATCCTATACTTGACAGTACTCGGCAATTCAATGGGGTGCGTGTTGGGGCAGCAGAAAGGATCATGGCAGAGCTGCATGAAGGTACCTTCGGAACGCATTCCAGTGGACATACCATGGCAAAGAAAATCCTTCGGGCAGAATATTACTGGTCCACAATGGAAGCCGACTGTTATCAGCACTCTCGGACATGTCACAAGTGCCAGGTCTATGCTGATAAGGTGCACATTCCTCCAGTTCCTTTGAACGTCATGACAGCACCTTAGCCTTTTGCAATGTGGGGCATTGATATGATCGGCGAGATCAGACCTACGGCATCCAACGAGCATCGTTTCATCCTGGTAGTGATCGATTACTTTACAAAGTGGGTTGAAGCAGCTTCTTTTGCCACCGTAACCAAGAACGTCGTGGCACGGTTCATTCGGCATAACTTGATCTGTCGATATGGTGTACCAGAGAGGATCATTACGGACAATGGTACCAATCTTAACAATAAGATGATCACTGAGCTCTGCGAGCAATTCAAGATACAACACCACAACTCTTCTCCTTACCGGCCAAAGATGAATGGGGCTGTAGAAGCAGCCAATAAGAATATTAAGAAGATTGTGCAGAAGATGACAGTGACCTACAAAGATTGGCACAAGATGTTACCATTTGCTCTTCATGGATACCGTACCTCAGCACGGACGTCAACAGGGGCAACACCCTACTCCTTGGTATACGGCATGGAGGCCGTCCTGCCCATTGAAGTTCAGATACCCTCTCTTCGGATCATGAAGGATGCAGGCTTGAGCGAAGACGACTGGATCCAGACCCGGCTTGATCAACTAAACCTAATCGACGAAAAGAGACTCACTGCTATTTGTCATGGTCAGACGTACCAAAAACGGATGATCAAGGCATTTAACAAGAAAGTCAGACGACAAGAGTATCAAGTCGGAGACCTGGTAATCAAGCGCATCATCCTACCTCAAGGTGATCCCAGGGGCAAATGGACCCCTACGTACAAAGGGCCATTTGTGGTTAAGAACATCTTCTCAGGAGGAGCGATGACTCTAACTACCATGGATGGTGACGACCTTCCTCACCCCGCCAATGCAGACATAGTAAAAAGATACTACGCATGATTAAAGACCCGCTAGGTCGACTGGCCTAGGCAAAAATAAGGGCTTCCCGGCGAACCAAAAGGGTTCGGGCAAAAATAGGGGATGAAAATAAAAAAATCTGTACACCCGGCAAGTCGAAAACCTGAAAAGGCGGCTTGGGCAAAAATGGGTATCCCAGTGGACTGAAAACCCAAAAGGGCGGTCCAGGCAAAAGTTAGGGATAAGCATAATACTATGTCTCATTGGATCACCCTGCATCCAGATTTCGGTATCAGTTATCAGGCTCATACGGCACCAATCAATCAGATTCATCTCCAACTAAGTAGCAAAGTGATGAGATGCTTGAAGACATAAAGGCGATAGTAGAGTTGGAACCCAGTGGGATTTTTCACATAGATGTTTTGTTTCCTTTCTTACAAATTGTATAAATTCTATTTGCTCGGCGGCGTTCTCTTACTAGGACGCCAGCCTCTTGTACACAAAACGCCTATTTACAGGCAAACTTCAAAATCAATACAAGCTCATTTTTCTGACAAATTGCAAATTGTTTTTCCTTTATCTGTTTTGTTTTGCAAAGAACGTCCAATGTTCATTTTTGATATATGCATTTTACATTAATTGTTGTTCATAAATATGTGCATACGAAACAAAGGACTAATTACGGGTAACATCGGAAGTATGGGCAATAAGAATTGTCTAAGCGATCTAGTTGCTCTGTCCACCAAGGTACCAAGGTAGGTTCAGCTGAAGAATGTGACCAAGATACCTTCACTCCCCAAGAGTAAGACAATAATGGTAGCTCTCCCCACTGAGACTTGAAACCATGGACAAATCAGCAATACTCTCTCCCCCAAGCAGAGTTAGTCTACCATCAATCCCCAAAAGGTTGGGTATCCCCAGCAGATCTTAATATTCCCCGTCGGAGTATACAGATATTCCTCAGCAAGCATCCCCAACAGTCTTAATATTCCTCGACAGAATATAAGAATGTTCCTCGGTGGAATACAAGATACCCCCAATGGAGCCATTTCCCAGCGCAGTCTAAAAAAGCTTCCCCGCCGGAGTTGAATCATCTTCCCCAGTAAATTCTGGAAGCTTGTCCCCTGCAAAGTACAAATATCTCTCCCCAGCCATATTCAGAAGGTTATCCCCACCAGAGTCTAACTGTGTTATCCTCAGCAAGTTGCAACGGAAAGATCATCCCCAACAAAGTTCTTTCTATCCCCAGCGGAGTTCATTATTAAAATCCCCAACAGAGCTTATCAACGGAATCCCCAGCGGAGTTATCGTTAAAATCTCAGCAGAACATCTCCTCCCCACAGAGTATTCCCCGCAAAGTAATCTCTTTATCAAGTTTATTCCCCAACGGAGTCATCTTCTCCTACAGGTTTATTCACACAATCATCTTCGTTCATCATCCCCAGCGGAAATGAAGAATTCAACATCATTCTCCAGCAGCTCCGGGATTTATTTTCCCCAGCTAAAACATCACATCTTCATACATCATGATACATGCATATACGCATCATATCATACGATCTCATTTACATTGAGAACATCATTGCTTGATCCATATCATGCATCGCATACGACTGACCTTTGCTTTTCAGGAAAGATACAGTTAAAGTTCCCAGCAGTCAAAGGAGACAAATCCAGTCAAAGGAGACAAATCCAGTCAAAGGAGACAAATCCAGTCAAAGGAGACAAATCCAGTCAAAGGAGACAAATCCAGTCAAAGGAGACAAATCCAGTCAAAGGAGACAAAGCCAGTCAATGGAGACAAAATCAGTTAAATCGATTCCTAAAGATTTTTCTGTGGCCAAGCCAGTCAATGGAGACAAAATCAGTTAAATCGATTCCTAAAGATTTTTCTGAAGCCAGTCAATGGAGACAAAACCAGTTAAATCGATTCCTAAAGATTTTTATGATGCTAAGCCAGTCAATGGAGACAAATCAGTTAAATTGATTCCTAAAGATTTTTCTGAAGCCAGTCAATGGAGACAAAACCAGTTAAATCGATTCCTAAAGATTTTTCTAATGCTAAGCCAGTCAATGGAGACAAACCCAGTTAAATCAATTCCTAAAGATTTTTCTGATTCTAAGCTAGTCAATGGAGACAAAATCAGTTAAATCGATTCCTAAAGATTTTTCTGAGGCGAAACCCATCAATGAAGACAACCCGTCAATAGAGACAACACCCGTCAATAGAGACAACCCGTCAACGAAGACAACCTGTCAACGAAGACAAAACTATCTACCAACAATCTCCAGATGGCATCTATAAGCCCATCCTCCTATCCAGCAACTCTCCAAGTGGCATCTGTAAGCCCATTCCCAACATCACAATGCTGATACTACACCATACGAGTGCAAATTTCTGGGCACTTTAGTGTTCAATCATCTTCCACCTTCGGATCACGAAAGGCACGAAAGCCAATCTACATCCTCAGGTTTAAGAAGATTGAACAGGGGCAACTGTTGTACCCCAAAATTTTCCCTCCCATATTCCTCAAGATTTGTCAAGAATAATCTTCAAATTACTCAAGATGGCTCAAGAGGTAGACAGTCAAACCATCTCCTAAGACAGCTGAAATTAAGGTTTTGGTTCTTTCAAGGAATTTTGGGTTCTCAATGGTTCAACCAAGTCTCAAAGGCCTATATACATCCTCAAGCACCTACATACCAAGTTTCAAGATTCACAGTGTCAGTTTGCATAGTCAAAAGCTCCATTGGATCCACAGTAAACTACAAGGGAAAAATGGTCATTTTGCAGTCAAAAGTCATAATTTTTGGTCAACATCTTATTTTGAGTTCACAATCATCATTTGATCAAGCCTTGATCATGATTCCACAAGAATAGCTCAAAAATCATCAAGATGCAAAAAGTTACTATTTTTGGACAGTAGAAAAGTCAACTATATCTTGACCAGGGCATAACTTTTTCATGGTTTGTCAGAAAAATTCCATCCAATGCTCATTTTGAAGGGGATGCAATTTCCTACAATCCATCTTCACACTCCAAGTTCAAGAAATTCTCTCACAAGTAGTTACCAATTTTTACATTATAGGTCAATTTCAAAAGTCAACAAAAGTACACTTTGAGTCAAAGGACATAACTTGAGATTGGTAAATCTAAATGACATGGGACCAAAGGCATTGGTTAGAGGACTTCAAGAGCTTTCCAAAAAGTCAAAGAACATGGTCATATGATTAAAATTGAGCAAGTTGGGAATTGGAGAAGTTGGGAAATTTTCATGAATTTGCAAAAGTCAACTTTGCTCAAAACACCTTCTTTTTGCTAATGGGCCTCAAATATCTTCTTGAAACTTCACCCATGACCTATGCACGACCCATCAAGCTTAATTGGATTTATTTTCTTATTTTTATTGATTAATTGGATTTTTAATTAATATTAATTCATTTAATCAATTTAAATCATAAGAAAATAGAAGATTTGTTTTTTAAATCTTTTTGTGAAGCAAATATGACCTAAAAATGCTGGAAAATTCGTGCACAAGTCAAAGATATCAAAAAATCCAATTTTGGCAAGTTTGTTCAATCATGAAAATCAAGAATATTTGATTTTCCAATCAAGGATTCAATCATCAATGCACATGGATTTTTGCCCAGCTTTTGACCTAATTCAATTTCCTTATATGTATGCAAGCAAACCCTGACCTAATGGACGTGAAAAAGCTGCATAAAAAACCAGAGCCAATTCAAGAAATTCCAAGAAAATTGAAAATTTGTTCTTGCATTCCAGGCCAATTCAAGGCGTGCTTTTCATTCAAACACATTGCAGGAAGTGCCAGGAACATTTTGCAATCAAACTCAGGCATTAAAACTCAAAGAATCGTCATATACAGAACCACGGTTTTCCTTTTTGATTAAAAATCGTATTGCCTAATTCATGTGCATTTAACATGTTTTCATGATTGTTTTGCATTGCTAGGAACCATACGAAGCTAATGGTATGACTGAATTAAACTATAACACCCTGAATCAAAAGATGCCATGATCAAAATTCTAGGGTTCTTGAGCTTTCAATTAGGGCTTTCTGAACCAGGCAAAATTAGGACTCGTGAGACACATGGTTGAGATCATGAGAACAAGACGAACAAGAACCACCCCTCGCGAAATATTTATGCTTGCTAGATTTCTAATCGCTATTTTTCGTGCAGCTAGATAGTGGAGGTTAAAAACCCCCACTATCTGATTCTGAATATGCAGGAAAAACGAAGAAGATGATGAGGTGTTAGCGTCCCATTGGCCAATTTGAAAAAAGCGCGCGTTTGTTTTTATTTTACAGCATATTGATTAATTTCGCAATATAATAATTGCTCCTTATTTTACTAACAATTGAAGCAGTGTAGTGGAGTGGTTGATACGTTGGCCTGGAAGCATTGGGACCTGGGTTCGAATCCCAGATTCAATGGCCAAAGCTGGGTGTCCACCATACGCTTTAGTCAATGAGCGTGCAGAGAGTTGCAAAAGTCAAACAGGCTGGAAGCATAATGGGCTTCAGAATTCCAGAAACACCTCCTCTTTGGGCCCATCACCCCCTGGGTTTATTCTTTTTTCTTTTATATTTTTTCATTTAATTGTTATTATTATTAATTATTATTATTATTATTTAATTAACCAAATTAATTTTTTCATAATAAAATCAGAAAACTAAAAAATAATATTATTTTTATTAGTTATTAAAATTAATTTCACCCTTTTATTATTTTTGTAAATAAATATAATTAACTAATTTAGTTTAATTAGGATAATTCTAACTTTTTTGCAATAATTTAAAATCAACATAGAACTTGGGTTCTTGACAACTTTTAATTATTTTATTTTTTTATTTATTTCCTTGAGACATTAAAAAACCAAAAATATTTCTTTTTATTAATTAATTAGTTTTAGGTTTAATTTAATTTAATTCATAAATAACAAAATTTCTTTCTGTAATAAAAAAGGGTCAAAACCCTAAAAACTCTCCGATTCAACTTTTTTTCGCGCGTGTGATTGTTCTTGATTCATATTTTTTATTCCAATTATGTAATTGTTCCGAGGATGTAATAGCTTTAATTAGGACTTTTTATCGCTTTCATTTAATTTCCCGCAATTTACTTTTCAAGGTTTTGTTTTTGGTGATGTAAATACCCGACGCCTTGTAATAGTTTAGTTTACTTTCCGCAACTATTAACTGCTAGATGTATGCTAACTAGGCTATGCATGACAAGATTTCTCTTAAAATTAAAATCAATCGTAGCTCACCATAACATGTATAAAGATAACATAACTGAAACCTGACACACTCGCACATGCCACTCCTAGGGTACGCCTCACTTGGTTGCCTCGACGTGGTCATTAAGTATAGGGTGTTTTAGAGGTCGCCCTCCTGTCTAAAGATTAAAAGTTGCCTCGAAACGGTTGCCTCGATAAAAAACTATCTAAGACATTAGGGTTACCGCTAAGGCGTCCTACTATTGCTTTAGTGACCACATGTCCCTAAAATCGAATTGACCCGAAAACTCCAACGACGGTGCTACCTATTTCTCAATAGTGGGATAGTACTGTCTAAAGGACATTTACACAGCTTAATTTCTTTTGAGTAGGTAGAGGTTCTCAGGTACTTGCTCTTTCAAAACAAAAATACTTTTCGCACCTACACTTTTATGACAAAAGTTTTCAAACAACACTTCATACACTCTTGAGGACAGATACAAGAGTTAAATTGAAGTTTTCAAAACAAAACTTTTCAAAACCCACAAACACAAGAAAAGCAAAACTTTTTGAAAACATAGTGAGCAAGTACCTAAGAGCCTGTGGGTAACCACAGATAGAAAGGGTGCTAACACCTTCCCTTTCTATAATCTACCTCCCAAACCCGAGAAACATCTCGAAAAGGAATTTTGTTGTGCTTTTGTCCTTTCCTTGTTGGAGAAAATAAAAGACGGTGGCGACTCTTGCTTACCGCTACATTTTGCGAAACGCAAACGCGAACCAGCATTCTAAAATAGTCAGTTCTATTTCCACCGATCACAGCTACTATTAGTGAGTAGGTATCCCTATCGTCGGATGTTGAAGGACTATGGAAAGGGACATTATGGTCATTGAAGGCAACATGTAAGGATCCCTTAGCATTTCTAAGGGACTGTCATCATATAGGCAACATCGAGGGACGAGATCATTTCTCGTAGGCAACTCGAGGAACATTAAGGGACCATGATCTTTATGATGACTTTTAGATTGAGGGTCTTTGCTAAGATATCCCTACGTTTGAGGGACATAACCATTGTGTGCAAGTGTGCAACAGTGTGTTTTTTCAGTTATATTTATCTTGCAATTAGTGACCTAATGATTAATTGATTAATTGATTAATCTTGTCATGCACGCCTAATTTACTAGCAATTTATATACAAGCATATAAGAAAATATAAAGTGAGAAATAAAAGTTCCTACGCTGTTACAGGGCTTTGGTGTAGATACATAAGTAATGGGCGAAAAGTAAAGTGCGGAAATAAAAACCCTAATTTAGCTATTACAAACCGGGCGCAGTTACATAAATGATAAAAATTAATCGTATAAAAAAAAGGTAATGACGTGCAAAAATCAAGACGGGAAAAAGTTCTAAACCCTAAAAAATCTAATGGCTCATTAAAAACATTTTTTGTATTTTATGAAAAAAGTTAGAAGTTTAACCTAATTCTCTAATTAATTTTAAATTAAAGAAAATAATTTAAAGTTAATTAAATTAATGAATGAAAAAGGAATGAATAAACAAAATATAAACTAAATAAAGGAATGAATAAACAAAATATAAACTAAATAAAAAGAATAAAAAAACAATTGAGAAATGGGCCTGAGGGGGGGTGTGTGAAACCTAATTGGAGGGGTGATGTTGTTGAATTCCACCAAGGCCCAGACCTGGTTGGCCCACCACTGTGCTGGATCTAGTGGGAGGTAAGCTTGGAGGTCCATCATGGAGATATGTTGTTGGGCATTAGATCTTGGAGAATGAGTGATCCTATGGCTGAGCGTGAGCGTGCATGATGCGCGCCTGGGATGTGGACCCACTTAATCTGTAAGTAATAATTCAGAAAAATAATATGCAGGAGGCAAGGGTCGAACCCCTGACCTCCTACACGTACAACGCCTTAAACCCTTCACTCTTGCCATCTGCGCTACCTGCTCATTCATACATATAATCAAAACAAAAATATATAATATAAAACAAGGACAACTGTTAAGTTGTCAAACACGCGCCAGCAAGTGGGGTCCCTGTATTTCAAATGGTCCAATCAGGCAGGGTGAGAGAGAGTGTTGTTTGAATCCAACCAATGGAATGTTGTCATCCTGCCACGCTATCCCGTTGACTTAAGACAGGCCAGTCCAACCACCGGAACCGGTGGTTTCCACCGTCTTCTCAGGTGGAGTCACCTGAAAAAGTGGCCAAATAGAAAAACAAAGTATGCAAATTTACTTAAAAAGATCCGTTGATCACGAATCTGGCCTCAAAAATGTCTAATTCTTCCTACATCATAGGGTTCGAATCTAAAACCCTAACGAAGGTCATCCATGGCAATGTGTGATTCCAGGTCCTATGGTCTCATGTAATACGTCAAAAAGCCAGAAAACATCATTAGCAACACAAATATAAACTCAAACAAAATTTAAATGGCCTATTGTGAGAGTTTGAGATCCAAGAATTTACCATAAAATTTTAGATTCAGTTGGACAGTCTTAGAGTGTTTTAGGTGCGTGTGAGGACTGATTTGTCTTCCTGGGAACCTCAGGAGGAAGATGGAGTGCCTGGAATGGATTAAATATGCTTGGAACGTGAGCTTTTGAATTGCACCACACTTGAATATTTTTGCAAATTTGTTCTTAGTTTGGAGGCAGCTTTTCACGTCTCCTTTTGACCTAGGGTTATTGTGCTTATGTAATGTATCTCATTAGGGTTGCAATTGTGGAAAGAATCCAATGCTTTGATGAGAAAATATCCTTCTTTCAATTATTTGATTTTTGGCCTTTTTAGAACAAATCCAATCTTTGCTTTCCCTCCACGTTTCTTCTTTGATTTTCCAGCATGTTTTGTCCCTCATTTGGATAGAAAAAGATTCGCAATCATATCTTTTATTATTTTCCTTTATTTATTTATTTAATTTTGACTTTTAATGAATAAAAAATCAAAATAAATAATAAAAATAATGGAATAATATATGAGTGAGCTCAAGGGTCGTGGTTCATGTTAAGAACAAGTTTTAATCATGAAAACATGAGCCCATTTGGAGAAAAAAATTCAAGTTTGGTCAATATTGGCTTTGTGCACTTTTCCAAAAATTGGTCAACTTTAGAAATGCATATCTTTCTCGATTTTAACCCTAAGAGAGTGTTCTTGGACTTTTTAGAGAGTTTAGGGTGTCCTCTAAACAACCCTTTTGTTTCAACTCAATTGGATCTTCCATGTTAATGTAAGGAGCTTTGACCCAAAAGGTGTTTTTGTTGACTTTTTGAAAGGACCTATAATGTATGAGCTAGTATCTTTTGATTAGGGAATTTCTTAAACTTGGAGGCTGAAGAGAAGTTGTAGGGAATTGGTTTCTCTTCAAAATGAGCCTTGGTGGGAAAATTTATGATAAAGTATGAGAAAGTTATGCCTGGTCAAAGTTTGGTTGACTTTTCCTATAAAAACCCTAATTTGCCATTTTTGACTTTTGATGAGTTAGGAGCATTTTTTGAGGAATCATGATCAACACTTGATCAAATGATGGATATTACTTCAAAATGTTTATGTTGACCAAAAATCTTGAAGTTTAACTGTATTTGGGCCACAGTTGACTTTTGACCTAGTATAGTTGATTTCCAGGCATATGAGCAGATTACTGAGCAAACTTGTTGTTCAAGGAATGAAATTTGGTATGGATTATCTTGAGGACATATTAGGACAATGGAGAACATTTGGGATCCTTGGGACTTATGCAAATTTCTTAAGCTTGAAACCCTAGTTGAGACTCATTGTCTCAGGAGGAGAATTTGCCTAGTCAATTCTTAGTCATCCTAGGGCAAGTTGGGGACCTCAAGAGGTATGTCTTGTGTTAAAATGGGAGGGAAGACTTCGGGGTAAAACACAAGACCTCATTGATAACAAGACCATTTAATTTTATCCTCCTCTAACTCTGAATGTAATCACCACACCTATGCCAAATCATGGCAAAGGTGTCAACGCTATTGAAGATAATGCTTTTGTTTCCTCTGTTAATGACTTGACCACTCTGTTGAAGTTTGTTAAAAATAATTTGCTGAAAGCTGGGGTTTTCCCTGGTTTCCTTGAAGATTGTTGTTGCTGTGTTGTGCAAACCAATGGTTGTGAATGGCTGAAAAGAGGTGTCCAACACCTAATGGACAACCATGAGATCCTATTTGAAAGAACTCCATCTATAAAAAGTTTGACTGAAGTCGTATTACTATATCTAACAAACCTATTAGGATCACTTCAAAGGGTCCTATTAGGATTTCCAATGAATCGAAGATAACTCTATTGATAATTACCACATCGGGGCCAGTCCCTTATTCTTCCGATAAGGCGATACCTTGGAATTATGGCGCTGAAGTATACTATCATGGTGTTAAACAAGAGTCCTGGATTGACGAAGAAAAAGATGCTAATATTACCAACATTATTGGATCTACCAAGGTGACTAGGACGGGGAGAATCTTCTCTCCTAACATTTCATCTCCAACCTCCACAATTGCATCCGTTCACATTACTGTTTACAAACCTAGTACTAATGCTAGTGGAAAAGAAAAGATGATTGAGCCTGCCAGGATGGAGGCGCCTGCCAAAGACATTATTACTGAAGAACCCTCTACTCAAGAGATGGAGGAGATTTTAAAGATTATAAGGAAAAGTGATTATAAGATAGTAGAGCAATTGGGGAAAACCCCATCTAAGATTTCTATGTTATCTTTATTACTTTGCTTTGATGCGCATGCTCAAGCATTGATACAATTTCTGAAGAAAGCTCATGTTCCTGAAGAGACTGTGGCCGATCAGTTTGAAAATTCTGTAGCAAGTTTGACTGCCGATAATGGGTTGGGATTTTTGGATGATGATTTAACTCCAGCCAGAAGAAATCATAATAAAGCTTTGCATGTCTCCATTAAATGTAAAGTAACTACTCTAGCCCATTTATTGGTGGATACTGGGTCCTCTCTGAATGTCCTTCCCAAAGGCGCCCTAGATCGATTGGACTGCGAAGGTTTGGTATTGAAGCCAAGTGACATTGTGGTAAGGGCTTTCGACGGATAAAAAAGGATAGTCCATAGGGAAGTTGATCTCCCCATCAAAGTTGGGTCTCAAATTTTCAATTCAACTTTCTATGTGATGGATATCCGTCCTGCTTACTCTTGCTTACTTGGATGCCCTTGGATACATGGGGCAAGAGCGGTGACTTCCACTCTACATCGAAAGTTGAAATATCCGGTCAAGGGAAAGATTGTTATCATCTGTGGTGAAGAAGAGTTTATGGTTAGCCATCTAAATTCTTTTAAGTATGTTGAGATGGATGGTGAGTTCATAGAAACTCCTTGTCAAGCCTTCGAAGTGGTTTCTCCCATGGTCACTGCAGCCAAGGCCACTCCTAATATTCCAAAAGTTGTTAAAGATATGTCTAGGATGGCTTCCCTCAAAGATGCTTGTGTTGTGATTAAAGACGGAGATTGTACCATTTGGGGACAACTCCCGGATATCCCTTTCAAGTCAGACAAATGTGGTTTGGGCTTCACTGTCAAAGCTCAAAAGAAGGTCAGACGTGCTTGTGCAGGAAAACTGTCTCTTTGCATCAGTAATCATGAAGTGAATTCTCTTGAAAACTATGATAATGACTGTGACTTTGATGATTGGATCTACCCGAGTGCCGAAGAAGGACTCAACAACTGGCGTACCAAGGACTTCGTTCCAATCTCCTTCAACAAGGAGTAACTACTATTTACTGTTTTGTTAATTTAAGAACTTTGTCTGTAATTTTATTGAAACAGTGACTTTAAGCCATGTGCCATGCCCGGGGCACCATGGTCCATTTGTCAAGGGTTTGTTCATTTTCACATGCCATATGATTATTTAATGAAAAAACATTGGACTCTTTTGCATTCAAATTTTGCACTCATTGTCTTTCTTTCACTTTATTGCATTTTCAAAATAGCCATGTGACCTTACATGCACACACCCACATTTGCAGATCCACATCCACTCCGGATCTCATTGACAACGACTCAACTATTTTCATCTATGACTTTGAACATCCAATCTACAAAGCCGAAGACGAAGGCGAAGAAGATTGTGAAATACCTGAGGAACTAGCCAGACTTCTGATGCAAGAGGAAAAGGACATTCAACAACACGAGGAACCAATTGAGGTGATCAACCTAGGTATTGAGACAGACAAGAGAGAAGTTAAGATTGTCGCCAACTTGGAAGACGGTGTTAAAAGCAGGTTTTCTTACAGTGCCATCATATCCCCAATGGGTGGCAAATGTGGTCCCCATACCAAAGAAGGATGGAAAGGTCTGTATGTGCATAGACTATAGAGATTTGAATAGGGCAAGCCCCAAAGATGATTTCCCACTACCGCATATTGACGTCTTGGTCGACAACACTGCTCAACATAAAGTCTTCTCCATCATGGATGGCTTCTCTGGATATAATCACATTAAAATGAATCCTGAGGACATGGAAAAAACAAGTTTTGTTACACAGTGGGGCACTTTTTGTTACAAGGTCATGCCTTTCGGTTTGAAGAATGCAGGGGCAACTTATCAACAAGCTATGGTAACCCTATTTCATGACATGATCCATCATGAGATATAAGTATATGTGGATGATATGATTGCAAGGTCGCATACTGAGGAAGAACACCTTGATCACTTACAAAAGTTGTTTGAAAGATTGAAGAAGTATAAGCTAAGACTAAATCCTAACAAGTGCACCTTCAGGGTAAGATCTGGGAAACTCTTAGGGTTCATCATCAGTGGAAAAGGTATTGAGGTCGATCCTGCAAAAGTCAAAGCCATACAAGAAATTCCAGCCCCTGTACTGAGAAAGAGGTCAGGGGTTTCTTAGGTCGACTCAACTACAATGATCGATTCATATCTCACTTGACTGCTACTTGTGATCCAATCTTCAAACTTTCGAAGAAAGATCAGGTAGTCAAATGGAACGACGACTACCAAGCAGCCTTTGACAAGATCAAGGAATATTTACAAGAACCTCCCATCCTAATGCCTCCAATTGAAGGAAGACCTCTGATTATGTACTTGAGTGTATTAGAGAATTCAATGGGGTGTGTATTGGGCCAACATGACGAGTCTGGCCTAAAAGAGCATGCAATATACTAACTGAGTAACAATTTTACCGACTGTGAAATAAGATATTCACTCCTTGAGAAAACTTATTGCGCTCTGGCATGGGCTGCTCGCCGGCTAAGACAGTATATGTTGACTCACACCACTTTGTTGATTTCTAAGATGGACCCTATCAAGTACATCTTCGAGAAGCCAGCCCTCTCCGGACGAATAGCTAGATGGAAAATGATCTTGACTGAATATGATATCTAATATACTACACAAAAGGCCATCAAAGGAAGTGTATTGGAAGATCATTTAGCCCATCAAGCTATTGATGATTACCAATCGATGAACTTTGAATTCTCGGACGAGAATATCATTCTAGTAATCGGTTGTGAAAATCATGGACCGTATGACGGACCTGAACAAGGATCCCGATGGACTATGTTTTTTGATGGAGCTTCCAACGCTTTGGGTAACGAAATTGGTATTGTGATTATCTCTCCCGAAGGCTGCCATACACATTTCACCCCTAGTCTTTTCTTTGATTGTACAAACAACATGGCTAAGTATGAAGCGTGCATCTTGGGTCTAAAAGCTTCTATTGACCTAAGAATTAAGTTTTTAGATGTATATGGGGACTCGACCCTGGTAATCAGTCAAGTTAAGGGAGAGTGGGATACCAAACATCCAAATTCTATCCCCTATAAAGAGCTCGTGCTAACTTTGATCCCATACTTTGAGGAGGTTGCCTTTGAACACTTCCTAAGAGAAGAACATGATTTGGAGGATGCTTTAGCAACTATGTCATCTATGTTCAAGGTCAATTGGGACAATGAAGCTCCCAAGATTACTATCGAAAGATTTGACGAACCTGCACACTGTTGTGAGATTGACACTGATGAAGAAAAGCCTTGGTATCAAGAGGTGATAAGATATCTTGAAGCACAATAGTATCCTGAAGGAGCCTCAATCAATGACAAGAAATTCTTGCGAAGGATCTCAGCCAAATTCTTCCTAAGCAATGGGATCATGTACAAGCGCAACCATGACTCTACTCTGCTCCGTTGTATGGACGAGAAGGAGACAGATAAAATCATGGAAGACATGCATGATGGTATCTTTGGGACTCACTTTAGCGGGAACACTATGAACAAGAAGATTCTGAGGACTGGTTACTATTGGTCGACTATGGAAACTGATTTTCATCATCACTCGAGGACTTGCCATAAGTATCAAATCTATGCCGACAAGATTCATGTGCCTCCAATTCCTTTGAATGTTATGATTGCTCCGTGGCCATTTACAATGTGGGGCATTGACATAATTGGAGATATCAAGCCCACTGCCTCTAATGGACATCGTTTCATCCTTGTTGCTATCAACTACTTCACCAAATGGGTTGAAGCTACTTTATTTTCCTCAGTCACTAAGAATGTTGTAGCCCGGTTTATCAAGCATAACCTTATCTGCCCGTACGACATCCCTAAAAGGATCATCACTGATAACATAACCAATCTCAACAATGTTATGATCACTGAACTTTGCACGCAGTTCAAAATCAAGCATCACAACTCTTCTCCATACAGACCTAAGATGAATGGCGCGGTAGAAGCCGCCAATAAAAACAAAGAAAATTATGCAAAAAATGGTAGTAACCTACAAAGACTGGCATGTGATGCTACCTTTTTCTCTCCATGGCTATCGTACTTCAGCTCGAACTTCAAATGGGGAAACCCCATTCTCCTTAATCTATGGCATGGAAGTTGTCTTGCATGTTGAAGTTTAGATTGCTTCCCTAAGAATTATGAAAGAAGCAGACTTAGGTGATGATGAATGGATTCAAACTAGGTTGGATCAGTTGAACTTAATTGACGAGAAGAGACTGGATGTTGTTTTTCATGGTCAAATGTATCAAAAGCGTATGATCAAGGCTTTCAACAAGAAGATCAAACCTCTAGTGTATCAGACTGGCGATTTGGTAATAAAGCGCATGATTCTTCCTCAAGGAGATCCCAGGGGCAAATGGACTCCCACTGAAGGGCCATTTATGGTTAAAAAAGTGTTCTTTGGTGGAGCTATGATGCTAACTACTATGGACGTCAAATATTTTCCGCATCCTGTGAATGCATACATAGTTAAAAAATACTACGCATAAGAATGACCCGCTAGGTTGATATACCTAGGCAAAAATAGGGGCATCCCGATGAATCAAAGAGTTTCCGGAAAAAGTTATGGATATATAAAAAAGATTGTACACCCGACAAGTCGAAAACCCGAAAGGGCGGCTTGGGCAAAAAAGGGTATCCTGGTGGGCTGAAAACCCGAAAGGGCAGACCAGGAAAGAGTTAAGGATAAAAGCGTATGACTATGTCCCGTGAAATCACTACAGCCAGCTTTATTAACAAGGTCCAAATTCAATGGTATAAGATTAATTCAATCAACCTCTTTCAATGGCAAGGGATGATGCTCGAAGACATAGGGGAAAATGGCGGAGTTGGAACCCAATGAGATTACTTCAATATGACTATCATTTTCACTTTGTATTCACTCTTTCGAAGATTTCCTTTTACTAGGACTTCTGTCTTCTTGTATAAAAATGCCTATTTATAGGCAAAACATCAATACAAATATATACTTCAAAGTGCAAACCTTTTGTTTTTCTGTGTTATGTGAAAAAATGTCCAATGTTTAAAATTGAACGAACATATGCATATGAACATGATTAACTATTAACAAATATATGAAATTAGGATACCCCCACAGAGTTGCTTCAATAAGATTATCCCTACAAAGTATAATCTCCTGAAAACCCTCTCCCCAACTGAGTTTAGTCTTAACTGATAAAAGAAACCTTGCGGAGTTCTCCCCAAAAGAATTCATCTCAATAAGATCTTCAAAATATTCTCCTCAACAGGGTTTATTTCCCCAAACAACTACAAATTCCCCAACACGAGTCTTTTCTCAGACTATTACAAATCAACGGACAAAACCCTTTTGTCCCCAACGAAGTAGTTATTATCCCTAGTAAGCTGCTGCAAAGCCTGGAACCCAACCAGATAACAGTTAACTTAGTCATCCCCAGTAAGTTGTTGTGAAACCTAGAATCTGACCACATACCATTTAACTTTTATCCCCAGTCAAGTTATAATTCCCCAGTAGAGTAATGGACAACCAAGGTCCCTGAACTCTATCCCTCAAGTAGAAATCAACATTCCCCGCAAAATTTCCTCAAAACAATGAGACAATATTCCCCAACGGAACACTCTAAACAAAGTCAAAGATACACATACTCTTCATCTCTAGTGGTAGTCCAGGATTTTGCTTCCCAAACACTCCTCAGCATTTGTCAAGACAAAAATACATTTCAATAACATTCATACATCATAGCACATACATGACAAATGCATACGGCATAATATCATTTATTTTGAGAGCATCATTACGCCATGCATACATCTGCATGCAATTAATCCTCTTCCTTTCAGGAAAAATCAATCGACTGAACAAAGACCTCTTTTGGTTAGATTTATTTCTTCCAGTTAATGATAGGTAATCAACGGACCTCTTCTGGTTAGATTTACTTCTTCCAGTTAAAAACAGGCAGACGAAGACCTCTTCTGATTAGATTTATTTCTACCAATTAAAGACAGGAAATCAACAGACCTCTTCTGGTTAGATTTACTTCTTCCAGTTAAAGACAGGTGAAATACAGACCTCTTCTGGTTAGATTTACTTCTTCCAGTTAAAGATAGACGAACGACAGACCTCTTCTGTTTAGATTTATTTCTTCCAGTTAAAGGCAAACGAACGACATACCTCTTCTGGTTAGATTTATTTCTTCCAGTTAAAGACAGGCAAACGACAAACCTCTTCTGGTTAGATTCACTTATTCCAGTTAATGATAGGCAAACGACAGACCTCATCTGGTTAGATTCACTTCTTCAAGTTACTGATAGGAAATCGACATACCTCTTCTAGTTAGATTCACTTATTCCAGTTAATGATAGGAAAACGAAAGACCTCTTCTGGTTAGATTTATTTCTACTAGTTAATGACAGGAAATCAACAGACCTCTTTTGGTTAAGATTATTTCCCTAGTGAAGCCTCCAAACAACAGATCTCTTCTAGTTAGATTTATCTCTTCCAGATATAAATAGGCAAAAGACATCTACATTTTCAGTATAAATCGACCAAAGATTTATTCTGGTACTTCTTCATCGACAGTCACTCTGGATGGAATCTGTAAGCCCATCTCTGATAAAATCTTCGTCACTTCTTCAAATGGCATCTTTAAGCCCATTCCCGGCACAATCAAACTAGCACGTCAGTAAGTACAAATTTATGGGCACTCTAGTGTTCAATCATCTTCTACCTTCAAGTCACGAATGACGGATCCACCAATCTAACTCTTCAGGTTTAAGAAGATTTAACAGGGGCATTTGTTGTACCTAAAAATTTTCCCTCTCTTTTCTTAAGACGCTTCTCACAAGATCTTCAAATAACTTAAGCTTGCACAAGAGTTTATTAGGTCAAGGCATCTCCTCAATACTGATGCCTCAAATTAGGGTTTGAGTTTTCACAAGGACAATTGGACTTTCAATTCCTAAAATGAATTTCATGGATCATTATGGACCCTCAAGATTGACCATGTCAAGTTTTAAGTTTTGGATCACAAAATTACTCAGTCAATGGATCAGATGACCTAAAATCAATTATATTTGGTAAAAAGTCAATTGTGGTCAACCTACAATCAAATTTCAATATTTTTGACCAATATCAACATTTTTAAGTCATGTGTATCATTTGATCAAGTTTGGATCACAACACCCCAAGAAAATTGTTTAAATCACCAAAATGGCAAAATGGTCAAAATTAGGGTTTTGAATAAGAATGGCTAATCTTTGACTTTTGACCTAATACATGACTTATTTATTTGAAACATGATCTCAAGGATTCAAACGCGTCATTTTGACCTAATTGCATATCTCAATTCACTTATCAAGATCAATTGATTGATAGTTGAAATTTGGTCAACTGATGAAAAGTCAATTGTACACCAAAAAGTCAAACTTTGATTTTTTGGTCAAGATTGAGTTTCAAAGATCATAATTCATCAAGACATGTAAAAATATGAAGCTTGATCATCAATAAATCAAGAAATTCAAAAGTCTTTGAAAAAAATCAAACTTTTCAAGACTTAGAATTTTTCCAAGTGTTTTTAAGTCTTATTTTTTCATGACTTCATGCCAACTTTTCACCAAGATGCAAGATGATTCAAAGAAAATTTTCAACATGAAAGTTATAGATCTTGATAATATCTACATATTTTCTTTACTGATCAAGTCCTAGAAATTATTGGATCTTGAGTTATAAATTCACAAAGTCAAGCACCTTTTCTTAAAACACAGTGAAAATTTGACCTAGTTTAGGCAAAATTTTGACCTAACTTCATGGAAAATTTTCACATTTCTCTAAATTGATTCTTTAAAAATGGCCAACATGAAAGTTGTATATGATTTTACAAGCTTTCCAAAATTTCCAAGAACTCATTGAAATCATTCTTGATCTAAGAGAATCAAAGAGATGAAGTTAGGGTTTCAAACTTAAATTACAAGTCAATTTTGTGATGAACACATAATCAAATATCAAACCATGTCGCATAATCTTTGATTTGCAGGCCTGAAACTTGTGCTTCAATCCATAATTAATGGTTTACACAACTGATTGAGCTATTATCCAATTTATTCAAGCATTATCCAAACCAAATTGCCATTAATGAAAGAAAGTTCATACTTCCATTTTGGAAAAGTGGCTTTAATCACAAAGGCCACTCTCCTTTAGCTTTGTAGTTGTTCCTTCTGCACACACTAAGTTTATAAGCTTATAATAAGTATGTTTAAAGTTCTCAAGCACCCTACCTTTCCTTGAAACCATGTTTGTCCATGTTGCTTCAAAAACAAGTCAAAATCCACAAACATGTGATATTGTACTTCTGACTTCTACAAGTCTCCAAACCTTTTCCTATATGTTAAGACACTCTTATGCAACTTGAGACATGAAATTACAAGACCTAAAGAACCCCCCACTCTCCTTCAAACCATAAATTGCAACACAAGCACAAAAACTCGTCATTTTTGACTTTGAAACTCAATCTTAAAACCCACTCGTGCGTTTTCACTTCTAATCCATCACAAAGTTTCTAATACACATATAAAGGCTATCCCAATTATTGTTTTCCAACTGTAACACCATCTTCTTCATCTTCCATAACCAAAAACAGAGCATTGCAGTTGGACTTCTCCGGACCTTTTAGCCATTCTCAACTCAAGCTTTAAGCATTGCTTTAGCTTCCTAGAGGTTCAAGAAAGCTAACCAGATCATTGCTACACCTTGAAAGTTGCTCAAATTCAAAACATGATCTCCATCTGCAAGGTTAGTTTTCTGAACTTCTATCTCTTCATACAAGCATCATTTGATTCTAGTTTGTGAAGATAAAATGTAGATATCATAACCCTGAAACTGACCATGTCCTTAGAATTCATTTATATTTCCTGAGTAGTGTAAATTTTAGTCTTGAACTTTCTGAAATATTTAGGTCAAAATTTGGTACCAAAAATATTCCTGTTCATCTTTGAGAGTTAGCTTAATTAGTTTACATATTTAGAATCATGGTGAAATTTCTAACAAGTTTGATGTTTGCACTTTTGAGAATGATTGAGAAATGAGCAAGTTACAAGATTCAAAAATATTGGTCATGGAAGCTGGCGAGAGGAAGAAGATGACACGGGCCTAGGATGGGTTTTCAAATATATATATATATATATATATATATATATATATATATATATATATATATATATATATATATATATATATATATATATATATATATATGGTTTTGTTTAGATCACCAGATGTATATCCACTCCAGTGGTAGAGAGCGCGTGTCTATGACCTTTGTGTCCCGAGTTCGAGCCCCAGTGTCATATTTTGCTATTTTTCATTACATTTTCTGACTTTTTTTTGTTTGCTAGGCGCGCTGGGCTTCTTCACTTTGGGCCATTAATTTTTTTTACTCCCTTTCACCCCCTGAGTTCTTAATGATACGTAGCATGACATCATATTTTTCTTATTTTTGTTTTTATTTTCTAATTCTACAAAAACACCTTTGAGCCTAAAGTCAAACAAAAAAAACTGTTTTTACACACTTACACTCCAAATCATTTTCACACCTTCCTGACTTTCTTATATTTTTATTTTATTTTATTTTATATTTTTATTATTATTATTTATATTATTATTATCATTATTTTATTAATAAAAAATAATATATTAAAATATTTTATATTTATCATTTGTATATTTAGTATATTTTTATCTTATTTCTTCTAAAAAACAAAAGGCCAAAAATATTTTCCTAAATAATTTGATTTCTTTTCTTAAATTTAATTAAATCATCTTAGACTTAGGTTTCATTTTAATTTTTTCTTTTAAATAATTTATAATTTAGGAATTTAATTAATTTTTTTAATTTACTTTAGTTTGTTTAATTAAATTATAACCCTTTCACAAAAACCCTAAAAAGATTGTTTTCTTATTTAATTTATTTTCTTTTTTCTATTTAATTTAGGTTTAGTTCTTGTTAAATTAAATTAGATTAGAAAATTATTTTCTTTCTTTAATTAAGTTAAACTCTTTTCATAAAAAAAAACACAAAAAACTCAAACAAAACAATTCTCTCTCTCTTTGTGCATTTATCTTACATTCTTGCAATATTCAATATGGTTGTAATAGTAAATTAGGATTTATTTACTTGTCATCCCCCATTTATAAATTTGTACCCTTGTCCCCAATGATGTAATAGCGTAGAATTTTATATTTCCGTAATTTATCGCTTTCAATATAAATGCTAGTAATTAGGGTTTGTATGACAAGACTAAAATCAATCAAGTAGGAAACCCTAATCTAAAGAAAAAATGCATGAAATCAAAACACTTTGCACACTTGCACCTCTAGGGTTAACCCACACTTGTTGCCTTGAATAAACAGTCATGTCCCTCGAACGTGGGATACTTTAGCAATGACCATCGAATATAAGATCATAGTCCCTCGATGACCCTTCGATGTTACCTCGGGTAAACGATCTTAGACTATCACAACAAATTGCTAAGGTATCCAACAATATTGCCTTCTATGACTGTACGATGGCCCACATCTGTCCCTTCACATCCAATGATATGGTTACTTACTAACTAATGGTAAGATAGCAATATCTAAAGGAGGAGGAAATGAACAAAGACTTTTTGAGTAGGTAGAACATTCGTAGTTTCTTGCTCGAAACATTTCAAAACATCTTTCAAAACACACCAACACTTTCAAATGAAATATTTTCAAAATTCAACACTTTGTATGCATTCTTATAGAGATGAGAATCATTACAAAGTTTGCCTAAATGATGGAACTTTCCAAAAATACTTTCAAAAATCAATCACAAACACATTTCAAGAAAAGCATTTTCAAAGTGACTTAGCGACTAAGAGCCCGTAGATAACTACAGATGAAAAGGGTTCTAACACCTTCCCTTTTCATAACCTACCCCCTGAACTCAAGAAAATTCTCAAAAAGTCTTTCCTGTTATTTTCACCCTTCCTTTATTGGATAAAATAAAAGTCGATGACGACTCTTGGTATCCGCAACAATTGCGATAAAACGCAAAACACCCAAGTCAGTTCTCCCACCATATTACAGTAAGA
Source organism: Vicia faba (assembly GCA_948472305.1). Taxonomy (NCBI): domain Eukaryota; kingdom Viridiplantae; phylum Streptophyta; class Magnoliopsida; order Fabales; family Fabaceae; genus Vicia; species Vicia faba. Next base: position 363,022,023 of record OX451740.1, on the reverse strand, counting down.
CATTAAAATTAATACAATTTAGAGAGGGATAACGAAGATCCATCGTAGGGAAAATAATTGTCTGGAAAAATGGAAAACCTAATCGAGGGGTTAATGAATGACAAGATAGCACAATGAGAATGAGAGAGAATATAATAAGCACGTGAGTCACCTATTATATGTTTTAATCTATGCCATTAATTTTGATCAAAGGGTTAAAAATTAATCCTCTCACTCTCATATAAGAATGTCATTTCTCACTAGATATACCCTATATATGGGGGGCATATAGAGTGAGAAAGGACATCCTTATATGAGAGTGAGAAGATTGATTTTCAGCCCTTTGATTAAAATGAATGGTATAGATTAAAACATATAATAAGTGACTCACAAAATTTTTTTCTTAGTGTCTTTTGAGTTACTCACTGTTACACACTCATTCTTTATCTCTTCGTTTTCCTTTTTTTTCCGTCATGCTTGTACCAGAATATTCATTCTGATATTCTTTCCTCTGAAACTATATTTTTTATTGAATTTCACACACAAGTGATATTTAACTTTGCAATGTACTTGTTTTAATGCTTATGAATTGAAATACTAACATTTTGTTAGATTCTTATAGATCCATATCAATTCCTTTTTTATGTATAACTAATCCACCATTCTTATGTGATTTGAAAATAATAGAGCTTTAACCATTAAAAAAAGAAGAAGAAATTTATTTAGGATTCCAAACCTTGTTAAATAATGAATATCAACAAAGCTAATTAATTTAACCTCAAATTTATCAATCTTGTCTTTAAGGAAAAAATTTTATATGATTTATGAGTTTACTTTATAAAGAATATCAATAACAGAAGAAACAATAACAAAAAGGGTAGTGGTTTGTTTCTTATCAACTGGAAAATTAAAATCTCTACGAGATCCATCGTATTTACTAATTTTATTGAAGGTAAGACATTAGAAATAATGCAATTTAGAGAGGGATGACGAAGATCCATCCTAGGGTAAACAGTTGTCTAGAAAAATGGAAAACCTAATCAAGAGGTAAATGAATGATAATATAGCATAATGAGAATGCGATAGAATATAATAAGCACGTGAGTCACTTATTATATATTTTAACCTATACCATTCATTTTGATCAAAGGGTTGAAAATCAATCATCTCACTCTCATATAAGAATGTCACTTCTCACTATATATGCCCTATATATGGGGGCACATCTAGTGAGAAAGGACATCCTTATATGAGAGTGAGATGCTTGATTTTCAGCCCTTTGATTAAAATAAATGATACTAATTAAAACATATAATAAGTGACTCACGTGACTGTTTTTCTTACAGTATTTTGGTTTACTCATCGTTAGACACTCATTCTTTATCTCTTTGTTTCCCCATTTTTTTCTCCATCATACTTGTACCAGAATATTCATTCTGATATTCTTTCCTCGGAAAATATATTTTTAACTGAATTTCACACACAAATGATATTTAACTTTGCAATGTGCTTGTTTTAATGCTTATGAATTGAAATACTAACATTTTATCAGATTCTTAGAGTTCCATATCAATTTCTTTTTTATGTATAACTAATCCACCATTATTATGTGATTTGAAAATGATAAAGCTTTAACCATTAAAAAAGTAGAAGAAAGTTATTTAATATTTCAAACCTTGTTAAACAATGAATATAAACAAAGCTAATTAATCTAACCTCAAATTTATCAATCTTGTCCTTAAGGACAATATTTTTTATTTTATTTATGAGTTTACTTTAAAATAAATATCAATAACATAAGAAATAATAACAAAATGGGTAGTTGTTTGTTTCTTACCAACTGGAAAATTGAAATCTCTACCAGATCCATCATATTTAGTAATTTTATTAAAGGTAAGACATTAGAAATAATGCAATTTAGATCGGGATGAGGAGGATCCATCATAGGACAAACAGTTGTAAGAAAAAAGGGAAAATCCAATCGAGAGGTTAATGAATGACAACATAGCAAAATGAAAATGAGAGAGAATATAATAAACACGTGAGTCACTTATTATTTTTTTTAATCTATACAATTCATTTTGATCAAAAGATTGAAATTCAATCATCTCACTCTCATATAAGAATGTCAATTGTTACTAGATATGCGCTATATATGAGGGCATACCTAGTGAGAAAGGACATCCTTATATGAGAGTGAGATGATTCATTTTCACCCCTTTGATTAAAATGAATGATACTAATTAAAATATATAATAAGTGACTCACGTGATTTTTTTCTTAGTATCTTTTGGTTTACTCATCGTTAGACACTCATTCTTTATCTCTTCGTTTCCCCTTTTTTTTTTCTCCGTCATATGTGTACCAGAATATTCATTCTGATAGTCTTTCCTCTAAAACTATATTTTTTACTGAATTTCACACGCAAGTGATATTTAACTTTGCAATGTGTTTTTTTAATGCTTATGAATTAAAATACTAACATTTTGTCAGATTCTTAGAGTTCCATATCAATTTCTTTTTCATGTATAACTAATCAACCATTATCATGTAATTTGAAAATAATAAAGCTTTACCCATAAAAAAAGAAGAAGAAAGTTATTTATTATTTGAAACTTTGTTAAACAATGAATATCAACAAATCTGATTAATCTAACCCCAAATTTATCAATCTTTTCCTTAAGGACAATTTTTTATATGATTTATGAGTTTACTTTATAAAAAATATCAATGACAGAAGAAACAATAACAAAATGGGTAGTTGTTTATTTCTTACCAACTAGAAAATTAAAATCTCTACCAGATCTATCGTATTTACTAATTTTATTAAAGGTAAGACATTAGAAATAATGCAATTTAGAGAGGAATGACGAAGATCCTTCGTAGGACAAACAATTGTCAGGAAAAAGGGAAAACCCAATCGAGAGGTTAATGAATGACAACATAGTAAAATGAGAATGAGAGAGAATATAATAATCACGTGAGTTACTTATTATATGTTTTAATCTATACCATTCATTTTGATTAAAGGGCTGAAAATCAATCCTCTCACTCTCGTATAAGAATGTCATTTCTCACTAGATATGCCCTATATATGGGGGCATATCTAGTGAGAAAGGATATCCTTAAATGAGAGTAAGATGATTGATTTTCATCCCTATGATTAAAATGAATGGCATAGATTAAGACATATAATAAGTGACTCACATGACTTTTTTTTCTTAGTGTCTTTTAGTTTACTCACCGTTAGACACTCATTCTTTATCTCTTCAATTTCCCTTTTTTTTCTCCGCCATACTTGTACGAGAATATGCATTCTGATATTCATTCCTCTGAAAGTATATTTTTAATTGAATTTCACACACAAGTGATATTTAACTTTGCAATTTGCTTGTTTTAATGCTTATGAAATTAAATACTAACATTTTAATATTCTTAGAGATCCATATCAATTTCTTTTTTATGTATAATTAATACACCATTATTGTGAGATTTGAAAATAATAAAGCTTTAACCAATAAAAAAGAAGAAGAATGTTATTTAAGATTTCAAACCTTCTTAAACAATGAATATCAACAAAGCTAATTAATTTAATCTCAAATTTATCAATCTTGTCCTTGAGGATAAGTTTTTATATGATTTATGAGTTTATTTTATAAAAAATGTCAATATTATAATAAACAATAACAAAGGGGTAGTTGTTTGTTTCTTACCAACTGGAAAATTAAAATCTCTACCAGATTCATCGTATTTACTAATTTTATTGAAGGTAAGACATTAGAAATAATTCAATTTAGAGAGGGATGAAGAAGATCCATCGTAGGGAAAACAGATATCTCGAAAAAGAGAAAACCCAATCGAGAGGTTAATGAATGACAACATAGCACAATGAGAATGAGAGAGAATATAGTAAGCATGTGAGTCACTTATTATATGTTTTAATCTATACCATTCATTATGATAAAATGATTAAAAATCAATCCTCTCACGCTTATATAAGAATGTCATTTCTCACTAGATATGCCTTAAATGATTTTCAGTTAAGAGTGAGATGATTGATTTTCAGCCCTTTAATTAAAATGTAAGAGTGAGATGATTGATTTTCAGCCCTTTAATTAAAATGTAAGGTATATATTAGACCATATAATAAGTGACTCACGTGACTTTTTTTTCTTAGTTTATTTTAATTTACTCACCGTTAGATACTCATTCTTTATCTCTTCGTTTTCCTTTTATTTTCCCCGTCTTACTTGTAGCAGAATATTTATTCTGATATTCTTTACTCTGAAACTATATTTTTAACTGAATTTTACACATAAGTGATATTTAACTTTGTAATGTGTTTCTTTTAATGCTTATGAATTGAAATACTAATATTTTTTATTCTTAGAGATCCATATTAAATCCTTTTTAATGTATAACTAATTCACCATTCTTATGTGTTTTGAAAATAATAAAGCTTTAACCATTAAAAAAAGAAGAACGTTATTTAAGATTCCAAATCTTGTTAAACAATGAATATCAACAAAACTAATAGATTTAACCACAAATTTATCGATCATTTCTTTAATGATAACTATTTATATGATTTATGAGTTTACTTTATAAAAAAATATCAATAACAGAAGAAACAATAACAAAAAGGGTAGTTGTTTATTTTTTATCAACTGAAAAATTTAAATCTCTATCTGATCCATCAAATTTATGAATTTTATTGAAGGTAAGACATTAGAAATAATGCAATTTAGTGAGGGATGACGAAGATTCATCGTAGGGAAAACAGTTGTCTGGAAAAAGGGAAAATCCAATTGAGAGTTTAATGAATGATAACATAACAAAATAAGAATGAGAGAGAATATAATAAGCACGTGAGTCACTTATTATATGTTTTAATCTATACCATTTATTTTTATTAAAGGGTTGAAAATCAATTCTCTTAGTGAGAATGGTTATCCTTATATGAAAGTGAGATGATTGATTTTTAGCCTTTTGATTAAAATGAATGGTATATATTAGAACATATAATAAGTGACTCACGTGACTTTTTTTCTTTGTGTCTTTTGGTTTACTCACCATTAGACACTCTTTTTTTTCTCTCTTTATTTCTCCAATTTTTTCTCCGTCATACTTGTACCAGAATATTCATTTTGATATTCTTTCCTGCAAAACTATATTTTTTACTCAAATTCACACACAAATGATATTTAACTTTGCAATATGCTTGTTTTAATGCTTATGAATTGAAATACTACCATTTTGTCAGATTCTTAGAGATCCATATAAATTCATTTTTTTATGTATAACTAATCTACCATTATTATGTGATTTGAAAATAATAATGCTTCACCCATTAAAAAATAAGAAGAAAGTTATTTGAAATTCCAAATCTTGTTAAACCATGAATATCAACAAAGCTAATTAATTTAACCTCAAATTTATCAATCTTGTCCTTAAGGATAGTTTTTTATATGATTTATGAGTTTACTTTATAAAAAATATCAATAACTGAAGAAACAATAACAAAAGGGGTGTTTGTTTCTTACCAATTGAAAAATTAAAATTTTTATCAGACCCATCGTATTAACTAATTTTATTAAGGGTAAGACATTAAAAATAATGCAATTTAGAGAGGGATGGCGAAGTTCCATCATAGGGCAAAGACTTGTCTTGAAAAAAGGAACTCCTTATACGAGAGGACATCCTTATACGAGAGTGAGAAGATTGATTTTCAGCCCTTTGATTAAAATGAATGGTATAGATTAAAACATATAATAAGTGACTCACGTAACTTTTTTTTCTTAGTGTCTTGATTTACTCACCGTTAGACACTCATTCTTTATCTCTTTGTTTCCCCATTTTTTTCTCTGTCATACTTGTACTAGAATATTCATTCTGATATTCTTTTCTCTGAAACTATATTTTTGACTGAATGTCACACACAAGTGATATTTAACTTTGCAATATGCTTTTTTAACGCTTATGAATTTAAATACTAACATTTCGTAATATTCTTAGAGATCCATATCAATTACTTTTAATGTATAACTAATCCACCATTCTTATGTGATTTGAAAATAATAAAGATTTAACCATTAAAAAAAGAAGAAGAAAGTTATTTAAGATTCCAGACCTTGTTAAACAATGAATGTTAACAAAGCTAATTAGTTTAACCTCAAACTTACCAATCGAGTCTTTAAGGACGATTTTTTATATGATTTATGAATTTACATTATAAAAAAAATCAATAGCAGAAAAAACAATAACAAAAGAGGTAGTTGTTTGTTTCTTACCAACTAGAAAACTGAAATCTTTACCAGATCCATCGTATTTACTAAATTTATTAAAGGTAAGACATTAGAAATAATGCAATTTAGAGAGGGGTGATGAAGATCCATCGTAAGGAAAATTGTTGTCTGGAAAAGGGAAAACTCAATCAAAACGTTAATAATTGACAACATTGCACAATGAGAATGAGAGAGAATATAATAAGCAAGTGAGTCACTTATTATATGTTTTAATCTTTACAATTCATTTTGATCAAAGAGTTGAAAATGTATCCTCTTACTTATATACTAGAATGTCATTTATCACTAGATATGTCCTATATATGGGGGCATATCTAGTGAGAAAGGACATCCTTATACGAGAGTGAGAAGATTGATTATCAGTCATTTGATTAAAATGAATAGTATAAATTAAAACATATAATTAGTGACTCATGTAACTTTTTTTATTATTGTCTTTTGGTTTACTCACCATTGGACACTCATTCTTTATCTCTTTGTTTTCCCATTTTTTTCTCCGTCATACTTATACTAGAATATTCATTATGATATTCTTTCCTCTAAAACTATATTTTTGACTGAATGTCACACACAAGTGATATTTAACTTTGCAATGTGCTTGTTTTATCGTTTATAAATTTAAATACTAACATTTAGTCAAATTCTTAGAGATTCATATCAATTTCTTTTTTATGTATAACTAATTCACCATTCTTATATGATTTGAAAATAATAAAGCTCTAATCATTAAAAAAAGAAGTAGAGGGTTATTTAAGATTTCAAACCTTGTTAAACAATGAATATCAAGAAAGCTAATTAATTTAACCTCAAATTTATCAATCTTGTCCTGAAGGACAAATTTTTATATGATTTATGAGTTTTTCTTATAAAAAAATATCAATAACAAAAGAAACAATAACAAAAGGGGTAGTTGATTGTTTCTTACCAACTGTCAAATTGAAATCTCTACTAGATCCAACGTATTAACTAATTTTATTAAAGGGTAAAACATTAAAAATAATTCTATTTAGAGAGGGATGACGAAGACCCATCGTAGGACAAACAATTGTCTAGAAAAAAGGAAAACCCAATCCAGAGGTTAATGATTGACAACATAGCACAATGAGAATGAGAGAGAATATAATAACCATGCGAGTCACTTATTATATGTGTTAATGTATACCTTTCATTTTGATCAAATGGTTTAAAATCAATCATCTCATTCTCATATAAGAATGTCATTTTCACTAGATATGCCCTATATATGAGGGCATATCTAGTGAGAAAGGACATCCTTATATGATAGTGAGAAGATTAATTTTCTTCCATTTGATTAAAATGAATGGTATAGATTTAAACATATAATAAGTTACTCACATGACTTTTTTTTCTTAGTGCCTTTTGGTTTACTCACCGTTAGACACTCATTCTTTATCTCTTTGTTTCCCTTTTTTATTTTCTCCGTCATACTTATACCAGAATATTCATTCTGATATTCTTTTCTCTGAAACTATATTTTTGAATAAATTTCACACACAAGTAATATTTAACTTTAAAATGTACTTGTTTTAATATTTATGAATTGAAATACTAACATTTTGTGAGATTCTTAGAGATTCATATCTATTCCTTTTTTTATGTATAACTAATACACCGTTCTTATGTGATTTATGAATAATAAAGCTTTAACAATTAAAAAAAATAAAAAAGTTATTTAAGACTTCAAACCTTGTTAAACAATCAATAACAACAAAGTTAATTAATTTAACCTCAAATTTATCAACCGTGTCCTTAAAGAGAATGTTTTAAATTATTTATGAGTTTACTTTATAAAAAATATCAATAACAGAAGAAACAATAACAACAAGGGTAGTTGTTTGTTTCTTACCAACTGAAAAATTGAAATCTCTACCAGATACATCGTATTTATTAATTTTATTGAAGATAAGACATTATAAATAATGCAATTTAGAGAGGGATGACGAAGATCCATCGTCGGGAGAATAATTGTCTGGAAAAAAGTAAAACTATATCGAGAGGTTAATGAATGACAACATAGCACAATGAGAATGTAAGAGAATATAATAAGCACGCGAGTCACTTATTATATGTTATAATCTATACCATTTATTTTTATTAAAGGGTTGAAAATCAATCCTCTCACTCTCATATAAGAATGTCATTTCTCACTAGATATGCCCTATATATGGGGGCATATCTAGTGAGAATGGTTATCCTTATATGAAAGTGAGATGATTGATTTTCAGCCTTTTGATTAAAATGAATGGTATAGATTAGAACATATAATAAGTGACTCACGTGACTTTTTTCTTTGTGTATTTTGGTTTACTCACCATTAGACACTCTTTTTTTCTTCTCTTTGTTTCTCCAGTTTTTTCCTCCGTCATACTTGTATCAGAATATTCATTTTGATATTCTTTCCTGTGAAACTATATTTTTGACTCAAATTCACACACAAATGATATTTAACTTTGCAATGTGCTTGTTTTAATGCTTATGAATTGAAATACTACCATTTTGGCTGATTCTTAGAGATCCATATAAATTCATTTTTTTATGTATAACTAATCTACCATTCTTATGTGATTTGAAAATAATAATGCTTCACCCATTAAAAAAAAATAAGAAGAAAGTTATTTAAAATTCCAAATCTTGTTAAACCATGAATATCAACAAAGCTAATTAATTTAACCTCAAATTTATCAATCTTGTCCTTAAGGACGGTTTTTTATATGATTTATGAGTTTACAATATGAAAAATATCAATAACTGAAGAAACAATAACAAAAGGCGTATTTGTTTCTTACCAATTGAAAAATTAAAATTTTTATTAGACCCATCGTATTAACTAATTTTATTAAGGGTAAGACATTAAAAATAATGCAATTTAGAGAGGGATGATGAAGTTCCATCATATGGCAAAGACTTGTCTGGAAAAAAGGAACTCCCTATATGAGAGGACATCCTTATACGAGAGTAAGAAGATTGATTTTCAGCCCTTCGATTAAAATGAATGGTATATATTAAAACATATAATAAGTGACTCACATAACTTTTTTTTCTTAGTGTCTTGATTTACTCACCGTTAGACACTCATTCTTTATCTCTTTGTTTCCCCATTTTTTTCTCTGTAATACTTGTACTAGAATATTCATTTTGATATTCTTTCCTCTGAAACTATATTTTTAACTGAATGTCACACACAATTGATATTTAACTTTGTAATATGCTTTTTTAACGCTTATGAATTTAAATACTAACATTTCGTAAGATTCTTAGAGATCCATATCAATTACTTTTTATGTATAACTAATCTACCATTCTTTTGTGATTTGAAAATAATAAAGATTTAACAATTAAAAAAATAAAGATGAAAGTTATTTAAGATTCCAATCCTTGTTAAATAATGAATGTCAACAAAGCTAATTAGTTTAACCTCAAATTTACCAATCGAGTCTTTAAGGACGATTTTTTATATGATTTATGAATTTACATTATAAAAAAATATCAATAGTAAAAAAAACAATAACAAAAGAGGTAGTTGTTTGTTTCTTACCAACTAGAAAACTGAAATCTTTACCAGATCCATCGTATTTACTAAATTTATTAAAGGTAAGCATTAGAAATAATGCAATTTAGAGAGGGGTGATGAAGATCCATCGTAAGGCAAATTGTTGTCTGAAAAAGGGAAAACTCAATAAAAAGATTAATCAATAACAACATTGCACAATGAGAATGAGAGAGAATATAATAAGCAAGTGAGTCACTTATTATATGTTTTAATCTTTACAATTCATTTTGATCAAAGGGTTGAAAATCAATCCTCTTACTCTCATATTAGAATGTCATTTCTCACTAGATATGTCCTATATATAGGGGCATATCTAGTGAGAAAGGACATCCTCATACGAGAGTGAGAAGATTGATTATCAGTCATTTGATTAAAATGAATGGTATAGATTAAAAACTATAATTAGTGACTCATGTGACTTTTTTTTATTAGTGTCTTTTGATTTACTCAACATTAGACTATTCATTCTGATATTCTTTCCTCTACAACTATATTTTTGAGTGAATGTCACACACAAGTGATATTTAACTTTGCAATGTACTTGTTTTATCGCTTATGAATTTAAATACTAACATTTAGTCAAATTATTAGAGATCCATATCAATTCCTTTTTTATGTATAACTAATCCACCATTCTTATATGATTTGAAAATAATAAAGCTTTAATCATTAAAAAAAGAAGAAGAGAGTTATTTAAGATTTCAAACCTTGTTAAACAATGAATATCAAGTAAGCTAATTAATTTAACCTCAAATTTATCAATCTTGTCCTGAAGGACAGTTTTTTATATGATTTATGAGTTTTTCTTATAAAAAAATATCAATAACAGAAGAAACAATAACAAAAGGGGTAGTTGATTGTTTCTTACCAACTGTCAAATTGAAATCTCTAACAGATCCAACGTATTAACTAATTTTATTAAAGGGTAAAACATTAAAAATTATTCTATTTAGAGAGGGATGACGAAGAGCTATCGTAGGACAAACAATTGTCTAGAAAAAGGGAAAACCCAATCAAGAGGTTAATGAATGACAACATAGCACAATGAGAATGAGAGAGAATATAATAACCATGCGAGTCACTTATTATATGTGTTAATATATACCATTCATTTTGATCAAATGGTTTAAAATAAATCATCTCATTCTCATATAAGAATGTCATTTTTCACTAGATATGCCCTACATATGGGGGGCATATCTAGTGAGAAAGGACATCCTTATATGATAGTGAGAAGATTAATTTTCTTCCATTTTCTTAAAATGAATGGTATAGATTTAAACATATAATAAGTGACTCACATGAATTTTTTTCTTAGTGCCTTTTTGTTTACTCACCGTTAGACACTCATTCTTTATCTCTTTGTGTCCCTTTTTTATTTTCTCCGTCATACTTGTACCAAAATACACTACGCCAAAAAAGACCTACGAAAGCGTTTTTTTGGCCTTTAAAAGCGCTTAAAAACGCTTTTTAAGGTGACGCTGCTATAGGTTTTAGCAGCGCATTTTGTTTAATGAAAAGCGCTTTCGTAGGTCTACCTAAGACAGCGCTTTTTCTAAAAAGCGCTCTCTTAAGTAGGCTTTTGGCAACACTTTTTCTAAAAAGCGCTCTCTTAAGTAGGCTTTTGGCAGCGCTTTTTTATGAAGAAGCGCTTTCATAGGTCTACCTAAGGTGACACTTTTTTCTGCAAAAGCGCTTTCATAGGTGGTCTTTTAGCAGCGCTTTTACCTGGAAAAGCGCTGTCATATGTTTACCTTAGACAACGTTTTTTGTGAAAAAGTGCTTTCATAGGTTACCTAAGGAAGCGTTTTTCTTGAAAAAGCGCTTTCATAGGGTGTTTTTTTAGAGGTATAATTTATATAATTCATATACCTGCATTATTTGCAGCATATTATTTATATAAACCAGTTGCCACAACCTGTAATTCATAAACCGCGGTAATGCATTGTATACCATTGTAATCCAAAATATATATACACCATTTGTGTACCTCAAAATATATAAAAACCATTGTTATCAGCATTGTAACTCAAAATCAGTCTTACAAAATCAACCCTAACAACAACTAAACCAGTCCTAATGTATGAAAGAAACACGGTCAATTATGTATTAAGGTCCTGGTCCTGCGAGGTTTGAACATAATAACACGGTCAATATGGTATTCCATGTTCACATGTAACGTATTCATAACACGTAATTTTCACATAATAATGTATTCATACCTTATATGATTCTATGCTCAATAAAATATTGACACAATTCCTCTTTGATTTCTTCCAACTGAAGTTTTGTGTAATATGCACATTTGTATTCATCGAAGTACTACATAACAAAACATAATATGCATGATTTAGTTAAAAGTAAAAAATTATATGAAATATCCGAGAAATAATAAAACAAATCCTAAGTTATAAATCCATACCGTGACTGGAATCTCTATTTGATTCAGTTGAATGATTTCTTTGATAAACCGCATAACGAAGTATCCGCAATCTATACCGTTTTGCTGTTGAGGACACTACATAGAAAAAAAAATAAGAATATATAGTTGTTGTTGTACCCCAAAATTTGCCCTCTCATTTCATCAACATTTTCTCACCACAAGACCCTTGGAGCTCAAGATCAAGTTAGGGTTTGCTCTGTTCAAGACTCCTCCTTGCATTGTTGACCCAAATTAGGGTTTGAGTTTGCACAAGGATATTTTGACCTAAAATTCCCAAGGTGACTTTCATGCTTCATGTTGGACTCACAAGTTTATCCACATCAAGTTTCAAGCCTTGATTCCAATCTTTGCCCAGTCAATTGGACAGTTGACCTAAAAATCAGCTGTATCGGGGAAAAAGTCAATTGTGGCCAATTGACAGTCAAACTTCATAATTTTTGACCCACATCAACATAATGAACTCATATGAACCATTTGGTCAAGTTTGGATCACAATTCCACAAGAAATTTGATCAGATCACCAAAAGGGCAAAATGGTCATTTTTAGGGTTTTGACTGCACAAAGGCAATTTTTGACTGTTTGACCTAACCAATGGCAAACCAAGCTAACATATGGACTCAAGGACTCAATGGAATTATCTTGACACATTCAACAAGTTCAAAAGATCTCAAATGCCCAGGATTGACAAATGAATTTTCCAGTCAACTGATCAAAATTTGACTGTATACTGAAAAGTCAAACTTTGACTTTTTGGTCAAAATCAAGTGCCAAGATTCATTTTTCATCAAGACATGTCAAATTATGAAACTTGTTCATCAAGAAACCCAAAATTGCAAATTAGGGTTTAAAATGAAGAAATTTCATAACTTAGAAATTTTCTAAGTTATAAAATTTCCTTATTTTTTCCTAACTTTGTCCCATTTTTTCACCAAGATGCAAATGGATTCAAACAAAACTCAAAACATGAAAGTTGTAGTCCATTGCAAAATCTACAACTTTTATTCACAAGGTTTTCTCAAAGGAAGCTTGTAGCTCAAGTTATGATTTTTGGAACAAGGGTGCAAAACATTTTTAACTTAGAAAATTTTTGACCTATTCTAGGCAGGATTTTTGCCCAACTTCATGGCCATTTTTCACATGCTTCAACTTGGAGTTTCAATTTGCATTACAAAGATGGATTGTAGTACACATTCCAAGCTTTCCAAATTGTCCAAGAACTTCTCAAACACCCTTGTGGTTAGGGAGAATCGAATTTGCAAAGTTGGGCCAAATCCATTTTTGTTCATAACCAAATACATGTTCATACATTGGCATTTTTAAAATCAGCTTATACAAGCTAGCTTGCAGGCCTCAAAACCAGTCTCACACACCATAATTAAATGCCTAACCATTGTGCTAAGGTGTTATTTTGTTCATTTGGTCATTACATGCAAGATTAACCCTTAATTGGAAAAAGTAAATTTGCCATTTTGGAAAAGATGCACTTTATGTCAAATAACAAATCCAAGAGGCATGGGCCAGATCTTTTAAGCTAGCATTTGTACACAAATCCCTCTGATCAAGAACAAGATATGCAGTATGCTTTAGGGCATTGTACATGCCTGTTTTGAAACTTGCATTTTCTTGCTTCAAGTAGAAGAAACTTGGCAAAAACACATACCAACTCTCATTCCTGTAAAAACCAGCCAAAGCAAACTTTGCAAAAATCTTTCACACTCCCTAACTGACCTAAAACACGAGTCCTTCATCCTCAATACCTCCCCATACACAAAAATACCCTCTTTCTGCAGAAACAGAGCAAGTTCTGCAACTTGACTTCCACAAACATTTCCACTCGTGCACTTTGGCCAAAAAGAGTTCAAACACGTTCCATATCATCCACTGAAGCTATCCCAAGCATTGAACTCAAGCTGTAACACCCATAACCACGTTTGCCATTTTTATTTTCAAGCTGTGCAGGTGGACTTCCATAGCACGATACAGGAAGTTTCAGAGCAAGCCAAGCATAGGAGAAGCATCCTTGGACTTCAGACAAGCTGTACCAAAGCTCAAACTCCATTGAAGATACCTCCATTGCTGTACACGACTCAAGCTGAAACAGGTAAAAACATGAACTTCTATCTCTCAATATAGGAAGAGTTAGACTTAGGTTTGTGAATGAAACATGTTCTCCTCATAGCCCTGAAGCCATCCATATACTTACTTTTCATTTATATTGAGTATGCTGTGAGAATTTTGGCCATGAACATTGAAGAAAAATTAGGTCAGAAATTGGGGATGGAGAAATTCTCCCTGGTTTCTTAGAGTTAGGTTAAGTTTCTTACATATTTGGAATCGTGATTTAATGCTCTAGATTGTTTGTGTTATGAGTTTTTGCTAAAAATCAAAGAATCAGGAGTTTGTATTTTGAACAAAGAAGCGCGCGTTTGACAGAAGCTGGAGGAAGAAGATGATGGCTTGGGCTGGGCCTGAGTTATCCTTGCTGTTCACACCCCTTTTTTCCATTTACACCCCCCTGGCCCATTGTGTGAAATATCCATTATTTTTGACTTTTTATTTTTTCTTCTGACTTGATATTTTTTGTCAAAACATAAAAAACATTAAAAATATTTTTTCATCCAGTTTTGCATTTATTTGGCATTTATTTGTTTTATTTAGCATATATATATATATAAACAAATATATTTTCTTTTTATTTAAAACACAAGAAAATAATACAAAAATATATATTTTTTAGTTATTATTTTTTGTTTACATTTTGAAAACATTTTCTAAAATATACTCATTTTTGTAAATAATTAATATTTTATTCTTGTATATATTTAGTATATTTAATATATAATATATAAATGCTTGAATATTTTATTAGATAATTAGGGCAGAAATATAAAAATAATACATTTTTATTCTTATTAATATATGACATTAAAAAATATTTTTTTTTACAATATACTTCTTTTTTTTATTTTTGTATAAATTAATATATAATATTATATAATATTAATAAATAAATACTATTTATTTAACAAATTAGGGTTTTGCCCTAAACCATAAAAATATACAAAAATTGACTTTTTTATTTTTGTTTATATTTCACATTGAAAAATACTTTCTTATACATAAAAAAATCCTTTTTGTGCATAATACATTTTGCATATTTATTATGTTTGTTTAAATATTGTACAATTTGATATTTGTATATTCAATATGGATGTAAAAGTTTTAGATTTAATTTCTTGCTAAATATCCCCCCATTCAAACATTTGTACCCCCATCCCCATAATCATGTTGTAATAATGTAGGACTTTAAACTTCCGCATTTAAAAGCTTTCAAGTTATGCCATGATAAACCTAGGGTTTGTATGCAAAATCAAATAACAAATAGCTTGACCTAATTCAAAGATAAACAAGCATGAAAATGGACAACACCATACACACTTGCACCCTTAGGGTTACTCCACTTGTTGCCTTCCAAAATGGGCCATGTTGCATGTTGAGTGTCTTTGGCAAAACCAAAAACAAATCAAATGATCATAGTCCCTCGATGACGCTTTCGAAGTTGCCTAAAAAATGATCAAGTCCCTTAAAGGAAAAATTGCCAAAGACACTTGGCACTATTGCATTCATGGTCTATACGATGACCCGCGCCTGTCCCGTTAACATCCTAACACAAGATTGTCCACCAAATACAATGGTGGAACAATACTGTTAAAAGGGTTAAAACATAGGAAAGATCTTTGAGTAAATTTAGGGGTAGACAACTCTTAGTTACTTGATCAAACTTGCAAAACAAATCCTTGCCTACTTCCAAAACACACTTCACAACACAATTTCAAAACAACTTTCAAAACATTGAAAACTTTTCAAAAGACAAATACATCTTTGTATACATCCAAACATGGATCATTACAACGGTTGCCACAACAAATGGCCGCTTTTCAAAAAAACATCTTTCAAAATCACACACAAAGCACCATTTCAAACAATTGAAAGCACCATTTCAAACAATTGAAAATGCAAGGCAAGTGATCTAAGCAAGTAACTAAGAGCCCATGGATAACCATGGATAGAAAGGGTGCTAATACCTTCCCTTTCTATAATCTACTCCCTGAACCCAAGAAAACATCTCAAAGGTTTTTGCTGTGCTTTTTAACCTTTCCTTAGGATAAAATAAAAAGTCGGTGGTGACTCTTGCTCAACCGAAACATTTGCGAAAACAAACGCAAAACCCAAGTCAGTTCTCCCACCGTATCACAGAACTGGTGACTCTGCTGGGGACAAATTTAAAAGTGGAGTAACCTTAGGGCTTAGATCACCCTTTTGCATGACTAATTGTTTGCTTTGATTGCTTTACATTTTGGTTCTCTTGTTTGGGCTTGAAATCCTACACCCGGATTGGGGAAACATTCATAGATAGCAATACGTTGTGGAAACTGTGCGGGGTATACCGACACGGTTGAAGCAATAGCTATATTAGTGCGACATATTTGTGAGTACCGGTAACCCTTGAGTTCAATCAAGAAGAGTACGGGGCCGTTGAGTGATGTCACTAAGCACTAATGACCTAGAACCTTACTTGACCATCTTGGCCTTTTATTAGGGGTAGTGAGATGACCAGCTTTGGTGCAGTCCAAAGTTAGTAGATACTCGATACTACACTCATTGAGGGTTGTTTTCTTGGAATATTTTGGTCCCTAGTTAAGTGGCTAAACCAAAACAATGAACATAGAAAATAATTCAATGATATTGAGCTCCTTAGAACCCGGTTACTATTTATAGGACAGGTTTAAGCCAACCAAACTCAAGAGGGTACTTACCTATGAAACCTCATGCAAGCCTGAAACTAGGGTTTTGTGTGACTTGCTTGTACATATGTTTGTGCATACATCATGAACATCATAAAGCATCATATGCATCCACTAACCATTTCAAGGGTTTGGATCTTCATCTTTGTTCTTGTTTTGTAGGTCATGGAAATTCTTCGCAGGAAAACTATCCAAGTCAACCTTGTGAGAATCCCTCCTCAACTCAAGGAGCTTACATCCAGAATTCCAGAAAGCTCTCTCTTCAGTGAAATACATGGTAGACTGCTCAGCCTAGTCAGCACCAATGTTGAAGAAGACATGGTGAAAGTGTTGTTCCAATTCTTTGACCCCCTTCACCACTGTTTCACATTCCCCGACTATCAATTGGTGCCTACTTTGGAGGAATTTTCTCAACTCTTGAGAATTCCTATTATTAATCAACTACCCTACAACGGTACGGAAAAAGAACCAAAGCCTGAAGATGTTGCTCAAGCACTACACTTGCAACCATCTGACATCAAGGGGCATTGGGAAACTAGAAGTGGTGTCAAAGGCTTCTTGGCAAAATTCTTGTTTGAGAAGGCACAAGAGTGTTGGAATTCCCTGGATCTGCAAGCCTTTGAAGAGATTGTGGAACTCCTCGTTTATGGGTTGGTTTTGTTCCCAAATCCTGACCAACTTATAGATGTCAATGCTGTCAAGATTTTCCTATCCAGGAATCCCATACCTACATTGCTTGGGGACATCCTCCACTCATTTTACACACGAACAATGAGAAAGAGAGGTGTTCTCATGTGTTGTACTCCCCTCCTTGCTAGGTGGTTTATTTCTCACCTTCCACAATCTGTTTTGAAGAATGAACAAGGCTTAAGGTGGTCACAACGGTTGATGACCCTCACACACTCTGATGTACATTGGTGTTCTCGGTCCAGAGAAAATGTCATCATCGTCGATCGTTGTGGTGAGTTCCCTAATGTTCCATTACTTGGCATTAGAGGAGGAATTACCTACAACCCTTGTCTAGCTTTGAGACAATTTGGATATGCACGGAGGGATGGCCCTCATGACATGCTGATTCCTGACCTAGTTTTTTACTTCGACAATGATGCGCAAGGACTTCGCCAAAGATTCATCAGAGCTTGGAGGATGCCTAACAAGGTAGATAGCAAGACACTGGGGCACAATAACTCCATCCCTCTTGAGCCTTATCTCAAGTGGGTAAGGACCCGAGCCCAAAGTCTTATTATGCCTTACCCTCATATTCTCCCTTTGATTAAAGAGCCTGTTAAGTAAGGAGAGGTTCCTTACACCATCCTACATCCTGACATGCCTACATCATGGGAGGAGATGCAGAAGAGTTAGATCCAACTCAAGGAAGAGCGGAATACTTTTGAAGCCAGCTTCTACGCCAGTGAGAAGAAGGTTTTAGAGCTTACCCGCCGACTTCATGAGGAGGAGACCCTTAACACCTACATTGCACCAAAGAGGATGCGCAACGTCTTTTTACCTTAAGAAGTTTTTATAATATTTGGCCCATGAGGCATTTATGTACTAACAAAATTTCTTCTTATTAATATGACGTGTGTTCTTTTTGTCTGCAACAATTGTGAATTTCTAAATCCTTGAATGCATTGCATGAATAAACATATCATTCATCATATGCATAAACAGGTCTTAACACCAGGTTTCCTTATCTTTCTGCTGTTTATTTCAGTAATATGGATCTTGAACAGACGGTCAAAGATCTGCAGTCACAAAACTCGCAGTTTCAACAGCTCCTAATGACCTTAGCAAAGGGTCAGGAGGATCTTAAAGCACTGCTAGGGAATAAAGAACAAGAAAAAGGAAAAAAAGAAGAAGAAAAGAGTTAGGGTAGCTACACTGGGAAGAAGATTTGAGAATGAAGCTAGGAGAGTTCTTGAATTCCCCTCCGCATCTGATGAGGGAACCATTAAGGGAAAAGGAGTTGCACTACCTTCTGAGTCCGAAGCTAAAGAGGAAGAGGTTGAGGAAGATGAAGACTACTCAGAGCAGCAATACCCACCAGTGGACGACAAATACAAAAACCTGGAGGATAGACTGGCAGCTATGGAGCTGCAAAGGGTTCCTGGGTTAGATTTTGAAGAATTGGGATTGATTGTTGGAATTGTGACCCCTCTAAAGTTTAAGGTGCCAATTTTTGCAAAATATGATGGGCTGTCTTGCTCGAAGATGCACTTAAGGTCGTATGTCAGAAAAATTCAACCTCACTCATCCGATAGAAATCTTTGGGTACACTTCTTCCAGGATAGCCTGTCTGGTACACAGCTAGATTAGTTTTACCAACTTGAGAGGTCAGAGGTGCATAGCTGGGAGGACTTGGAAGCTGCCTTTTATCGCCAGTATCAATATAACGCTGACTTGGCACCAACCCGTACTCAGCTACAGCGTATGGGAATGGTCTCAAATGAGGGATTCAAAGAATACGCCCAGAAATGGCGCGACTTGGCCGGAAGAGTACAACCACCTCTTTCAGATAGGGAACTAGTTGATATGTTCTTGGGGACCCTATCTGGCCCGTTCTTCAACCACTTGATCGGGAGCTCTTCCGTAGGGTTTACTGAATTGATTCTGACTGGTGAACGGGTGGAAGCTGGTATTAAGAATGGGAAGATTCAAAGGGATGCCTTTGCATCTACAACTATTAAGAAATCATTTCTGGCCAAGAAGGAAGCGACTATTGTGTACTCTCATAAAGGATCGGGAAGAACTGAGCGCTGGCCGACTGTGGGGGCCGTGATAATTCAAAATTCATCAAATGATCAGCCTCGTACCAATCAGTCTAGACCTAACCAACAACGGGTAGAACGGCCACAACGGCAGTTCACCCGCATCAATATGACGCCTGCACAAGTTCTTCCCCATTTGTTGAAGTTGAATCTGACTGGTTTAAAGGAGGCACCGAAAAACCCTAACACCACATCTCCATACTATCATGCCAATGCCAAGTGTGCCTACCATTCTGATAGCGCCGGACATGACACCAACAATTGTTGGGCGCTAAAGAATAAAATTCAAGACTTGATAGACGCAAAGGAGGTTGAGTTCGACGCCCCCGAGAAGCCGAACGTAATATCCGCTCTGATGCCGAAGCATGGTCGCAATGTCCATGCTATTGAAGAAGATATGTATGTTTCTGCTGTTGATGATCTGGTAACTCCACTACTGACAATCAAGTTGAATCTGTTGAAGGCTGGGATTTTCCAGGTTGTAAAGAAGACTGCTACTGTTGTTCCTCCCTACCAATCGACTGTCCATTGCTGAAGATAGGCATCCAAGGCCTAATGGACAGCCGACAAATTCTTTTCGAAAAGATTCCTGCTACTCCAACCCCTATCGAAGATGTTTCAATAATCACCATTTCCACCAATCTTTCCAAGGTCCCTAAAAAGCCTGTTAAGATTACATCAATTCCGAAGATTGTTCCTCTGAAAATAACCATGCCTGGGCCTGTCCCCTACAAATCTCACAAATCAATACCATGGAATTATGGTGGAGAAATCTACTACCATGGTGTTAAACAAGTTGAGATAACTGAAGAGAGCTCTGACGAAGAAAATGCCGACACTAGAAACATTGTCGGTACGAGCAAGATTACCCGAAGTGGGAGAATTTTCTCTCCGGAGATTGCCCCTCCAAAGGCAATCTTTGGACCCTCAGCTGCTGCCAAGGTTACTCCTGCACCAATAAAACTTTCTGCAAGAACTCCGTTGATTGAAGAAGCTGTTACTCATGTGGTTGTCCCTCCTACTTCTGCTGATAAGGGGAAAGGGATCCAAGATGAGCTCGTCAGGACGAGGGCTCAGCCATTGGTCATCCCCGAAACCTCTAAGAAAGAAATGAAGGAGATTCTGAAAATAATTAAGAAGAGTGATTATGACGTGGTGGAGAAACTGGGGCAAACCCCCTCGAAGATCTCCATGTTAGCATTACTGCTTTGTTCAGAGGCTCATGCCAAAGCATTGATAAGGTTTTTGAAGACAGCCCATGTTCCCCAGGAAACCTCAGCCGATCAATTCCAAGATTGTGTAGCCAGCCTTACCGCTGACAACGGCCTGGGTTTCTCTGATGCTGACCTGACTCCGAAAGGAAGAAAGCACAATGACACATTGCATGTGTCAGTCGAATGCCGAGGAACTACTCTTGCCCATGTTTTGGTCGACACTAGTTCTTCTTTGAACGTGCTGCCTAAGAAAGCTCTGGATCGATTGGATTGTGAAGGCTTGGAGCTGAAACCAAGTAATATCATTGTCAGGGCCTTTGGCGGGTCTAAAAGAATGGTGCATGGGGAGGTCGACATTCCCATCAAGGTGGGCACTGAAGTATTCCACTCAACTTTCTATGTGATGGACATCCGTCTGTCATACTCTTGCTTGCTAGGGAGACCATGGATACATAATGCTGGCGCAATCACTTCCTCCCTACATCAGATGCTGAAATACCCTGTCAAAGGAAAGATCATAACTGTACACGGTGAGGAGGAATATATGATCAGTCACCTGAACTCCTTTCGGTATGTAGAGGTGGAGGGCGAATTCATTGAAACACCGTTCCAACACTTCAAGGAAATTGCTCCCGAAGTTGCAGTAGCAAAGGCAGTAGCCGAGGTACCCAAGCAGGTGGCCAGGATGGCATCTCTAAAAGACGCGAAGGCTGCGATGAAGGAAGGAAAAAGCATAGTGTGGGGTCAGTTTCCTGACATTCCTCACAAAACAGATAAGTTTGGGTTGGGATTTACCGCTGCGGGGCAAAAAGCTATGCGTCGCTCAAAAATTGAAAGGACACCCATCAAGATTTCTCCTCATGGGATCAATGCTTTGGAAGACGAAGACGAAGAGGCCAACATTGAAGATTGGATCTTCCCAACCATCGAAGGGGGACTACGCAACTGGGAGGCGAAAGATTTCGTCCCCATTACTTTCATTAATCAGTAACTTATCTTTTGAACATTTCCTATTGGTCTGTAATAATTACTTTTAAACAATCTGCACACTACTTTTTCACCTCATGCCTTGCCCGGGGCATGTAGGTCCATTTGTAAGGGTTTTGATTCTCTTCATATTCATATGCCATGTTTAATGAATCATTGGACGTTTTTCATTTATAAACTGCTGTGTTCATTTTCTTTCCTTTTGCATTTTTGTTTGTTTAAGGATGGCTATCCCTTACACACACCCACACTCACAAATGCAGGTACCCATCCACTCTGGATTCTATGGGTGACTATTCTGCTATATCCTTCAATAACTCTGAAGATTTGGTCAATCAGGCTGAATATGAAGATGACAAAGATTGTGAAGTACCAGGAGAGCTAGCCAGACTTCTACAACAAGAAGAGAGGGCCATCTTGCCTCATGAAAAGTTGTTGGAAACAGTCAACTTAGGAATAGAGGAAGACAGGAAAGAAGTACAAGTGGGTGCCAATCTGGAACCAGGTGTCAAGGAGCGCTTAGTACGGCTGTTGAATGAATACGTTGAAATCTTCTCCTGGTCTTATGAAGACATGCCGGGTTTAGACACAGATATAGTGGTTCACTGTCTCCCTACAAGAGAGGATTGTCCACCGATCAAGCAAAAAGTCCGCCGAATGAGGCCCGACATGTCTAAGAAGATTAAAGCTGAAGTAATGAAGCAATTCAACGCTGGATTTCTGGCTGTTACATCCTATCCACAATGGGTTGCTAACATTGTGCCAGTACCTAAAAAAGATGGCAAGGTCAGAATGTGTGTGGACTACCGGGATTTGAACAGGGCTAGCCCTAAAGATGATTTTCCGCTACCGCATATCGACATTTTGATTGACAACACAGCTCAGCACAAGGTGTTTTCCTTCATAGACGGATTCTCGGGCTACAACCAGATCAAAATGGCCCCCGAGGACATGGAGAAAACAACCTTTGTTACACAGTGGGGTACCTTCTGCTACAAGGTGATGCCGTTCGGACTGAAGAACGCAGGGGAAACTTATCAGCGCGCCATGGTAGCTTTGTTTCATGATATGATACATCGTGAGATCGAAGTTTACGTAGACGACATGATAGCTCGATCACAAACAGAGGAGGAGCACCTTGAACATTTGCAAAAGCTGTTTGCCAGGTTGAAGGAGTACAAACTCAGGCTGAATCCAAGTAAGTGCACTTTTGGAGTTAGGTCTGGTAAACTTCTAGGATTTATTGTCAGCAACAAAGGCATTGAGGTCGATCCAGCAAAAGTGAAGGCTATACAAGAAATGCCTGCCCCCCGTACTGAAAAGGAGGTTAGAGGGTTCTTGGGGCGCTTGAGCTACATTGCCAGATTCATATCTCATCTGACGTCTACCTGTGAGCCAATTTTCAAACTATTGAAGAAAGATCAGGTATTCGAATGGAACGATGATTGCCAAGATGCTTTTGATAAAATCAAGGAGTATTTTCTAGAACCTCCTATTCTGATGCCACCCGTCGAAGGAAGGCCGCTGATCATGTATCTGACCGTTTTAGACAACTCAATGGGGTGTGTACTGGGCCAGCATGATGAGTCTGGTCGAAAAGAGCATGCCATTTATTACCTTAGCAAAAAGTTTACCGACTGTGAGACTCGCTACTCACTGCTCGAGAAAACTTGCAGCGCTTTGGTATGGGCTGCTCGTCGACTAAGACAGTATATGTTGACTCATACCACTCTGTTGATTTCCAAAATGGATCCTATCAAGTATATCTTCGAGAAGCCTGCTTTATCTAGGAGAATCGCTAGATGGCAGATGATTCTGACTGAGTATGACATCCAGTATACTACCCAAAAAGCTATAAAGGGGAGTGTACTAGCTGACCATCTAGCTCATCAAGCTATCGAAGATTATCAATCCATGAGATTTGACTTCCCGGACGAGGACATCATGAATTTGGACGACATTAAAGGTAACGGACCGTATGACGGACCTGAAAATGGATCCCGATGGACCCTGTACTTTGATGGTGCTTCAAATGCACTTGGAAACGGTATCGGTGCGATACTCATTTCCCTGGAAGGTTGCCACACACCTTTCACGGCCCGACTTTGCTTCTGTTGTACCAACAACATGGCTGAATATGAAGCTTGCATCTTTGGTCTCAAGGCTGCTATAGACTTGGGGATCAAATCTTTGATCGTATTTGGGGACTCGGCTTTGGTTATCAGTCAAATCAAAGGAGAGTGGGACACCAAACATCCTAATCTTATCCCATACAAAGAACATGTTTTGACATTACTGCCTCATTTCGAGCAAATTACCTTCGAGCATTTCCCGCGAGAAGAGAATCAGCTAGCAGATGCTCTGGCAACAATGTCCTCCATGTTTAAACTCAACTGGGATAACGAGGCTCCCCAAATCACCATCGAGCGAATGGATGAACCTGCACATTGTCATGAGATTAATACCGAAGAAGCAGTGGAATAACCTTGGTTTCACGAAATCAAAAGGTATCTCCAGACTAGAGAATATCCCGAAGGAGCTTCCGTAAATGACAAGAAGTTCCTAAGGAAATTTGCTGCCAAGTTCTTCCTGAGCAACAGTATCCTCTATAAGCGCAACCATGATTGTGTTTTACTCTGATGTGTAGACAAAGCTGAAGCAGAGTTTATCATGACTGAGATGCACAGTGGCACGTTTGGCACCCACTTGAGCGGGCATACGATGGCTAAGAAGATTCTAAGGGCAGGCTATTACTGGTCTACCATGGAAGCTGATTGCCATCAACATTCTCGTACTTGCCACAAATGTCAAGTCTACGCTGACAAGATTCATATTCCTCCTGTTCCTCTCAACGTTCTGACAGCTCCTTGGCCATTTGCAATGTGGGGCATTGACATGATTGGAGAGATCAAGCCCACAGCATCCAATGGACATCGCTTCATCCTGGTCGCCATCGACTATTTTACCAAATGGGTCGAAGCAGCTTCCTTCGCCTCTGTTACAAAAAATGTGGTTGCCCGCTTCATCAAGCAAAACCTCATATGCCGGTATGGTGTCCCCGACAGGATCATCACAGACAACGGAACCAATCTGAACAATACTATAATCACCGCTTTATGCGAACAGTTCAAGATTTATCATCACAATTCATCTCCCTATCGGTCGAAGATGAACGGTGCTGTTGAAGCTGCGAACAAAAACATCAAGAAGATCATTCAGAAAATGACAGTTACCTACAAGGACTGGCATGAGATGTTACCGTTTTCTCTGCATGGATTCCGTACCACGACACGTACTTCAACCGGGGCAACCCCATTTTCTTTGGTATATGGCATGGAAGTTGTCTTACCCATGGAAGTTCATATTCCTTCTTTAAGGATTATGAAGGACGTTGGTTTAAATGAAGACAATTGGATTCAGACCCGACTTGATCAACTCAATTTGATCGACGAGAAGAGACTCGCTGCTGTTTGCCATGGTCAGACGTATCAAAAACGGATGATCAAGGCTTTCAACAAGAGAGTCAGGCGTCAAGTATATCAAGTCGGAGATCTCGTAATCAAGCGGATTATCTTGCCGCAAAGTGATCCCAGGGGCAAATGGACTCCTACTTACGAAGGACCATTTGTAATCAAGAGCATATTTTCTGGTGGTGCAATGATTCTGACCACCATGGACGGTGACGATTTGCTGCACCCTGCGAACGCAGACATAGTCAAAAGATACTACACATAAAATAACCCGACAAGTCGAAAACCCGAAAGGGCGGCTTGGGCAAAAATGGGCATCCCGGTGAACCGAAAACCCGAAAGGGCGGTTCAGGCAAAAATTAAGGATAAAACAAAAAAATCTGTACACCCGGCAAGTCGAAAACCCGAAAGGGCGGCTTGGGCAAAAAAGGGTTTCCCGGTGGATCGAAAACCCAAAAGGGTGATTCAGGCAAAAGTTAGGGAATTAAAGCGTATGACTATGTCTCGTCGGATCACTTTAAGGACAATCTCTTCATCAACCAGCTCCAAGCTTCTAATCAATCCAGTCATCAGCGGACGAAGCATTGAATGGACAGATATTCAGAGTTGAGAAGGCTATAGCAAAATGGAATCCCATAGAATTATTACATAGCCATCTTTCTTTTGTATAAAATTTTCAATTTTTACGACAACATCCTCTTACTAGGATGCCTGTCTCCTTTGTACAAAGATACTCATAGAAAGTTAATACAAATACTTTTCCAAATACAAAAATTTGCTTTGTCCTCTTTTTCTCTTTTGCACTTATGTTTTATTTGAGAAACGTCCAATGTTTTGTTAAATAGGCATATGCATTTGAACATAATCATTTTCCTTACAAATCAAGAAAGATGATTGCTGATAGGTTGAAGGTACAGGTAGATATCTTGATGCCCTTTCAGAAGGAATCCCTAGTAGAATTAAACTCCAAATTCCCCAAACAGAGTTAGACTTCAGGATCCTCAGCAGAACAAAAGCTTTCTCAAAACCGATTTCCCCGGCCAGAGAGCCTTCTAGAACTCAATTCCCCTCAGAGTTAAATTTCAGAATCCCCAGTGGAGCCTTAAAAATCTGAAAATCCTATTCCCAGTTGAGGTCAAAACTACCAATCCCCCGCGAAGCTAAAACTTCCAACTATCAATCTCCAGCAGAACCAGACTAGTGAACCTTCTCCCCACAGAGATACTTCCCGCCAGACTAAAGATTCTCAGTCTTACTTCTCCAGCATAAGTCTACCAGGTTCTGGACTCCCCAGTAGAGATCATTGGAATTCTCTTCCCCCGCAAGTCACCAAGGAGTTCCAATCCTCAGCAGTGGTCCTAAAATCCCTCAACAATTGAAGATCTTGTTCCCCGAGCAGTCAGCAGTCAACAAGGATATCTCAGCCTTAGCACTCAGAGATTCCTGCAATCCCCTGCAGCAGCCAATAATTCATTTTCCCCAGCAACAGTCAAGATTCTCTCATCTCCGGCTATCTAGGATTCATCTATCCTCAGCAAGACAGCTCATCAGCTTACATGCGCATTCATTACATTCATATATCATAAACATTGATATAACATATATATTGCATCATACATATCATGCAACATAACTTTGTGTTTTAGCTAACATTTCATCCTTTTCAGGACAGGATTAAAAGGCTATCATTAACAATTATTCAGATACAGTATAAATACACCCCAGACACGGCGGTCATTCTACTACTCATTCAGACTACAGCAATCAGATACAGACTAGATACGCTCCAGACACGGCAGCCATTCTATCTCTCATTCAGATTCATTTATCAACCTCAAGGTTCAGTGCATTCCAAACACGGATACCATTCTGACCCTTACTACAGCAGTTTGATTCTCCCCAGTGCATTCGCTACGGAAGTCATTTTGTCATTTATTTAGATCCCAGTTACAGTTTCAGATACACTCCAGACACGGAAGTCATTATGCTACTCATACAAATCTCAACTTCAGATACAGTCCAGATACGCTCCAGACACGGTTGCCATTCTGTCACTCATTCAGAATTTGTCCCCAGCATGCAATTGCTCCATATACAGAGGTCTCTCTGTTACCCTGATACGATACATATACACTCCAAACACGGCAGTCATTCTGATATTCATTCTACATTCAAACACAGTTACAGCTCAGATACGCCCCAGATACGAAGGCCATTCTTTTGCTCATATAAACTCCGTCTCCAGATATAGTTCAAATGCATTCCAGACACGGATACCATTTTGATCCTCATCTTTCTGATCTATCACATTACAATTCAACAAGCATTCCAGATGGCATCTTTAAGCCCATCCCCCGACAAGATTTTGTCACCCCTCCAGATGGCATCTTTAAGCCCATCTCCAAATGGAATCTCTAAGCCCATTCCCGCATCCATGTCTTGACGAGTGCAAATTTAAGGGCACTCTAGTGTCCAATCTCCTTTTACCTTCGAGACGCGAAAGGCAAGCCTGCCAATCTAACTCTTTAGGTTCAAGCATATTGAACAGGGGCAACTGTTGTACCCCAAAATTTTCCCTCTCATTTCATCAACATTTTCTCACCACAAGACCCTTGGAGCTCAAGATCAAGTTAGGGTTTGCTCTGTTCAAGACTCCTCCTTGCACTGTTGACCCAAATTAGGGTTTGAGTTTGCACAAGGATATTTTGACCTAAAATTCCCAAGGTGACTTTCATGCTTCATGTTGGACTCACAAGTTTATCCACATCAAGTTTCAAGCCTTGATTCCTATCTTTGCCCAGTCAATTGGACAGTTGACCTAAAAATCAGCTGTATCGGGGAAAAAGTCAATTGTGGCCAATTGACAGTCAAACTTCATAATTTTTGACCCACATCAACATAATGCACTCATATGAACCATTTGGTCAAGTTTGGATCACAATTCCACAAGAAATTTGATTAGATCACCAAAAGGGCAAAATGGTCATTTTTAGGGTTTTGACTGCACAAAGGCAATTTTTGATTGTTTGACCTAACCAATGGCAAACCAAGCTCACATATGGACTCAAGGACTCAATGGAATTGTCTTGACATATTGAACAAGTTCAAAAGATCTCAAATGCCCAGGATTGACAGATGAATTTTCCAGTCAACTCATCAAAATTTGACTGTATACTGAAAAGTCAAACTTTGACTTTTTGGTCAAAATCAAGTGCCAAGATTCATTTTTCATCAAGACATGTCAAATTATGAAACCTGTTCATCAAGAAACCCAAAATTGCAAATTAGGGTTTAAAATGAAGAAATTTCATAACTTAGAAATTTTCTAAGTTATAAAATTTCCTTATTTTTTCCTAACTTTGTCCCATTTTTTCACCAAGATGCAAATGGATTCAAACAAAACTCAAAACATGAAAGTTGTAGTCCATTGCAAAATCTACAACTTTGATTCACAAGGTTTTCTCAAAGGAAGCATGTAGCTCAAGTTATGATTTTTGGAACAAGGGTGCAAAACATTTTTAACTTAGAAAAATTTTGACCTATTCTAGGCAGGATTTTTGCCCAACTTCATGGCCATTTTTCACATGCTTCAACTTGGAGTTTCAATTTTAATTACAAAGATGGATTGTAGTACACGTTCCAAGCTTTCCAAATTGTCCAAGAACTTCTCAAACACCCTTGTGGTTAGGGAGAATCGAATTTGCAAAGTTGGGCCAAATCCATTTTTGTTCATAACCAAATACATGTTCATACATTGGCATTTTTCAAATCAGCTTATACAAGCTAGCTTGCAGGCCTCAAAACTAGTCTCACACACCATAATTAAATGCCTAACCATTGTGCTAAGGTGTTATTTTGTTCATTTGGTCATTACATGCAAGATTAACCCTTAATTGGAAAAAGTAAATTTGCCATTTTGGAAAAGATGCACTTTATGTCAAATAACAAATCCAAGAGGCATGGGCCAGATCTTTTAAGCTAGCATTTGTACACAAATCCCTCTGATCAAGAACAAGATATGCAGCATGCTTTAGGGCATTGTACAAGCCTGTATTGAAACTTGCATTTTCTTGCTTCAAGTAGAAGAAACTTGGCAAAAACACATACCAACTCTCATTCCTATAAAAACCAGTCAAAGCAAACTTTGCAAACATATTTCACACTCCCTAACTGACCTAAAACACGAGTCCTTCATCCTCAATACCTCCCCATACACAAAAATACCCTCTTGCTGCAGAAACAGAGCAAGTTCTGCAACTTGACTTCCACAAACATTTCCACTCGTGCACTTTGGCCAAAAAGAGTTCAAACATGTTCCATATCATCCATTGAAACTATCCCAAGCATTGAACTCAAGCTGTAACACCCATAACCACATTTGCCATTTTTATTTTCAAGCTGTGCAGGTGGACTTCCATAGCACGATACAGCCAGTTTCAGAGCAAGCCAAGCATGGGAGAAGCATCCTTGGACTTCAGGCAAGCTGTACCAAAGCTCAAACTCCATTAAAGATACCTCCATTGCTGTACACGACTCAAGCTGAAACAGGTAAAAGAACTTCTATCTCTCAATATAGGAAGAGTTAGGCTTAGGTTTGTGAATGAAACATGTTCTCCTCATAGCCCTGAAGCCATCCATATACTTACTTTTCATTTATATTGAGTATGTTGTGAGAATTTTGGCCATGAACATTGAAGAAAAATTAGGTCAGAAATTGGGGATGGAGAAATTCTCCCTGGTTTCTTAGAGTTAGGTTAAGTTTCTTACATATTTGGAATCGTGATTTAATGCTCTACATTGTTTGTGTTATGAGTTTTTGCTAAAAATCAAAGAATCAGGAGTTTGTATTTTGAACAAAGAAGCGCATGTTTGACAGAAGCTGGAGGAAGAAGATGATGGCTTGGGCTGGGCCTGAGTTATCCTTGTTGTTCACACCCCTTTTTTCCATTTACATCCCCTGGTCCATTGTGTGAAATATCCATTATTTTTGACTTTTTATTTTTTCTTCTGACTTGATATTTTTTGTCAAAACATAAAAAACATTAAAAATATTTTTTCATCCATTTTTGCATTTATTTGGCATTTATTTGTTTTATTTAGCATATATATATAAACAAATATATTTTCTTTTTATTTAAAACACAAGAAAAAATACAAAAATATATTTTTTTTAGTTATTATTTTTTGCTTACATTTTGAAAACATTTTCTAAAATATACTCATTTTTGTAAATAATTAATATTTTATTCTTGTATATATTTAGTATATTTAATATATAATATATAAATGCTTGAATATTTTATTAGATAATTAGGGCAAAAATATAAAAATAATACATTTTTATTCTTATTAATATATGACATTAAAAAATACTTTTTTTTACAATATACTTCTTTTTTTTTATTTTTGTATAAATTAATATATAATATTGTATAATATTAATAAATAAATACTATTTATTTAACAAATTAGGGTTTTGCCCTAAACCATAAAAATATACAAAAATTGACTTTTTTATTTTTGTTTATATTTCACATTGAAAAATACTTTCTTATACATAAAAAAAATCCTTTTTGTGCATAATACATTTTGCATATTTATTATGTTTGTTTAAATATTGTACAATTTGATATTTGTATATTCAATATGGATGTAATAGTTTTAGATTTAATTTCTTGCTAAATATCCCCCCATTCAAACATTTGTACCCCCGTCCCCATAATCATGTTGTAATAATTTAGGACTTTAAACTTCCGCATTTAAAAGCTTTCAAATTATGCCATGATAGACCTAGGGTTTGTATGCAAAATCAAATAACAAATAGCTTGACCTAATTCAAAGATAAACAAGCATGAAAATGGACAACACCATACACACTTGCACCCTTAGGGTTACTCCACTTGTTGCCTTCCAAAATGGGCCATGTTGCATGTTGAGTGTCTTTGGCAAAACCAAAAACAAATCAAATGATCATAGTCCCTCGATGACGCTTTCGAAGTTGCCTAAAAAATGATCAAGTCCCTTAAAGGAAAAATTGCCAAAGACACTTGGCACTATTGCATTCATGGTCTATACGATGACCCGCGCCTGTCCCGTTAACATCCTAACACAAGATTGTCCACCAAATACAATGGTGGAACAATACTGTTAAAAGGGTTAAAACATAGGAGAGATCTTTGAGTAAATTTAGGGGTAGACAACTCTTAGTTACTTGATCAAACTTGCAAAACAAATCCTTGCCTACTTTCAAAACACACTCCACAACACAATTTCAAAACAACTTTCAAAACATTGAAAACTTTTCAAAAGACAAATACATCTTTGTATACATACAAACATGGATCATTACAAAGGTTGCCACAACAAATGGCCTCTTTTCAAAAAAACATCTTTCAAAATCACACACAAAGCACAATTTCAAACAATTGAAAGCACCATTTCAAACAATTGAAAATGCAAGGCAAGTGATCGAAGCAAGTAACTAAGAGCCCATGGATAACCATGGATAGAAAGGGTGCTAATACCTTCCCTTTCTATAATCTACTCCCCGAACCCAAGAAAACATCTCAAAGGTTTTTGCTGTGCTTTTTAACCTTTCCTTAGGATAAAATAAAAAGTCGGTGGCGACTCTTGCTCAACCGAAACATTTGCGAAAACAAACGCAAAACCCAAGTCAGTTCTCCCACCGTATCACAGTTGTATTGTTTTATCAAATAGCATAAATATTATAAGCAAAATAGTGGAAATTAATATACCTGCACTTTGATCCAATTAATGTTGTTTTATTTAGACCATCGTACCCGAGCTACTCTTTGACACCGGAATACTTGTATCGCTCTAACAAAATAAAAATATATATTTAGAACAATGTCACAAAAATAATTAAATATATAAATACAAACAAATATTTAGAATAATCTCACTTACGTATCAATCATTAACTTCATATCTGGATAATTTGTCCAATCACCGTCAACCGAATTCAGATAATAGACCACTTCTTTTATAGGATCGATAGCAACCAACAACCAGTGACGTCTATAAATTAAAACAACAGTTTAGAAGAAAATTTTCTACGCAAAAATTACAAATATTAAAATGAACTTAGAATGAAAATCTAACCCTGTAGGAATAGTATTATACGCCCAAAGACATAAGCTTTATGTACTGCCAGTTGCCATGAATCTTTCGACTAAGTGCTCTCTTACTGAATCCGGTTCCCTACCAATTTTTCTTCCGCTGACACGGGAGGAAGACACGAAATGGAATTTGTTTGACATTTGATTCCCGCGCATCAATTTGTCATATAACAGCCTTAAATAAAAATATAATTAATATTAGACTATATTCATTGAAATGTTTAAAAACGATTTCAGCTAATTACATAATATAAAGATGGGGTTACCGGATGTATGCGTGCATAATATTGACGCCTAATTCTTTATAACGGAAAATTTGTTCCACGTCCTCATGTCCAATTATTTCGATGCAAGGAAAACCAAAGATACCTTGATCCATATCCATTTGACGAATACCACCATCCATCAAATCTGTTGTTCCCACTATTATTTCAAGACACTGCCAGTATCGAGGGAAAAATCTAGTAGGAACCCTTTTCTTGGGTGGTACGCCAACGATTTTCTGGCTCACTTGTTGTGACCCTTGAAAAGGTACCTAAAAATCATATAGACTCAGTTAAATTATAAAATTATGCAGTTTTTTATTCGGATCATATAATTAACACTTTAAACGTACCTCTTTTTGTGATACATCAGACTCGTCGTGGCGCAAAATCCCTTTACCCTTAGATGCGGGTGTTGTAGGAGTCTATAATTACCGTGTAAATAACTGAGGTCAGAACTGACAGTTGAAGACTTAAAGATTCATAATTGTTTTCAACATACCTGATCATCTATGAAAATGAGGTCCGATGGCCATGCAACAAAAGATCCTATTGCATCTCGCAGCAATGTGGTCTCAGCAACAATGTCAGGTACCAGCAGCAACGCATCCATATCTAAAGCAATGTCAACCGATACTTTCATGTGTCCATCCGGAAGAGGTCTATGGTGAAGTAAATCTCCCGAAATGTTATGGACTTTTCCCTTGCCAACTAGTCGATAAGTCGGCGACGATAGGTATAGCTGGCAAGATGAAATGCCCTAAACCAATAATAACTGTTAGAAGTGACTAATAATATTCTATAATAATAACGGATATATATTGAAAATTACCTCAGGAAATTTATGCTGACAGTTGATACTAGCTTTGTCACTAGTTTCTTTTAATTGTGAACTGCTCTTTTACGCCATATATCTCTCTTTATCCTTTTGCAATTCACGGACTTGAGCTTGTAAATCCTACAATGTTTGCATCACTTCTGCATTTCTAGGATTTCTTCTCCTTGGATGCTTATACAAAGAGGTTGGAGTCACACCATGACCTTTACCCCTCACCTGACCCGGATACGCAGCAATATTTAGTGCTCGACTAAGTACGCTCCTGGTATCCTGATGATCCTCACCTGGGGATACCGATTGCGACAAGGTCTCCTGTAATTCATTTACATATCGAAAATTATTAGTGGAGATAAAAATTATTTAAATATTAATAAACATTTGATTTAACTAAAGACACAATCTTATACTTACACATTCATCATACACATGTTGAATATCGGGATTAACAGCTTGATCCTTGCCCACACGAGCTTCCTTCCACAACAAATGTGCCGATAGTGATGTTGCGTCACTTTTCGTCTCTTCTAACTACGCATTGACACAAGTCTTAAGACCATCAATTTTAACACATTGAGAGAATTAATAAGATCGTAGAGTTTATAGTTACTTACAATTTTTTCCTCTAAGCGAGCATATCCCAAACGCCCTTCTTTGTATGGATATGCGGGTTTTTACGCTCTCTCACGATTGATAGCACTCACTTTCTTAAAATTCTCGTCTCTTCTTTGGTCTACAAAACCAACCCATTCTTCAGGTGTAATGAAGTTCTCATATTTCTTTGGATGTTCCGGATCCTCTTCAAGAAAATTTCCTTCATCATCTTTAAGATAATTGTTTGTTAAAAATGTTCTCCACCCTCTGTGTCTTTTTCCAGCCAAACCCATTATATACTTTTTACGGGTATCTTCAATGTTAAAAGACCTCTACAAAAAAACATACGCATAAAGTGTGTTAGTAAAAGCAATTTAAACACATATTATCGTCAAGATAAAGCAAATAACAAAAACCATATATGTACCTTTATCTCAGTCCAAACTTTCTCTTTAGCCTCATCCAACTCTCCTCTTTTCCATCTAGGAGTGGTGATCGGAATGTGTATACGAACAAGCGTACCAATGTAGCTTGTCAACTTTGTAGCATTAGACCCAATTAGTTGGTCATTATCATTCCAATTTAAATTATATGTTACTCCTCTATCTCTATCACGAATGATTCCCCTCATAATAGTTATACCTCGTGTAATATCTTTTTCTGAAGTCTTTTCTGAAGTATTTTCTGGAGTATTTTCAGGAGCATTTTCAGGAGCATTTGCATCTTTTGAGTCTTCTTGATTACTAGCCATTTGACCTGTAATAATGAAAAAAATAAAAATGAAATGACAAAAATAAAAATGAAATGACAAATAAAAATGAAATGACAAATAAAAATGAAATGACAAATATAAAAATGAAATGACAAATAAAAATGAAATGACAAATAAAAATGAAATGACAAATTAAATTTTATTGAATGATATAGGCTATAATTATATATACTATTACCCTTTTCACTAAGGTCTCTTTCTTTTCTTGGTAGGAATGTGTTCTACTCGTCTCTTAACAACGCGGACAGTTGGATTGATCCAAATACCCTCATTATGATCATTTCTAATACATGATTCATTATCATTTTGATCAGTTATGGTTAAAGATTCAATGTCAACACCAATATCACTTTGATCTCCAATGCTTTCATCAATTACTTTGTTATATAATAGCACTATAGACCATTTCGTACTTGTCGGATCATTGACATAGAACACTTGTTTAGCTTGAGAGGCTAGAATGAAAGGCTCATCTTTGTACCCCACCCTAACTTGCAAAAAACCTGACTTATCCATTTGTATGCCATTATTATTTTTAACCCACTTGCAACCAAATATAGGAATTTGAAACTTCTCGTAATCAAACACCCAAATGCGCTCGATAACCCCAAAATATGACAGATTTGCAAATTTTGGGTTTAAGTCCTTCACACTTGATATATGCATTGCTTCAGCGATCAAGGTGACACCACTATTTTGCATAGTACTTTTGTCATCCTGTTCTTTGGTATAAAATGTGTATCCATTAATTGCATATGCGCTATAAGAAAACACAACTAAACTTGGACCGTATGCTAAACATCTCAATCTTTCAGTTACTGAAGCATGATCTGAACGATACTTTGAATAAATATGTTCCTTAAACCATGGTATGAAACTTCGATTGTGCTATCGTACAATCCAATTCTCATTTCTATTCGGATTTAAACCTCGAAGAACACCCTTGTGCATTTCAACATACGGCTCAACTTCAAGCTCATTATGCAGAACATATAAATGCACTTGATTCCATTCAATCATTGATACTGTCATAACTTTATTTCCAATTAGCTTCTTACCTTCTTTTTTTTCAACAACATGAGATTTGGGGAGTCCAATTGATTGAACATTTGACAGATATTCAGTACAAAACTCAACCGCTTCTTCAACAATATATCGTTCAGAAATACAACCCTCTGGTCGACTTCGATTTTTCACATACCCTTTTAATATTTTCATATAACATTCAGTAGGGTACATCCATCTCATATAAGCTGGTCCGCACAGTTGTGTCTCTTTGACAAGATGAACGACAAGATGAACCATTATGTCAAAAAATGAGGGAGGGAAATACATTTCAAGATCAAACAAAGTAACAACTATTTCTTTTTGCAATGTTGGTAAGATCTCAGGATCGATCACCTTGCTGCAAATTGACTTGAAGAAAAAACACAGTTTAGTTATTGCGCTTCTTACTTTTTCTGGAAGAATAGAACGTATACCTATCGGTAGAAAATGTTCCATTATAACATGGAAATCACGCGTCTTTAAACTCTTTAACTTGAGGTCTTGCATAGACACAAGTCTTCTAATATCTGATGAGTAGCCTTCTGGAACTTTAACCTCACTTAGGAACTTACACAATATTTTTTTCTCCTTTCTGGATAGAGTGTAAACAACAGGTGGTAGATATGTTCGTCTTCCTTTTTTCACGGGTCCCAATTCAGTTCTTATTCCCATCTCTACCATGTCCTCCCTTGCTTTAAGACCATCCTTAGACTTCCCTTTTATATTGAGTAACGTACCAATAACACTGTCAAATAAATTTTTTTCAATATGCATAACATCAAGAAAATGTCTTACGTACAAAGATTTCCAATATGGCAATTCAAAAAAAATCGACCTCTTCTTCCACCCACCTGTGACAACTTTATATGCAAAAGGCTTGCCAAACTGAATACTCACATCTTTCACCTTTTCAAATAATTGATCACCTATCAATCCAGGCGGAGCTCTACGTTGTTCGGTATCTCCGTTGAACGCTTTTCTCCATCCACGATATTGATGTTTAGAATTTAAGAATCTACGATGACCGAGAAAGACATTCTTCTGACAAAGTTTCAATCGCATCGTATCGGTTCCATCTTCACAGATAGGACACGCTTTTTCACCTTTAATGCTATACCCGGATAGATTTCCGTAGGGTGGAAAATCGTTAATTGTTCCAAACAACATCGCCCTCAAGTTGAAACTTTCTTTCCTATACCCATCATAAACCTCCACACCGTTCTCCCACAAAATCTTCAAATCTTCGATTAAAGGTTCCAAATATACGTCTATGTCATTTCCTGGTTGTTTAGGCCCAGAAATTAACATAGATAACATCATGTACTTACGCTTCATACATAGCCACGGAGGTAGGTTATAAATCATAAGAATCACAGGCCATGTGCTATGCGAGATACTTTGAATACCGTGTGGGTTCATTCCATCAGTAGACAATGCCAAGCGAAGGTTTCTTGCTTCTTTTCCAAATTCAGGATAATCATTATCAATTTTCATCCACTGTTGTGAATCTGCCGGATGTCGAAACTTTCCATCAACAATTATTTCATCTGCATGCCAAGTTAAGTGTCTTAAATCGGTTTCACTATGATACATCCGTCTAAATCTCGGAATTATAGGAAAATACCATAAGAATTTTGCCGGAGACAACTTTTCTTATATCGAGGGGCACCGCATTTAGGACACTCATTTAACGATGCATACTCGTTTCGAAACAAAACGCAATCTTTTGGACAGGCATGTATCTTGTCATAGCTCATGCCAATAGAGTACAACATCTTTTTGGCCTCATACATTCGATTTGGGAGAACATTATCCTCTGGTAGCATATCTTTCATAAGGGCTAATAACTCTGAAACTTTTATCCGACCATCCATTGTCCGCCTTTAAGTTGTACAACTTTAATACCGCAGACAATCTTGTGAATTTTGTACAACCATTATACAACGGTTTCTCTGCATCGCTTACCAACCTCTCGAACATTTTGGATAAGAAGTTTTTGACGGTGTTGACATCTACAAGCTGGTCAGGATTTGGGAACAAGGCCAACCCATAAATGAGGAGTGCCACAATTTCTTCAAAGGCTCGTAGATCCAATGAATTCCAACACTCTTGTGCCTTCTCAAACAAGAATTTTGCCAAGAAGCCTTTGACACCGCTTCTAGTTTCCCAATGCCCCTTGATGTCAGATGGTTGCAAGTGTAGTGCTTGAGCAACATCTTCAGGCTTTGGTTCTTTTTCCGTACCGTTGTAGGGTAGTTGATTAAGAATAGGAATTCTCAGGAGTTGAGAAAATTCCTCCAAAATGAGCACCAATTGGTAGTCGGGGAAAGTGAAACAGTGGTGAAGGGGGTCAAAGAACTGGAACAACACCTTTACCATGTCCTCTTCAATGCTGGTGTTGACTAGGATGAGCAGTCTACCATGTCTTTCACTGAAGGGAGAGCTTTCCGGAATTCTGGATGTGAGCTCCTTGAGTTGAGGAGGGATTCTCACAAGGTTGACTTGGATAGTTTTCCTGCGAAGAATTTCCATGACCTACAAAACAAGAACAAAGATGAAGATCCAAACCCTTGAAATGGTTAGTGAATGCATATGATGCTTTATGATGTTTATGATGTATGCACAAAACATATGTACAAGCAATTCACACCAAACCCTAGTTTCAGGCTTGCATGAGGTTTCATAGGTAAGTACCCTCTTGAGTGAAGTTGGCTTAAAAACCTGTCCTATAAATAGTAACCGGGTTCTAAGGAGCTCAATATCATTGAATTGTTTTCCATGTTCACTGTTTTGGTTTAGCCACTTAACTAGCGACCAAAATATTCCAAGAAAATAATCCTCAATGAGTGTAGTATCGAGTATCTACCAACTTCGGACTGCACCAAAGCCGGTCATCTCACTACCCCTAATAAAAGGCCAAGATGGTCAAGTAAGGTTCTAGGTCATTAGTGCTTAGTGACATTACTCAGCGGCCCCGTACTCTCCTTGATTGAACTCAAGGGTTACCGGTACTCACAAATATGTCGCACTAATATAGCTATTGCTTCAACCGTGTCGGTATACCCCGCACAGTTTCCACAACGTATTGCTATCTATGAATGTTTCCCCAAATCCGGGTGTAGGATTTCAAGCCCAAACAAGAGAGCCAAGATCTAAAGCAAACAAAGAAAACAATTAGTCATGCAAGAGGGTGATTTAAGCCCTAAGGTTACTCCACTTTAAAATTTTCCCCAGCAGAGTCGCCAGTTCTGTGATACGGTGGGAGAACTGACT
Source organism: Vicia faba (assembly GCA_948472305.1). Classification (NCBI taxonomy): domain Eukaryota; kingdom Viridiplantae; phylum Streptophyta; class Magnoliopsida; order Fabales; family Fabaceae; genus Vicia; species Vicia faba. Next base: position 362,982,557 of record OX451740.1, on the reverse strand, counting down.
TGGGTTTTGCGTTTGTTTTCGCAAATGTTTCGGTTGAGCAAGAGTCGCCACCGACCTTTTATTTTATCCTAAGGAAAGGTTAAAAAGCACAGCAAAAACCTTTGAGATGTTTTCTTGGGTTCGGGGAGTAGATTATAGAAAGGGAAGGTATTAGCACCCTTTCTATCCATGGTTATCCATGGGCTCTTAGTTACTTGCTTAGATCACTTGCCTTTGATTTTCAATTGTTTGAAATGGTGCTTTGTGTGTGGGTTTGAAAATGTTTTGAAAAGAGGCCATTTGTTGTGACAACCTTTGTAATGACCCATGTTTGGATGTATACAAAGGTGTACTTATCTTTTGAAAAAGTTTTCAATATTTTTGAAAGTTGTTTTGAAAGTGTGTTGTGATGTGTGGTTTGAAAAAATAGGCAAGTGTTTTTGTTTTGCAAGTTGGCAAGTAATCAAGAGCTATCTACCCTAAATTTCTCAAAGATCTTTCCTATGTTTTAACCCTTTTAACAATTTTGTTCCACCATTGTATTTGGTGGACAGTCTTGTGTTAGGATGTTAACGGGACGGGCGCGGGTCATCGTTTAGACCATGATTTCAATGGTGCCAAGTGTCTTTGGGCAATTTTTCCTTTAAGGGACTTGATCATTTTTAGGCAACTTTGAAAGCGTCATCGAGGGACTATGATCATTTGTTTTTGTTTTGCCAAAGACACTCAACATGCAACATGGCCCATTTATTGAAGGCAACAAGTGGAGTAACCCTAAGGGGTGAAAGTGTGATTGGTGTTGTCCATTTTCATGCTTTTTTTGTCTTTTGTTTAGGTCAAACTATTTGTTGTTTTTGATTTTTGCATACAAACCCTAAGTCTATCATGGCATATTTAGAAAGCTTTTAAATGCGAAAAATAAAATCCTAAATTATTACAACACAAATTATGGGATGGGGGGTACAAATGTTCAAATGGGGATATTTAGCAAGAAATTTAAATCTAAACTATTACAATCCAAATTGAATATACAAATTATTTAATTGGATAATAATTAAATAAAATACAATAAAATATGCAAGATGCAAAAAATGATTTTTATGTATGTAAAAGTATTTTTTATGTGTCAAATAAACAAAAATAAAAAGGTTAATTTTTTTGGGTATTTTCATGTTTTTAGGGCAAAACCCTAATTTTATAAATAAAAAGGTATTTATTATATATTATATACAATGTTTATTAATTATATACAAAAAATAAATAAAAAGGAAGTATATTGTAAAAAAAGTATTTTTGAGGTTAAATATTAATAAAAATAAAAAAGTGTATTATTTTTATATTTATCCTAAATATTCTAATAAATATATAAGTATTTATATTATTTACTAAATATATTAAATATGTACAAAAATAAAATATTTATTATTTACAAAAAAAAGTATATTTTTAGAAAATGTTTTCAAAAGATAAAATAAAATAAAATTAGAAAACAAAATGTGTTTGTATTATTTTTGTTTTTTGAATAAAAAGGCAATATGTTTATCTACATGTATAAATTCAAATAAAACAAACAAAAATCCAAATAAAATGCAAAAATGGTTGAAAAAATGTTTTTAATATTTTTTATATTTTGGCAAAAAATAATAAGTCAGAAACAAAAAGAAAAAGTCAAAAAATGATAAAAATAAACACAATGGGCCAAGGGGGTGCAAGTGTGGAAAAGTGGTGCAAAATAGAAAAAAGGTCCGGCCCAGCCCAGAAGAACTTTGTCTTCAACCTCTGGACATTCAAACAGAACAAAACGTGCGCTTCCTGCTATCTCATGATTCTTTGACATTCAGCAAAAACTTACAACAGCAATGTTATAGAGCATCTTGCTACGATTCCAAATATATAAAAAAGTCATTCTTACTCTCAGAAATGAGAGAGAATTTCTTCTCCCCCAATTCTTGATCTAAGTTTTTTCCAATGTTCATGTCTTAAATTCTCTCAGCACATGCAATATAAATGGAAAGTGAGGATATGGGTGGCTTCAGGGACATGAGTATGACATAACTTCTTCACAAACCTAAGCCTAGATATGCCTGGATTAAGAGATATAAGTTCAAACTTTTACCTGTTCAGCTTGATTCGTGTATGACAATGGAGGTACTTTCAATGCAATGTGAGGACTTGTATAGCTTGCTTGAGGTCCAGTGATGCTTCTCCTATGCTTAGCTTGCTTTGAATCGAGCTGAATCGAGCTACAGAAGTTAACCTGCACAGATGAAAAATGAAAATGGCACACTTGGCTATGGCTGTTACAGTTCCAGTTTAATGCTTGGAATAGTTTGTATGGATGTTATGGAATGTGTTTGCAAAGGTTTCAGCCAAAACGCACGAGTGGAAGTGTTTGTGGAAGTCAAGTTGCAGAAGGGACTATGTTTTTGCAGCAAGGAGGTGTTTCTGTGAATGAGGAGGGATTGGAGGTGGTTGGCTCGTGTTTCAGATCAGGTTTGATGTTTTGAATGTGTTCAAGAAGTTTGTCTTGGTTAGTTCTTGCAACAATGTGAGTTGGTGTTGTGTTTGCAAAGTTGCTTCTATCTTAAGTCAAAAAATGCCAAGTCTTGTTACAAGCTTATGCAGGCCCCCTAAACATGCTGCAAAGTTAGTCTTGATCAGTGGGATTAGTTCAATAACTTGTGCCTCAGAGATTTGCATTGTACTTCTTGGATTTGTGTTTGACATAAAGTCATGCTTTACAAGAATGGATAACTTGCTTTTTCCAAATATGGCTTAATTCTTCATGTAATGTCCAAATGCACAGAATAATGCTAGAACACAATGGATTGGCATTTAATTATTGAGTGTAAATGATATTAGAGGCCTGTAACTAGCTTGTGCATGCTGATTTCAAAAATTCAAAGTGTATGAACATGCCTTTGGCCATGAATCAAAGTGACTTTTGCCCATATTGACAAATTCGATTCTCCCTAACCACAAAGGTGTTTGATAAGTTCTTGGACAATTTGGAAAGCTTGGAATGTGTACTACAATCCATCTTTGTAATGCAAGTTGAAATTCCAAGTGGAAGCATGTGAAAAGTGGCCATGAAGTTAGGCAAAAATCCTGCCTAGAATAGGTCAAAAATTTTCTAAGTTAAGAATGTTTTGCACCCTTGTTCCAAAAATCATAACTTGAGCTACAAGCTTCTTTTGAGGAAACTTTGTGAATCAAATTTGTAGATTTTGCAATGGACTACAACTTTCATGTTTTGAGTTTTGTTTGAATCCAAATGCATCTTGATGAAAAAATTGGACAAAGTTAGGAAAAAATAAGGAAGTTTCATAACTTAGAAAAATTCTAAGTTATGAAATTTTCTCATTCTAAACCCTAATTTGTAATTTTTGATTTCTTGATGAACAAGTTTCATAATTTGACATGTCTTGATGAAAAATGAATCTTGACACTTGATTTTGACCAAAAAGTCAAAGTTTGACTTTTCAGTATACAGTCAAATTTGGCTCAGTTGACTGGAAAATTCATCTGTCAATCTTGTGCATTTGGGATCTTTTGAACTTGTTGAACATGTCAAGACAATGCCATTGGGTTCTTGAGTCCATATGTGAGCTTGGTTTGCCATTGGCTAGGTCAAACAGTCAAAAATTGCCTTTGTGCAGTCAAAACCCTAAAAATGACCATTTTGCCCTTTTGGTGATCTGATCAAATTTCTGGTGGAATTATGATCCAAACTTGATCAAATGGTCCATATGAGTTCATAATGTTGATATGGGTCAAATTTCATGAGGTTTGACTGTCAATTGACCACAGTTGATTTTTTTCCCCAATACAGCTGATTTCTAGGTCAACTGTCCAATTGACTGGGCAAAGATTGGAATCAAAGCTTGAAACTTGGTATGGATAAACTTGTGAGTCCAACATGAAGCATGAAAGTCATTTTGGGAATTTTGGGTCAAAACATCTTTGTGCAAACTCAAACCCTAATTTGGGTCCACAGTGCAAGGAGGAGTCTTGAGCACAGCAAACCCTAACTGGATCTTGAGCTCCAAGGGTCTTGTGGTGAGAAAATGTTGAGGAAATGGGAGGGAAAATTTTGGGGTACAACAGTTGCCCCTGTTCAATCTTCTTAGACCTGAGGATGTAGATTGGCTTGCGTGCCTTTCGTGATCCGAAGGTGGAAGATGATTGAACACTAGAGTGCCCAGAAATTTGCACTCGCATGCTGGAGTATCAGCAATGTGATGGTGGGAATGGGCTTATAGATGCGATTTGGAGATAGTATAGATAGGAGGATGGGCTTATAGATGCCATCTGGAGATGTGACAGAACCTTGTCGAGAATGGGCTTATAGATGCCATTTGGAAGTGTTGATCGCGTAAGAGATTCCTTAGCGAGAACTTGCGTATTTGAGAAAGGAAGATGGTTTCCTGACCTGTTACAGGTGTTGATCTTCAAACTCTTTATGTAGACATGCCTGGCCAGATACAGGAGTCGAATCCATAATTAGTTGCTCACAGATGTGCCCTGGCTAGATACAGGAATCGAATCTGGAACTTCAAAAGGTTGTTTACAGACGTGCCCTGGCTGGATACAGGTATCGAATCTCTAAACTGTTCATGTAGACGTGCCCTGGCTAGATACAGGTATCGAATCCACAATCAGATCACTCACAGATATGCCCTGGCTAGATACAGGAATCGAATCTGGAATTAGTCGTCTACAGATGTGCCCTGACTGGATACAGGTATTAAATCTGGAAATTGTTGTCTACAGATGTGCCCTGGCTGGATACAGGTATTGAATCTGGAATTTGCAAAAGGTTGGTAGAGATAGCTTTCCTGGCTGGATACAGGTGTAAACCTCTGACCTGAGAATGAAAGATAATTTCCTGGCTTGTTACAGGGGTTGATCTTCAAACTCTTCATGCAGATATGCCCTGGCTAGATACACGTATCGAATCTACAATCAATCGCTCACAGATATGCCTTGGCTAGATACAGGTATCGAATCTGGAATTGCGATAGTTGATAGTAATCATCTTTGGATTGACCTTTTCCTGAAAAGGCAAAACTTTAGTTGTATACAATGTCATGCTGTATGAGATGCATGATGTCATGATGCTCAAAATGAGACAGTGTTGTATGCACTTTATCATGTATGTGAGCAGGATGTATGAAATGTGAAATGTATATGAATGTATTTTCGTCTAGGAAAATAAATCCTTGACGAGTGCCTGGAACTTGAATCCTGGGCTAATGTTGAAGAGTAGAGTTCTTCGTTTCCGCTGGGGATGATGGTTGCAAGAATGAACCGGTAGGAGAAGATGACTCCGTTGGGGAATAAACTTGTTGGAGAGATTACTCTGCGAGGAATCACTTTGTGGGAAGAGATACTTCGCTGAGGTTTTGATGAGAGCTCCGCTGGGGATTCCACTGATAAGTTATGTTGGGGAATTTGGTGATGAACTCCGCTGAGGATAGGAAGAACTTCGCCGAGGACGATCTTTCCGTGGTAATTAGCTGAGGATAACCCAGTTATAAGCCCTGGTGGGGAAATAACCTTTGAATAAAGCCAGGGAGACACGTTCGTACTCTGCAGGGGATAAGCTTCCATAATCTACTAGGGATATAGATTCAACTTTCCTGGGGAAACTTTGGACTGTACTGGGGAATGGTTCCACTGGGGTGTCTTGTATTCCGCCGGGGAACAATCTTATATTAAGACTGCCGGGGATGTTTGCCGAAGAATGTCTAAACTCTGCTGGGGAATGTTGAGATCTTCTGGGGATACCCAACTTCCTTAAGGCTGACAATAGACTAACTCTGCTTGGGGGAGAGTATCGCTGACTTGCTGGAGAATATTGTGCCTTTTTAGGGCTGATGGGAGTCCAACTCTGCCTGGGGAGAGTGTTGCTGAATCTGGTCTTACTCTGTGGGGAGTTAAGGGATCTTGGTTACGTTCTTCAGCCGAACCTACCTTGGGACCTTAATGGACAGAGCAACTAGATCGCTTAGACAACTCATTATTGCCCCTGTTTCTAATGTCACCTGTAATTAATCCTTTGTTTCACATGCAAGTATTTATGAGTTAGCAATTAGTGTCAAATGTATATATCAAAAATGAACATTGTACGTTCTTCGCAAGACAAAACAGAAAAAGGAAAAATAATTGGCAATTTGTATGGAAAATTGAACTTGTATTGATTTTGAAATTTGCCTGTAAATAGGCGTTTTTGTACAAGAGGCTGACGTCCTAGTAAGAGAACGCCGCCGAGAAAAATAGAGTTTATACAATTTTGAAAAGGAAACAAAACAGCTATGTGAAAAATAATCCCACTGGGTTTCAACTCTGCTATCGCCTTTATGTCTTCAAGCGTCTCATCACTTTGCTGCTTAGTTGAAGATGAAGCCGATTGATCGATGTCGTCTGAGCCTGATAGTTGATGCCGAATTCTGGATGCAAGGTGATCCAATGAGACATAGTATTACGCTTTATCCCTAACTTTTTCCTGGACCGTCCTTTCGGGTTTTCAGTCCATCGGGATACCCATTTTTGCCCAAGCCGCCTTTTCAGGTTTTCGACTTGCCGGGTGTACAGATTTTTTTATTTTCATCCCTTATTTTTTCCCGAACCCTTTTGGTTCACCGGGAAGCCCTTATTTTTGCCTAGGTGTGTCAACCTAGCGGGTCTTTGATCATGCGTAGTATCTTTTTACTATGTCTGCATTGGCGGGGTGAGGAAGGTCGTCACCATCCATGGTGGTTAGAATCATAGCTCCTCCTGAGAAGATATGTTTAACCACAAATGGCCCTTCGTACGTAGGGGTCCATTTGCCCCTGGGATCACTTTGAGGAAGAATGATGCGCTTGATTACCAGATCTCCGACTTGATACTCTTGTCGTCTGACTTTCTTGTTCAATGCCCTGATCATCCGGTTTTGGTACGTTTGACCGTGACAAATAGCGGTAAGTCTCTTTTCGTCAATTAGGTTTAATTGATCAAGCCGAGTCTGGATCCAGTCATCTTCGCTCAAACCTGCATCCTTCATTATCCGGAGAGAGGGTATCTGGACTTCAATAGGCAAGACTGCCTCCATGCCATAGACCAATGAAAAGGGAGTTGCCCATGTTGACGTCCATGCTGAGGTACGGTACCCATGAAGAGCAAACGGTAACATTTCGTGCCAATCTTTGTAGGTCACTGTCATCTTCTCCACAATCTTCTTGATGTTCTTATTCGCTGTTTCTACAGCCCCATGCATCTTCGGCCGGTAAGGGGAAGAGTTGTGGTGCTGTATTTTGAATTGCTCGCAGAGCTCAGTGATCATCTTGTTGTTAATATTGGTACCATTGTCCGTAATGATCCTCTCAGGTACACCGTATCGACAGATCAGGTTGTGCCGAATGAACCGTGCCACGACGCTCTTGGTTACGGTGGCGTAGGAAGCTGCTTCGACCCACTTTGTGAAGTAATCAATTGCTACCAGGATGAAGCGATGCCCGTTAGATGCCGTAGGTCAGATCTCGCCGATCATATCAATGCCCCACATTGCAAAAGGCCAAGGTGCTGTCAAGACGTTCAGAGGAACCGGAGGAATGTGCACCTTATCAGCATAGATCTGGAATTTATGACAAGTTCGCGAATGCTGATAACAGTCGGCTTCCATTGTGGACCAGAAATATCTTGCCCGAAGGATTTTCTTTGCCATGGTATGTCCACTGGAATGTGTTCCAAATGTACCTTCATGTAGCTCCTCCATGATCTTTTCTGCTTCAGTCTTATCCACACAACGCAGTAAAGTTGAATCATGGTTTCTCTTGTAGAGAATGCCATTGCTGAGGAAGAACGTTTCCGCAAACCTTCTCAGGAACTTCTTGTCATTAACAGATGCGCCTTCGGGGTATTCTTGAGCTTCAAGGTACCTCTTCACTTCATGATACCAGGGTTTTTCAGTTGCCTCCTCGGTCTCGAGATCACAGCAATGTGCGGGTTCATCCAATTTCCAAATAATGATCCGGGGAGCTTGGTTGTCCCATTTGACTTTGAACATAGAAGACATCGTAGCCAATGCATCCGCTAACTGATTCTCCTCTCTTGGGAAGTGTTCAAAGGTTATCTCCTCGAAGTGGGGAAGCAATGTCGACACATATTCCTTGTAAGGAATAAGATTTGGGTGTTTCGTATCCCACTCGCCTTTGATCTGATTGATCACGAGAGCGGAATCTCCGAAGACACTCAGAAACTTGATCCTTAAGTCAATTGCAGCTTGAAGACCCATGATACATGCCTCATACTCTGCCATGTTGTTGGTGCAGTTGAAACATAGTCGGGCGGTGAGTGGAGTATGAGTGCCTTTAGGGGATATGATCACAGCGCCAATACCATTATCCAAAGCGTTCGAGGCTCCATCAAAGTGCATAGACCATCGGGATCCTTCCTCAGGTCCTTCATTTGGTCCAGGTACTTCACAATCAGTCACTACCATAATATCCTCGTCGGGAAATTCAAAGTTCATCGACTGGTAATCATCCACTGCCTGGTGTGCCAAATGGTCTGCCAATACACTTCCCTTGATTGCTTTTTGAGTCGTGTACTGGATGTCATATTCCGTCAAGATCATCTGCCATCTTGCTATTCTTCCGGACAAGGCGGGCTTTTCGAATATGTACTTGATTGGATCCATTTTTGAAATCAACAGAGTAGTGTGAGTCAACATATACTGTCTCAGCCGGCGAGCAGCCCATACCAAAGCGCAGCAAGTTTTCTCGAGCAGTGAGTACCGGGTCTCACAGTCGGTAAACTTTTTGCTAAGGTAATAAATGGCGTGTTCTTTTCGACCAGACTCGTCATGCTGCCCCAGCACACACCCCATTGAGTTGTCAACTACTGTCAAGTATAAGATTAGAGGTCTCCCTTCAACCGGCGGCATAAGAATGGGTGGTTCTTGGAGATACTCTTTGATCTTTTCGAAAGCGGCCTGACATTCATCGTTCCAATGTACTACTTGATTTTTCTTCAGCAGCTTGAAGATTGGTTCACAGGTAGCAGTTAGATGCGAGATGAATCGGGCAATGTAGTTCAACCGTCCTAGAAAGCCTCTGACTTCTTTCTGTCTTGGGAGTTGGCATCTCTTGTATGGCTTTCACTTTGGCAGGGTCCACTTGAATGCCTTTGTCGCTTACGATGAAGCCTAACAATTTTCCAGATCTCACCCCAAAGGTGCACTTGTTTGGGTTCAACCTCAGCTTGTACAACTTCAGACAGTCAAACAGCTTCCGTAGATGGTCAAGGTGTTCCTCCTCAGTTTGGGACCTTGCAATCATATCATCGACGTATACTTCTATCTCGTGATGGATCATATCATGAAATAAAGCAACCATGGCACGTTGGTAGGTTGCCCCAGCATTTTTCAACCCAAAAGGCATGACCTTGTAGAAAAAGGTGCCCCACTGAGTAACAAAAGTGGTCTTCTCCATGACTTCAGGAGCCATCTTGATTTGATTATAACCGGAGAAACCGTCCATGAAGGAGAAAACTTTATGCTGAGCAGTGTTGTCAACCAGGACGTCGATATGAGGCAGAGGGAAATCATCCTTGGGGCTGGCCCTGTTCAAATCCCTGTAATCAACACACATTCGGACCTTACCATCCTTCTTCGGCACTGGAACCACGTTGGCAACCCACTGAGGGTAAGAAGTCACTGCTAGAAACCCGGCATCAAATTGTTTCATAACCTCAGCTTTGATTTTCTCGGACATTTCTGGACGCATACGGCAGACCTTCTGTTTTACTGGAGGGCATTCTTCCTTGGTAGGCAGGTGATGAACCACGATGTCGGTATCCAACCCAGGCATGTCTTCGTAAGACCAGGCAAAGATTTCCACGTAGTCATGCAGCATCTGAATCAACCGTTGTTTCACACTGAGCTCTAGATTGGCACCAATCTCGACTTCCTTCCTGTCTGTCTCAGTACCCAGATTTACTGTTTCCACTGGCTCTTCATGTGGCTGAATGGCCCTCTCTTCCTGGAGTAGTAGTCTTGCAAGTTCACCAGGAACTTCGCAATCATCTTCACCTTCGTCTTCGGCTAAGTTGATCGGATTTTCGAAGTCATAGTTGGCGATAGCAGAGTCGTTACCAGTGAGATCCAGAGTGGATTGGAACCTGTATAAGTGAGTGTGTGTAAATATAGCTGTTTTGCAATATATAATAAAGAAAGAAAAGGAGCGCAAGATTTTTGAAATGCAACAAACGTCCAATGTTTTTATTGATGATATATGAAAATGACACACAAAAGCCCTCACAAATGAAGCCACGGTGCCCCGGGTAGGACACCGAGCCATAAAAGTTTCAACATATTGTTTGTTACAAATTCAAAACAAAAGAGTTCATTACTGAGTGACAAAAGTAATAGGTGTGAAGTATTTCGCAGTCCAGTTGCTTGGTCCATCGTCGGTTGTTGGGTAGATCCAGCTGTCGAATTCAGATTCCTCCACGTCGTCTTCAATAGCATTCACTCTCGGGTTGGTGATGAACACAGGAGGTTTTCCAATTCTTGCCTTACGAACAACCCTCTGAGTCTCCGCAGTGAAACCCAAACCAAACTTGTCGGTCTTTGGAGTGAAGTCAGGAAGTCGGCCCCAGTTTGCACACTCACCCTTCTCAATCACAGCCCGGGCATCCTTTAAGGAAGCCATCTTCAAAGGAGGGTCTTCAATCACAGTTTCAGTTGATGCCAGTGTCTGAGGAACTTCTTCAAAGTGATGGAATGGAGTCTCAATGAATTCCCCATCCATTTCTATGTACCGGAACGAGTTGAGGTGGCTGACCATATACTCTTCTTCACCCTGAACTGTAACAATCTTTCCTCTAACCGGGTACTTAAGCTTCTGATGTAGTGTGGAGGTCACAGCTCCAGCCTTGTGGATCCATGGACGACCCAGCAAACAAGAATAGGATGGTCGGATATCCATCACATAGAAAGTAGAATCAAAAACTTGAGAACCAACCCTGATTGGAATGTCAACTTCCCCATGTACCATCCTTTTCGAACCGTCAAAGGCTCGGACAACAATTTTACTAGGTTTGATCTCCAAACCCTCACAATCCAACCTGTCTAGGGCCTTCTTGGGCAATACGTTCAATGAAGAACCGGTGTCTACCAACACATGGGCAAGAGTAGTGCCACTGCATTCAATGGAGACATGCAGGGCTTCGTTATGGTTCTTTCCTTTGGAAGTCAGATCGGCGTCAGAGAAGCCCAAACCATTATCAGCAGTCAAGTTGGCCACACAATCGGTAAATTGATCAACTGACGTTTCTTGTGGCACATGGGCCGTCTTCAGGAAGGAAATCAGGGCCTTGGCATGGGCCTCTGAACACAACAACAGTGATAGCATAGAAATCTTAGATGGGGTGTGTCCCAACTGCTCAAATACATTGAAATCACCCTTCTTGATAATCTTGAGAATCTCTTCCATCTCTTGTTGGGAAGCTTCAACATTGGTTGTCTTTGGTGCCTCCGTCAGGGCAGGCAAATCAGTAGCAATCCCTTTTCCCCGAGCGTCAGACGACTCGGCAGCAGGGGTAGAAACATGAACTTGGTTAGGAAGGGAAGCAGGCGCACTTGTAGGTGAAATGACAAGAGGTTTCTGAATAGCTGGCGGCGCAATATCTGGTGAGAACAGCCTACCACTGCGAGTAACTTTGGCAGGCCCGGTGATGTTACTGACGCCGGTACTAGTATCAAACTCTTGCTTAACTCCAAGCACATAAACATCTGCCCCATAGTGCCATGGGACAGCTTTGTCGGATGTATAGGGGAGAGGCCCCGGAACAGTTATGATGATAGGAGCAATCTTCTGAGTGGACATGATTTTGACAGGCTTCTTTGAGGGAGCCTTAGGAGGTTTATTGAAAATAGTGACAATAGAAACTTCTTCAGTAGGGGTAGCAGGAACAGCAATCTTCTCGAACAAGATTTCTTTGTTATCCATCAGGCTTTGGATACCTGACTTCAGCAAAGGATAACCAGCAGGTGAAACAACACATAGAAGGCAACCTTTACCACAACCCGGAAATAAACCGGCTAGCAACAGGTTCCTCTTGACAGTCAATAAAGGAGTAATAATCTCTTCCACGGAGGCTACATACTGGTCTTCTTCCACAGCATTCACTCCATGCTGGGGCATGGGAGCAGTCACAACATTGGGCCTTTCGGGCGCCTCAAACTGTATTTCTTTAGCATCAATAAGGTCCTGAACCTTATTCCTTAGAGCCCAGCAATCATCCGTAGTATGCCCCGGGCTATCAGAGTGATAAGCGCAACGGGCGTTGGGGTTGTACTTTGGAGAAGCTGTGTTTACTACCTTCGGAGCTTCTTTGACAGTTACCAGATTGGTTGACAGTAGTTGCGGAAAAATCTGAGACAGGGTCATGCTGAGCCGAGTGTACTGCCTTTTGGGTCTCTCACCCCTTGGTTGGTTGTTTTGCTGAGGAGCAGCAGCAGGCTTTGAAATTACCAACGCGTTGACAGCTTGGCGGCGTTCCGGCTTAATTTGTCTTCTGGGACCATAAACAGCATTAGCTTCCTTCTTGAAGGGCTTCTTTTCAATACTCGAAGAGGCACCTTTCTGTATCTTCCCCGACTTGATACCAGCTTCTATTCTCTCACCAGTCAAGATCAAATCTGTAAACCTAGCAGAAGAATTACCAATCAGATGGTTGAAGAACGGACCGGACAGGGTCCCTAAGAACATGGCAACAAGTTCACGGTCAGTCAGCGGTGGCTGCACCCTGCCAGCCAGGTCTCTCCACTTTTGCGCATACTCCTTGAATCCTTCGCCCGTCCCCAGTGACATACCCTGAAGTTGGGTACGCGTGGGAGCGAGGTCATAATTGTACTGATATTGTTTATAAAATGCAGTAGCCAAGTCCTCCCAGTTTCGGATACTGGCTCCATCCAGCTGATAGAACCACTCGAGTTGAGCCCCTGAAAGGCTATCCTGAAAGAAATGGATCCATAGGTTCTTGTCGGCAGTGTAAGGTTGGATCTTCCTTACATATGATATGAGATGCATTTTCGGGCAGGATAGCCCGTCATACCTTGCAAAAACTGGCACTTTGAACTTCGGGGGGATCACAATTCCAGCAACTAATCCCAAATCTTCGAACTCTAAGCCGGTAACTCTCTGCAGCTCCATAGCTGCCAACCTGTCTTCCAAACCTTTGTACTTATCATCGGCGGGCGGTTATTGTTGCTCAGAATAGTCTTCGTCTTCTTCAGCCTCGCCTTCTTCCGCTTCGGATTCAGAAGGTACCGCAGCCGCATTCCCTTTACTGGTTCCCTCTTCAGATGTAGGGGGAAATTCAAGCACTCTTCTGGCTTCACCCTCAAACCTTCTTCCCAGGGTAGCCACCCCGATTATTTTCTTCTTCTTTTTCACTTGCTCTTTGTTCCCAAGCAGGGCCTTTAGATCCTCCTGACCCTTTGCCAAGGTCATCAGAAGATGTTGAAACTGTGAGTTTTGAGACTGCAAGTCCTTGACCGTCTGTTCGAGATCCATCTTACTGAAATAAACAGCAGAAAGATAAGGAAACCTGGTGTGGAGACCTGCTTATGCGCATGATGAATGATATGTTTATGTATGCAATGCATTCAAGGATTTAGAAAATTCAAAATTGTTGCAAACAAAAAAGAAAGCACGTCATATTAATAAGAAGAAATTTGTCAGTACATAAATGCCCCATGGGCCAAATATTACAAAAAACTTCTCAAGGTAAAAAGACGTTGCGCGTCCTCTTTGGTGCGATGTAGGTGTTGAGAGTCTCTTCCTCGTGGAGTCGGCGGGTAAGCTCCAAAACCTTCTTCTCACTGGCGTAGAAGCTAGCTTCAAAAGTGTTCCGTTCCTCCTTGAGTTGGATCCAACTCTTCTACATCTCCTCCCATGATGTAGGCATGTCAGGATATAGGATGGTGTAGGGAACCTCTCCTTCCTTAACGGGCTCTTTAATCACAGGGAGAACATGAGGGTAGGGCATCATCAGACTCTGGGCTCGAGTTCGTACCCACTTGAGATAAGGCTCAAGAGGAATGGAGTTCTTGTGCCCCAGTGTCTTGTTGTCTACCTTGTTAGGCATCCTCCAAGCTCTGATGAATCTTTGGCGAAGTTCTTGCGCATCGTTGTCGAAGTCAAAAACTAGGTCAGGAATCAACATGTCGTGAGGGCCATCCCTCCGTGCATATCCAAATTGTCTCAAAGCTAGACAAGGGTTGTAGGTAATGCCTCCTCTAATGCCAAGTAATGGAACATTAGGGAACTCTCCACAATGATCGACGATGATGACATTTTCTCTGGACCGAGAACACCAATGTACATCAGAGTGAGTGAGGGTCATCAACCGTTGTGACCACCTTAAGCCTTGGTCATTCTTCAAGACAAGTTGTGGAAGGTGCGAAATAAACCACATTGCAAGGAGAGGAGTACAGCACATGAGAACACCCCTCTTTCTCATTGTTCGTGTGTAAAATGAGTGAAGAATGTCCCCAAGCAATGTTGGTATTGGATTTCTGGATAAGAAGTTTTTGACGGCGTTGACATCTACAAGCTGGTCAGGATTTGGGAACAAGGCCAACCCATAAATGAGGAGTGCCACAATTTCTTCAAAGGCTCGTAGATCCAATGAATTCCAACACTCTTGTGCCTTCTCAAACAAGAATTTTGCCAAGAAGCCTTTGACACCGCTTCTAGTTTCCCAATGCCCCTTGATGTCAGATGGTTGCAAGTGTAGTGCTTGAGCAACATCTTCAGGCTTTGGTTCTTTTTCCGTACCGTTGTAGGGTAGTTGATTAAGAATAGGAATTCTCAGGAGTTGAGAAAATTCCTCCAAAGTGAGCACCAATTGGTAGTCGGGGAAAGTGAAACAGTGGTGAAGGGGGTCAAAGAACTGGAACAACACCTTTACCATGTCCTCTTCAATGCTGGTGTTGACTAGGATGAGCAGTCTACCATGTCTTTCACTGAAGGGAGAGCTTTCCGGAATTCTGGATGTGAGCTCCTTGAGTTGAGGAGGGATTCTCACAAGGTTGACTTGGATAGTTTTCCTGCGAAGAATTTCCATGACCTACAAAACAAGAACAAAGATGAAGATCCAAACCCTTGAAATGGTTAGTGAATGCATATGATGCTTTATGATGTTTATGATGTATGCACAAAACATATGTACAAGCAATTCACACCAAACCCTAGTTTCAGGCTTGCATGAGGTTTCATAGGTAAGTACCCTCTTGAGTGAAGTTGGCTTAAAAACCTGTCCTATAAATACTAACCGGGTTCTAAGGAGCTCAATATCATTGAATTGTTTTCCATGTTCACTGTTTTGGTTTAGCCACTTAACTAGCGACCAAAATATTCCAAGAAAACAATCCTCAATGAGTGTAGTATCGAGTATCTACCAACTTCGGACTGCACCAAAGTCGATCATCTCACTACCCCTAATAAAAGGCCAAGATGGTCAAGTAAGGTTCTAGGTCATTAGTGCTTAGTGACATCACTCAGCGGCCCCGTACTCTCCTTGATTGAACTCAAGGGTTACCGGTACTCACAAATATGTCGCACTAATATAGCTATTGCTTCAACCGTGTCGGTATACCCCGCACAGTTTCCACAACGTATTACTATCTATGAATGTTTCCCCAAATCCGGGTGTAGGATTTCAAGCCCAAACAAGAGAGCCAAGATATAAAGCAAACAAAGCAAACAATTAGTCATGCAAGAGGGTGATTTAAGCCCTAAGGTTACTCCACTTTAAAATTTTCCCCAGCAGAGTCGCCAGTTCTGTGATACGGTGGGAGAACTGACTTGGGTTTTGCGTTTGTTTTCGCAAATGTTTCGGTTGAGCAAGATTCGCCACCGACTTTTTATTTTATCCTAAGGAAAGGTTAAAAAGCACAGCAAAAACCTTTGAGATGTTTTCTTGGGTTCGGGGAGTAGATTATAGAAAGGGAAGGTATTAGCACCCTTTCTATCCATGGTTATCCATGGGCTCTTAGTTACTTGCTTAGATCACTTGCCTTTGATTTTCAATTGTTTGAAATGGTGCTTTGTGTGTGAGTTTGAAAATGTTTTGAAAAGAGGCCATTTGTTGTGGCAACCTTTGTAATGACCCATGTTTGGATGTATACAAAGGTGTACTTATCTTTTGAAAAAGTTTTCAATGTTTTTGAAAGTTGTTTTGAAAGTGTGTTGTGATGTGTGGTTTGAAAAAATAGGCAAGTGTTTTTGTTTTGCAAGTTGGCAAGTAATCAAGAGCTATCTACCTTAAATTTCTCAAAGATCTTTCCTATGTTTTAACCCTTTTAACAATTTTGTTCCACCATTGTATTTGGTGGACAGTCTTGTGTTAGGATGTTAACGGGACGGGCGCGGGTCATTGTTTAGACCATGATTTCAATGGTGCCAAGTGTCTTTGGGCAATTTTTCCTTTAAGGGACTTGATCATTTTTAGGCAACTTTGAAAGCGTCATCGAGGGACTATGATCATTTGTTTTTGTTTTGCCAAAGACACTCAACATGCAACATGGCCCATTTATTGAAGGAAACAAGTGGAGTAACCCTAAGGGGTGTAAGTGTGATTGGTGTTGTCCATTTTTATGCTTTTTTTGTCTTTTGTTTAGGTCAAACTATTTGTTGTTTTTGATTTTTGCATACAAACCCTAAGTCTATCATGGCATATTTAGAAAGCTTTTAAATGCGAAAAATAAAATCCTAAATTATTACAACAAAAATTATGGGATGGGGGGTACAAATGTTCAAATGGGGATATTTAGCAAGAAATTTAAATCTAAACTATTACAATCCAAATTGAATATACAAATTATTTAATTGCACAATAATTAAATAAAATACAATAAAATATGCAAGATGCAAAAAATGATTTTTATATGTATGTAAAAGTATTTTTTATGTGTCAAATAAACAAAAATAAAAAGGTTAATTTTTTTTGGGTATTTTCATGTTTTTAGGGCAAAACCCTAATTTTATAAATAAAAAGGTATTTATTATATATTATATACAATGTTTATTAATTATATACAAAAAATAAATAAAAAGGAAGTATATTGTAAAAAAAAGTATTTTTGAGGTTAAATATTAATAAAAATAAAAAAATGTATTATTTTTATATTTATCCTAAATATTCTAATAAATATATAAGTATTTATATTATTTACTAAATATATTAAATATGTACAAAAATAAAATATTTATTATTTACAAAAAAAAGTATATTTTTAGAAAATGTTTTCAAAAGATAAAATAAAATAAAATTAGAAAACAAAATGTGTTTGTATTATTTTTGTTTTTTGAATAAAAAGGCAATATGTTTATTTACATGTATAAATTCAAATAAAACTAACAAAAATCCAAATAAAATGCAAAAATGGTTGAAAAAATGTTTTTAATATTTTTTATATTTTGGCAAAAAATAATAAGTCAGAAACAAAAAGAAAAAGTCAAAAAATGATAAAAATAAACACAATGGGCCAAGGGGGTGTAAGTGTGAAAAAGTGGTGCAAAATAGAAAAAAGGTCAGGCCCAGCCCAGAAGAACTTTGTCTTCAACCTCTGGACATTCAAACAGAACAAAACGCGCGCTTCCTGCTATTTCATGATTCTTTGACATTCAGCAAAAACTTACAACAGCAATGTTATAGAGCATCTTGCTACGATTCCAAATATATAAAAAAGTCATTCTAAATCTCAGAAATGAGAGAGAATTTCTTCTCCCCCAATTCTTGATCTAAGTTTTTTCCAATGTTCATGTCTTAAATTCTCTCAGCACATGCAATATAAATGGAAAGTGAGGATATGGGTGGCTTCAGGGACATGAGTATGACATAACTTCTTCACAAACCTAAGCCTAGATATGCCTGGATTAAGAGATAGAAGTTCAAACTTTTACCTGTTCAACTTGATTCGTGTATGACAATGGAGGTACTTTCAATGCAATGTGAGGACTTGTATAGCTTGCTTGAGGTCCAGGGATGCTTCTCATATGCTTAGCTTGCTTTGAATCTTGTTGAATCGAGCTACAGAAGTTAACCTGCACAGATGAAAAATGAAAATGACACACTTGGCTATGGCTGTTACAGTTCCAGTTTAATGCTTGGAATAGTTTGTATGGATGTTATGGAATGTGTTTGCAAAGGTTTCAGCCAAAACGCACGAGTGGAAGTGTTTGTGGAAGTCAAGTTGCAGAAGGGACTCTGTTTTTGCAGCAAGGAGGTGTTTCTATGAATGAGGAGGGATTGGAGGTGGTTGGCTCGTGTTTCAGATCAGGTTTGATGTTTTGAATGTGTTCAAGAAGTTTGTCTTGGTTAGTTCTTGCAGCAATGTGAGTTGGTGTTGTGTTTGCAAAGTTGCTTCTATCTTAAGTAAAAAAATGCCAAGTCTTGTTACAAGCTTATGCAGGCCCCCTAAACATGCTGCAAAGTTAGTCTTGATTAGTGGGATTAGTTCAATAACTTGTGCCTCAGAGATTTGCATTGTACTTCTTGGATTTGTGTTTGACATAAAGTCATGCTTTACAAGAATGGATAACTTGCTTTTTCCAAATATGGCTTAATTCTTCATGTAATGTCCAAATGCACAAAATAATGTTAGAACACAATGGATTGGCATTTAATTATTGAGTGTAAATGAGATTAGAGGCCTGTAACTATCTTGTGCAAGCTGATTTCAAAAATGCAAAGTGTATGAACATGCCTTTGGCCATGAATCAAAGTGACTTTTGCCCATATTGACAAATTCGATTCTCCCTAACCACAAGGGTGTTTGAGAAGTTCTTGGACAATTTGGAAAGCTTGGAATGTGTACTACAATCCATCTTTGTAATGCAAGTTGAAATTCCAAGTGGAAGCATGTGAAAAGTGGCCATGAAGTTAGGCAAAAATCCTGCCTAGAATAGGTCAAAAATTTTCTAAGTTAAGAATGTTTTGCACCCTTGTTCCAAAAATCATAACTTGAGCTACAAGCTTCTTTTGAGGAAACTTTGTGAATCAAAGTTGTAGATGTTGCAATGGACTACAACTTTCATGTTTTGAGTTTTGTTTGAATCCAAATGAATCTTGATGAAAAAATGGGACAAAGTTAGGAAAAAATAAGGAAGTTTCATAACTTAGAAAAATTCTAAGTTATGAAATTTTCTCATTCTAAACTCTAATTTGTAATTTTTGATTTCTTGATGAACAAGTTTCATAATTTGACATGTCTTGATGAAAAATGAATCTTGACACTTGATTTTGACCAAAAAGTCAAAGTTTGACTTTTCAGTATACAGTCAAATTTGGCTCAGTTTACTGGAAAATTCATCTGTCAATCTTGTGCATTTGGGATCTTTTGAACTTGTTGAACATGTCAAGACAATGCCATTGGGTCCTTGAGTCCATATGTGAGCTTGGTTTTCCATTGGCTAGGTCAAACAGTCAAAAATTGCCTTTGTGCAGTCAAAACCCTAAAAATGATCATTTTTCCCTTTTGGTGATCTGATCAAATTTCTTGTGGAATTGTGATCCAAACTTGATCAAATGGTTCATATGAGTTCATAATGTTGATGTGGGTCAAATTTCATGAGGTTTGACTGTCAATTGACCACAGTTGATTTTTTCCCCAATACAGCTGATTTCTAGGTCAACTGTCCAATTGACTAGGCAAAGATTGGAATCAAGGCTTGAAACTTGGTATGGATAAACTTGTGAGTCCAACATAAAGCATGAAAGTCATTTTGGGCATTTTGGGTCAAAACATCTTTGTGCAAACTCAAACCCTAATTTGGGTCCACAGTGCAAGGAGGAGTCTTGAGCAGAGCAACCCCTAACTGGATCTTGAGCTTCAAGGGTCTTGTGGTGAGAAAATATTGAGGAAATGGGAGGGAAAATTTTGGGGTACAACAGCAGTGCTTCCCAAAAAGCGCTTTCTAAGGGTAACCTTTAGCAGCACTTTTGAAAAGAGCTTTCTTAAGGCACCCTTTGAAAGCGCTTTTTTAAGCGAATTTTTTTTAAAACCTACAGCAGCGCTTTTTTCTAAAAGCGCTTTCTTTTATGTGTTGCTAAAACTTATTTTTGGCGTAGTGATATTCATTCTGATATTCTTTCCTCTGAAACTATATTTTTGAATAAATTTCACACACAAGTAATATTTAACTTTGCAATGTACTTGTTTTAATGTTTATGAATTGAAATAGTAACATTTTGTGAGATTCTTAGAGGTTCATATCTATTCATTTTTTATGTATAACTAATCCACCGTTCTTATGTGATTTATGAATAATAAAACTTTAACCATTAAAATTAAAGAAAAAAGTTATTTAAGACTTCAAACCTTGTTAAACAATGAATAACAACAAAGTTAATTAATTTAACCTCAAATTTATCAATCGTGTCCTTAAAGAGAATGTTTTAAATTATTTATGAGTTTACTTTATAAAAAACATCAATAACAGAAGAAACAATAACAAAAAGGGTAGTTGTTTGTTTCTTACCAACTGGAAAATTGAAATCTCTACCAGATCCATCGTATTTACTAATTTTATTGAAGATAAGACATTAGAAATAATGCAATTTAGAGAGGGATGACGAAGATCCATCGCATGGAGAATAATTGTCAGAAAAAAAGGAAAACTATATCGAGAGGTTAATGAATGACAACATAGCACAATGAGAATGTAAGAGAATATAATAAGCACGTCAGTCACTTATTATATATTTCAATTTATACCATTTATTTTTATAAAAGGGTTGAAAATCAATCCTCTCACTCTCATATAAGAATGTCATTTCTCACTAGATATGCCCTATATATGGGGGCATATCTAGTGAGAATGGTTATCCCTATATGAAAGTGAGATGATTGATTTTCAGCCTTTTGATTAAAATGAATGGTATATATTAGAACATATAATAAGTGACTCACGTGACTTATTTTCATTGTGTCTTTTGATTTACTCACCATTAGACACTCTTTTTTTTCTCTTTGTTTCTCCATTTTTTTTATCCGTCATACTTGTACCAGAATATTCATTTTGATATTCTTTCCTGCAAAACTATATTTTTGACTCAAATTCACACACAAATGATATTTAACTTTGCAATGTGCTTGTTTTAATGCTTATGAATTGAAATACTACCATTTTGGCAGATTCTTAGAGATCCATATAAATTAATTTTTTTATGTATAACTAATCTACCATTATTATGTGATTTGAAAATAATAATGCTTCACCCATTAAAAAAAAATAAGAAGAAAGTTATTTAAAATTCCAAATCTTGTTAAACCATGAATATCAACAAAACTAATTAATTTAACCTCAAATTTATCAATCTTGTCCTTAAGGACACTTTTTTATATGATTTATGAAAAAAATATCAATAACTGAAGAAACAATAACAAAAGGGGGGTGTTTGTTTCTTACCAATTGAAAAATTAAAATTTTATTCAGACCCATCGTATTAACTAATTTTATTAAGGGTAAGACATTAAAAATAATGCAATTTAGAGAGGGATGACGAAGTTCCATCATAGGGCAAAGACTTGTCTAGAAAAAAGGAACTCCTTATACGAGAGGACATCCTTATACGAGAGTGAGGAGATTGATATTCAGCCCTTTGATTAAAATGAATGGTATAGATTAAAACATATAATAAGTGACTCACGTAACTTTTTTTCTTAGTGTCTTGATTTACTCACCGTTAGACACTCATTCTTTATGTCTTTATTTCCCCATTTTTTCTCTATCATACTTGTACTAGAATATTCATTCTGATATTCGTTTCTCTGAAACTATATTTTTGACTGAATGTCACACACAAGTGATATTTAACTTTGCAATATGCTTTTTTTAACACTTATGAATTTAAATACTAACATTTTATAAGATTGTTAGAGATCCATATCAATTACTTTTTATGTATAACTAATCCACCATTCTTATGTGATTTGAAAATAATAAAGATTTAACCATTAAAAAAAGAAGAAGAAAGTTATTTAAGATTCCAAACCTTGTTAAACAATGAATATCAACAAAGCTAATTAGTTGAACCTCAAATTTACCAATCGAGTCTTTAAGGACGGTTTTTTATAAGATTTATGAATTTACATTATAAAAAATATCAATAGCAGAAAAAACAATAACAAAAGAGGTAGTTGTTTGTTTTTTACCAACTAGAAAACTGAAAACTTTACCAGATCCATCGTATTTACTAAATTTATTAAAGGTAAGACATTAGAAATAATGCAATTTAGAGAGGGGTAATGAAGATCCATCGTAAGGCAAATTGTTGTCTGGAAAAAGGAAAACTAAATCAAAAGGTTAATCAATGACAACATTGCACAATGAGAATGAGAGAGAATATAATAATCAAGTGAGTCACTTATTATATGTTTTAATCTTTACAATTCATTTTGATCAAAGGTTTGAAAATAAATCCTCTTACTCTCATATTAGAATGTCATTTCTCACTAGATATGTCCTATATATGGGTGCATATCTAGTGAGAAAGGACATCTTTATGAGAGAGTGAGAAGATTGATTATCAGTTATTTGATTAAAATGAATGGTATAGATTAAAACATATAATTAGTGACTCATGTAACTATTTTTATTAGTGTCTTTATGTTTACTCACCATTAGACACTCATTCTTTATCTCTTTATTTTCCCATTTTTTTCTCCGCCATACTTGTACTAGAATATTCATTATGATATTCTTTCCTCTAAAACTATATTTTTAATGAATGTCACACGCAAGTGATATTTAACTTTGCAATGTGCTTGTTTTATGGCTTATGAATTTAAATACTAACATTTAATCAAATTATTAGAGATCCATATCAATTCCTTTTTTATGTATAACTAATCCACCATTCTTATATGATTTGAAAATAATAAAGCTTTAATCATTAAAAACAAAAGAAGAGAGTTATTTAAGATTTCAAACCTTGTTAAACAATGAATATCAAGAAAGCTAATTAATTTAACCTCAAATTTATCAATCTTGTCCTGAAGGATAATTTTTTATATGATTTATGAGTTTTTCTTATAAAAAAGTATCAATAACAGAAGAAACAATAACAAAAGGGGTAGTTTATTGTTTCTTACCAACTATCAAATTGAAATCTCTACCAGATCCATTGTATTAACTAATTTTATTAAAGGGTAAAACATTAAAAATAATTCTATTTAGAGAGGGATGACGAAGACCCATTGTAGGACAAACAATTTTCTAGAAAAAGGGAAAACACAATCAAGAGGTTAATGAATGACAACATAGCACAAGGAGAATGAGAAAGAATATAATAACCATGCGAGACACTTATTATATGTGTTAATCTATACCATTCATTTTGATCAAATGGTTTAAAATCAATCATCTCATTCTCATATAAGAATGTCATTTCTCACTAGATATACCCTATATATGGGGGCATATCTAGTGAGAATGGTTATCTTTATATGAAAGTGAGATGATTGATTTTTAGCCTTTTGATTAAAATGAATGGTATATATTAGAACATATAATAAGTGACTCACGTGACTTTTTTTCTTTGTGTATTTTGGTTTACTCACCATTAGACACTCTTTTTTTTCTCTCTTTGTTTCTCCATTTTTTTTCTCCGTCATACTTGTACCAGAATATTCATTTTGATATTCTTTCCTGCGAAACTATATTTTTTACTCAAATTCACACAAAAATGATATTTAACTTTGCAATGTGCTTGTTTTAATGCTTATGAATTGAAATACTACCATTTTGGTAGATTCTTAGAGATTCATATAAATTCATTTTTTTATGTATAACTAATCTACCATTCTTATGTGATTTGAAAATAATAATGCTTCACCCATTAAAAAAATAAGAAGAAAGTTATTTAAAATTCCAAATCTTGTTAAACCATGAATATCAACAAAGCTAATTAATTTAACCTCAAATTTATCAATCTTGTCCTTAAGGAAATTTTTTTATATGATTTATGAAAGAAATATCAATAACTGAAGAAACAATAACAAAATGGGGTGTTTTTTTCTTACCAATTGAAAAATTAAAATTTTTATCAGACTCATCGTATTAACTAATTTTATTAAGGGTAAGACATTAAAAATAATGCAATTTAGAGAGGGATGACGAAGTTCCATCATAGGGCAAAGACTTGTCTGGAAAAAAGGAACTCCTTATACGAGAGGACATCCTTATACGAGAGTGAGAAGATTGATATTCAGCCCTTTGATTAAAATAAATGGTATAGATTAAAACATATAATAAGTGACTCACGTAACTTTTTTTTCTTAGTGTCTTGATTTACTCACCGTTGGACACTCATTCTTTATCTCTTTGTTTCCCCATTTTTTTTCTCTGTCATACTTGTACTAGAATATTCATTATGATATTCGTTTCTCTGAAACTATATTTTTGACTGAATGTCACACACAAGTGATATTTAACTTTGCAATATGCTTTTTTTAACACTTATGAATTTAAATACTAACATTTTGTAAGATTGTTAGAGATCCATATCAATTACTTTTTATGTATAACTAATCCACCATTCTTATGTGATTTGAAAATAATAAAGATTTAACCATTAAAAAAAGAAGAAGAAAGTTATTTAAGATTCCAAACCTTGTTAAACAATGAATGTCAACAAAGGTAATTAGTTTAACCTCAAATTTACCAATCGAGTCTTTAAGGACGATTTTTTATATGATTTATGAATTTACATTATAAAAAATATCAATAGCAGAAAAAACAATAACAAAAGAGGTAGTTGTTTATTTCTTACCAACTAGAAAACTGAAATCTTTACCAGATCCATCGTATTTACTAAATTTATTAAAGGTAAGACATTAGAAATAATGAAATTTAGAGAGGGGTGATGAAGATCCTTAGTAAGGCAAATTGTTGTCTGGAAAAGGGAAAACTCAATCAAAAGGTTAATCAATGACAACATTGCATAATGAGAATGAGAGAGAATATAATAAGCAAGTGAGTCACTTATTATATGTTTTAATCTTTACAATTCATTTTGATCAAAGGGTTGAAAATTAATCCTCTTACTCTCATATTAGAATGTCATTTCTCACTAGATATGTCCTATATATGGGTGCATATCTAGTGAGAAAGGACATCTTTATACGAGAGTGAGAAGATTGATTATCAGTTATTTGATTAAAATGAATGGGATAGATTAAAACATATAATTAGTGACTCATGTAACTTTTTTTTTGTGTCTTTTGGTTTACTCACCATTAGACACTCATTCTTTATCTCTTTGTTTTCCCATTTTTTTCTCCGTCATACTTGTACTAGAATATTCATTATGATATTCTTTCCTCTAAAACTATATTTTTAATGAATGTCACACGCAAGTGATATTTAACTTTGCAATGTGCTTGTTTTATCGCTTATGAATTTAAATACTAAAATTTAATCAAATTATTAGAGATCCATATCAATTCCTTTTTTATGTATAACTAATCCACCATTCTTATATGATTTGAAAATAATAAAGCTTTAATCATTAAAAAAAGAAGAAGAGAGTTATTTAAGATTTCAAACCTTGTTAAACAATGAATATCAAGAAAGCTAATTAATTTAACCTCAAATTTATCAATCTTGACCTGAAGGATAATTTTTTATATGATTTATGAGTTTTTCTTATAAAAAAATATCAATAACAGAAGAAACGATAACAAAAGGGGTAGTTGATTGTTTCTTACCAACTATCAAATTGAAATCTCTACCGGATCCATCGTATTAACTAATTTTATTAAAGGGTAAAACATTAAAAATAATTCTATTTAGAGAGGGATGACGAAGACCCATTGTAGGACAAACAATTGTCTAGAAAAAGGGAAAACCCAATCAAGAGGTTAATGAATGACAACATAGCACAAGGAGAATGAGAAAGAATATAATAACCATGGGAGACACTTATTATATGTTTTAATCTATACCATTCATTTTGATCAAATGGTTTAAAATCAATCATCTCAGTCTCATATAAGAATGTCATTTCTCACTAGATATGCCCTATATATGGGGGCATATCTAGTGAGAATGGTTATCTTTATATGAAAGTGAGATGATTTATTTTTAGCCTTTTGATTAAAATGAATGGTATATAATAGAACATATAATAAGTGACTCACGTGACTTTTTTTCTTTTGTATTTTGGTTTACTCACCATTAGACACTCTTTTTTCTCTCTCTTTGTTTCTCCATTTTTTTTCTCCGTCATACTTGTGCCAGAATATTCATTTTGATATTCTTTCCTGCGAAACTATATTTTTTACTCAAATTCACACACAAATGATATTTAACTTTGCAATGTGCTTGTTTTAATGCTTATGAATTGAAATACTACCATTTTGGTAGATTCTTAGAGATCCATATAAACTCATTTTTTTATGTATAACTAATCTACCATTCTTATGTGATTTGAAAATAACAATGCTTCACCCATTAAAAAAATAAGAAGAAAGTTATTTAAAATTCCAAATCTTGTTAAACCATGAATATCAACAAAGCTAATTAATTTAACCTCAAATTTATCAATCTTGTCCTTAAGGACAGTTTTTAATATGATTTATGAAAGAAATATCAATAACTGAAGAAACAATAACAAAAGGGGGTGTTTTTTTCTTACCAATTGAAAAATTAAAATTTTTATCAGACTCATCGTATTAACTAATTTTATTAAGGGTAAGACATTAAAAATAATGACATTTAGAGAGGGATGACGAAGTTCCATCATAGGGCAAAGACTTGTCTGGAAAAAAGGAACTCCTTATACGAGAGGACATCCTTATACGAGAGTGAGAAGATTGATATTCAGCCCTTTGATTAAAATGAATGGTATAGATTAAAACATATAATAAGTGACTCACGTAACTTTTTTTTCTTAGTGTCTTGATTTACTCACCGTTGGACACTCATTCTTTATCTCTTTGTTTCCCCATTTTTTTTCTCTACTTGTACTAGAATATTCATTATGATATTCGTTTCTCTGAAACTATATTTTTGACTGAATGTCACACACAAGTGATATTTAACTTTGCAATATGCTTTTTTTAACGCTTATGAATTTAAATACTAACATTTCGTAAGATTCTTAGAGATCCATATCAATTACTTTTTATGTATAACTAATCCACCATTCTTATGTGATTTGAAAATAATAAAGATTTAACCCTTAAAAAAAGAAAGAAGAAAGTTACTTAAGATTCCAAACCTTGTTAAACAATGAATGTCAACAAATCTAATTAGTTTAACCTCAAATTTACCAATCGAGTCTTTAAGGATGGTTTTTTATATGATTTATGAATTTACATTATAAAAAATATCAAAAGTAGAAAAAACAATAACAAAAGAGGTAGTTGTTTGTTTCTTACCAACTAGAAAACTGATATCTTTACCAAATCCATCGTATTTACTAAATTTATTTAAGGTAAGCATTAGAAATAATGCAATTTAGAGAGGGGTGATGAAGATCCATCGTAAGGCAAATTGTTGTCTGGAAAAGGGAAAACTCAATCAAAAGGTTAATTAATAACAACATTGCACAA
This sequence comes from Vicia faba, assembly GCA_948472305.1. Classification (NCBI taxonomy): domain Eukaryota; kingdom Viridiplantae; phylum Streptophyta; class Magnoliopsida; order Fabales; family Fabaceae; genus Vicia; species Vicia faba. Next base: position 362,954,962 of record OX451740.1, on the reverse strand, counting down.
TGAGAATGAGAGAGAATATAATAAGCAATTGAGTCACTTATTATATGTTTTAATCTTTACAATTCATTTTGATCAAAGGGTTGAAAATCAATCCTCTTACTCTCATATTAGAATGTCATTTCTCACTAGATATGTCCTATATATGATGGCATATCTAGTGAGAAAGGACACCTTTATACGAGAGTGAGAAGATTGATTATCAGTTATTTGATTAAAATGAATGGTATAGATTAAAACATATAATTAGTGACTCATGGAACTTTTTTTATTAGTGTCTTTTGGTTTACTCACCATTAGACACTCATTCTTTATCTCTTTGTTTTCCCATTTTTTTCTCCGTCATACTTGTACTAGAATATTCATTATGATATTCTTTCCTCTAAAACTATATTTTTAATGAATGTCACACGCAAGTGATATTTAACTTTGCAATGTGCTTGTTTTATCGCTTATGAATTTAAATACTAACATTTAATCAAATTATTAGATATCCATATCAATTCCTTTTTTATGTATAACTAATCAACCATTCTTATATGATTTGAAAATAATAAAGCTTTAATCATTAAAAAAAGAAGAAGAGAGTTATTTAAGATTTCAAACCTTGTTAAACAATGAATATCAAGAAAGCTAATTAATTTAACCTCAAATTTATCGATCTTGTCCTGAAGGATAATTTTTTATATGATTTATGAGTTTTTCTTATAAAAAAATATCAATAACAGAAGAAACAATAACAAAAGGGGTAGTTGATTGTTTCTTACCAACTATCAAATTGAAATCTCTACCAGATGCATCGTATTAACTAATTTTATTAAAGGGTAAAACATTAAAAATATTTCTATTTAGAGAGGGATGACGAAGACCCATTGTAGGACAAACAATTGTCTAGAAAAAGGGAAAACCCAATCAAGAGGTTAATGAATGACAACATAGCACAAGGAGAATGAGAAAGAATATAATAACCATGCGAGACACTTATTATATGTGTTAATCTATACCATTTATTTTGATCAAATGGTTTAAAATCAATCATCTCAGTCTCATATAAGAATGTCATTTCTCACTAGATATGCCCTATATATGGGGGCATATCTAGTGAGAATGGTTATCTTTATATGAAAGTGAGATGATTGATTTTTAGCCTTTTGATTAAAATGAATGGTATATAGTAGAACATATAATAAGTGACTCACGTGACTTTTTTTCTTTGTGTATTTTTGGTTTACTCACCATTAGACACTCTTTTTTTTCTCTCTTTGTTTCTCCATTTTTTTTCTCCGTCATACTTGTGCCAGAATATTCATTTTGATATTCTTTCCTGCGAAACTATATTTTTTACTCAAATTCACACACAAATGATATTTAACTTTGCAATGTGCTTGTTTTAATGCTTATGAATTGAAATACTACCATTTTGGTAGATTCTTAGAGATCCATATAAATTCATTTTTTATGTATAACTAATCTATCATTCTTATGTGATTTGAAAATAATAATGCTTCACCCATTAAAAAAATAAGAAGAAAGTTATTTAAAATTCCAAATCTTGTTAAACCATGAATATCAACAAAGCTAATTAATTTAACCTCAAATTTATCAATCTTGTCCTTAAGGACAGTTTTTTATATGATTTATGAAAGAAATATCAATAACTGAAGAAACAATAACAAAAGGGGGTGTTTTTTTCTTACCAATTGAAAAATTAAAATTTTTATCAGACTCATCGTATTAACTAATTTTATTAAGGGTAAGACATTAAAAATAATGCAATTTAGAGAGGGATGACGAAGTTCCATCATAGGGCAAAGACTTGTCTGGAAAAAAGGAACTCCTTATACGAGAGGACATCCTTATACGAGAGTGAGAAGATTGATATTCAGCCCTTTGATTAAAATGAATGGTATAGATTAAAACATATAATAAGTGACTCACGTAACTTTTTTTTCTTAGTGTCTTGATTTACTCACCGTTGGACACTCATTCTTTATCTCTTTGTTTCCCCATTTTTTTTCTCTACTTGTACTAGAATATTCATTATGATATTTGTTTCTCTGAAACTATATTTTTGACTGAATGTCACACACAAGTGATATTTAACTTTGCAATATGCTTTTTTTAACGCTTATGAATTTAAATACTAACATTTCGTAAGATTCTTAGAGATCCATATCAATTACTTTTTATGTATAACTAATCCACCATTCTTATGTGATTTGAAAATAATAAAGATTTAACCCTTAAAAAAAGAAAGAAGAAAGTTATTTAAGATTCCAAGCCTTGTTAAACAATGAATGTCAACAAAGCTAATTAGTTTAACCTCAAATTTACCAATCGAGTCTTTAAGGACGGTTTTTTATATGATTTATGAATTTAGATTATAAAAAATATCAATAGTAGAAAAAACAATAACAAAAGAGGTAGTTGTTTGTTTCTTACCAACTAGAAAACTGATATCTTTACCAAATCCATCGTATTTACTAAATTTATTAAAGGTAAGCATTAGAAATAATGCAATTTAGAGAGGGGTGATGAAGATCCATCGTAAGGCAAATTGTTGTCTGGAAACGGGAAAACTCAATCAAAAGGTTAATTAATAACAACATTGCACAATGAGAATGAGAGAGAATATAATAAGCAATTGAGTCACTTATTATATGTTTTAATCTTTACAATTCATTTTGATCAAAGGGTTGAAAATCAACCCTCTTACTCTCATATTAGAATGTCATTTCTCACTAGATATGTCCTATGTATGATGGCATATCTAGTGAGAAAGGACATCCTCATACGAGAGTGAGAAGATTGATTATCAGTCATTTGATTAAAATAAATGGTATAGATTAAAATATATAATTAGTGACTCATGTGACTTTTTTTTATTAGTGTCTTTTGATTTACTGAACATTAGACACTCATTCTTTATCTCTTTGTTTTCCCATTTTTTTTCTTCGTCATACTTGTATTAGAATATTCATTCTGATATTCTTTCCTCTAAAACTATATTTTTGAGTGAATGTCACACACAAGTGATATTTAACTTTGCAATGTACTTGTTTTAACGCTTATGAATTTAAATACTAACATTTAGTCAAATTATTAGAGATCCATATCAATTCCTTTTTTATGTATAACTAATCCACCATTCTTATATGATTTGAAAATAATAAAGCTTTAATCATTAAAAAAAGAAGAAGAGAGTTATTTAAGATTTCAAACCTTGTTAAACAATGAATATCAAGAAAGCTAATTAATCTAACCTCAACTTTATCAATCTTGTCTTGAAGGACAATTTTTTATATGATTTATGAGTTTTTCTTATAAAAAAATATCAATAACAGAAGAAACTATAACAAAAGGGGTAGTTGATTGTTTCTTACCAACTCTCAAATTGAAATCTCTAACAGATCCAACGTATTAACTAATTTTATTAAAGGGTAAAACATTAAAAATAATTCTATTTAGAGAGGGATGATGAAGACCTATCGTAGGACAAACAATTGTCTAGAAAAAGGGAAAACCCAATCAAGAGGTTAATAAATGACAACATAGCACAATGAGAATGAGAGAGAATATAATAACCATGCGAGTCACTTAATATATGTGTTAATCTATACCATTCATTTTGATCAAATGGTTTAAAATAAATCATCTCATTCTCATATAAGAATTTCATTTTTCACTAGATATGCCCTATATATGAGGGGACATATCTAGTGAGAAAGGACATCCTTATATGATAGTGAGAAGATTAATTTTCTTCCATTTGATTAAAATGAATGGTATAGATTTAAACATATAATAAGTGACTCACATGACTTTTTTTCTAAGTGCCTTTTGGTTTACTCACCGTTAGACACTGATTCTTTATCTCTTTATTTCCCTTTTTTATTTTCTCCGTCATACTTGTACTAAAATATTCATTCTAATATTCTTTCCTCTGAAACTATATTTTTGAATAAATTTCACACACAAGTAATATTTAACTTTGCAATGTACTTGTTTTAATGTTTATGAATTGAAATAGTAACATTTTATGAGATTCATATCTATTCATTTTTTATGTATAACTAATCCACCGTTCTTATGTGATTTATGAATAATAAAGCTTTAACCATTAGAAAAAAGAAAAAAGTTATTTAAGACTTCAAACCTTGTTAAACAATGAATAACAACAAAGTTAATTAATTTAACCTCAAATTTATCAATCGTGTCCTTAAAGAGAATGTTTTAAATTAATTATGAGTTTACTTTATAAAAAATATCAATAACAGAAGAAACAATAACAACAAGGGTAGTTGTTTGTTTCTTACAAACTGGAAAATTAAAATCTTTACCAGATCTATCGTATTTACTAATTTCATTGAAGATAAGACATTAGAAATAATGCAATTTAGAAGGGATGACGAAGATCCATCGTAGGGAGAATAATTGTCTGAAAAAAAGGAAAACTATATCGAGAGGTTAATGAATGACAACGTAGCACAATGAGAATGTAAGAGAATATAATAAGCACGTCAGTCACTATGTTTTAATCTATACCATTTATTTTTATTAAAGGGTTAAAAATCAATCCTCTCACTCTCATATAAGAATGTCATTTCTCATTAGATATTCCTTATATATGGGGCATATCTAGTGAGAAAGGACATCCTTATATGAGAGTGAGATGATTGATTTTCAGCTCTTTGATTAAAATAAATGGTATAGATTAAAACATATAATAAGTGACTCACGTGATTTTTTGTTTTCTTAGTGTCTTTTGGTTTACTCAGTGTTAGACATGAATTCTTTATTTCTTCGTTTTCTATTTTTTTTTCTCCGTCATACTTGTTCCCGAATATTTATTCTGATGTTCTTTGGTGTGAAACTAAATTTTTGACTGTATTTCACACACAAGTGATATATAAATTTGCAATGTGCTTGTTTTAATACATATAAATTGAAATACTAACATTTTGTTAGATTCTTAGAGATCCATATCAATTCCTTTTTTATGTATAACTAATCCATAATTCTTATGTGATTTGAAAATAATAAAGATTTAACCATTAAAAAAAGAAGAAGAAAGTTATTTAAGATTTCAAACCTTATTATACAATGAATGTCAACAAAGCTAATTAATTTAACCTCAAATTTATCAATCGTGTCTTTAAGGACAGTTTTTTATATGAATTATGAGTTTACATTATAAAAAATATCAAAAGAAAAAGAAACAATAACAAAAGAGGTAGTTGTTTGTTTCTTACCAACTGGAAAACTGAAATTTCTACCAGATCCATCGTATTTACTAAATTTATTAAAGGTAGGACATTATAAATAATGTAATTTAGAGAGGGATGATGAAGATCCATCGTAAGACAAATTATTGTCTGGAAAAATAGAAAACCCAATCGAGAGGTTAATGAATGACAACATAACACAATGAAAATGAGAACGAATATAATAAGCACGTGAGTTACTTATTATATATTTTAATCTATACCATTCATTTTGATCAAAGTATTGAAAATCAATCCTCTCACTTTCATATAAAAATATCATTTTTCAATATATATATATATATATATATATATATATATATATATATATATATATATATATATATATATATATATATATATATATATATATATATATATATATATATATATATATATATATATATATATATATATATATATATATATATATATATATATATATATATATATATATATATATATATCAGTAGAAATGAGTTTAAAAAAAATCCAGATTATTAAAAAAAGGCTGAAAGTCCCAAAGGAAAATGAGCCTTGTGGGCTTGTTGGCCCAAGTGTATTCTAAGCATGTTTGTGCTGTTGAATAATATAATTTGTTTAAAAAATATATATTTTATGCATTTGATCAAATAAATTTATCCATTCTCCGCACGAATATCTTTTTAGTATAACTTTATCTTTTAAAAAAAATGTAGTCATTTATAATTATTTAATTGTAATGCTTCTTTAAGTTAATATATTTGTAATTTTAATCAAGTTATTCTAGTTAATTTTTTTATAATTTAATTGATTAAAATAAATAATTTTAATGACTATTTATTAATTATCAACTAGTTTATCAATAATATATAAAATTATAAAAATAGTAATAAAAAAAGAAACGGAAAAAAAGGATTCCGCAACATCATGGGTGGATATGTGTTTAAAGATTAGTAGGGAGCGCTATTGTTATTGAGCGGCAATAAAAAATTTGTTAAAAAATGATATAGTACAGAAATATTGTGGGAATGGAGGTGTATAGTGGAAAATAAAAGGGAAATGAGGTGTAGGGAGAGAAAAAAAATTAATTTTGTTTGTTATAAGTTGAATTTTATTTGTGTTGAAAAAAATTTGTAATCTCATACAAATTACTACTCATATTATAAATGTTTTACTACACTGAATTTACTGTGGTAATTGATTTTTTAAATAGAAAATAATATATGTAAAAATAGTGAGAAGTGTTGGAATAAGGAAATGTTTTAATATAATGAATTTAAAAAAAAATTATTAATTCCCACATTGTTTAAAAAAATTATGGTTGTGTGTTGATTGAAAAAAACTCTAAGTTCTATATTGTTTAGAATATATTTTTTTTTTTGTTAGCTTACTTTATAATATAAGAAGTGCACATATTTTATTTCAAAACACATCAAAAACTATTTACTAATTTTTCCTTCCTCAATCTCATTACTTTGCGTCTTTTGAATTGTCAAAACGTTAATTTCTCCCTCTTTCTTTTTACTCGTTGAATTTTCCGAGTATTTCTTGATTTCTCTTTAAAGAATAATATTAATTTCTGCTCGTTTGAGTTGAGAAATTATCAAATATAATTTTTGGATTCTCTTTAGAGAATTATTAGAATTTCTCTTTGTTTGAGAAATCATTTTGAATGGTCAAATGGCCATTATTGAATTCTCTTTGAAAAATTATTGAAATTTCTCTTGGTTTGAGAAATTATTACGACTGACGGTAATACTAGATACTACGGTGGTATTTATACAATATTCGAATGGTCTTAATACCACCAGAGAGTGTATTTCTAGACCGATTATCTACCGTGCAAGTAGTAATTGTATAGTATATAATTGATTTGTTTTATCCTGGAGGCATCGTGATAGTTTGACCGTTTTGCATTATTTTGAGCACCGCAAAATGTCTTAAAGAGAGCGACCTAGTCTGCGACTCGATCTGATAATTTCTTTTGTGGCAATTTTTTTAAAACCATAAAACAATAATTTTAAGACGTTTCAAAATTTGCCATGGTTACCGAAGAAATTATTGCTAATTTTGTGGCTGTTGTCTCTGAAAATCGTTCAAGTTTGAGGGAGTGCATTTTAAGTGTTGGCAACAAAAATGAGATTTTTCTTAACCATAAAGAAGGTTTTCAATATTTTGACCGGTGACATTCCTATTGTTCCTTTTGGATCAGTCGAACAAACTAATAGAAGGAAATCTATGGACTCAGATGAAACTGTTAATTTCGATGAATATGAATTTACAGCATAGATTAAAGCGAAGGATTTACAGCTAAGGAAAGAAATTATAGAAAGAGAATGACTATAATATTCTGAATGGACTCACAAATGATCTTTATAACTATTACAGTAACTGCGATACTTCAAAACAGGTTTATGAGGCTTTGAAAAACAAGTATGACATTGAAGAAGTAGGAGAATAGAATAATGATTTTAGCAGTTACGTGAAGTATCAGAAGGTAGATGAAAGGTCCGTGGAAACCCAAAGTCACAGGCTTCAAAAGATTTCTCATAAGATCATCACCTAAGGTATGTATTTAGATTAACAATTTCAAATTGCTTTTATTATTAACAAATTGCCACTAGTTAGAAATTTTTCAAAATTTTGTTTCGTCATAAAACAAAAGAATATTGAATTAAGAGTCTGATTATTCGCCTTTAAATTGAAGAATCTCAGAAACACGATTAAAAAGAAAAGTCTTGGTTGTTTTAAACAACAAAAAATAAATTTGATGTTGTTCTGAAGCCATATGGAAAATCATTAAAGAATTAGAGTCATAATATTGTGAACGGAACTAAGAATGAGAGCCCTTCCATGGCCTCATTTTCCTCAACTAGGCAACAACAACCACCTCAAAGAAATGACGTTGTTTCCCCTTTGTTTTAACTATGGAAAATCTAGCAATATGGCTAAGAGATGTAGAATGGCTTGAACATAATGATGCCCCTAATGCACAAATTAACCTGACTAATGGGAAATTTATTCTCGTGATTATTGAAATCAATATGGTTGATGAATCTTATAGATTTACTAGTAGTCTCTCGTTGTGTCTGTTATGATCGTGTTATGTTTAAAACTTACACAAAGACTAAGGATAAGAAAGTGTTGTTGGGAGATGTCCACACCACTAATGTTGCTGGAATTGTAGACATGGAGCTGAATTTCACCTTCAGAAAGACTTTAAATCTTGAAGGACGTCATGCATATCCTGAGATTATGAAGAATCTTGTTATGGTTTTCTTTTAAATAAGACAGGGTTTAGTTAGTCTATTGGGGTAGATTTGTACACAATCACAAATAATGATATTTTTGTGAATGAAATTGATATGTTTAAAAACTTTGTAAAGAATTTGAAAATGATTTAGTAAGAATTTGTAGTGATAGGGAAACTATATGATTCTAGTTTATTTAATGAATTTTTTAAATAACATGGAATTGTACATGAAACGACTACACCATACGCTCCTGAAATGAATGGTAAAGCAGAAAGAAAAAATAGAACTCTTACTGAACTTGTTGTTGCAATTATGTTGAATTCTAGTGTTGCACCTCATTGGTGGGAGGAAAATTTATTGACTATTTGCTATGTTCTGAATCGAGTTCCTAAGTAAAAAAGTAAGATCTCTCGTTATGAGATATTAAAGAAAAGAAAACCAAACTTGTCTTATTTAAGAACTAGGGGTTGTCTGGCTTATGTCAGAATTTCGAATCTAAAGCGAGTTAAATTCACTAGTAGAGCCTATGAATCCGCATTCATTGGGTATGCAGCAAACAGTAAGGCATATAGGTTTTATGACCTAAATTATAAAGTGATAATAAAATAAAATAATGTTGAATTCTATGAAGACAAATTTCCTTTTAAATCGAAAAATAGTGGGGGCACTGAATTGAATCACATTCCTGTGATAAGAAGCACCAAAATCAACGACGAAGTACAAACAGAACTTCGTGGAAGTAAAAGAGTAAGAGTTAATAAATACTATGGGCCTGATTATATGGATTATAATGTAGAAGAAGATCTAATAAATATTCAAGAAGAGTTGTCATCTCTGGATGCAGATTTATAGCAAAAAGTTATTAACAATGAGATAGATTCTCTAAAATCTAACAACACTTGGCACTTAGTAGACTTGCCTCCGTGTTGCAAACCAACCGGCTGTTGTTGGAAAATATGCCTTAAAACCTTTGTTGATGAAGAGAAGGAAAATATATTTCGAGATTGCCAAAAAACCAGATAGCCAGAAAGTAATTTGGTCCAAGCGATTTAGGGATATCGGATTCGGTCGGTTCGATTCATTGATCCATTCATTAATGTTAGAATATTTTATATTAATTTGGAGATCACATAAGTTAATATAAAAAAACTATGATAATATATTTATAATATTCTAAAAGATATTATAAGATATATATTTATAATATTCTAAAAGATATTATAAGATATATATTTATAATAGTCTAAGAGATATTATAAGATATTTATAATATTTGAGAGATATTATAAGATTATAATAATATTTTTTATTCTAACAATTAAGGAGATGTGTTTTGGGATTTGTTATGGTTTTTTTAGATTTTGGCTATTATAAATATGTATCTCTTATGTTATTATAGTGTGACAATCTTAAAAACTTATAGCAAAAAGATAGAGCAAGGGTTTAAGAGTATAACATAGGGTTTTGTTTATTCTCAATGGAAACCTTAGAAAGACAAGGGTTTTGGAAACCTTTGGAGTTATCTAAGAGAATTTGGGAATTAGGAAACACTTGTTTACACCTTGGGTTTGGGTTATTCATATATTGAAGGTTGAAGAGGTTGGGAAATACTTGGGTAGAAAATAGGGTTAATTTTTTGGAGCCTTCAGGGTTGTTCTTGGGAACCTGACGGCAAAGGCTATTTTCTTGTAACTCATATGTAATCTCTTGTAATAACTTTCTAAGTATAGTGAATTGGAGAGCTGCTCTCTCCCCCGGAGTAGATAGTTTAATCAAACTGGGTAAACCTTCATCTTTTCCTTGCCTTATTCCGTTATATTATTTGTGTACAAATTATTATTGATGTAGACCATTTATTTTGGTTGGTACTATTCTTTGTCGCACGAATTGATATTGAGTTTTGTCGTAATTCATAACAAGTGGTGCAGTGAGCATGGATCAAACATGTATTGTTTACAAGTTAGCACCATGGGCAGATGGGAGATCGAGAAATTTTCTAAAAACAACGACTTCGGGTTGTTGAAAATTAAAATGCAAGCAATTTTAATTCAAGAGAAGTGTATTGATTTTGAAGAGTGAAGCATTGATGTCTACAGGTCTTACACAGGTACAAAAGACCGAGATGGTGGATTAGGCAGAAGTGTCATTATCTTGTGCCTTGGGGATACAGTTCTAAGAGATGTCTCCAGGGAGGAAACTGTGGTTGTTATGTGGGAAAAACTTGAATCATTGTATATAACAAATTCTTTGGCTCACAAGTTATTTATGAAACAACAACTCTATTCATTCTGAATGGTGGAGCATAAATCCATAGTTGAGCAGCTTGCAAAATTTCACAAGATTATTGATGATCTTGAGAATATTGAAGTAAAGATTGATAATGAGGACAAGGCTTTACTACTGTTGTGTTTATTATCTATATCGATTTCCACTATCCATAATCAGTTTTTCTGTTGTTTTAAGTATGAAAAACCACATTTTTACCTATCCAAACAACCCCAAACATCATAGAATGCACAATTTGAGATATCAACTTAAGTATACCACAACACACATCATTCACCATGATCAATTGCATCAAAGTTACAATTCCAACAATCAATTTACACAATTGTACATATTATAGCAAATATTGACACTGACACAATCAATCATCTCAAGAACACAAAAAGGATGATAATCATGGAGAATAACAATCACTCATCATTGTAACTTATTTCACAACATCAATTTTTGTCAAACAAATCATCAAAATTACACAAAACCTAAATTTAACATCACAAGAAGCATACAACTAGGAGTCTTAAAACCACCACAATCCATCACTATATATTCCCTTATAGAGTTATAACCCCACCCTTACCTTGGATTGAAGATTTCCTAAGCTCCAACAATGGATTCTACCTCTCTTTCTTATTCCCCCTTCCTTGCTATCATTCTGTAGTTTTTATTTTTGTATCACTTAGAGCTTAATTGATGTGGTCTGCTACTAGGTGTTGTAACGTCTGTTTTAACATCATTATGATGTTGGGATATATGTGTGTTGCCTGTACCAAAATTTCAGACTCATTTAACCCTTGAGAAAGACTCTAAAGTTGAGTACTATTGGGAGCTATATCACTGTTGTATAGGTAATGCTTAGTGAACGCCTCAACCAAATCTCTCCAGATGCGGATATAAGTCTGATCTAACTGCATGTACCACTCCAAAGATGCCCCAAATAGTCTATCTTAGAAGAAGTGCATCAGCATCCTTTCATCCTCAGAATATGCAGACATTTTTTTCCTGTAATATGCCATGTCGTGTGTCTTAGGACATGTCGTCTCCTTGTACTTGTCAAAATCCAGAGCCTTAAACTTAGCAAGAATTTTGATACCTGACACTAGGCCTAAATTAGAAACATATATCCCAAACGCACCATGACCCTCCACTACCTTCAATATTTCTTCTAAGAGCTGAAACTTCCTCTCGGCATTAGTAGGTAACCCCATAGCAGTATTATGCACTGAAAACACATCTTCCTGATTATCCACTAGATGTGGAGCAGGAATCTCAACAACTCTTCTACCTTGTTGCGCCTGTAACTATTCTGGAGTGGGTTTAGGATGTTGAGGGGGATCAACAACATTTTTTTGAAAACCAACAAGAGGAACAAAATCAAAACGAACAAGAGGAGCAAAACTAATAGAAGGCACAAACCAGTACCAACGGGAGGCACAAAACCAGTAGTAGGAGGCACAAAACCAGAACCAACAAAAGGCACAAAATCAGCAGCAAGAGGCACAAAACCAGCAGCAGGAGGCACAAAACCAGAAGCAGCAGAAGGCACAAAACCAGTAGCAGGAGGCACAAAAACAGTAGCAAGAGGAACAAAACCAGAAGTTTGGCCAGGGTTCTCATCAACAACGAGCCTCTGAACAGCCGTCCTTAGTTCTTCCTACCCCTTAGTTATATTCTTAATGACCTCCATAAATTGATTCATTTCGGTCTTCATAGTAGCTCTCATCTCAGTCATGTCTTCATAGAGTTGCTCCATTGCTAGTCTTTGATTAATGCGAGTTGTGTAACAATGAGATGTCGGGTTCGCAATTTTGGAGAGAAAACCAAAGATCAGAATAAGAACTCCACCTGTTATGCACGTATGCATGAAATGCATGAATGTGTATGCAAATGACATGTTTAATTCCTTTTTAAGGACTCTATACTTTGATTCAAGTTTTTAAGCAAATAAGTAATAAGAAACACTAGCAAACCAAACGGTAACATTAAGATAAGCAACGAGTTCATTACAAAATCAAAAACCCAAAGTCAACAAAATACAAAGCAAAAGATCACAATTAACAAGATAGATGGTGATAACTACATCAATCAAAAGTAAAACCCTACGGTGCATCTCCAAGCTCCATATCAGCAAGTCCACCCCAACCTAGGTGCTTCTTACTCCACTCATAAGCTTCTTTGAAGAGCTTCTTTGTTCCATCGTGCTTTAGATTTTGGATCAACTCTTGAATAAGGACATCTCTCCTGTTGATGATACCCTCCGAGTATCGATAATGATGCTCCCAATGACTGTTATCCTCTTGTAGTTTGTTGACATCAACTACTTCTTGTTAAACTTCAACTCTAGACCTCTTGAATTCATCTCTCATTTTGAGTTCTTCAATTATTGTTAAAGCTTTGTCCAACTGGAACTGGTGTTCAAGGAGCTGATAATCAACTTGAAACTTCTAGCGATGTTCCTCCTTGAGCATTTCTTATCTAGCCTTGAGTCGCTCGTTCAAATCTTCAATATGGGTTTCAAATTGGTCTTTCATTTCCTTCTTAGATTTTGAAAGGGTTTCCCACTGCTTTTTTAACCTGAAATTCTATCTCTAAACTTCAACCATATCCTCCTTCTTATTGTCAATGGTGAGAATTGCAGCTCTTAGGTCTTCACCAATTCTTAATCTTCTTTCAGCCTCTTCCTCAATGACCTTGTTTTTGTTTATGAGAAACTTGTTTTTCATCTTGACTTGATGAGTACTTTCACTCTTTGCAGTGACCACCCTATAGAATTACCTCTTCAATTCTTCATTTTCTGCACGAAGTTCTTAATTAGCAATCTGAAGCTTATTGAACTTCTCAATGGGTACAGAAGTAGGTTGAGCAGGGACTACTCGATACAATAGTGCTTCCATAGGAAAAGGAAAAGGATAAGTTTGGACCCTCTTCTTCATCCACTCAATATAAGGAGGATAAGCTACACAATCCTTGATTTCCCCTTTCAGTGAATCTTGCCCCAACCCTTGACAACTTTCTTCAAAGACTCAAAATCCTCAATCACATGGTATTAAAGAGACTCATCTACCTCTTTACCTTTAGGTTGATCCTTTATAGAATATCCCAATGACGCTGAGAAATGACGAGATTGTAATTAATTCCACCTATTACCCCCATCAAAGGCACGTTCAGGAAGTCTCCGCAACTGAAAATAATCTCAATGCCATCATAATCCCTATTATACCATAAGATGTCTTTAGCAGCAAGACCCACCAACCTCTCTGACCACTTCAAAGAGTTCCTAGTATCCACAAAAGCACCCACTTTAGGAAGATGACTTATGAAACATCTGTAAAGCAAGGGAGCACAACAAAGCACAATTTCACTCTTCTTAGAATTACTGGTATGTACTGAATGATAGATGTCTCCGAGAAGAGTAAGAACATGATTCCTCAGCAAAAAGATACTAATGAAATTCATATCAACAAACTCCATCACATTAGGGAACTGAACAATCCCATAGTCACAATCACAAAGAGACAAAATTGCGTTAAAAGCACTCCAACTATTAGCATCAACAAAGGCATTGGATTTCCCAATCAGGAAACTCAGATGAAATCCAGAAATGCACCCCTTAACTTTAAGGTTGGCTTCCACAACTTATTTACTAAAATAAAAAGAAGTATCAATATCCTGAGACTCGGGCTTCTCCATCAAAGTATGGAAAGGAATCTGATTTCTAATTGGAATCACCAAAATGCCAACATACTCTTCCAAGGTAGGGGCTAACTGATAGTCGGGGAAAGTGAAGCATCTCAGTGGAGGATCATAAAACTGCAGCAGACTATGGATGACATACTTCTCATAATAATTAATGGTTGTGTGAAGAATGTTCAGAATCCTTCCAAACTCTTTCTTGAAGGTATCCATAATTTTTGGAGGAGCCTTGGTGGCAAGATCAAGAAAAGGCTTCAAAACAGGTGTTTGAAACTTGTAACTAATGGTATCATTCTTTCTAGTGTCCATCTCTAAGGAAAAGCTTAAAACAAGACTCAAAGACAAGGTTCCCTGGAAATAAAAAAGCATGTATATTACAAACATGATAATTCTATGAATGCAAAGGCATAGGATCACAACTTTAAATAATTTGGATAATTGTTGCATTGAATCTCTAGACAAGGAGAATATCACAGGTTCAAAAGTTCACCTCCTTATGGATAAAAAATAAATAAGTAGGATGAAAGTCAAGGTTTCCCGTCAAAAAGCCCAAACCCCTCTCGCAGGTGACTTCTAGTCTTAAAATAGGTTCCTAAAAGGTTCCCAAAATCGTGGGTTCTCAATGAAAGATACCTTGTCTAGTGCAACAGACTTGTAGGACAGAGGCATACCCAAGAGTACCTAGTCTGGTGAGGGTTTCATGCCAACTCATACGCATCAAATGATGCTTGAGTCAACATTACTATCCACTTTAATCATGTGATAAACTCAAGCCTAGGTAGTGGGCTTATCTCTCAAAGTAGAAACGTAACCCATCAGAGACTACAGAACAGTAATATCTAGAATATACAGAAGCAATAAAATGCAATGAATTAATGCAACAAATAAAGCAAGTAAAGCAAATAGATAAGCACCCAAAGTAAAGAAAACAAGTAAAATTTGACTTGCTTAGGTGTCCCTAGCAGAGTCGTCAACTATCACTAACACAAAAAAAACTGAATAGACAGAGTAGCCACTGAACTTTATTTATGCCCAAAAAGGGAAAGGAAAATATCAAGAAAACCTTAAAGAATGGAATAACATGGTCTTACAACCAATATCCAAGTAAGGGATTCGATTATGCAAAGGGAAGGTATTAGCACCCCTCATATTTGTGGTACTCTACGGGATCCACTATTGTTGTTCTAATCAAAGGGTGTGTATATCTAAAGCCTTACTAGCTAAGGGAATGCATAAATAAATTAAAGGGAAAAAATAAAAGGTTTTTTATCATTGAGTTCGACCGAGTTTTGCAACCCAGTGCCTACATATCCTCATAGTTAAATGAAGAAATTAAGACTCCATAGTTCTTCTAAAAAATGTTTGTTTGTTGGGTGTTTTTTATGAAAGATGCTAAGTTCGCATTCTATCAGTTAACATTTTCTGCTCGGCCTTTGGAGACTCATTCATAGTTGTGTTGTGTAGAATGAAATTAACATGTCCTTTTTAAAAAGGTTTTAAAGAGGAAAATGCCCTAAGGAAAAAAAGTTTGAATTTGTTGAAGTGCTTTGTTAGGAGATCCCTCAAGTGGTCCCTGGGGGTACTTGAATACATCTCCTTTAATTTTTGAAATTGTTTGAGATACGTATTATACTAAAGTCTATGACATGAGATAATTTGAATAATCGAGTCAAACGCCTCAGATTCAAAGCAGTCTACGTGTACTTAAGGCTCATGGAACATACGTATCACATTTATTAATATTTTGAATTTGATTAAGAAAATCAGTTTTGTTGTGTTTTTAGAATGCAATGCAAAAAAAGAATAGAAACAAAGTCTAAGGGAAACTTGATCCTAAATGTTGTCATGTAAAGATGGACTTAAAGCTGAGATTGAAAGGGAAACTTCATACCTAAGTGTTATCATGCATCAATGGTCCTAAAGTTTGGATTGAAATGGGGAACCCTAGATGAAGTTGTCATGCTTGGATAAAATCCTAATGTCTATCTCAATTCAATATTAATCAAAGATCAAGTTGAATTGAGACGCCCTAGGAGAACATGTGAATCAAACAAGCATATAATCAACAACATCAAGTGAACAATCAAGGATTAAAGATCAATAATCAAAGACAGACAAGATCAAGGATAAACATCAAACTCTAAGAAAAATAAGCAATCATGTGTAAATCATGCTTCAAACATCTAATCATACCAAGACAATTCAACAATCATCAAGATAGAACATGTATCGTGCCATTAATCATCAAATTAAGTCATTAAGACAAGTCAAAACAAGCATACAAGATCAAACAAGTGTCATGCTTTAAGTCCTCAAGTAAAGTCAAACAAGATTGAAGATTAAGAGGTAAAAGACATGGCACAAGAAAGGATTCAACAAAATGGCTTCAAAAGAAAGAAAACTCAAGCTTGAATACATAGTTTAAAGCATCAAAAATCAACATTTCAAAGTACAAAAGTATTAACTCAAGTATCATGGAAAAGTTACAAAATCAACTCAAAAGAGTTCATGGCATCATGTATGTAGCATTAAAGATTAAAATCATGAAGAGATTTCACAATCAAAACACAACTTCAAATATGCATATTGAAAACTATAATCATGCACCAAAATCAACACTCTAAAGTAACACTTCAAGTCTCAAAGCAAGGCATTCAAAACATGGAAAAGGTTCCTATAAAAAAACTCAAGTCATTAGGTTTTGTGCCTATAAGGCTCATATCAAAATAAAAATAAAGTCAAAGAAAAATATCAAATAAAATGAAAATAGAAGATAAAAGAAGCCAGGGGTGTATATATGAAAAAACAGATTGCATACAAACAAGTTAAAACTCAGGTATGGGCTCAGATTAGGGGGTGTGAAAAATTATGACATGCAGGCCCAAACACAATTAAACCCAACCATCCATACTATTTTAATTTCTTTTTTTTTGTTATTTAAATCAAATAATAAAAAAAATTAAAAATAAAACAAAATTTAAGCCAGCAACCAATGAAAATTTGACACCAAATATATTCAAACTGAAAAAAGGTGCCAACCCACCTTCTTCTTCCTCTTTCTCCCTGGCCACCACCCTCCATCGTGGGCGGTGGTTTTCAAACCAAAAAACAAAAAGTAAAAAAAACCATCTTGCTCGAATTTAAACAAGGAACACCACCATGGCATTTGATTTTATTGAATCATTCTGAAAATCATGCTAGCTCAAAAATACAGAGAAAACCTAAAAATTAAAAATGAAACTAAATATCATTCATCAACAATAATTGCCCAAAATGTTAGGGATTTCATTCACCACATCACAACGAAAATGATTGTAAGAAGAATGAATGAAAATGATGCCTGGAAGTATAAGAATCAAGTGTGGAAATAGTTACTTATTGGAGAGAGTCGGACGCCCCTTATCAAACTACCCGTAAGAGAGAAAATGAATGGATTAGCTTCCTTGAACCTCCAGGAATGCAACACCATGCTCACTTTTCCTTGAATCCCTCTCAGTTGCTCTAACCACGTACAACTTTGTATTGAAATAAATGAGGTTGGGTGGAGTATTTGGAAGGTTACATTGATGGTTTATTGCATATATTAGGTTGTATTTGATGTGTGGATGAATAAACAATGGTTAAAGCTTCAAGAACTTGAGTGAAAAATAAGATTCGAAGAAATGGTGTTTTTTTAGAGAAAATGAGTTTTTGGTTTATCAATGGTGGTTGCTGAAACAATGGCTAGGTATTGGATTTTATAGAAGCTTGGTTTAGGTTAGGATGATGGTTTGGAGTGATACTTTAGGCTTGGATGAGGATAGTTTGGTCAGGTTTTTGAAATGGCTCAACAAATGCATAAGAGGACAAACATGATTTAAGGGGAAAATGGGGATGTTTGAGGGGGTTCTAGGGCTGGATAGAGTTTGATTTTAGGTCTGGAGATTGTTAGTACAAAATAAAACTTCATGGAGAATTTCTTTTTCAAGAATTCCATTTTGGCAAAGTTTGGAGAATTGCTTTATGTTGCAGCCCATTTGTTGCCCCATTTATGGTAAAGTTTGGGACAATGTTTGGAGGGTAGTGGTGTGCAGAAGATAAGGAATGCTATACTGTAGGTGATGGAATTGGTACAAGGCACATGGTGTGTTTTGGGTCACAAAAGTAAAGGCACGGTTTGGACATGAAAATTGGACATGGAATTTGACATGTAAATATGATCCATAATGCAGCCTCACCATGGCCACTTTGCTTCAACTATCTTCATGCTCAAGCAACCAAAATGCCTAATATTGGTATCAATGGAAATATGGCATGATTTACTATAACTTTGATGTTGGAAGCTTGAATAAAATCAACTTGTATCATGGAGAAATATTGCTATCAAAATCAAACTTGAAGCTGATTGACACTTAGAAAATTTTCTAAGTGTCTTGGCAATTTTCACCAAACTAAGCACCTAACTTTATCATCAAATTTCAAACACTTAAGACAATATTTTGGATTCAAATATTTTTCCATGATGTAGTATCACAAATTAGAATTGCAGCCCTTTTTTTTTGTAAATTTTGGAGACTTGAGGAAAAAGTTACAACCTTGGAAAGTTGACTAAATGGACATGATTTTTGACACTTCGGATATTTTCAACTTCTTCAAAATGAAAATTTTCCAAATTCCTATTTATTTTCATGATTTATCTTGATCAAATTCATCCAACTTCCATATTTTCTTGAAATTTGACTTGATACGACCATGGTTGACCAAAAAATCTGAAAAGTCAAAGTTTAACTTTTAGGAAAATTGATGATTTTCTTCAATTGAAACAATCAACTTATAATCAAATGAAAACCATAATTCCAAGATGAAATGTTGAATAAATTGAAGAAATTTTATTACCATGAAGAAATTATCTTGATGAACCTTTAAAGATGATTAATCTTGAGGCCCAAAATAGAAACCCTAGTATAATTTCATCTGATCAATGCCAAAGCCCTAATCTTCAAATACAATGCCTTGATGAAAAAGGAATGTGACCTATGGAGGACTTGAGATGTTTGAAAACCCTAGCTCCAATCAATAAAAACTTGAGGTGTTAAATAGGATCAAAACCCTAATTCAACTCAATCTTCTGATGAACCAATGATGAAACCTTAGCACTTGAACCATCTTGAAGAAGATAATGATCATTGTGCTTTGATGAATAAGATCACAATGATGATAAATAAATCCTTGCTAATCTTGAATAACACATCCTTCCATTTGAGTAAAATAAACACAAGAGTGATTTGATCCCATTCCATAGAACTCAAAGCCATGCATGATTGAAAAGCAAATGACCTAATGGATAGATGCATATGTGTGAGAAGCACAAGCCAATTAGGGTTGAAATCAAGAGGGAAAATTTTGGATTTGAACAAATAAGTCATACAAATTTTTATAAGCAAACTCCATGTTCATGATATGGAGCTCATGAGAGATGAACCTGCAAAGAAATCCAAGTCTCTTGCCTTGAAATCTATTGGTCAATCTGCTAAGTTTCCTCAAGTATGTGAACCTGAAGAAGCTGCTCCTGCAGGAAGTTCTAAAGAAGGATCAGATGATGAAGTGATGGCATTTATAATCAATAGGTTTTAGTATATGGATAAGAAGAACAAAGGTCCTCATGAAGAAGCAGTGGCTTCAGAGGATCAAGTTCCAAAGATAATAAAGATGATCAGAAGGGATGCTTCAACTATAAGAAATTGGGTCACTTTATTGCTGATTGTCTATAGTTGCAAAAGGACAAGTCAAAGCAAGGAAGTTATCAGAAGAGTCTCATGTAAACATGCGATGAACTTGACAAAGAAGAATAATTTGATCAAGATGAGGAAGAAGCCAATTTATCTATGATGTCTCTAACATCTACAGACATGGAATCTAACTCAGACCCTGGTTCAAATTCTGAAGAAGAAGATGATGTAATTTCTAAACTATCTAGTTCTAGTTTAATTACTCTTATTCAAGACCTTATGGGTCGTTGTCAAGATAAATCCATAGACATCAAAATTTTGAAAAAGAAATATGAGCTAGTGATAAATTAATTAAAATCTTTTCAAATTAGAAATTAAGTATTAGAAAAAAGTCATATTTCTCACGTGACAAATATGTTTGATAAATATCTAGATGAGCATGAAGTTTCTCTTCAGGAATTTATCATAAACGACTTTGATAAGACAAAATGTTCACCTATAATTTATTGTGTAAGCAAGAACAAAGGATAGGGCATTGGTTTTTCACAAAAATATTTCAATCCAAGGGTAGAAACTTTGGTTAAACCAATGAAACCTTCTTGTTCAAGCTCTGCTCATAAAATGATATATTCCTACTTTGTACTAACTGCTGACAAAGAAAAAGTTCTGAACCAGTCAGAACCAAAGTCTAAAGAGTCAAAGGTTCTGAAGAAACCAGAACTAAAGACTTTAAAGTCAAAGGCTCTGAAGAAACCAGAACTAAAGACTCCAAAGTTTTAAAAAATTAACAGGCCAGAACTTAATACATCATAGTCTAAGGTTTTGAAAGCTTCACAACCAAAAACTACTCTTGATTCAAGACATAAAACTTTTAAAACAAGAGTCTTGAATGATCCTAAGTCCTACTTCATGAAAGCTAAGGTACAAAATAAGAAAAATCCTTTCAAAACTAACCCCAGCGGACATATAAGATTTTCATCGGATATGTTTCAAGGGAGAAGCAAAGCAATAGTCCTTGTACCTGGACAGTGGCTGCTCACGACATATTACAGGAGAAAGGAATATGTTCCAAACCCTAACTCTGAACAAGGGAGGAACCATGGGGTTTGGAGGAAACTAGAAAGGAAGGATCATTAGTATAGGTACTATTGGTAATTATTTCAATTAATAATGTTTGGTTACTAGATGGACTTAAACATAACCTACTGAGCATTAGTCAATGTTGTGACAATGGTTATGAAGTAATGTTTAATAAGAATAATTGTATAGTCATGAATGAGTCTGATAATTCCATAATGTTCAAAGGTAGAAGAAAAGGAAATGTCTACAAAACTAATTTATCTGAATTGGTTGATCAGGAGGTACTTTGTCTTCTATTAGTGAGTGATGAAAAGTGGATCTGGCACAGAAGGTTATGACATACTAACTGGAGATTAATCTCTAGACTTAGCAAGTTAAAATTTGTCAAAGGTTTTCCAGAATTTAATTATCACCCAGATGCTCTTTGTGGAGCATGCCGAGTAGGAAAAATTAATAAAACATCTTTTAAATCAAAGAACATTGTCTCTACCCTGTCGCACGCGCAAATCGGAACTAAGAGAGAACGAAATTGTGACGATCATGATAGGAAAAGAATGTAGAGGTAAAAATTTGAGATTTAAGCCATCAATTGACTTATCTCACACAATGAAGTCTGCACCGCACTTTATTGTTTCCAAAGGGAAATGGGAAAAAAGCGAACAAAACCCATAGTGAAATAAAAGATCAGAGATCGAGGTACGGGGATCGGTTATGCAAAGGAAAGGTGTTAGCACCCTAAGCATCTACGGTACTCCGCAGGATCCACTTTGTTTGGTTTCTTTTAAAAGGAGTGTCATGTAAAAGTTTATGTGCTAAAGGAAAAGAATGAATGAGTATTTGTAAACAAAAGAAAATGTTTTTTATTATTTTTGTTGCTCGCCTTGGGTCGTAAGACTTAGTGCCTACGTACTCCATCGTGTAATGGGAAAGTCAGAGCACCGTAGTTTGGATAGAAAATACTTGTTTGTTTATTGATTTTAAACTAAGAGACAAGTCATCATTGTTAGGATAGAAATCTCGACTAACGCCCACAAGGTGTGGGAAAGATGGACCCTGCGTCAGTAAGAGTGATGGTTTGAGAACACCTCTACTACTTAAGTGGAAAAGTCGACACCTTTGTAACCATGGGGATAGGATAATGTTGCTCGACTATCAATGAATCATGTCTCATCTTGAAAAAAGTTTTGAAGGGTAAAGGTGCTCGAGCGCACAAAAGAGTTTGAATGAGTTGAATTGTTTTTGTTAATTTTGTAAGATGTCAAAGTATGATTAAATGAATTGAAGTTTGTTTAAAGAAAATAAGTTTTAAAAGAAAAGGCACTCGATAAAGTCTAGGTTAATTATGAAAGCGGTCCGAGTTTATAAACAAAGAATATTTTGAGAAAGATGAGAAGATTTTGAAAATTAAAGAAGATGGGAGGAGATAAATGGACTATCCTAAAGCATAAGGTAAAATCTAAGGAAGAGAACCGTCTAACCAACAAGAATCCAACACTTGAAATTATGAGTCAAGATAGAAATCCAATTCTTTGGGTTGAAACCAACTAAGGATACCAAACCTCTTGAGAAGACCAAACTTCAAATGTATTAAATCTTCATAAAAATTGGGCAGAGTAACGGTTGTATACATATGAATTCCAGATTAAAGACAAAGCATGTAATCACAATGACATGCACATAAAATGAACAAACAACCTAATGTCTTGAGGTAAACCTCAAGAACTCCAGAAAAAATATCAATTAAGGTCACAAGGTCTCCAGCATAAGCCAAGGTTTCTATTCCTAAGTTCAAGAAGTCCAATACTCCGTAATGCCAAGGATAGTAACCAAGTAGTCCAAGTATCATAAATTATGGTTCATGTTGATTATTAAGTATCTTCAAAAGGAAAATAAAAGCTCAAGTGAACAAAATAAAAATGGCATAAAAGTAAATGCTCAAGTGAGCAAAGATAAAAATAGCATGAAATGTAAATGCTAAAGTAAATGGTGCATAAAGTAAAAGCATAAAATAAAAGCATGAAGTAAAGTCAATTGTTAGAAGTTAATGGTTAGTTGGATGACCATCTTGAAACTTGAATTTGGAACTCATTAGAGGATTGGTAGAACCAAAGCCTCTCAATAACAAGTTGCATTTGCTTTTTTTCAAGTATATCATCCATTAGAATCCTCAAGGCAACATTTAATGATTAATGATGTTTAAGTGATCCGCGTTGACCAAAATTGATGAACATCCATTGGAGGATTGGTAGAACCAAAGCCTCCTAATAATGAATCTCAAGGTTATTAGATCAAAGGGTTCAAATTAACATGCTTGGGCTTGCAAACATAGGTTTGGGCCACAAATGATCATTTACTCGAATCAGGACAAAATTTAGTGATATGTTAAGCAATCGTAAGTGGGCTTATATAGAAGTCGCACCTATTTTGAGGTCGGTCAATAGCAATTTGTATACTTCATGTTTGGATAAATGATATAGAGATAATCATCCCATAACATGTAGCACAAATAAAAAAGAAAGGGATGAGATGAAGAGGGAGGGGAATGATAAGCTAATTTGGATCACTACCTTAAATTTCTTTTATCTTTAAATTCAATCACTCATCTAGATGAATTAAAGTACTAAACATATCATTAATTCAAAGCACCAAAAATGATAGATGGATCAAAACATCCCCAAAACAAGGTAGAAAAAGCATTTTGACACTGTTACAATCGATTGCACTCTGACAGCAATCGATTGCATCAGTGCTTTTTTCAAAAAAAACGTAAAATTCTGCTGTGAAAATCGATTGCACTTTTACAACAATCGATTGCACCCTGTTAAAATCAGAAAATCAACATTTCAAAATGTCAAATTCTTGTTCAAACTTTTCATCAAACACTTTATGATCATGGATTTAATTGAGCACGAAAACTTCATCAAATTATGAGAAAATAGCACCAATGGAATCATAAAACAATGCTCAATGAATCAAACCCAAATATCAACAAGAGATCACATTATGAAAGATGAAAAATTCAACTTACCAAAGGTAGATCTAGAGAATTATCAAAACAACTTCAAGAATTTGCTTCAATTCAGCCCCAAGAATCAATTTCCCAAGCTTGGATGTAGAGAATTGATGAAGAAAAAGTGTTTGGATGAAGGTTTAGCTCAAAGATTAGTAAGCTTCAATGCAAAGCTTACTAACTTTTTTTGAAAATGGAGCTTTGAATGAATTTGGTAGATGGAGAGAATTGAGAGATTTTTTAGCAAAATGAGTATGGCTATCAAAAGCTTGAGATTTGAATGAAACGAGGGCTCTATTTATAGAGTTTAGGCTTGAGATTAGTGGTGGTTTGGTAATTAATTCTTGGAGGCAAAATTTGAATTAATAATATTTCTTTCAAAAATTAGAGCCAAAATTTGAATTAATGATATATCTTTCAAAAATGAAGACAAATTGGAGCCAAAATTTGAATTAATGATATATCTTTCAAAAATGAAGAATAATTGGAGCCAAAATTGACAAGCTTGAAATTGCTGATTTATTTCAAAATTTCACTTTGTGTAATCGATTGCACTCTGGGAGCAATCGATTGTACAATGATTTTTTTTTTCCAAATATTGCGTAAAATGCACTCTGTGCAATCGATTGCACTCTAAGAGAAATCGATTGTACAGTGAAATAAATGAAATTTTTTGAATTATTTTCCTTTGCATATAAATATTTTAGGGAAATAATACCGGAAAACCTTATTTGCTAGATGCTTTGACTCGGTACCTACAAAACACAAATATACAAAGACAAAGATAAATATTTTTTTTTGTATTTTGATTAGAAGTTAGTCAACAACACATGAGCAAATTTAAAGATAGGATGCAAATATGATGAATGAAGTTATTTATTAATAATTGTAATCAAATGACAAAATATAATATGAAAGTACGACTGAAAAAGTTAGGGGCGAAATTTAGGGTACAATAACTGCCCCTATTTAATTATCTTTCTTCCAGATAGGCGGAAAGCAATTAAATACAAACAGACCTGAATTTCGTCCCTGATGCGATGATATGATATCATATGTTATGGACTCTTTTTTTGACATATATTTTTTTTGAATGATGTATGAGATGGGAAAGACTCCGAGAATATGGAAAGACTCGAAACTGGAAACTTATGGTAGTTCAGATGAAATGACGTGGAAATACATGCTAGGGAAACAACAAGATATTTCTGGATATCTGTCAGGGTGACAAAGAGTAACCATCAATACTTGGAAAAAAATAAAACCCGAGAAGGCAACTTCATTGGGGAATACAGTCAGAAACATCTAGAAGAACAATAGATGTGGAATGAGACCAAATCTGAAGTTACGCAAGAGTCGTCTAAGAAAGTCGCTGGACAGAAAAGAAATATGACATCCAATATTGGCTTTGGATGAAGGGAAAACTCAACGTCTAAAATGGCTTTAGACGAGGGAAAAGATCACAACATCCAATATTGGCTTTGGATGAATGGAAAACTCAACATCTAATAATGGCTTTAGACGAGAGAAAAGATCACAACATCCAATATTAGCTTTGAATGAGGAAAACTCAACATCTAATAATGGCTTTAGACGAGAGAAAAGATCACAACATCCAATATTGGCTTTGAATGAGTGGAAAACTCAACATCTAATAATTGATTTAGACGAGATAAAAGATCACAACATCTAATATTGGATTTGAATGAGGTGAGAGAAATCAGGGCATCCAATAATGGCTTTGGACAGCAACAAAGATAACCACATCCAATATTGGCTTTAGACGAAAACAAAAGATAGCAACATCCAATATTGGATTTGAATGGAAGAACAGGTAACAACATCCAATATTGGCTTTGGATGAAAACAAAATATCATGACATCCAATATTGGCTTTGGATGAAAGAAAGGATCACGGTATCCAATATTGGCTTTGGACAACAACAAAGATCATGGCATCCAATATTGGCTTTGGACGGCAAAAAAGATTACGACATCCAATATTGGCTTTAGAAGGCAACAAAAGATCATGGTATCCAATATTGGCTTTGGACAACAAAAGATCATGGCATCCAATATTGGCTTTGGACAGCAAAAGATCATGTCATTTGTGATACGGTGGCAGAACCGACTGTTATACTGGTTTGCATTTTGTATTCGCAAATATTGTGGTAAGCAAGAGTCGCCACTGACTTTTCTTTTATCCAAAAAGAAAAGGGTGAAAAGAACAGAAAAAGACCTTTTTCGAGACTTTCTGAGTAAGGGGGTAAATTATGGAAAGGGAAGGTGTTAGCACCCTTTCCATTCGTGGTTTTCCACGGGCTCTTAGGTACTTGCTTATTTTTAAAATTGCTTTCGTGTTTGTGTGTTTTGAAAACTTGTTTGCTTTATGATGACTCTTGTATCAGTCCTCAAGAGTGTGATAAAGCTTTTTTTGAAAAAAAGAGTTTTGAAAGTGGTGTGAAAAGTTGTTCTTTGAGCAAGTACTTAACAACTATCTACCTACTCGAAAAAGGATGTTCTTTTCCTCCTACCCTTTAGATAGTGTTATCCTACTATTAGTGAGTAGGTATCCCTATTATCGGATGTTGAGGGACGATCGAAGGGACATTTTTTGTCATTGAGAGCAACATGTAGAGACACCTTAGCCGTTCGAAGGGACTGTCATCACATATTCATAGGCAACATCGAGGGACAAGATCATTTCTCGTAGGCAACTCGAGGGACATTTAGGGACTATGATGTTTATGATGACTGTAAACTAAGGGTATTTGCTAAGAGTATCCCTACTGTAACACGGTGGGAGAACTGACTTGGTCATTTTTCGTTTGATCGCAAATGTTGCAGTTAGCAAGAGTCACCATCGACTTTTCTTTTATCCAAAAGGAAAGGCTGAAAAGATCAGGAAAGACCTTTGAGATGTTTTCTTGAGTTCGGGGGGTAGATTATGAAAAGGGAAGGTATTAGCACCCTTTTCATCCATGGTTTTCCATGGGCTCTTAGTTGCTCTCTAGATCACTTGCTTTTGTTTGAAAAAATGTGCTTTGTGTGGTTTTTGAAAGTATTTTGAAAAGGCGCCATCGTTTAGGAAAACTTTGTAATGATTCCCGTTCGTAAGAATGTATACAAAGCGTCAATCTTTTGAAAATATTTTCAAGTTTGAAAGGTGTTTTGAAAGTGTTGGTGTTTGTTTTGAAAATAGAAAGGATGTTTTTGTTTTGAAATTGAGCAAGCAACAAGGAACAATCTATCTACTCAAAAGTCTTTCATGTTTATTTCCTCTTTCCTTTGACATTGTTATCTTACCATTGATTTGATAAGTAACCCTATCTTTGGATGTAAAAGGGACATGCAAGGGTCATCGTATAGCCATGATTAGCAATATTGTAAGATATCTTAGCATTTTCTTTAAGGGACTAAGATCATTTTTGAAAGGCAACTTTGATAGCGTCATCGAGGGACTATGATCTTGTATTTTTTGATTGTTTTTTCTAAGATACCTCACATGCATAATATGACCATTTTTGTAAGGCAACAAAATGGATTTACCCTAAGGGTGTAAGTCTGAATAGTGTGTTTGATTGCATGCATTTAGTCTTTGATTAGGGTTGTCTATTTGGTGTTTTTATCTTGCCATACACACCTAATTACTAGCAATATATGAAAGCAATAAAAATGCAGAAAGTAAAGATTCTACGCTATTGCAAACATTAGGGGGTGGGGTGTACAAATTTACAAATAGGGATTGCAAGAAATTAAAGTGCTAATTATCTATTACAACCATATTGAAATAATGTATAAGAATTGAAATGGACTTGTTTTGTTTTTTTGTTAAGAAATTAGTTTACTTAAGAAAATATTTTGATCTTTTTATTCTAAAATAAATAAAATAAAATATGTGAGTATGAAATATTTTTGGTGTTTTTGGTTATTAAAAGCAAAAATAAGACATGTGAGAGAAAAAGGAGTCAGAATCAGCACATTGCTGAAATGATTGGGAACAGAAGTTCTGACTCTGATACGCTGCAAGAGAGAAAATATTAGTAGGCAAGTAGAAGGTCAGAAGTTCTGGGCTTGGATACTCCAAGTTCTGAGGTTGTCGGGAACAGAGGAAAACCTAAAAGCTCTGATTGTTGAGGGGGTTCAGAAGTTGTAGTGTAGCTAGGAACCTAGAAGTTCATGTATCTCTGGAAAGTCAGAGGTTCTGATTGTTTGAGAGAGTGGAGTGATTATGCTGTTAGGTTAGGATATCTAGAAGTTCTGATTTAGGAGTATCGTCTGACAGATAAATGGGTAAAAAATGTCAATAAATAAATCTAAAAAGGATGCTTCTGGGGCTAGAACCCAGGATCCTTAGTACTAATGTCTTATGTGCACGTTGTCTACCACTGGGGTGGCTGTACATCTGGTATCAGAAGCAAACACATAAATATGTATCATAAAGTGAACTCTGATGATAAATTCCAATTCTTTGTTCATGTTAATCATAACATCTACAACTTAGTTAAATATCAACGGAACAGAAAACACAGACATAACAATTATGACAGTTTTCCCTCATGGTTTTAGAAGCATAAAAATGTAAAGATCATAAATCAGAAATAAACATGTATCTGCTAGTCCTAGTTTCCTTAAGAAGTTCTGAACTGATGTTTTTCCTATTTTAGGCAAGCAAATACATGAAACCTCAGAATATGTACAACATCGGAATCAGGATGTCTACATTGTATTTTGAACATGCAAGTCTAACAATGCTTAAGTGACATGATGAGCGTTAGTGGATGCTTACCTTGCAGCTGAAAAATGTTATGTGAGCTGGAGCCTGGTTCTGACTGCTTATAATGTTCTGATCAGCATCCACACGTACTCAGTAGACTGGAACAACCTTTAACTTGGGTTATGAATGGTGTATGGATGATTTGGTCAAGAAACACTTGAGGGAAATTGGAGTTTGAATGCAAGAATAAAAAACTAACAGGTTTTGTATTTGTGTTTGCAGTTTCAGATTTCTTGAATTTTTAGCATGGTTTCAAAGCTTCTCCGTTTAATTTTCTGACCGACTCACAGTTGCAAATGGAGTTCAATTTATAGGCAAGAACTTTGCAGCTTGGAGAAGTCAAAAGTACCAACATCATGCTAGCGTGCTGGCTTGTTCTTGAAGCAAGATAAACAAGTATGGCGGTTAGCAGCTTTTAGCCATGCCTAAGATGGATTTGTAAGCATGAATTGAGGAAAAGTACCCTCAGAGGCAAAAGCAAAGCACGGGCCCAGCATAAACTTGTACAAAAGTTTGCTTTTCAAGGACAACAATGGTACTTCTATCTCACACGTGGGGAAATCCTTTGGATAAAAACTCAAAAGTGGCTGTGAGCATTAAATGATGGTGAGATTTATGAAACCAGAAATCCTGCGCTATAAGATTGTGCATCATAGCTTAGATCTTGGCCAGAAGTTCAGCATCAACGCAACTTAGAACAAACATCCAACTTCTGATCCTTGAATCTCTTTGCTCCAGCATGTTCTGAGCGAGTTCTCAGACTTTCCAGAAAGCTTATGACATGCTTTGTAAGCCCTTCTTGAATTACTCTTACAACTTCTGACTGAACCTATGTGAAAACTTTCCCAGAAGTTGTAAACAAATTCTGATTTGAAAATGCTCAGAATTTACTAAGTGTTTAAGTTTCAGAGACGTGACTTTGAAGATGTATAACTTGAAATCCCATCATTTCTAGAAAAAGTTCTGTTCTGCAATATTTTAGGTCTTATTAAAATCTAAAACTCTTGTGTTATAAGTTCTTCCAGTATCAGCTTGCATCATGGTGAAAATCTGGCCAGAATTTTGACTTTTTCAGTATGAATCTTGACTTCTGATTTTCCTGATGAAACAAACTTCATGCCTTGATGAAATATGATTCTCGAAACTTGATTTTGATCTAAAAGTCAAAATTTGACTTTTCAGTGTATAAATGACCATTTTGCCCTTGTAAATGACTGTCTTGGAAAATTTGTAATTCAAGGCTTGAAATTGGATGGAAGCACACCTGAGGGTCCAAGATGATCTTTTGATAAATGAGAGGGTTAAGTTTGGGGTACAACACCTATGTTCGAGGAACATGACCATTTCTGAAGGCAACTAAAGTGGGAAATACCCTAGGGGTGCAAGTGTGCAATAGTGTGCTTTTTTCAAGTATTTTATCTTGATGTTAGTGATCTTATGATGGATTAATTAATTCTTGACATGCACGCCTAACTTACTAACAGTTTATATACAAGCATACAATATAGTGCAGAAAGTAAATTGCAGAAAATAAATACTCCTAAGCTATTACACGGCTTCGGGGCAAATACAATTATATATGACTGAAAATGTAAAGTGCAGAAATTAAAAACCCTAATTAAGCTATTACAAACCGGGCACAATTACACAATTACCAAAAAAAATAGTCGTACGAAGAATAACAACATGCGAAAATTAAGACGGAAATACGTTTGAAACCCTAATTGTCTAATTGCTTATTAAATATATTATTTTGGTATTTTATGAAAAAAATTTAAGACTTAACCTAATTTCTAATTAATTTTAAATTAAGGAAAACAAATTAAAGTTAATTAAATTAATTTGCAAGAATTAATTTTAATTAAAAAAAAACCTAAGTCCTATTTTTTTATGATTTTATGATTTTATGATTTAAAAAAAATGAATTGAAAAAAATATAAACTAATTAAAACAAGAAAATAAAGTAATTAAAAAAGATGGGCCTGAGAGGTGAAACCCAAATTAGGGGTATAACGCTGAGTTTCAAGGCCCAGATCTGTGCAAGCCCAAAGCCTGCGTGAGATCTAGTGGGATGTGTGCTTGGGGGTCCATCATGGGGATGCATTATTGGGCACTGGATCTGGAGGATGAATGATCTAATGGTTGAGCGTGAGGGGTGCAAGATGGTTGTCTTAGGAAGCCACGCACTGGAATCTGCAATAAATATCAAGAAAACAGAAAAATACTGGACCTGGGATCGAACCCAGTCCCTTCCTTCACATGTTCATACCTTTTCCACAGTGATGCCTGCTCATTCATATATATATATATATATATATATATATATATATATATATATATATATATATATATATATATATATATATATATATATATATATATATATATATATATATATATATATATATATATATATATATATATATATATATATATATATATATATATATATATATATATATATATATATATATATATATATATATAATAACACAATAATATTATAAATGAAAATAAGCGCTAGTCCTAATCAACAATCAAACGCATGCGTCAGCAATACCAACAACCAATCAGAATGTATCAAACTGCCACGCGTTCTCCAAGCAGAGTCAACTAGGTCAATGATGCCGGAGTGGATCTCCGGTCATCTTCTCCGGGATCACCAAATCGTGATATGCAAATTCTGGAAGTTTAAACCTTAAATCAAAAGCCTATCCCACACGAAAAATGCTCCTGAGTTCAAATCCAGTCTCAGTTTTCATTGATCATGCCTGTATCGCCTGGTTCAAAGCACGATACAGATTTTTCCCAAAACATGGAAAAATCTTTGTTTCACACCAAACCACTCATGTTTCACGTTAGTCCTGCCTTAAATGACATCCTGAATACAAATCAAACTAGGAAAATGATTAATGCATCATAGAATCATCAATATAAACTCAAGAAATCACCCACGATGAGCTATTCTGATTTGTTGGTTCTAGGAGGATTTTCCCTTCAAAGATGGATGGATGGATTGGCTTACTGAGAGTCCCAAGAATACGATTGGATGGATGGAACTGATTGAGATTGGCTGGAGAGGGAGATTTCCAATTGCACCAATTTTGAACAACTTTGAAACTTTGTTGGGGTTTTCTTGCAGCAGTTATGCGTATCCTCTTAGGTCTGAGTTGTTATATATATATATGTAGTGAATCATATTAGGTTAACAATTGTAGAAAAAGATCCATGCTTTGATGAGAAATATTTCCTTTCTAATTATTTGATTTTTGGCTTGTTTTGGACTGAATCCAATCTTATCTTCCCTCCAAGATTTTCCTTTGACATAATCAGCAAATCTTGCCCAATACTTAATGGAAAAAGATCCCAAATCAAATCTTACATAATTTCCATTATTTCTTTATTTAATTTTGAATTTTAATGAATAAAAAATCAAAATAAATAATATAAATAATAAAATAATGTATGATTGAGCTCATAGGTCGTGTGCCATGTTAGAAACAAGTTTCAAGCATGAAAAGATGGGCCCATTTGGAAAAAAATTAAGTTTGGTCAATATTGGCTTCATGCACTTTTCCAAAATTGGTCAACTTTAGCAATCATATCTCTCTCATTTTTAATCCTTAGAGGGTGATCTTGGAATTTTTAGAGATAATGATGTCCTATAGACAACCTTTTTGGTTTCATCTCAATTGGATCTTCCATATTCATGTAAGGAGCTTTGACCCAAAAGGTGTTTTTGTTGACTTTTTGAAAGGACCTATAATGCTCGAGCTTGTATATTTTAACTAGATCATTTCTTGAACTTTGGGGATGAAGAGAAATTGTAGGTAAATGGATTCTCTTCAAAATGAGATTTGGTGGAAAAATTTCTGATAAAGTATGAGAAAGTTATGCCTGGTCAAAGTTTGGTTGACTTTTCCTATAGAAACCCTAATTTGCCATTTTTGACTTTTGATGAGTTAGGAGCATTTCTTGAGGAATCATGATCAATCCTTGATCAAATGATGTATATCACTTCAAAATGTTGATGTTGACCAAAAATCTTGAAGTTTGACTATATTTGGGCCACAGTTGACTTTTGACCTAGTACCGTTGATTTTTAGGCATTTGAGCAGTTGACTGAGCAAACTTGTTGTTCAAGGCATGAAATTTGGCATGGATGATCTTGAGGACATATTAGGACAATGGAGAACATTTTGGATCCTTGTGACCCACACATCTTGCTTAAAATTGAAACCCTAGTTGAGGTTCATTGCCTTTAGGGGTAGAGTTTGCCTGGTCAATTCTTAGTCATCCCTGGGCAAGTTGGGGATCTCAATGGACATGTCTTGAGTAGAATGAGAGGGAAAATTTTTGGGTACAATAGTTTCCCCTATTGCATCTTCTTAAACCTGAGGATGTAGATTGGCTGGTGTGATCGGTGGAAATAGAACTGACTATTTTTTAGCTGGTTTCGCGAAATGTCGCGGTAAGCAAGAGTCGCCACCGTCTTTTATGTTCTCCAACATGGAAAGGACAAAAGCACAGCAAAATTCCTTATTCGAGAATATTCTCGGTTCGGGAGGTAGATTTATAGAAAGGGAAGGTGTTAGCACCCTTTCTATCCGTGGTTATCCACGGGCTCTTAGGTACTTGCTCACTCTATGTTTTCAAAAATTTGTTTGCTTTGCAAGTGTGTGTGGGTTTTGAAAAAGTTTCGTTTGAAAGATTTCTAAGTAACTCTTGTATCTGTCCTCAAGAGTGTATGAAAAATTTGTTTGAAAACTTTTAGAAAGCGTCGGTGTGAAAAGATGTTTTTGTTTGTTTTTGAAAAGAGCAAGTACCCAGGAGAATCTACCTACTCTAAGGAATTAAGCTGTGTAAGAGTCCTTTAGATAGTGCTATCCCACCATTGAGAGGTAGGTAGCACCATCGTTGGAGTTGTTCGGGTCAATTCGATTATCGGGACAGTGTGGTCACCGAAGCAACGGTAGGACACCTTAGAAGTAACCCTAATGTCCTAGATCCTTTTTTATCCGAGGCAACCGTTTCAAGGCAACTGGATCTTTAGACAAAGGGTGACCTCTAAGACGTCCTATACTTGATGACCACGTTTCGAGGCAACGAGTGAAGCGTACCCTAAGAGGGGCATGTGCATTGTGTGTTGTTTTTCAGTTAATTGTCTTTGTACATGTTATTTGTGAGCTACGGATTGATTTTATTTACATACATTCTTTCATGCATTTAACAGTTAAGGGTGCGGAAAGTAAATTGCGGAAATATAAATTCTACGCTATTACAAGGCGCGGGTCTATACATCGCCAAAAATACAAAGACCCGTTTTTGATAAAGATGCGGAAAGTAAAGAAAGCAATAAACCTAATTACTATTACATCCTTGGAAGCAGTTACATAATAATCCAATATAAAAATAACGTGCGAAAGAATTAAAATCAAGACGTCCTAGGGTTTTGACCCTTTTGAGAAATTAAGAGTTTTTTTGTCCTTTTTGTGAAATTAAATTAAAATTAAACCTCATACTAATTAATTAAAGAAAGATATTTTTTTTATGTTTTTTTGTATTTAATGAAAATAAAGAAATTAAAATCAAAAGAAAGCCCTAGTTCTAAGTTTATTTTAATTATTAAGAAAATGTTAAAGTTAATCTAATTTAAGCTAATTAATTAATTTACGTTTATATGTACAAAAATAATAATAATTAATAATGATGATAATAAGAAAATGATTAAAAAAAAAGGTCAAAACCTAATTCTATGCAATTTTTATTTATTAAGAAAAAGAATTAAAATTAAAACCTAAATTAAACTAAGTTAATTGTTAATATTTATTTACAAAAAAAATTAACGGTGAAATTAATAAATAATTTACAATTTTGATTTTCTGATTTTTATTAGGAAAAAATTAATTTATGGTGAATTAATAATAATAATTAAAACAATTGAAAGAATTAAAAGAAAAAAAATGAAATAAAACAAAGCAAACCAAAGGGGGTGTGATGGCCCAAAGTGGAGGTAAACTGAAGCAATTCTGGCCCAAGAAGATTCTAAGCCTGGTTGACTTTCAGGAATCATGTGCGTGGTTGTTGACTGGAACACACCATGGACTCCATCTCTTGGCCACTGGATGGAAGCTGGGGACACATGGCAAGCTATTGCTGGGCGTGCATGGTGGAATTTTGGAGGAGTGCTACATTGGAACACGTTAGAACAAAAATAAACAATTATATGGGGGACCTGGGAATCGAACCCAGGTCCCAGTGTTTGCAAGCCACGTCTCCAACCATCTGAGCTATGATGCGCATTTGTAAACATAATGGATGATGAATATTATATAAAAAAATGACATGAAACCAAAAATAACGCGCGCTGAGTTTGAATCACCCAGTCACACGTTGCCACGCCTTCTCGTTCTTCGTTTCACCTGTAAATACAAACAAGATAGCAGGGGTTTTAAACCCCCACAAACCAAAAGTGTCAATAATAGCGATTAGCAACAGGCATCACATAAATTGAGCGCGAGGGTCTCATTCAACTCGTATGGAGCTTCTGAGTTTAACTGTATGTGTCTCAAGGCCTGATTTTTCCTCAATAAGAAAGCCCTGATTTTCAAGCTTCTAAACCCTAAAATCCATTCATAGTGAATTGTGATTCTGTGAGTTTCAATGCAATTAATCCATACCAAAAGCTTCAGGAAGATGTCAGCAACACAAATCAATCAAGAAAATGGATTAAAAGCGCATGGAATATGATATGCAGATTTGGAAATATATGCAAACCGTGTGACTTGTTGTCTTTGATTCTTTGCGTATTTGGACTGGTTCTTGATTCCAATGGATTCCTGGAGACTCAGGCAAGGTGTTTGAATCCTTTTTAGGCTTTGAAATGCGCTGCAAATAAGAATTCAGTTTCACAATATTTCTTGAATTTTTGCAATATGGTTATGCTGCCTCTGGGTTTTCTAGGTTGTGATTCATGTGTGGGAGGCTTGCCTATATGGTTCTGAATGAGAATCAATCAATATCAATAGCCTTAAACCAATGCAATTATGTTTTGGATTTTGCCATAACCTCCATTGAAGAAACTTGCCTTTTGTGTCCAATTTTGAATTTTATGCTTGAAATAGGATGTACACGAAATTGGTATGTGTTTCATGATGCATCAAGGCTATTCAAACTCAAAGATATCCCTTAATTAATTTCTTTGATTTTTATTTGAATTTTAAAGATTTAAAATGAATTAAATCAAATAAAATTAAATAAAAATAGAAAAATTAATATTTAATCTTGAAATAAATCATGGGACACGTGGGAGGCATGGCAAAGCTGAATCAAGTGGAAAAAGTGGGCCCTTTTTGTCAAAAATTGAAGTTTCATGGATAGTTGACTTTGGCCATTTCACAAAAATTTCCCAACTTCTCCAATGCATATCTTGCTCAATTTTGATCATATGAACATGTTCTTGGACATTTTGGAAAGGTCTTGAAGTCCTCTAACCAATGCCTTTGGTCCCATGTAATTTTGATTTACCAATCTCAAGTTATGGTCTTTGACTTAAAGTGCCTTTTTGTTGACTTTTGAAAATGACCTATAATGTTGAAATTGATAACTTTTTGTGAGAGCATTTCTTGGACTTGGAATGTGAAGATGTGTTGTAGGAAATGTCTTCCCCTTTAAGATGAGCATTGGATGGGATTTTTCTGATGAACCATGAAAAAGTTATGCCTTGGTCAAGTTACAGTTGACTTTTCAGCTGTCCAAAAATAGAAACTTTTGACACCTTGATGATTTTTGAGCCATTCTTGTGAAATCATGGTCAAGATTTGACCAAATGATGATTGTGGCTTCAAAATAAGATGTTGACCAAATTTTTTGACTTTTGACTGCCAAATGACCATTTTGCCCCTGCAGTTGACTGTGAAGCAATTAGGGTTTTTGACTGTGCAACTTGACCTTGTGAGCCTTGAAACTTGACATGTAGGTGCTTGACAATGTATATGAGCATGTGGGACTTGATTGAGCCCTTGAAAACCTCAATTTCCTTGCAAGAACCAAAACCCTAATTTGACTGGTTTAGGAGGATGGTTGACTGTGTAGCCCTTGAGTAGACTTTGAACCCTTTGAGGTGATGCTTGTCAAAACTTTGAAGGATATGGGAGGGAAACTTTTGGGGTACAACAGTTGCCCCTGTTCAATCTTCTTAGACCTGAGGATGTAGATTGGCTTGTGTGCCTTTCGTGATCCGAAGGTGGAAGATGATTGAACACTAAAGTGCCCAGAAATTTGCACTCACATAGTAGAGTATCAGTAGTGTGATAGCGGGAATGGGCTTACAGATGCCATTTGGAGAGATGGTGGATAGGAGGATGGACTTATAGATTCCATCTGGAGATGTGACAGAACCTTGTCGGGAATGGGCTTATAGATTCCATTTGGAACTGTAAGTAAGTGGATGGGCTTATAGATGCCATCTAGGTGTCGATCGCGTAAGAGATTCCTTAGCGAGAACTTGCGTACCTGAGAAAGAAAGATAATTACCTAGCCTGTTACAGGGGTTGATCTTCAAACTCTTCATGCAGACATGCCCTGGCTGGATGCAGGAATCGAATCTTCAAACTCTTCAGACGTGCCCTGGCTAGATACAGGAATCGAATCTGGGAATAGTCGTCAACAGATATGCCCTGGCTAGATACAGGAATCGAATCTTCAAACTCTTCAGACGTGCCCTGGATGGATACAGGAATCGAATATGGAAATAGTCGTCAACAGATATGCCCTGGCTGGATACAGGAATCGAATCTTCAAACTCTTCAGACGTGCCCTGGATGGATACAGGAATCGAATCTGGAAATAGTCGTCAACAGATATGCCCTGGCTGGATACAGGAATCGAATCTTCAAACTCTTCAGACGTGCCCTGGCTGGATACATGAATCGAATCTGGAAATAGTCGTCAACAGATATGCCCTGGCTGGATACAGGAATCAAATCTTCAAACTCTTCAGACGTGCCCTGGCTGGATACAGGAATCAAATCTGGAAATAGTCGTCAACAGATATGCCCTGGCTGGATACAGGAATCGAATCTTCAAACTCTTCAGACGTGCCCTGGCTGGATACAGGAATCGAATCTGGAAATAGTCGTCAACAGATATGCCCTGGCTGGATACAGGAATCGAATCTGGAAATAGTCGTCAACAGATATGCCCTGGATGGATACAGGAATTGAATCTGGAATTAGTCGTCAACAGATATGCCCTGGCTGGATACAGGAATCGAATATTCAAACTCTTCAGATATGCCCTGGCTAGATACAGGAATCGAATCTGGAATTAGTCATCTACAGATATGCCCTGGCTGGATACAGGAATCGAATCTTCAAACTCTTCAGATATGCCCTGGCTAGATACAGGAATCGAATCTAGAATCTCTTCAGATATGCCCTGGCTAGATACATGAATCGAATCTGGAATTGCGACAGTTGATAGTAATTATCTTTGGATTGACCTTTTTCCTGAAAAGGCAAGACGTCAGTTGTATGCAATGTCATGATGTATGAAATGCATGATGTCATGATGTTCTCAAAAATAAATGAGATTGTGTGTTTATGATGCGTATATGCATGCGTCATGGTGTACGATAATGTAATGTTTATGAATGTATTTTCGTCTAGGAAAATAAATCCTTGACGAATGCCGGGAAGTTTGTTGAATCCTGGGCTGATGTTGAAGAGTAGAGTTCTTTGTTTCCGCTGGGGATGATGATTACCAGAATAAACCGGTAGGAGGAGATGACTCCGTTGGGGAATAAACTTGCTGGAGAGATTACTCTGCGGGGAATACTCTGTGGAGAAGAGATACTTCGATGAGGTTTGATGATAACTCCGTTGGGGATACTGTTGATAAGCTTTGTTGGGGAATCTTGATGAATTCCACAGGGGGATAGGAAGAATTTCGCCGAGGACGATCTTTCCGTGGTTTTTAGCTGAGGATAACCTGGTTATAAGCTCTGGTGAGGAATAACCTTTGAATAAAGCCGGGGAGACGCGTTCGTGCTCTGTAGGGGATAAGCTTCCAGAATGTACTGGGGATAAGCTTCTACTGGGGAGATTGATTCAACTCTCCTAGGGAGATTTTGGACTGCACTTGGGAAGTGGCTCCACTGGATGTCTGTATTCCAACGGGGAACAATCTTATATTATGACTGCCGGGGATGCTTATTTAGGAACATCTGTATACTCCGCTGGGGAATATTGAGATTTTATGGGGAGACCCGGCTTCTATAAGGCTGACTGTAGGCTAACTCTGCTTGGGGAGAGTATCGCTGACTTGCTGGAGATATTGTGCCTTTTCAGGGCTGATTGGGAGACCAACTCTGCTTGTGAAGAATTGTTGATTGGTCTTACTCTGCGGGGAGTGAAGGTATCTTGGTTACATTCTTCAGCCGAACTTACCTTGGTACCTTGGTGGACGGAGCAACTAGATCACTTAGACAATTCAATATCGCCCCTGTTTCTAATGTCACCTGTAATTATTCCTTTGTTTCGTATTCAAATATTTATGAGTTAGCAATTAGTGTCAAATGCATATATCAAAAATTGAACATTGGACGTTCTTTGCAAAACAAAACAGAAAAAGGAAAAACAATTGGCAATTGGTCTGAAAAGTGAATTTGTATTGATTTTTGAATTTTCCTGTAAATAGGCGTTTATGTACAAGAGGCTGACGTCCTAGTAAGAGAACATCGCCGAACAACAGAGTTTATACATTTTATGAAAAGGAAAACAAAAACAGCTATGTGAAAAATAATCCTACTGAGTTCCAACTCTGTTATCGCCTTTATGTCTTCAAGCGTCTCATCACTTTGCTGCTCGGTTGAAGATGAAGCTGACTGATTGGTGCCGTCTGAACCTGATATTTGATGCCGAATTCTGGATGCAAGGTGATCCAATGAGACATAGTATTACACTTTATCCCTAACTTTTGCCTGGACCGCCCTTTCGGGTTTTCAGTCCACCGGGATACCCATTTTTGCCGAAGCCGCCTTTTCAGGTTTTCGACTTGCCGGGTGTACAGTTTTTTTCATTTCATCCCTTATTTTTGCCCGAACCCTTTTGGTTCGCCGGGAAGCCCTTATTTTTGCCTAGGTGTGTCAACCTAGCGGGTCTTTTGTTCATGCGTAGTATCTTTTTACTATGTCTGGATTGGCGGGGTGAGGAAGGTCGTCACCATCCATGGTGGTTAGAATCATGGCTCCTCCTGAGAAGACATGTTTAACCATAAATGGCCCTTCATACGTAGGAGTCCATTTTCCCCTGGGATCACTTTGAGGAAGAATGATGCACTTGATTACCAGGTCTCCGACTTGATACTCTTGTCGTCTGACTTTCTTGTTAAATGCCTTGATCATCCGTTTTTGGTACGTCGGACCATGACAAATAGCGGTGAGTCTTTTTTCTTCAATTAGGTTTAATTGATCAAGTCGAGTCTGGGTCCAGTCATCTTCGCTCAAACCTGCATCCTTCATTATCCGGAGAGAGGGTATCTGGACTTCAATAGGCAAGACTGCCTCCATGCCATAGACCAAGGAAAAGGGTGTTGCCCCGGTTGACGTCCTTGCTGAAGTACGGTACCCATGAAGAGCAAACGGTAACATCTCATGCCAATCTTTGTACGTCACTGTCATCTTCTGCACAATTTTCTTGATATTCTTATTTGCCGCTTCGACAGCCCCATTCATCTTCGTCCGGTAGGGAGAAGAGTTGTGGTGCTGTATTTTGAATTACTCGCAGAGCTCAGTGATTATCTTGTTGTTAAGATTGGTACCATTGTCCGTAATGATCCTTTCCGGGACGCCGTATCAATAGATCAGGTTATGCCGAATGAATCGTGCCACGATGTTCTTGGTTACGGTAGCATAGGAAGCTGCTTCGACCCACTTTTTGAAGTAATCAATCGCTACCAGGATGAAGCGATGCCCGTTGGATGCCGTAGGTCTGATCTCGCCGATCATATCAATGCCCCACATTGCAAAAGGCCAAGGTGCTGTCAAGACATTCAGAGGTACTGGAGGAACGTGCACCTTATCAGCATATATCTGGCATTTATGACATGTCCGAGAATGTTGGTAACAGTCAACTTCCATTATGGACCAGAAATATCCTGCCCGAAGGATCTTCTTTGCCATGGTATGTCCACTGGAGTGTGTTCCGAAGGTACCTTCATGCAGCTCTGCCATGATCTTTTCTGCTTCAGCCTTATCCACACAACACAATAAGGTTGAATCATGGTTTCGTTTGTATAGAACGCCGTTGCTGAGGAAGAACTTTGCAGCGAACCTTCTCAGAAACTTTTTGTCATTGATGGATGCACCTTCAGGGTATTCTTGAGCTTCCAAGTACCTCTTTACTTCATGATACCAGGGTTTCTCAATTACCTCTTCAGCCTCAAGATCACAGCAATGTGCAGGTTCATCTAATTTCCATATAATGATCCGGGGAGCCTCGTTGTCCCATTTGACTTTGAACATAGAAGACATCGTAGCTAACGCGTCCGCCAGCTGATTCTCCTCTCTTGGGAAGTGTTAAAAAGTTATCTCTTCGAAATGGGGGATCAATGTCAACACATACTCTTTGTAAGGAATAAGATTTGGGTGTTTCGTATCCCACTCGCCTTTGATCTGATTGATCACGAGAGCGGAATCTCCGAAAACACTCAGAAACTTGATCCTTAAGTCAATTGTAGCTTGAAGACCCATAATGCATGCCTCATACTCCGCCATGTTGTTGGTGCAGTTGAAACATAGCCGGGTAGTAAGTGGAGTATGAGTTCCTTGAGGGGATATGATTACAGCGCCAATACCGTTACCCAAAGCGTGTGAGGCTCCATCAAAGTGCATAGACCATCGGGATCCCTCCTCAGGTCCTTCATCCGGTCCAGGTACTTCATAATCAGTTACTACCATGATATCCTCGTTTGGAAATTCGAAGTTCATCGACTGGTAGTCATCCACTGCCTGGTGTGCCAAATGGTCTGCTAATACACTTCCCTTGATTGCTTTCTGAGTCGTGTACTAGATGTCGTATTCCGTCAAGATCATCTGCCATCTTGCTATTCTTCCGGACAAGGAAGGCTTTTCGAAGATGTACTTGATTGGATCCATTTTTGAAATCAATAGAGTAGTGTGAGTCAACATATACTGTCTCAGCCGGCGAGCAGCCCATACCAAAGCGCAGCAAGTTTTCTCGAGCAGTGAGTATCGGGTCTCACAGTCGGTAAAATTTTTGCTAAGGTAATAAATAGCGTGCTCTTTTCGGCTAGACTTGTCATGCTTCCCCAGCATACACCCCATTGAGCTGTCAAGTACTGTCAAGTATAATATTAGAGGTCTCCCTTCAACCGGTGGCATAAGGATGGGTGGTTCTTGGAGATACTCTTTGATTCTTTCGAAAGCGGTCTGACATTCATCGTTCCAACGTACTACTTGATCTTTCTTCAGTAGTTTGAAGATTGGTTCACAGGTAGCAGTTAGGTGCGAGATGAATCGGGCAATGTAGTTCAGCCATCCTAGAAAGCCTCTGACTTCCTTCTCTGTCTTGGGAGCTGGCATCTCTTGTATGGCTTTCACCTTGGCAGGGTCCACTTGAATACCTTTGTCACTCACGACGAAGCCTAGTAATTTTCCAGATCTTACCC
Organism: Vicia faba; assembly: GCA_948472305.1. Classification (NCBI taxonomy): domain Eukaryota; kingdom Viridiplantae; phylum Streptophyta; class Magnoliopsida; order Fabales; family Fabaceae; genus Vicia; species Vicia faba. Next base: position 362,912,225 of record OX451740.1, on the reverse strand, counting down.
CGAAGGTGCACTTGTTTGGGTTCAACCTTAGCTTGTACAACTTCAGACGGTCAAACAGCTTCTGTAGATGGTCAAGGTATTCCTCCTCAGTTTGAGACCTTGCAATCATGTCGTCGACGTATACCTCTATCTCATGATGGATCATGTCATGAAATAAAGCAACCATGGCACATTTGTAGGTTGCCCCAACATTTTTCAACCCAAAAGGCATGACCTTGTAGCAAAAGGTGCCCCACTGAGTAACAAAAGTGGTCTTCTCCATGTCTTCAGGAGCCATCTTGATCTGATTATAACCGGAGAAGCCGTCCATGAAAGAGAATACTTTATGCTGAGCAGTATTGTCAACCAGAACATCGATATGAGGCAGAGGGAAATCATCCTTAGGGATCGCCCTGTTCAAATCCCTGTAATCAACACACATTCTGACTTTACCATCTTTCTTCGGCACCGGAACCACGTTGGCAACCCACTGAGGGTAAGAAGTTACTGCTAGAAACCCGGCATCGAATTGTTTCATAACCTCAGCTTTGATTTTCTCGGACATCTCTGGACGCATACGGCAGACCTTTTGTTTAACCGGAGGACAGTCTTCCTTGGTAGGCAAATGATGGACCACAATGTCAGTATCCAACCCAGGCATGTCTTCGTAAGACCAAGAAAAGATTTCCACATATTCATGCAACATCTGAATTAAACGTTGTTTCATACTGAGCTCCAGATTGGCACCAATCTTGACTTCCTTTCTGTCTGTCTCAGTACCCAGATTTACCGTTTCCACTGGCTCTTCATGTGGCTGAATGGCCCTCTCCTCCTGGAGTAACAGTCTTGCAAGCTCACCAGGTACTTCGCAATCATCTTCACCTTCGTCTTCGGCTAAGTTGATCGGGTTTTCGAAGTCATAACTGGCAGTAGCAGAGTCGTTACCAGTGAGATCCAGAGTGGATTAGAACCTGTATAAGTGAGTGTGTGTAAATATAGCTGTTTTGCAATATATAAAGAAAGAAAAGGGATCGCAAGATTTGAAATGTGAAAAATGTCCAATGCTTTTATTCATGATATATGGAAGTGACACACAAAAGCCCTCACAAATGAAGCCACGGTGCCCCGGGTAAGACACTGGGCCATAGAGTTTAGTAATATTGTTTGTTACAACTTTAAAACAAAAGAGTTCATTACTGCGTGACAAAAGTAATAGGTATAAAGTCCTTTGCAGTCCAGTTGCTAGGTCCACCGTTGGTCGTTGGGTAGATCCAGCTGTCAAACTCGGATTCCTCCACGTCGTCCTCAATAGCATTCACTCCCGGGTTGGTGATGAACACAGGAGGTCTTCCAATCCTTGCCTTGCGCACAGCCTTCTGAGCTTCTGCAGTGAAACCCAAGCCAAATTTGTCAGTCTTTGGAGTGAAATCAGGAAGTCTGCCCCAGTTTGCACACTCACCCTTCTCAATCACAGCCCGGGCATCCCTTAAGGAAGCCATCTTCAAAGGAGAGTCTTCTTCAGTCACTGTCTCCGCTGCTGCCAACGTCTGAGGCACCTCTTCAAAGTGCTGAAAGGGGGTCTCAATGAACTCCTCCTCCATTTCTACATACCTAAACGAGTTGAGGTGGCTGACCATGTATTCCTCTTCCCCTTGCACTGTTACGATCTTCCCCCTGACCGGGTACTTAAGCTTCTGATGTAAAGTTGAAGTCACAGCTCCAGCCTTGTGGATCCATGGGCGACCCAGCAAACAAGAATAGGATGGACGAATGTCCATCACATAGAATTTTGAATCAAAGACTTGTGACCCAACCCTGATTGGGATGTCAACCTCACCATGTACCATTCTTTTGGACCCGTCAAAGGCCCGGACAACAATGTTACTTGGTTTGAGTTCTAAACCCTCACAGTCCAACCTGTCTAAAGCTTTCTTGGGTAGCACGTTTAATGAAGAACCAGTGTCAACTAGCACATGAGCAAGAGTAGTGCCCCTGCATTCAATGGAGACATGCAGGGCATCATTATGGTTCTTCCCCTTTGCCGTCAGATCAGCGTTAGAGAATCCCAGACCATTATCAGCAGTTAAGTTGGCCACACAGTCCGTGAATTGATCTGCAGACGTTTCTTGGGGCACGTGAGCCGTCTTCAGGAAAGCAATCAGGGCCTTGGCATGGGCCTCTGAACACAACAACAGTGATAGCATGGAGATTTTAGAGGGGGTGTGCCCCAGCTATTCAACGACGTTGAAATCACTCTTCTTGATAATTTTGAGGATCTCTTCCATCTCTTGCTTGGAAGCCTCAACAGTGGTCTTCGGTGCCTCCGTCCGGGCAGGCACATCAGTAGCAATCCCCTTGCCCCGAGCGTCAGATGACTCGGCAGCAGGGGTAGAAACTTGATCAGGGGGGGAACAGGCACACTGGCAGGTGTGATGACAAGAGGCCTCTGAATGGCTGGAGGTGCAATGTCTGGTGAGAACAGTCTTCCACTACGAGTGACCTTAGCAGGCCCGGTGATGTTGGTGACACCGGTACTGGTATTGAACTCTTGTTTCACTCCCAGAACATAAATATCTGCCCCATAGTGCCATGGGACAGCTTTATCAGACTTGTAGGGGATGGGCCCCAGAACAGTAATGGTTATAGGAGCAATCTTGTGAACAGGCATAATTTTGATAGGCTTCTTTGAAGGAGCCTTGGAAGGGTTGTTGAAAATGGTGACAATTGAAACTTCTTCAACAGGGGCAGCAGGAACGGCAATCTTCTTGAACAAGATCTCTTTACTATCCATCAGGTTTTGGACGCCTGATTTCAGCAAAGGACAACCAGCAGGTGAATCAGCACACAAATGGTAACCTTTACTACATCCCGGAAATAAACTGGCTAGCAACAGGTTCCTCTTGACGGTCAGCAGCTGTTGTACCCCAAAATTTGCCCTCCCATATTCATCAAGAATTGTCAAAGTCAAGGTCACAAAATTCCCCAAGGGTTGTGCAGCTCAACTGTCTCCTATACAGTCAAAACTAGGGTTTGAGTTCTGGTCAAGCAAATGAACTTTTTAAAGGCCCAATCAAGTCTCATATGCCTACAAATGTGGTCAAGCATCCCCATGTCAAGTTTCAAGGCATTCAGCTCAAAATTGCACAGTCAAAACCCTAGATTGCACTACAGTCAACTGTAGGGGCAAAATGGTCATTTGACAGTCAAAAGTTCAAATTTTTGGTCAACATATCATTTTGAAGCCACAAAAATCATTTGATCAATGCTTGATCATGATTCTCAAAATTTGGCTCAGAAGTCATCAAAGATGCAAAAGTTGCTATATTTGGACAGTTGAAAAAGTCAACTGAAATTGACCAGGGCATAACTTTCACATGGATTATCAGAAAAATTCCATCCAAAGCTCATTTTGAAGAGAAAGACATTTCCTACAACTCATCTTCATATTCCAAGTCCAAGAAATGCTCTCACAAAAAGTTATCAATTTCAACATTATAGGTCATTTTTAAAAGTCAACAAAAAGGGACTTTAAGTCAAAGGCCATAACTTGAGATTGGTAAATCAAAATGACATGGGACCAAAGGCATTGGTTAAAGGACTCAAAGACCTTTCCAAAATGTCCAAGAACATGTGAAAAGCTTAAAAATTGAGCAAGTTATGCCTTGTGGAAGTTGGGAAATTTTTGGGAAATTTGAAAAGTCAACATTGATGCAAAAGGCCTAAATTTGCTATTGGGCCCATTTTTCTTCCAAGTTTCTTCATGCCAAGCCTATGCACGACCATTAGGCCCAAAGGGAAGTATTTTCATATTTTTTTAATTATTTATTTGAATTTATACTAATTTATATTCATTTAAATCATTTTAATACATGAAAAATATAAACCTAACCTAAAAAAAATCTTTTTATGCACATTCCAAGGTCAATATTTCGTACACTTCTTAATTAAGCAAGTTTTGATGAGAATTGATCAGATTTGAACCAAAATGCACATGGAAAAGATTTGGAAAAGATCTTGTAAAATCAAATATGTAAAACCATGAATGCTTGAGATTTTGTGCAATTTTGTTGACCTAGCATGCTCTATACATACTCAGAATCAAAGACCTAAAAGGATTAGACTGCAAGCTGCGCTCAGAAACCACATACAAACTTGCAAAATTTCTCCAAAAAGTGAAAACTGAAATCAGCTCTAGGAGGCGTTTCAAAGCGCAAATCTGATTCCAATAGTTTCCTGAAGGCTTACTGGACACATTCCAGTCAATAACAACGACTAAAACCTCAAGAAGTGGTAGTTAGAACTCAAACTGTACCAAGAAAATCTTGAAATCGCATAGCATAATTTAAGCATCTTTTTGCATTTTTGTTTATATATTCATGTTCCTGATGAAGTTTGTGAACTAACCATCATATTCAATTGAGTTTTTATGGTATATACACGATTCCACCATATGCGATTTTTAGGGTTACAGGTTTTCCAGATTGGGGCTTTCACAACCAAGTGAAATTAGGGCTCAAGATGACCATGGCTGGATTCAGCACATCAAGACGAAGAAGTCTTGACCCTCGCGCCCAATTTATATACATCATAGCGCTAGTCGCTATTTTTCCGTTGCCTGCCTAAAACCACGCCCAGAAAACCGTTCCCATAGTGTTTTGTTTTACAGGGTGAGGAAGACGAAGGCATCGTGTCAATTGGTGATTGGATCTTTTGAATTTCGCGCGAATTTCCAAAAGCACTAACGTGTTCTTCTTATATTATTTATTGTTTATTATTTGTTAAATGAAACACAAGTGGCTCAGTGGCCAGGGATACGTACATGTGACCTTCAAGACCTGGGTTCAAATCCCAGGTCTACGCAATTCCAATATTATTTTGCCATAAGTGTTCATATGCAGCGCTACTATGGGGGTACACCATGCACACTCAAAAAATCAACTAGCCACGCGTCCAAAACAATCAGATCAATGGCCAATGTTCCAGGCGCAGCATACATCAGGTCAACGCGTTGGCACATGATCCAGAAAAGTCAATAACCTTCAAAATCAAATGGGCCTGATTTGCTAGGCCTATACCTCCTGATTTGGGGCCACACCCCACCCTGGTTTGCATTTTTTATATTTTTCTTCTTACCCTTATTTTTGTTGTTTTATTTATTTTATTGTCTTAAGTTAATTAATTTATTTTCACAAAAACATAAAAACATTATAAAAAATCAGAAAAGACCAAAAAATAATAAATATGTATATTATAATTATTTTTAAACAAATGCTTGTAAATATTTAGTTTAATTAGGTTATAGCTTTAATTTTTTTTTTTTTTAAAAAATCCAAAAATAGAATTTAGGTTTAATAACTTTTTATTTCCTTTTTTTAATTTTTCCCTTTTTTCAGAATAGTAATATTATTTATTTATTTTCATAAATTAAAAATTGCATGTAAATTAACTTAGATATTAAATTAGGTTAAAAATTCAATCTTTTTCATAATAAATAAAAATATTAGAATTAGGGTTTGCCGTTTAATTTAATTTCAATTAACTCTTTTTTCTTTTAAATCTAAAAAATACAAAATACCAAAAAAACATTTAATCATTTAATTTTTAATTCTCATTAACCATTAATATTTCGCAAAAGGGTCCAACGCCCTATTTTTGTTTCAATTCCTTTACTTCGCGCATTTATTTTACAATCGTTTAAATAATTATGTAATTGTCCCAAAGCCATGTAACTTTACTTTTCGCACTTTTATTTTATCGCTTTATTTATTTTCCGCTAAATCGGGTCCGGTTTAATTTTGGCGATGTGGACCCGCGCCATTTGTAATAGCCTTAGATTTATTTTTCGCAAACTTTATAACTGTTAAATATGCATGCAAGAATGAATGGACAAATTAAAATCAAGCGTAGAACACGACAAACATGACAAGACAAATAACTGAAACATGACACACTATTCGCACACACCACCCCTAGGGTACACCTCGCTGTTGCCTTGCCTCGAAAGGTGATCGTCGAGTAGAGGATGTCTTAGTAAGTCCTCATGATCTGGGAACCTGGCATGAGGGTAGCTTCTAAGGTGTCTTCCCATTGCTCTGGTGATCACCATGTCCCTACAAACTCGAATTGACCCGAACACCTCCAACGGTGGTGCTACCTACCTCTCAATGGTGGGATGGCACTACTTTTAGGACATTTACACAGATGAATTCCTTAGGGTAGGTAGGTTCTCAAGGATACTTGCTCTAATCTCAAAACAAACTCAAAAAGACTTTTCACACTGACACTTTTCAAAAGCTTTCAAAGCAAACTTTTCAAACACTCTGACGTATGAGTCGATCTGAAATTTTTCAAAGAAACTTTTTTAACCCACATTGAAAAGCAAACAAACATTTTTGAAAACACATATGAGCAAGTATCTAAGAGCCCATGGATAACCATGGATAGAAAGGGTGCTAACACCTTCCCTTTCTATAACCTACCTCCCGAACCGAGAGCAATCTCTTTAAAGGAATTTTTCTGTGCTTTTGTCCTTTCCATTTGGAGAAAATAAAAGACGGTGGCGACTCTTGCTTCCGCGACATTTCGCGAACCAGCGTTAAACAGTCAGTTCCAGATCCACCGATCACAGAACTGGCGACTCTGCTGGGGACCCTTTATAAAGTGAGGTGTACCTTAGGGCTAAGTCATAACTGTGTTTTCACTTGTATTGTTTTGCTTGCTTTACTATTGTGGGTTGCATCGGAGATACATAGATCCTAACCCGGATCTGGGGATACCCTGTTTAGGTAGCATAAGCTGTGAGGGACCTGTCCGGCGTAGACCGACACAGGTGAAGCAGTGGCTACGTTGGTGTGGCACCTTAGTCTGTACCGATATCCCTTGTGTCGCAACGAGGAGAATATGGGTCTTCTAAGGAGTCATTAAGCACCAACAACCTTAGAACCTTAATTGACACAACTTGGCCTTTAGAACAGTAGCAGTATGCTACGCCCATTGAGGCTAAACTCTCGTGATGGTTCTGGCCGCAAGAAAAGATTGCGATGCTGGAGTTATGACCGATTGAGGGTAGTCAATGATATTGGGATCCTCTAAGAACCCGGTTACTTTTGATTAGGACAGGTATGAACCAACAAACTGAAAGAGGGTAGTACCTAGACCTCATGCTGGCCTAAACTTTAGGGGCTTGCCTTGTGTGACTTGTGTGCCTTACTATGTTTGCCTTTGTATCTGTATGTGGTGTGCTTTATCATAACATCATAGCATCATGAGCATTGCATGCATCCTGCATAAGAACTGACCATTTCAAAGACAAGAGGGTTTCATCTTTGCTCTGTTTTGTAGGACATTATGATGCCTGTGCGAAGGAATACTATCCGGTTCAACTTTGTTCGTTCACCTGAGTTGATTGATGAGTTGGTTAGCAGAATTCCAAACACCACTTCCTTCATTCAGAGGCATGGTTCTCTTCTCAGTTTAGTCACTGCAAAGCGGGATCAACAGTTGATGAGTGTTCTGACCCAATTCTATGACCCTCAGTACCAGTGCTTCACCTTTCAAGACTTCCAGCTGGTCCCTACCCTGGAAGAGTTCTCTAATCTGCTTGGTATCCCTATCTTGGATCAGACTCCCTTTACTGGTTGGGAAAAGACCCTCAAGCTTGAGGACATTGCTGCAGCTCTTCCTTTGACCCATCAAGAGGTAACAGACAACTGGGTAACTAGAAGCGGAGTTAAGGGTTTCTTGGCCAAGTTTCTGATTGGTAAAGCTAACAGCTTCTGGAATGACTTGGACTTTAGGGCATACGAAGACATCTTGGCTCTCCTAATCTATGGGTTAGTCCTGTTTCCTAATCCTGACAACTTCATCAATGTCACTTCCATTAGGATCTTTATGTCTCAGAACCCTGTGCCCACTCTCTTGGGTGACATCTTGCAACAACTTCATGCCCGTACTACCCGAAGACGAGGAACCCTATGGTGTTGTATCCCTTTGTTGGTGAGGTGGTTTATTTCGCACCTCCCTAAGTTCGTACTGAAGAACCAAGAAGGAAGAGGTTGGGCTCACAGGTTAATGTCTCTCACCGATAAAGACATCATTTGGACTGGCAGAGGTTTGGATGAGATAGCTATTATTGATCGATGCGGGGAGTATCCTAATGTTCCTCTGATTGGTACTCAAGGAGGGATCTCTTACAATCCATGTCTAGCACTCCGTCAGTTTGGCAGAGCAAGAAGAGCAGGCCCCCATGAGATGTTGGTGCCTCACATCAGTTTCGAGTTTCAGGTGGATAGTGACGAGCTGCGTCGTAGGTTCATCAAGGCTTGGGAGAAGGTTCATAAAGCTGACCCACAAGAGCTAGGGCCAAAGACTTCTCTACCTATGGAAGCCTACTACAAATGGGTCCGCATCCGTGCTCAGAAGTTAGGTATGCCGTATGAAGCTGTCAGACCCGTCATTCTTGAGTGTCCTGATAAAGATGGTGTTCCTCCAACTGTCCTTCCTCCTCAGATACCTACTGATTATGAGACATTGAAGAGATCTTGGTCGCAACTGCAAGAAGAACGGGATTCTTACCGGGAAAAGTTCAACGAGCAGGAATCAAAGATCCAAAAGCTGACAAAGCAGTTGGAGAATGAGAGAGCTCTGAATGCCTACCTCCGTACTGAGAAGAGGAGACCATGGGATCAATGAGGAATTCTGAATGTGCCTTTACAGTTTTTATTTCCTTTCCAGTTGTTTCATTTCATGTAAACGCCTAAGGGCAACTTGTTGAATAATTTCGGTTGCAAAGTTGAATCTAATAAAGTGTGTTCCTTTTTGTTTACAAAGTTGATTCCCGATTGTCTTTGAAAACATAATTCATACGCATTTCATACATCATGTGCATAGCAGGTTTTTCCCCTTTTTCAGGTTGCTTACAGTTCTTCGCTGTTTATTTCAGCATCATGAATCCCGGATCTGAATCTACAGAGACATCAATCAAGGCTCTCCAGGCGCAGAATGCGCAGTTTCAAGAACTAATCATGGGTCTAGCTAAAGGCCAAGAAGAACTGAAGACTATGCTCCTGAAAAAGGAGAAGAAGAAGAAGAGAAGAACTATTCTGTTCAACTCGGGCCGAAGGTTGGGTAATACTCTGCACCATGAAGAGGCTGGTTCTTCTGTTGGCAGGACTCCTTCTCAGGCAGAAGTAAAGGTTCCTACTCCAGTGGTCTCCGACAACCAGACAGATTTTGATGAAGAGCAGTACCCTCCTGCAGATGACAAATACAAACAACTGGAGGACAGGTTGAAGGCTATGGAGGTGCAACAGGCACCTGGGCTGGATTTCGGAGATCTGGGTTTGTCGACTGGTGTAATTATCCCGCACAAGTTCAAAGCTCCAACCTTTTCTAAGTATGACGGGGCGTCCTGTCCCAAGCTGCATTTGAGGTCCTATGTTCGAAAGATTCAGCCGTACTCTGCGGACAAGAATCTATGGATCCACTTCTTCCAGGAGAGTCTTTCAGGGACTCATCTCGAATGGTTCTATCAGCTGGATGGGACCAAAGTTCGTAACTGGGAGGAGCTGGCTACTGCTTTCTATAAGCAGTATCAGTATAATGCCGACCTTGCCCCTACACGTACTCAACTCCAGGGTATGTCGTTAGGTGCAAGTGAAGGTTTTAAAGAGTACGCGCAGAAGTGGAGAGACCTGGCTGGCAGGGTGCAGCCACCTTTGACTGATCGAGAGTTAGTGGACATGTTCTTGGGGACCCTGTCTGGGCCATTCTTTAACCATCTCATTGGGAATTCTTCTGCTGGTTTCACTGATTTAATCTTGACTGGAGAGAGAATCGAAGCTGGGCTGAAATCTGGGAAGATTGCAAAGGGTGCATCATCTAGTGCAGAGAAGAAACCCTTCAAAAAGGAGTCTAGTGCCGTGTATGGCTCCAGGAAATCAGAAAGACTTGATCGCCGCCAATCTGTCAGCGCGGTAATGATCGCTAAGCCTGCTGCCGCTCCCCGGCCAAACAATCCTCAAAGGGCTGATAGACCCCGGAGAGAGTTTACCCGGTTAAGCATGACCCTATCGCAAATCCTGCCACAGTTGCTATCCACCAATTTGGTGACTGTCAAGGAGGCGCCAAAGTTCTCAAACACTACCTCTCCTAAGTACAACCCGAATGCCCGTTGTGCTTACCATTCAGACAGCCCGGGGCATGCCACTGATGACTGTTGGGCACTAAAGAACAAGCTGCAGGACCTCATTGACGCTAAGGAGGTACAGTTCGAGGCATCTGACAAGCCTAATGTGGTGACAGCTCCCCTGCCTGCTCATGGAGTTAATGCTATTGGGGATGAAGAGGAAGTTGATGAAGCTGAGTTTGATAGCTGGATTTACCCGGCAACTGACGGTGGACTTAACAATTGGAGCGCAAAAGACAATCTCCCTGTTTCTTTTGTTACTAAGTAATGAATTCCTATGTTTTGTTATTTTGTAATAAGCAATGATAAACTCTATGGCCCGGTGTCTTACCCGAGGCACCGTGGTTCTATTTGTGAGGGCATACAAACTGTCATTTTATACATCATGAATGAAAATCTTGGACTTTTCGCATTACAAATATTGTGTTCCTTTTCTGTCTTTCTTTTCCTTTACATAATCTTCAAAAACAGCTGTATTTACACACACACTCACTCATACAGGTTCCAATCCGCTCTGGATCTTACTGACAACAACTCTGCTAATGCCAATTATGACTTCGAAAATCCGATCAACTTAGCCGAAGACGAAGGTGAAGATGATTGCGAAGTGCCTGGCGAGCTTGCAAGACTGTTGCTTCAGGAAGAGAGGGCAATTCAACCCCATGAAGAGCCAGTGGAAACCATAAACCTGGGTACTGAGGCAGATAGAAAAGAGGTAAAGATTGGTGCCAACCTAGAGCTCAGTGCGAAGCAACGGTTAACCAAGATGTTACATGACTATATGGAGATCTTTGCCTGGTCCTACGAAGACATGCCCGGGTTGGACACCGATATTGTTGTCCATCATTTGCCGACTAGGGAAGACTGCCCCCCAGTTAAACAAAAGGTTCGTCGGATGCGTCCAGAGATGTCCGAGAAGATCAAAGCCGAGGTCATGAAACAATTTGATGCTGGGTTCCTTGCAGTGACTTCTTACCCTCAGTGGGTTGCTAATGTGGTGCCGGTACCAAAGAAGGACGGTAAGGTCAGAATGTGTGTCGATTACAGGGATCTGAACAGGGCCAGCCCCAAGGATGACTTCCCCTTACCTCACATTGATGTCCTTGTTGATAATACGGCTCAGCACAAGGTATTCTCTTTCATGGATGGCTTTTCAGGCTACAATCAGATCAAGATGGCACCTGAAGACATGGAAAAGACTACATTTGTTACTCAGTGGGGCACCTTCTGTTACAAGGTCATGCCGTTCGGATTAAAGAATGCTGGGGCAACCTACCAACGTGCCATGGTTGCCTTATTTCATGATATGATCCATCATGAGATCGAAGTGTATGTGGACGACATGATCGCTAGGTCCCAGACTGAGGAAGAGCACCTAGATCATCTGCAGAAGTTATTTGACCGGTTGAAACTGTACAAGCTAAGATTGAACCCGAACAAGTGCACCTTCGGGGTAAGATCTGGGAAGTTGCTAGGCTTCGTGGTCAGTGATAAAGGTATTCAAGTGGACCCTGCTAAGGTCAAAGCTATTCAAGAGATGCCAGTTCCCAAGACAGAGAAGGAGGTCAGAGGCTTTTTAGGACGCCTGAATTACATCGCTCGATTCATCTCTCATCTGACTGCTACCTGTGAGCCAATCTTCAAGCTGCTGAAGAAAGATCAGGTAGTACGTTGGAACGATGAATGTCAGGCTGCCTTCGACAGAATTAAAGAGTATCTCCAAGAACCACCTATCCTTATGCCACCGGTTGAAGGGAGACCTCTGATCCTATATCTAACAGTGCTTGACAACTCAATGGGGTGTGTGCTGGGGCAGCATGACGAGTCTGGCCGAAAAGAGCACGCCATTTATTACCTTAGCAAAAAGTTTACCGACTGTGAGACCCGATACTCACTGCTTGAGAAAACTTGCTGCGCTTTGGTATGGGCTGCTCGCCGGCTGAGACAGTATATGCTGACTCACACTACCTTATTGATCTCAAAGATGGATCCGATAAAATACATATTCGAAAAGCCTGCTCTGTCTGGGAGAATTGCAAGATGGCAAATGATCTTGACGGAATACGACATTCAGTACACAACCCAGAAAGCCATCAAGGGGAGTGTATTGGCAGACCACTTAGCTCATCAAGCTGTAGATGACTACCAATCAATGAACTTCGAGTTTCCGGATGAAAGCATCATGGTTGTAACTGATTGTGAAGTACCTGGACCGGATGAAGGACCTGAACCAGGATCCCGATGGTCTATGCACTTTGACGGAGCCTCTAATGCTTTGGGAAATGGTATCGGCGCCATCATCATATCCCCTCAAGGTACTCACACTCCACTCACTGCCCGGCTGTGTTTCAACTGTACCAACAACATGGCGGAGTATGAGGCGTGTATCATGGGTCTTCAAGCTGCGATCGACTTAAGGATCAAATTTCTAAGTGTCTTCGGAGATTCCGCTCTTGTGATCAATCAGATTAAGGGAGAGTGGGATACGAAACATCCAAACTTGATTCCTTACAAAGAATGTGTGTTGGCCTTGATTCCCCACTTCACGGAGATAACCTTTGAGCACTTTCCAAGAGAAGAGAATCAGTTAGCGGACGCGTTAGCTACAATGTCTTCAATGTTCAAGGTTAAATGGGATAATGAAGCTCCCCGGATCATCATCTGGAAACTGGACGAACCGGCGTACTGTTGTGATCTCGAAACTGAATTGGTGACTGAGAAGCCTTGGTACCACGAAGTGAAGGGATATCTGGAAGCTCAGGAATACCCTGAAGGTGCCTCTATCAACGATAAGAAATTCCTGAGAAGATTTGCAGCCAAGTTCTTCCTAAGCAACGGCATCTTGTACAAGCGAAATCATGATTCAACCTTACTGCGTTGCGTGGACAAGACTGAAGCGGAAAGAATCATGGAGGAGCTACATGAAGGGACCTTTGGTACACATTCTAGTGGACATACCATGGCTAAGAAGATCCTACGGGCAGGATATTACTGGTCCACAATGGAAGCTGACTGTTACCAACACTCTAGGACATGCCACAAGTGCCAGATCTATGCAGATAAGGTGCATGTTCCTCCGGTTCCCCTGAATGTTCTGACTGCGCCTTGGCCGTTCGCAATGTGGGGCATAGACATGATCGGCGAGATAAAACCTACGGCATCCAATGGACATCGCTTCATCCTAGTAGCGATTGATTATTTTACGAAGTGGGTCGAAGCAGCATCCTATGCTACAGTAACCAAGACTGTTGTGGCACGGTTCATTCGGCACAATCTGATCTGTCGGTACGGTGTCCCTGAGCGGATTATTACAGACAACGGTACCAATCTGAACAATAAGATGATTGCTGAGCTTTGCGAACAGTTCAAGATACAGCACCACAATTCTTCTCCTTACAGACCGAAGATGAATGGGGCTGTAGAAGCAGCTAACAAGAACATCAAGAAGATCGTGCAAAAGATGACAGTAACGTACAAAGATTGGCACGAAATGTTACCGTTCGCTCTGCATGGGTACCGTACCTCAGCTAGGACATCAATCGGGGCAACTCCTTTCTCTCTGGTTTATGGTATGGAGGCAGTCTTGCCGATCGAAGTGCAAATTCCCTCTCTCCGGATAATGAAGGATGCAAATCTGAACGAAGATGATTGGATCCAGACACGACTTGACCAACTCAACCTCATCGACGAAAAGAGACTTGCTGCTATCTGCCATGGTCAGACGTATCAGAAACGGATGATCAGGGCATTTAACAAAAAGGTCAGGCCACAGGAATACCAAGTCGGGGATCTGGTTATCAAAAGAATCATCCTTCCTCAGAGTGATCCAAGGGGCAAATGGACCCCTACGTACGAAGGGCCATTTGTGGTTAAGCATGTGTTCTCAGGAGGGGCAATGATCTTAACTAACATGGATGGTGACGACCTTCCTCACCCCGCCAATGCAGACATAGTTAAAAAATACTACGCATGAAAAAGACCCGCTAGGCTGACATGCCTAGGCAAAAATTAGGGCTTCCCGTCGAACCAAAAGGGTTCGGGCAAAATGAAGGGATGAAAATGAAAAATATGTACACCCGGCAAGTCGAAAACCTGAAAAGGCGGCTTGGGCAAAAAGGGGTATCCCGGTGGACTGAAAACCCGAAAGGGCGGTCCAGGCAAAAGTTAGGGATAAAGCGTAATACTATGTCTCATTGGATCACTTTGCATCCAGAATCCGGTATCCGCATCAAACTCAAACGGCATCGATCAGTCAGCTTCACCTTCAACCAAGGTCGTCAAGTGATGAGACGCTCGGAGTTATAAAGGCAATAGCAGAGTTGAAACCCAGTGGATCATTCATCTTTCACACAGCTGCTTTATTTTCTTTTGTACAAAACTTGTATAAACTCTTTTGATCGGCGACGTACCTCTTACTAGGACGTCAGCCTCTTGTATACAAAACGCCTATTCAGGCCATTCAAAAATCAATAAAAATATATTTCCAGTTAAACGTGCCCAAGTGTTTTTCTTTTTCTGTTTTGTTTTGCGAAGAACGTCCAAGGTTCAATTTGTGATGTATGCATTGACAATAATTTGCTAACTCGTAAATATTTGCATATGAAACAAAGGAATTCATTGCAGGTGACACCAGAAACAGGGGCAATAAAGAGTTGTCTGAGCAGTCTAATTGTTCTATCCTCCAAGGTACCAAGGTAGGTTCAGCTAAAGAACATGACCGAGGATCTTAATTCCCCAGAGAGTAGTTCAGCAAAACAGTACATCTCTCTCCAAGCAAATTTGTCAAAATATCAAGGGAATTGAGTATCCTCCAGCCGATCTCAAACATTCCTCAGCAGCAATACATATATTCTTAACAAGTATCCCCGGCAGTCTTGGTCTAAAGATTGTTCCCCGGCGGTATACCACCATTCAAAGGAATCACTTCCCCGCAGTCTAAAACTTCCCCCAGGAGAGTCCAATCCAGTTTCCCCAGGAAAGTTGGAATTCATATCTCCCCAAGCAGCGAGCTTATCCCCAGTAGATTCTGGAAGCTTATCCCTCGCAGAGCACGAACGCGTCGTCCCGGCTTGATTTAAAGAGTTATTTCCGTAACAGGATATAACTGGGTTATCCTCAGCCAAAAGCCACGGAAAGAGCGTCCTCGGCAAAGTATCTTCCTACCCCCAGCGAAGTCTATCAACACTTCCAGCACAACAAGGATATCCCCAGCGGAATTCATCAAATCTCCCAGCATAACTCATCAACGGCATCCCCAGCGGAGTTATCTTCATCAACTCAGCAAAGCATCGCTATCCCCACAGAGTAGCACTCCCCAGCATGATCGCTAGAGTATCTTTTCTCCCGCAGAATTATTTCATTTGCCAAGTTTATTCCTCAACGGAGTTATCTCCTCCTACCGGTATTCTTGCAACGAATCATCCACAGCGGAAGCAAAATCTCTTCCTCAACATCAGCCCAGGATATGACTTCCCGGCACCCGTCAAGGATTTATTTTCCTAGACAAAAACATACATAAATCATCACATACATCATTATAGCATGCATGTACGCATCATATCATATAAATCGCATCCATATTGAGAACATCATTGCTTGATCCATATCATGCATTGCATATAACTGACCTTTACCTTGCAGGAAAGATGCGGGTGAAATTCTCAAACATATTTCAAGAACTTCTCCAGTCCAGTTAAATCGACTCCAAACAGATTTTTCTGATAAAGACTCAGTAGAAGTTCTCTTATGGTCCCCTCTCCAACGGCGAGTGAGGTGGTAGTTCCTTCTTCAGATGTTTCCCTCTCCGGCATGAGCGTGAGGTGATATTCTTTTATGGTCCCCTCTCCAACGGCGAGTGAGGTGGTAATTCCTTCTTCAGATGTTTCCCTCTCCGGCATGAGCGTGAGGTGATATTCTTTTATGGTCCCCTCTCCAACGGCGAGTGAGGTGGTAATTCCTTCTTCAGATGTTTCCCTCTCCGGCATGAGCGTGAGGTGATATTCTCTTATGGTCCCCTCTCCAACGGCGAGTGAGGTGGTAGTTCCTTCTCCAGATGTTTCCCTCTCCGGCATGAGCGTGAGGTGATATTCTCTTATGGTCCCCTCTCCAACGGCGAGTGAGGTGGTAATTCCCTTTCAAGATGTTTCCCTCTCCAACGGCGAGTGAGGTGATATTTCCTTTCAGATTATAATTTCCTATAGTTCCCTCTCCAGCGGTGAGTGAGGTGACTCCCTTTGAGATTATAATGTCCTTTGGTTCTCTTCCTGACACTACGAAGATGGTAATCCTCATCAAGATTTTCTCAACGAGCGTCGTTGAGGTTGAAATCATTCAGGACTCTCTTACCATTCATGCTAAGGCAGTAACCATCCCTGGTTCATTCATCAGCGTTTGAAGCTCCAGATTCAGCTCCTGTAACCAGTCAGGATACATCTATACCAAGCATCTAAAATCAACTCCTGCAACGTGTCAGGTACTCATTTTCTCTTTTGCAGGTATGCAGGTTCTCGCTAAGGAATCTCTTACGCGATCAACATCCAGATGGCATCTATAAGCCCATCATCCTATCCAGCAATCTCTAAATGGCATCTATAAGCCCATTCCCCCATCACACTGTTACTATGTGAGCGCAAATTTCTGGGCACTCTAGTGTCCAATCATCTTCTACCCTCGGATTACGAAAGGCACGTCAGCCAATCTGCATCCTCAGGTCTAAGAAGATTGAACAGGGGCAACTGTTGTACCCCAAAATTTGCCCTCCCATATTCATCAAGAATTGTCAAAGTCAAGGTCACAAAATTCCCCAAGGGTTGTGCAGCTCAACTGTCTCCTATACAGTCAAAACTAGGGTTTGAGTTCTGGTCAAGCAAATGAACTTTTCAAAGGCCCAATCAAGTCTCATATGCCTACAAATGTGGTCAAGCATCCCCATGTCAAGTTTCAAGGCATTCAGCTCAAAATTGCACAGTCAAAACCCTAGATTGCACTACAGTCAACTGTAGGGGCAAAATGGTCATTTGACAGTCAAAAGTTCAAATTTTTGGTCAACATATCATTTTGAAGCCACAAACATCATTTGATCAATGCTTGATCATGATTCTCAAAATTTGGCTCAGAAGTCATCAAAGATGCAAAAGTTGCTATATTTGGACAGCTGAAAAAGTCAACTGAAATTGACCAGGGCATAACTTTCACATGGATTATCAGAAAAATTCCATCCAAAGCTCATTTTGAAGAGAAAGACATTTCCTACAACTCATCTTCATATTCCAAGTCCAAGAAATGCTCTCACAAAAAGTTATCAATTTCAACATTATAGGTCATTTTTAAAAGTCAACAAAAAGGGACTTTAAGTCAAAGGCCATAACTTGAGATTGGTAAATCAAAATGACATGGGACCAAAGGCATTGGTTAAAGGACTCAAAGACCTTTCCAAAATGTCCAAGAACATGTGAAAAGCTTAAAAATTGAGCAAGTTATGCCTTGTGGAAGTTGGGAAATTTTTGGGAAATTTGAAAAGTCAACATTGATGCAAAAGGCCTAAATTTGCTATTGGGCCCATTTTTCTTCCAAGTTTCTTCATGCCAAGCCTATGCACGACCATTAGGCCCAAAGGGAAGTATTTTCATATTTTTTTAATTATTTATTTGAATTTATACTAATTTATATTCATTTAAATCATTTTAATACATGAAAAATATAAACCTAACCTAAAAAAAATCTTTTTATGCACATTCCAAGGTCAATATTTCGTACACTTCTTAATTAAGCAAGTTTTGATGAGAATTGATCAGATTTGAACCAAAATGCACATGGAAAAGATTTGGAAAAGATCTTGTAAAATCAAATATGTAAAACCATGAATGCTTGAGATTTTGTGCAATTTTGTTGACCTAGCATGCTCTATACATACTCAGAATCAAAGACCTAAAAGGATTAGACTGCAAGCTGCGCTCAGAAACCACATACAAACTTGCAAAATTTCTCCAAAAAGTGAAAACTGAAATCAGCTCTAGGAGGCGTTTCAAAGCGCAAATCTGATTCCAATAGTTTCCTGAAGGCTTACTGGACACATTCCAGTCAATAACAACGACTAAAACCTCAAGAAGTGGTAGTTAGAACTCAAACTGTACCAAGAAAATCTTGAAATCGCATAGCATAATTTAAGCATCTTTTTGCATTTTTGTTTATATATTCATGTTCCTGATGAAGTTTGTGAACTAACCATCATATTTAATTGAGTTTTTATGGTATATACACGATTCCACCATATGCGATTTTTAGGGTTACAGGTTTTCCAGATTGGGGCTTTCACAACCAAGTGAAATTAGGGCTCAAGATGACCATGGCTGGATTCAGCACATCAAGACGAAGAAGTCTTGACCCTCGCGCCCAATTTATATACATCATAGCGCTAGTCGCTATTTTTCCGTTGCCTGCCTAAAACCACGCCCAGAAAACCGTTCCCATAGTGTTTTGTTTTACAGGGTGAGGAAGACGAAGGCATCGTGTCAATTGGTGATTGGATCTTTTGAATTTCGCGCGAATTTCCAAAAGCACTAACGTGTTCTTCTTATATTATTTATTGTTTATTATTTGTTAAATGAAACACAAGTGGCTCAGTGGCCAGGGATACGTACATGTGACCTTCAAGACCTGGGTTCAAATCCCAGGTCTACGCAATTCCAATATTATTTTGCCATAAGTGTTCATATGCAGCGCTACTATGGGGGTACACCATGCACACTCAAAAAATCAACTAGCCACGCGTCCAAAACAATCAGATCAATGGCCAATGTTCCAGGCGCAGCATACATCAGGTCAACGCGTTGGCACATGATCCAGAAAAGTCAATAACCTTCAAAATCAAATGGGCCTGATTTGCTAGGCCTATACCTCCTGATTTGGGGCCACACCCCACCCTGGTTTGCATTTTTTATATTTTTCTTCTTACCCTTATTTTTGTTGTTTTATTTATTTTATTGTCTTAAGTTAATTAATTTATTTTCACAAAAACATAAAAACATTATAAAAAATCAGAAAAGACCAAAAAATAATAAATATGTATATTATAATTATTTTTAAACAAATGCTTGTAAATATTTAGTTTAATTAGGTTATAGCTTTAATTTTTTTTTTTAAAAAAATCCAAAAATAGAATTTAGGTTTAATAACTTTTTATTTCCTTTTTTTAATTTTTCCCTTTTTTCAGAATAGTAATATTATTTATTTATTTTCATAAATTAAAAATTGCATGTAAATTAACTTAGATATTAAATTAGGTTAAAAATTCAATCTTTTTCATAATAAATAAAAATATTAGAATTAGGGTTTGCCGTTTAATTTAATTTCAATTAACTCTTTTTTCTTTTAAATCTAAAAAATACAAAATACCAAAAAAACATTTAATCATTTAATTTTTAATTCTCATTAACCATTAATATTTCGCAAAAGGGTCCAACGCCCTATTTTTGTTTCAATTCCTTTACTTCGCGCATTTATTTTACAATCGTTTAAATAATTATGTAATTGTCCCAAAGCCATGTAACTTTACTTTTCGCACTTTTATTTTATCGCTTTATTTATTTTCCGCTAAATCGGGTCCGGTTTAATTTTGGCGATGTGGACCCGCGCCATTTGTAATAGCCTTAGATTTATTTTTCGCAAACTTTATAACTGTTAAATATGCATGCAAGAATGAATGGACAAATTAAAATCAAGCGTAGAACACGACAAACATGACAAGACAAATAACTGAAACATGACACACTATTCGCACACACCACCCCTAGGGTACACCTCGCTGTTGCCTTGCCTCGAAAGGTGATCGTCGAGTAGAGGATGTCTTAGTAAGTCCTCATGATCTGGGAACCTGGCATGAGGGTAGCTTCTAAGGTGTCTTCCCATTGCTCTGGTGATCACCATGTCCCTACAAACTCGAATTGACCCGAACACCTCCAACGGTGGTGCTACCTACCTCTCAATGGTGGGATGGCACTACTTTTAGGACATTTACACAGATGAATTCCTTAGGGTAGGTAGGTTCTCAAGGATACTTGCTCTAATCTCAAAACAAACTCAAAAATACTTTTCACACTGACACTTTTCAAAAGCTTTCAAAGCAAACTTTTCAAACACTCTGACGTATGAGTCGATCTGAAATTTTTCAAAGAAACTTTTTTAACCCACATTGAAAAGCAAACAAACATTTTTGAAAACACATATGAGCAAGTATCTAAGAGCCCATGGATAACCATGGATAGAAAGGGTGCTAACACCTTCCCTTTCTATAACCTACCTCCCGAACCGAGAGCAATCTCTTTAAAGGAATTTTTCTGTGCTTTTGTCCTTTCCATTTGGAGAAAATAAAAGACGGTGGCGACTCTTGCTTCCGCGACATTTCGCGAACCAGCGTTAAACAGTCAGTTCCAGATCCACCGATCACAGCAGCGGAGTAGCAACATCATCCACAGAAGCTACATACAGATCCTTCTCAACATCGTTCACTCCATGCTGGGGCATGGGAGCGGTCACAACATTTGGCCTTTCGGGCGCCTCGAACTGTATTTCCTTGGCATCAATAAGGTCCTAAACCTTATTCCTTAGGGCCCAACAATCATCAGTAGAATGTCCCGGGCTATTAGAGTGATAAGCGCAACGGGCGTTGGGGTTGTACTTTGGAGAGGCTGTGTTTACCACCTTCGGAGCTTCCTTGACAATTACCAGGCTGGTTGACAGCAGTTGCGGTAATATCTGAGAGAGAGTCATGCTGAACCGAGTATACTGTCTTTTAGGCCTCTCAACTCTTGGCTGGTTGTATTGCTGAGGAGCAGCAGCAGGCTTAGAAATAACCACCGCGTTGACAGCTTGGCGGTGTTCTGGTTTGTTCTGTCTCCTGGGACCATACACAACACTGGCCTCCTTCTTGAAGGGCTTCTTTTCAGCATTTGAGGAGGCACCCTTCTGTATCTTTCCCGATTTGATACCAGCTTCGATCCTCTCACCAGTCAGGATCAGGTCTGTAAACCCAACAGAGGAATTACCAATGAGATGGTTGAAGAATGGACCAGATAGGGTCCCCAAGAACATGTCCACTAGTTCACGATCCGCCAATGGTGGCTGCACCCTGCCAGCCAGGTCTCTCCATTTCTGTGCATACTCCTTAAAACCTTCACCCGTTCCCAGTGACATACCCTGGAGTTGGGTACGCGTGGGAGCGAGGTCGGAATTATACTGATACTGCTTGTAAAAATCAGTAGCCAAGTCCTCCCAATTACGAATGTTGGTTCCATCCAGCTGATAGAACCATTCGAGATGAGTCCCTGAAAGACTCTCCTGGAAGAAATGGATCCATAAGTTCTTGTCTGCTGTGTAAGGCTGGATCTTCCTTACATAAGAGCGGAGGTGCAGTTTAGGACAGGAAGCCCCGTCATACTTCACAAAGGTCGGCGCCTTGAACTTGTGTGGGATCACCACCCCAGAAGATAACCCCAAGTCTCCGAAATCCAACCCAGGCACACGTTGAATCTCCATAGCATTTAACCTGTCCTCCAGCTGTTTGTACCGGTCCTCAGCAGGAGGGTACTGTTCGTCATTGAAGTCTGTCTCGGTGTCAGAGACCACAGGACTAGGAACCTCTCTCCCTTGGTGGCTTCCTTCCCCCACAGATGGAGTAGTCCTCTCAGCTTCATTCTGCAGTGTATTCCCGAGTCTGCGCCCAGTGTTGAATAGCACAGTCCTCTTCTTCTTCTTCTTCTTCAGGAGCAAAGCCTTCAGCTCTTGTTGTCCTTGGGCCAAGTTCATGACCATCTCCTGAAATTGGGCGTTCTGGGCCTGGAGGGCCTTGATAGCTTGTTCGGTAGTGAGTTCAGGATTCATGATGACTGAGTGCTGAAATAAACAGCAAAGAAGATTAAGCAACCTGTAGAAAAAAGGTACCTGTGATGCATATGATGAATGAAATGCGTATGAATTATGTTTTCAAAGACAATCGGGAATCAACTTTGTAGACAAAAGGAACACACTTTATTAGATTCAAACTTTAAATTGTTCAATAATTTGCCCTTAGGCGTTACAAGAATGAAAATACTGAAAAGGAAATAAAGCTGTAAAAGAAACATCCAAAGCCCATCAGTGCTCCCATGGTCTCCTCTTCTCAGTACAGATGTAGTCATTCATGATCCGCTCGTTCTCCAGTTGCTTGGTCAGCTTCTAGATCTTCTGTTCCTGTTCGTTGAACTTTTCCCGATAATAATCCCGCTCTTCCTGTAGTTGCGCCCAAGACCTCTTTAGTGTATCAACATCAGTGGGTATCTGAGGAGGGAGTATGGTTGGAGGAACCCCGTCTCTATCAGGAACTTCAAGAATGATAGGCCTGACAGCTTCATATGGCATACCTAACTTCTGAGCACGGATGCAGACCCATATGTAATAGGGTTCCATTGGTAGAGAAGTCTTCGGTCCCAACTCATGTGGGTCAGCTTTGTGAATTCTGTCCCAAGCTTTGATGAATTTACGGCGCAGTTCGTCACTATCTACCTGAAACTTAAAACTGATGTGAGGTACCAACATCTCATAAGGCCCTGCTCCTCTGGCTCTTCCAAATTGACGGAGAGCTAAACATGGATTATAAGAGATTCCGCCCTGGGTACCAATCAATGGAACATTAGGGTATTCTCCACAACGATCAATAACAACCACCTCATCTAAACCTCTGAGAGTCCAAATGATGTCATTATCAGTGGGAGACATTAACCTATGAGCCCAGCCTTTTCCTTCTTGGTTCTTTAGCACGAACATGGGGAGGTGCGAAATAAACCACCTCACTAACAAAGGAGCACAACACCACAGGGTTCCTCGTCTTCGGGCAGTACGAGCATAGAGTTGTTGCAGGATGTCACCCAAGAGAGTGGGTACAGGGTTCCGAGACATGAAGATCCTTATGGCATTGATATTGACAAAGTTATCAAGATTTGGAAACAATACTAGACCATAGATTAAGAGAGCCAGAATATCCTCGTACGCTCTGAAGTCTAAGTCATTCCAGAAACTGTTAGCTTTACCAATCAGAAACTTAGCCAGGAAGCCCTTAACTCCGCTTCTAGTCACCCAGTTGTCCATTACCTCCTTGTTGGTCAAAGGAAGGACTGCTACAATCTCCTCAGGTCTAAGAGCCTTCTCTCAACCAGTGAAGGGAGTCTGATCCAAGATAGGGATGCCAAGCAAATTAGAGAATTCTTCCAGGGTAGGGACCAGCTGGAAGTCTTGAAAGGTGAAGCAACTGTACAAGGGATCATAAAACTGGGTCAAGACACTCATCAGTTGTTGGTCCCACTTTGAAGTGACTAAACCGAGAAGAGAACCATGCCTCTGGATGAAGGAAGCAGTGCTTGGAATTCTGTCAACCAACTCTTTAAGCAAATCAGGTGGGTGAACAAAGTTGAGTCGGATAGTGTTCCTTCGCACAGGCATCATGATGTCCTACAAAACAGAGCAAAGGTGAAACCCTCTTATCTTTGAAATAGGTCAGTCCTTATGCAGGATGCATGCAATGATATGATGGTATGATGTTATGGTAAAGCACACCACAAATATTCACAAAGGCAAACATGATAAGGCACACAAGTCACACAAGATAGCCCTTAGAGTTTAGGCTAGCATGAAGTTCAGGTATCTTTCAGTTTGTTGGTTAAGACCTGTCCTACCAAAAGTAACCGGGTTCTAGAGGATCCCAATATCACTGACTATCCTCAATCGGTCATAACTCCAGCATCGCAATCTTTTCTTGCGGCCAAAACCATCGCGAGAGTTTAGCCTCAATGGGTGTAGCATACTGCTACTGTTCTATGGCTAAGTTGGCTCAAATTAGGGTTCTAAGGTCGGTTGGTGCTTAATGACTCCTCAGAAGACCCATATTCTCCTCATTGCAACACAAAGGATATCGGTACAGACCAAGGTGCCACACCAACGTAGCCACTGCTTTACCCGTGTCGGTCTATGCCGGACAGGTCCCTCACAACTTATGCTACCTAAAAGGGTATCCCCAGATCCGGGTTAGGATCTATGAAACTCCGATGCAAAGCCCACAAATATAAAGCAATCAAAGCAAAGCAATTGAAAACATAAGTATGATATAATCCTAAGGTACACCTCACTTTTATAAGTCCCCAGCAGAGTCGCCAGTTCTGTGATCGGTGGAAATAGAACTGACTGTTTTTTAGCTGGTTTCACGAAATGTCGCGGTAAGCAAGAGTCGCCGCCGTCTTTTATGTTCTCCAACATGGAAAGGACAAAAGCACAGCAAAATTCCTTATTCGAGAATGTTCTCGGTTTGGGAGGTAGATTTATAGAAAGGGAAGGTGTTAGCACCCTTTCTATCCGTGGTTATCCACGGGCTCTTAGGTACTTGCTCACTCTATGTTTTCAAAAATTTGTTTGCTTTGCAAGTGTGTGTGGGTTTTGAAAAAGTTTCGTTTGAAAGATTTCTAAGTAACTCTTGTATCTGTCCTCAAGAGTGTATGAAAAATTTGTTTGAAAACTTTTAGAAAGTGTCGGTGTGAAAAGATGTTTTTGTTTGTTTTTTAAAAGAGCAAGTACCCAGGAGAATCTACCTACTCTAAGGAATTAAGCTGTGTAAGAGTCCTTTAGATAGTGCTATCCCACCATTGAGAGGTAGGTAGCACCATCGTTGGAGTTGTTCGGGTCAATTCGATTATCGGGACAGTGTGGTCACCGAAGCAACAGTAGGACACCTTA
Organism: Vicia faba; assembly: GCA_948472305.1. Taxonomy (NCBI): domain Eukaryota; kingdom Viridiplantae; phylum Streptophyta; class Magnoliopsida; order Fabales; family Fabaceae; genus Vicia; species Vicia faba. Next base: position 362,887,306 of record OX451740.1, on the reverse strand, counting down.
GAAGTAACCCTAATGTCCTAGATCCTTTTTTATCCGAGGCAACCGTTTCGAGGCAACTGGATCTTTAGACAAAGGGTGACCTCTAAGACGTCATATACTTGATGACCACGTTTCGAGGCAACGAGTGAAGCGTACCCTAAGAGTGGCATGTGCATTGTGTGTTGTTTTTCAGTTAATTGTCTTTGTACATGTTATTTGTGAGCTACGGATTGATTTTATTTACATACATTCTTTCATGCATTTAACAGTTAGGGGTGCGGAAAGTAAATTGCGGAAATATAAATTCTACGCTATTACAAGGCGCGGGTCTATACATCGCCAAAAATACAAAGACCCGTTTTTGATAAAGATGCGGAAAGTAAAGAAAGCAATAAACCTAATTACTATTACATCCTTGGAAGCAGTTACATAATAATCCAATATAAAAATAACGTGCGAAAGAATTAAAATCAAGACGTCCTAGGGTTTTGACCCTTTTGAGAAATTAAGAGTTTTGTTGTCCTTTTTGTGAAATTAAATTAAAATTAAACCTCATACTAATTAATTAAAGAAAGATATTTTTTATGTTTTTTTGTATTTAATGAAAATAAAGAAATTAAAATCAAAAGAAAGCCCTAGTTCTAAGTTTATTTTAATTATTAAGAAAATGTTAAAGTTAATCTAATTTAAGCTAATTAATTAATTTACGTTTATATGTACAAAAATAATAATAATTAATAATGATGATAATAAGAAAATGATTTAAAAAAAAGGGTCAAAACCTAATTCTATGCAATTTTTATTTATTAAGAAAAATGATTAAAATTAAAACCTAAATTAAACTAAGTTAATTGTTAATATTTATTTACAAAAAAATTAATGGTGAAATTAATAAATAATTTACAATTTTGATTTTCTGATTTTTATTAGGAAAAAATTAATTTGTGGTGAATTAATAATAATAATTAAAACAATTGAAAGAATTAAAAGAAAAAAAATTAAATAAAACAAAGCAAACCAAAGGGGGTGTGATGGCCCAAAGTGGAGGTAAACTGAAGCAATTCTGGCCCAAGAAGATTCTAAGCCTGGTTGACTTTCAGGAATCATGTGCGTGGTTGTTGACTGGAACACACCATGGACTCCATCTCTTGGCCACTGGATGGAAGCTGGGGACACATGGCAAGCTATTGTTGGGCGTGCATGGTGGAATTTTGGAGGAGTGCTGCATTGGAACACGTTAGAACAAAAATTAACAATTATATGGGGGACCTGGGAATCGAACCCAGGTCCCAGTGTTTGCCAGCCACGTCTCCAACCATCTGAGCTATGATGCGCATTTGTAAACATAATGGATGATGAATATTATATAAAAAAATAAACATTATGACATGAAACCAAAAATAACGCGCGCTGAGTTTGAATCACCCAGTCACACGTTGCCACGCCTTCTCGTTCTTCGTTTCACCTGTAAATGCAAACAAGATAGCGGGGGTTTTAAACCCCCACAAACCAAAAGTGTCAATAATAGCGATTAGCAACAGGCATCACATAAATTGAGCGCGAGGGTCTCATTCAACTCGTATGGAGCTTCTGAGTTTAACTGTATGTGTCTCAAGGCCTGATTTTTCCTCAATAAGAAAGCCCTGATTTTCAAGCTTCTAAACCCTAAAATCCATTCATGGTGAATTGTGATTCTGTGAGTTTCAATGCAATTAATCCATACCAAAAGCTTCAGGAAGATGTCAGCAACACAAATCAATCAAGAAAATGGATTAAAAACGCATGGAATATGATATGCAGATTTGGAAATATATGCAAACCGTGTGACTTGTTGTCTTTGATTCTTTGCGTATTTGGACTGGTTCTTGATGCCAATGGATTCCTGGAGACTCAGGCAAGGTGTTTGAATCCTTTTTAGGCTTTGAAATGCGCTGCAAATAAGAATTCAGTTTCACAATATTTCTTGAATGTTTGCAATATGGTTATGCTGCCTCTGGGTTTTCTAGGTCGTGATTCATGTGTGGGAGGCTTGCCTATATGGTTCTGAATGAGAATCAATCAATATCAATAGCCTTAAACCAATGCAATTATGTTTTGGATTTTGCCATAACCTCCATTGAAGAAACTTGCCTTTTGTGTCCAATTTTGAATTTTATGCTTGAAATAGGATGTACACGAAATTGGTATGTGTTTCATGATGCATCAAGGCTATTCAAACTCAAAGATATCCCTTAATTAATTTCTTTGATTTTTATTTGAATTTTAAAGATTTAAAATGAATTAAATCAAATAAAATTAAATAAAAATAGAAAAATTAATCTTTAATCTTGACATAAATCATGGGACACGTGGGAGGCATGGCAAAGCTGAATCAAGTGGAAAAAGTGTGCCCTTTTTGTCAAAAATTGAAGTTTCATGGATAGTTGACTTTGGCCATTTCACAAAAATTTCCCAACTTCTCCAATGCATATCTTGCTCAATTTTGATCATATGAATATGTTCTTGGACATTTTGGAAAGGTCTTGAAGTCCTCTAACCAATGCCTTTGGTCCCATGTCATTTTGATTTACCAATATCAAGTTATGGTCTTTGACTTAAAGTGCCTTTTTGTTGACTTTTGAAAATGACCTATAATGTTGAAATTGATAACTTTTTGTGAGAGCATTTCTTGGACTTGGAATGTGAAGATGTGTTGTAGGAAATGTCTTCCCCTTCAAGATGAACATTGGATGGGATTTTTCTGATGAACCATGAAAAAGTTATGCCTTGGTCAAGTTACAGTTGACTTTTCAGCTGTCCAAAAATAGAAACTTTTGACACCTTGATGATTTTTGAGCCATTCTTGTGAAATCATGGTCAAGATTTGACCAAATGATGATTGTGGCTTCAAAATAAGATGTTGACCAAATTTTTTGACTTTTGACTGCCAAATGACCATTTTGCCCCTGCAGTTGACTGTGAAGCAATTAGGGTTTTTGACTGTGCAACTTGACCTTGTGAGCCTTGAAACTTGACATGTAGGTGCTTGACAATGTATATGAGCATGTGGGACTTGATTGAGCCCTTGAAAACCTCAATTTCCTTGCAAGAACCAAAACCCTAATTTGACTGGTTTAGGAGGATGGTTGACTGTGTAGCCCTTGAGTAGACTTTGAACCCTTTGAGGTGATGCTTGTCAAAACTTTGAAGGATATGGGAGGGCAAATTTTAGGGTACAACAGCTGATATGCCTTTCGTGATCTGAAGGTGGAAGATGATTGAACACTAGAGTGCTCATAAATTTGCACTCGTCTGAAGTGATACTTGACTGTATAGATAATATCGAGAATGGGCTTATAGATTCCATTTGGAGAAGATGACGGAAGATTGTTGGTGATGGGCTTAAAGATGCCATCCAGAGAATATGACGGAGAGTCGTCGGAGATGGGCTTAACGATGCCATCTAGAACAATGTTGATTTCATGAGATATTCCTTTGTGGGAATTCCTATGCCTGTTGTTGGGGAGGACTCCGCTGAGGAATATTGGTCTTTGTCTTGGGAAATAGAGTTTTTGAGATTCAGTTTTCCATTACTCTACCGGGGAGTCATCTCTTGATTGAAGAGACGGAAGTGAACTGCTATCTGGTCAGGATCCAGGCTTCACAATGACTTGCTAAGGATGATAAGGCTGACTGCTATCTGGTCGTATTCCAGGCTTCATAGTGATTTACTGGTGAAACGTGAAATTAACTGCTATCTGGCCAGACTCCAATCTTTGCAGTTTCTTTAACTGGAATAGAAATCAGAAAAATCTTAGTGTTGGTTTAACTGAACCAGAGAAAGGTCTTGAGTTGTCTTCAACTGGAATAGAAATCAAGAAAATCTTAGTATCGATTTAGTTGAACTAGAGGAAGGTCTTGAATTAACTTTGACTGGAATAGAAATCATAAAAATCTTAGTATCAATTTAACTGAACTAGAAAAAAATCTTGGGTTGTCTCCAACTTCAACTGGAATAGAAATCAGAAAAATCTTAGTGTCGATTTAACTGAACCAGAGGAATGTCTTGGATCATCTTCGACTGGAATAGAAATCAGAGAGATCTTAGTATTGATCTAACTGAACCAGAGAAGGTCTTGAATTAACTTTGTCTGGAATGGAAATCAGAAAAATCTTAGTATCGATTTAACTGAACCAGACAAAAGTCTTGGAATATCTTCAACTGGAATAGAAATCAGAGAGATCTTAATATCGATCTAACTAAACCAGAGAAGGTCTTTTAAGAACATCTTTCTGAGGAAAATGATGAAATAGCCCTTCATCAGACGTAGCTTTTGAGAAGACTATCAGGTCACGTAAGTAGTCAATGGTGTTTGTTGATTTGATCTTTCCTGAAAACGGTAAAGAGTTAGTCGTATGCAATGTCATGATGTATGAAATGCATTATGATGATGGTCTCAAAATAAATGAGATTATGTTGTATGCGATGTGTATGCGCATGCCATGATGTATGAATATGGGATGCTGTTGCGATATTTCTTAGTCTGGGAAAGTGAATCCCTGACTACTGCTAAAGAGTATTGGGAAGCTGAATCCTTTATTACCGCTGGGGATGATGAATGGAGATGATTTTCTAGGGATTTCCTCTTTCTGTTTGAGGATATTCTTCCGGGGATTCTTAACTCCTGTCTGAGAATAACTCTGTGGGGGGCGGATGCCCTGTTGGAAGATTTTACCGATGTGGAGAAATAAACTATACCGGGGAGGAGGTTTTATAAAATGTTTAAGATTATAAAGCTCAGCTGGGGAGGACAGATTTCAGCTCTCTGAGGGAACTTGGCTAGAGGAAGTAATTCCTGCTTGGGGAAGGAGAGATCAAAACTTTGGTTGTTTCTACTCTGTGAGGAATATAGATGTCACTAGGACGTATGTTGAGGACGTGACAGGAGGATCCCCCTGTGCCTGCTGGAAAGAGTAACTATCGGGACTATAAATGGCTTTTTTAAACTTTGCCCTGTTTCTTAAAGTCATTAGCATTTGTCTTTCTGTTTTTATGCAAGTATTTGTGAACAGTAATCATATTCAAATGCATATGTCAAAAATAATTCACTGGACGTTTTTGCAAAACAAAACAGAAAAATAGAAAACAAAAGTTTTGTGCTTTCAAAGAAATGATTTGTATTGATTTTTGAAGTTCACCTATAACAGGCATTTTTGTACAAAGAGGTTGATGTTCTAGTAGGAGAACGTCGCTGTAAAAGAATGAAAACTATAAAAAATAGTGCACAAAGAGAAAACAACTATGTGTCATAATCCCATTGAGTTTTAATTTTGCTATTGCCCTTATGTCCTCGAGCGTCTCATCACTTTGCTACTTGTCCGAAGTTGGCTGGATTGATCGGTGCCGTTTGAGCTTGATAGTTGATACTAAAGTCTGATCGCAAGGTGATCTAATGGGACATAGTTATACGCTTTAAATCCCTAAATTTTTCATGGACCGCCCTTTCGGGTTTTGAGTCCACCGGGATACCCTTTTTTGCCCAAGCCGCCCTCTCGGGTTTTCGACTTGCCGGGTGTACAAATTTGTTTTGTATTCATCCATAATTTTTGCCCGAATCCTTTTGGTTTGCCGGGATGCCCTTATTTTTGCCTAGGCTAGTCAACCTACCGGGTCTTTATTTATGTGTAGTATCTTTTCACTATGTCCGCATTCACAGGGTGAGGAAGGTCGTCACCGTCCATGGTTGTTAGAATCATGGCTCCACCAAAAAATATGCTCTTGATTACAAATGGCCCTTCGTAAGTGGGAGTCCATTTTCCCCTGGGATCACCTTGTGGTAGTATGATGCGCTTGATTACTAGATCACCCACTTGATATACCTGACGTCTGACCTTTTTGTTGAAAGCCTTGATCATTCGCTTTTGGTACATCTGACCATGACAGACAGCATCAAGTCTTTTCTCATCAATCAGATTCAGTTGGTCGAGTTGAGTCTGGATCCAATCATCTTCGTTCACACCCTCATTCTTCATGATCCTCAAAGAAGGGATTTGGACCTCGATAGGTAAGACAACCTCCATACCATACACCAGAGAATAAGGTGTTGCCCCTGTTGACGTACGTGCTGAGGTGCGGTAACCATGAAGAGCAAATGGTAACATCTCATGCCAGTCTTTGTATGTCATTGTCATCTTCTGTATGATTTTCTTAATATTCTTGTTAGCAACTTCCACAACGCCATTCATCTTCGGCCGGTAAGGGGAAGAATTATGATGCTGGATCTTGAATTGTTTACAGAGCTCGGTGATCATTGTATTGTTGAGATTTGTACCATTGTCTGTGATGATTCTCTCTGGCACACCATACTGACAGATGAGGTTATGCTTGATAAACCGCGCCACAACATTCTTGGTAACAGTAGCAAAAGAGGCAACCTCAACCCACTTCGTGAAGTAATCAATGGCCATTAGGATGAAGCGATGCTCATTGGAAGCGGTAGGTATAATCTCTCTGATCATGTCAATGCCCCACATTGCAAAGGGCCAGGGAGCCGTCAAGACATTCAAGGGAACTGGAGGTATATGTACTTTATCAGCATAGATCTGGCATTTGTGACAAGTTCAGGAATGCTAATAAAAGTCTGCTTCCATAGTGGACCAATAATATCCTGCCCGTAGGATCTTTTTAGCCATGGTGTGTCCACTAGAGTGGGTGCCAAAGGTAACTTTGTGTAAATCTTCCATAATCCTCTCTGCTTCGCTCTTGTCTACGCACCAAAGTAAAGTAGAGTCATGGTTGCGCTTGTAGAGGATTCCATTACTAAGGAAGAACTTTGTGTAAAACCTTCTCAGAAACTTCTTATCATTGACAAACGCCCCCTCAGGATATTGAGCCTTGAGATACCTTTTCACTTCATGGAACCAAGGTCTATCTGCTACTTCTTCAGTATCAATCTCATTGCAGTATACTGGTTCATCCAACCTCTCAATGGTGATCTGAGGAGCCTCGTTGTCCCATCTGACCTTGAACATAGATGACATGGTAGATAACGCGTTTGTTAACTGATTCTCTTCTCGTGTAAAATGTTCAAAGGTGACTTTTTCAAAGTGTGGAAGCAACATTAGCACATGTTCTTTTTAAGGGATGAGATTAGGGTGCTTCGTGTCCCACTCCCCTTTGATTTGGCTTATTACCAAGGCTAAATCCCCAAAAACACTCAAGACTTGATCCTTAGGTCAATAACAACTTTTAGACCCATGGTGCATGCTTCATACTCCGCCTTATTGTTGGTACAATTGAAACATAATCTGACGGTGAAAGGAGTATGACAACCCTTGGGATATATGTTTACAGCACCGACGCCATTACCGAGTGCGTTGGAAGCTCCATCAAAAACCATAGTCCATCGGGATCCTTTCTTGGGTCCTTCATCCGGTCCAGGTTCTTCACAGTCAGTCACTAACATAATATTCTCATCCGGGAATTCAAAGTTCATAGATTGGTAGTCATCCACAACCTGATGAGCCAAATGATCAGCTAATACAATTCCCTTGATTGCTTTTTGGGTCATGTATTAGATATCGTATTCGGTCAAGATCATTTGCCATCTTGCTATTCTTCCAGAGAGAGCGGGCTTCTCGAAGATGTACTTGATCAGATCCATCTTAGATATCAACAGAGTAGTGTGGGTCAACATATACTGTCTTAGTTGGCGAGCAGCCCATGCCAAAGCGCAACAAGTTTTCTCGAGCAGTGAGTATCTTGTTTCACAGTCGGTAAACTTTTTGCTAAAGTAGTATATTGCATGCTCTTTTCGACCGGACTCGTCATACTGCCCCAGCACACACCCCATTGAATTATCTAACACTGTTAAGTACATTATCAAAGGTTTTCCTTCAATCGGAGGCATCAGAATTGGAGGCTCTTAAAGGTATTCCTTGATTCTCTCGAAGGCAGTCTGGAATTTGTCATTCCACTTTACCCCTTAATCTTTCTTCAGGAGTTTGAAGATTGGCTCACAAGTAGCAGTTAAATGGGAAATGAATCTGGCAATGTAATTTAGGTGTCCCAAGAAGCCTCTAACCTCCTTCTTAGTGCGAGGAGCCTACATCTCTTGTATATCCTTCACCTTTGCAGGGTCTACCTGAATACCCTTGTCACTGAAAATGAAACCTAGAAGTTTCCCAGACCTTACCCTGAAGGTGCACTTGTTCGGATTTAACCTCAGCTTGTACATCTTCAACCTATCAAACAACTTTTGTAGATGATCAAGGTGCTCTTCCTCAGTTTGAGACCTGGCTATCATGTCATCAACATAGGCCTCTATCTCATGGTGAATCATGTCATAAAACAAAGCTACCATAGCTTGCTGATAGGTTGCCCCAGCATTCTTCAACCCAAACGACATCACTTTGTAGCAGAAAGTGCCCCATTGCGTGACGAAGGTTATTTTATCCATGTCTTCGGGTGCCACCTTGATTTGATTGTAACCAGAGAACCCTTCCATGAAGGAAAAGATCTTATGATGTGTGGTGTTGTCAACAATAACGTCAATGTGGGGAAGCAGAAAGTTATCCTTGGGGATTTCCCTGTTCAAATATATGTAGTCCACACACATCAGTACCTTGCCGTCCTTTTTAGGCACCGGGACTACGTTATCAACCCACTGTGGATAAGAGGTGACAACAAAGAACCCAACATTGAACTGTTTCATAACCTCTGCTTTGATCTTCTCTGACATTTCAGGGCGCATACGACGAACCTTCTGCTTTACCAGAGGGTAATCTTCTTTGGTTGGCAGGCGATGAACCACAATATCCGTGTCTAGCCCTGGCATGTCTTTATATGACCAGGCAAACATCTCAAAATAATCATGCAACATCTGTATCAACCGTTGTTTGACACTAAGCTCCAAATTTGCACATATCTTGACTTCTTTTCTATCTTCTTCTGTGCCCAAGTTCAGTCTCAATTGGCTCTTCATGGGGCTGTATAGCCCCTTCTTCCTGCTGTAACAGCCTAGCAAGTTCTCCGGGTACCTCACAATCTTCCTCACCTTCGTCCTCGGCTTGGTTGATCAGATTTTTAAAGTTATAACCGACAATAACAGAACTGTTATCAATGGGATCCAGAGTGGATATGGATCTGCAGTTTGATACATGAGTGTGTGTAAGAGCATAGCTGTATAGACAATGCTTTATTAATGACATATGAGATTGAAACATGATAACCCTCACAAGTAAACCATTGTGCCCCGGGTAAGACACATGGCCATAGAGTTTATATTGTTTATTACATATCCGAAAACAAGAAAGACAATTACTTCTGAACAAAAGTAATCGGTACAAAATCTTTAGCCATCCAGTTACTGGGTCCACTGTTGGTAGTAGGGAAGATCCAACTATCCATGTCATAGCTATTGTCAGCATCTTCTGTGGCGGAGACAATATCAATAGCATTGATTCCCAGGCCATTCTTGGGCATGGGTGTGGTTATGATGTTGGGAGTTTCTGGAGCATCAAATTCAATCTGCTTTGCCTCGATCAGATCCTGCACCTTGTTCTTCAAAGCCCAGCAATCGTTCGTGTCATGCCCTGGAGTCTCAGAATGGTAGGCACATCGAGCGTTTGGATTGTAGAGGGGAGAGGCAGTATTAGGATTCTTGGGAGCTTCCCTCAAGGTAACCATATTGGATTTCAGTAATTATGGAAATACTTGAGACAAAGTCATATTTATCCGGGTGAATTGCCTTACGGGTCTTTCTGCTCTGGGCTGATTGTTTTGTTGTTGAATAGTTGCAGGCTTGGATATCATTACAGCCCCTACCGTTGGATGATGCCCGGTTCTGCCCTGATTTCGTTGATTGTAAACAACACTGACGTTTTTTCCCACGAAAGGTCTCTTTCCTGCACTTGAAGAGGCATCCTTCTGAATCTTGCCACTTCTGATCCCCGCTTCCACTCTTTCTCCTATCAAAATCAACTCAGTAAAGCCAGCTAAGGAGCTTCCAATCAGATGATTGAAAAACAGACCAGATATGGTACCCAAAAACATATCCACTAACTCCCTATTAGACAGGGGAGGTTGGACTCTTCCTGCTAAGTCCCTCTACTTCTGAGCATAGTCTTTAAAACCCTCGCTCGAACCCATAGACATACTTTGGAGTTGTGTACAGGTGGGAGCAAGGTCTGCATTATACTGATACTGCTTGTAGAAAGCAGCAACCAAGTCTTCCGAGTTACCAATATTGGTCCCCTCCAGCTGACAGAACCACTCTAGTTGAGTCCTGGATAGACTGTCTTGAAAGAAGTGGACTCACAAGTCCCTGTCAGCAGTGTGAGGCTGAATCTTCCTTACATAAGACCGGAGATGCATCTTGGGACACGAGACCCCATCATACTTAGCGAACATCGGAACCTTGAAATTCTGCGGGATGACAACCCCAGAAACCAAACTCAGCTCTTCAAAATCCAGCCCAGGTACCCTCTGGATTTCCATCGCGTTCAGACAATCCTCCAGCTGCTTGTAGTTATCGTCAGCAGGATATACTGCTCCTCATTGTAGTCAGATTCATTATCAGATTCCCCTGGGCTTGGATTTTCTTCTCTAGTTTCCCCTTCTCGATTATCTCCTTCTTTTGACGAAGATGTCAGTGCTATAACCTGCCTTAACGGTCCTCTGAACCTCCTTCCCAAATTCACCACACCAGCTGGCTTCTTTGGCTTCTTAGTCTTCTCTTTAACAATCAGGGCTTTCAGTTCTTCTTACCCCTTGCCCAGAGCCATGATCATTTGTTAAAACTGAGCATTTTGAGTTTGTAGATCCTTCACTGTTTGTTCGAGAGCCATTTCTGAAATAAACAGCGAAGAAGATGAGAAACCTGCTTTGAAACCTGTTTATGCGATGATATGTATGATTTATGCATGCAATGTTTTCAAGGATTTCTAAGACTTAAATTTGCTTAAATAGAAAGAGAACAAATGTTAATTACATTAAGAAGTTTTATCAGTTAATATGATGCCTCTTGGGCTTACAAAGTAAGTAACAAAGCAAAAATAAATTCTCCAAGCAAAGAAAGACTCAAGCTTCCCACAGGCGCATCCTCTTTGGTGCAATGTAAGCATTTATACTCTTTTCTTCGTGAAGTAACCTGGTGAGCTCTAAAACCTTCTTCTCGCTGGCGTAGAATTGGGTTTCAAAGGTATCCCGTTCTTCTTTGAGTTGGATCTAGGATTTCTGTAGCTCCTCGAGATCAGTTGGAATGTCAGGATGGAGAACAATGTAAGGAGTGTCTCCCTCAGCAATTGGCTCCATAATCAGAGGTAAGATGGTGGGGTAATGCATCATAAGAAATTGAGCACGAGCTCGCACTCATTTGAGGTAAGTCTCAAGAGGGATAGAATTCTTGTGCCCCAGTGTCTTGCTATCAACTCTATTAACCATGCCCGAAGCTCGAATGAACTTCTTACGATAACCCTGAACATCATTATCATAGTCAAAGGTGATTCCTTGGACGAGTGCATCATGAGGACCATCTCTTCTAGCATAACCAAACTGTCGCAATGCCAAACAGGGATTATAAGTGATTCCTCCCCTAATTCCTAAGAGAGGGACATTAGGGAATCCCCCACAACGATCAATGATGGTAACATTCTCCAAGGATCGAGAACACCAATGAATATCCGAATGTGTGAGGGACATCAACCTATGAGACCATATCACACCCTGCTCATTCTTCAAAACAGACCGAGGTAGGTGAGAAATAAACCACCTAGTGAACAAAGTAGTGCAACACAGAAGGGTCATTCTTCTCTTTAGAGTACGAGTATGTAGAGAGTGTAGAATATCTCCAAGTAAAGTAGGCAACCGGATTATGAGACAGAAAAACCTTGACCGCATTCACATCTATGAGTTGGTCCAAATTAGGAAATAATACCAACCCATAGATGAGAAACCAATACTTCTTCAGAAGCTTGTAAATCCAGGGTATCCCAAAAATGGTGAGCTTTCTCAAACAGAAACTTAACTAGAAACCCCTTGATGCCTCTTCTAGTTTCCCAATTTGCCACTACATCAGACCGTTATAAAGACAGAGCTTGAGCAATCTCTTTAGGCTTTGGGTCTCTTTACATACCGTTGAATGGTAACTGATTAAGGATAAGTACCCCCAATAACTGAGAAAACTCCTCCATAGTAGGCACTAACTGGTAATCAGAAAAAGTGAAGCAGTGATGTAACGGGTCAAAGAACTGAAAGAGCACCTTTAACATTTCTTCATCAAGGTTTGAAGTGACCAAGTTGAGAAGTCAACCATGTCTTTCAGTGAAGGGAGAGCTTTCAGGAATCCTTGATGCTAATCCTTGAGTTGAGGAGGTACCCTCACAAGGTTGACTTGGATAGTGTTCCTGCGAGCGAATGTCATGTCCTACAAAACAAGACAAAGATAAGCCCTAGAAAATCCTTGAAATGGTTAGTATGATATGCCATGTTATGATGTCATGATTATGCTAAGAAATCACAGATATAGTAAGCACAAGCAAATCACACAAAGACCTTAGGTTTAAGGCTTGCATGGGTTTTAAGGTAATACCCTCTTGAAGTTTTGATTGGTTCAACTTGTCCTATAAATAGTAACCGGGTTCTAAGGGATCTCAATATCACTAATCTTTCCCACAAGTTTTGTTCCGATAGACAACTGACTTGCCACCAAACAAAACTCGGGAGTCAAATCTCAATGAGTTTAGTATCGAGTATCAACCGACTTTGGGGATACACCAAAGACGGCTATCTCACTACGTCCTAATAGCCAAGTTGTTCAATTAAGGTTCTAAGGTTAGTTGACGCTTCATGACACCACGCAGCGGCCCCGTATTCTCCTTGATTAACTCAAGGGCTACCGGTACCCACCAAAGTGTTGCATCAACGTAGGTATCGCTTCAACCGTGTTGGTATACCCCACACAATTTCCACGATCTATTGCTACTTACCTAAAAGGTTTCCCCAGATTTGGGTGTAGGATCTATAGTAACCCAAACAATACCCTTAAAAGTAAAGCAATCAAAATATACAAAGAAAACAGATTATAAATGAACTAGACCCTAAGGTAAACCCCACTTTTATTATATTCCCCATCAGAGTCGCCAGTTCTGTGATACGGTGGCAGAACCGACTGTTATATTGGTTTGCGTTTTGTATTCGCAAATGTTCCGGTAAGCAAGAGTCGCCACCGAATTTTCTTTTATCCAATAAAGGAAACGGTGAAAAGAACATAAAAAGACATTTTTCGAGATTTTCTGAGTAAGGGGGGTAGATTATGGAAAGGGAAGTTGTTAGCATCCTTTCTATCTGTGGTTTTCCACGGGCTCTTAGGTACTTGCTCATTTTGAAAATTGCTTTCATGTTTATGTGTTTCAAAAACTTGTATTGCTTTATGATGACTCTTGTATCAGTCCTCAAGAGCGTGATAAAGCGTTTTTTGAAAGAAAAAAAAAGAGTTTTGAAAGTGGTGTGAAAAGTTATTCTTTGAGCAAGTACTTAACAACTATCTACCTACTCGAAAAATGATGTTCTTTTCCTCCTACCCTTTAGATAGTGCTATCCTACTATTAGTGAGTAGGTAGCCCTATCGTTGGATGTTAAGGGACAATCGAAGGGACATTTTTGGTCATTGAGAGCAACATGTAGAGACACCTTAGCCGTTCGAAGGAACTGTCATCATATATTCGTAGGCAACATCGAGGGACAATATCATTTCTCGTAGGCAAGTCGAGGAACATTTAGGGACTATGATCTTTATGATGACTGTAAACTGGGGGTCTTTGCTAAGAGTATCCCTACATTCGAGGGACATGACCATTTTCGAAGGCAACCAAAGTAGGAAATACCCTAGGGGTGCAAGTGTGCAACAATGTGCTTTTTTCAGGTATTTTATCTTGATGTTAGTGATCTAATGATTGATCGATTAATTCTTGTCATGTATGCCTAATTTACTAACAATTTATATACAAGCATATAATATAGTGAGGAAAGTAAATTGCAGGAAATAAACACTCCTAAGCTATTACACGACTTCGGGGTAATTACAATTATATATGACTGAAAATGTAAAGTGCGGAAATTAAAAACCCTAATTAAGCTATTACAAACCGGGCACAGTTGCATAATTACCAAAAAAATAATCGTACGAAGAATAACAACATGCGAAAATTAAGATGGAAATACGTTTGAAACCCTAATTGTCTAATTGCTTATTAAATATATTTTTTTGGTATTTTATGAAAAAAAATTAAGACTTAACCTAATCTCTAATTAATTTTAAATTAAGGAAAACAAATTAAAGTTAATTAAATTAATTTGCAAGAATTAATTTTAATAAAAAAAACCTAAGTCCTATTTTTTTTAATGATTTTCTGATTTAAAAAAAATGAATTGAAAAAAATATAAACTAATTAAAACAAGAAAATAAAGTAATTAAAAAAGATGGGCCTGAGAGGTGAGAAACCCAAATTGGGGGTATAGCGCTGAGTTTCAAGGCTCATATCTGTGCAAGCCCAAAGCCTGCGTGAGATCCAGTGGGAGGCGTGCTTGGGGGTCCATCACGGGGATGTGTTATTGGGCGCTAGATCTGGAGGATGAATGATCCAATGGCTGAGCGTGAGGGTGCAAGATAGTTGTCTTAGGAAGCCACACATTGGAATCTGCAGGAAATATCAAGAAAATAGAAAAATGTTGGACCTGGGATCGAACCCAGGTACCTTTCTTCACATGTTTATACTTTTGCCAATTGCGCGGCCTGCTCATTCATATATATAATAACACAATAATATTATAAATGAAAATAAGCGCTAGTCCTAGTCAACAATCAAACGCATGCGTCATCAATACCAACAACCAATCAGAATGTATCAAACTTCCACGCGTGCTCTAAACAGAGTCAACTAGGTTAGCGATGTCGGAGTGGATCTCCAGTCATCTTCTCCGGGATCACCAAATCGTGATCTGTAAATTCTGGAAGTTTAAACCTTAAATTAAAATCCTATCCCACACAAAAAATGCTCCTGAGTTCAAATCCAGTCTCAGTTTTCATTGATCATGCCTGTATCGCCTGGTTTAAAGCACGATACAGATTTTTCCCTAAACATGGCAAATTCTTTGTTTCACATCAAACCACTCATGTTTCATGTTGGTCAAGCCTTAAATGACATCCTGAATATGAATCAAACTAGGAAAAAGATTAATGCATCATAGAATCATCAATATAAACTCAAGAAATTACCTGTTGTACCCCAAAAGTTGCCCTCTCATTTATCAATACTTTTCTCACAAGATCTCTTTGACTCAAGACTGGATTAGGGTTTGGTCAACTCAAGACATCTCATCTTACACAGTTAACTCAAAATTAGGGTTTAAGTTTGCACAAGGATTCTTGGACTATCAATGCTTAATATGACTTTCAAACATCATTATGGACCTCTAAGATTACTCATGACAAGTTTTAAGCTTTGAACCACATTTTTTATCAGTCAATTGGACAGTTGACCTAAAAATCAGCTGTATTGGAGAAAAAGTCAACCATGGCCAATTAACAGTCAAAATTCATAATTTTTGATCCACATCAACATTCTAGGCTCATATGTATCATTTTATCAAGTTTAGATCACAATTCCTCAAGAAATTTGATCAAATCACAAAAGGGCAAAATGGTCAAAATTAGGGTTTTGATTGAGGAAGGGCAATTTCTGATTTTTAACCTAGCAAATGACCAATTGATTTGAAGCATGATTTCAAGGGTTAATTTGTATCATCTTGACCTAATTACATGATTCAAAACATTGCAATTTCATTGGGTTGACAGATGAAATTTGCAGTCAACGGATCAAAGTCAACTGTATACTGAAAAGTCAAACTTTGACTTTTTGGTCAAAATCAAGTGCCAAGGATCATAATTCATCAAAACATGTCAAAATGTGAAACTTGTTCATCAAGGAATCAAAGATTGAAGTTTTGATTTTAAAATTTGAATTTTTCTTAACTTAGAAATTTTTCTAAGTATAGAAAATTTCTTATTTTTTCTCAACTTTAGGCCAATTTTCCACCATGATACAAGGTGATTCAAAGAAAGTTCCCAACATGAAAGTTGTATATCTCCATGAAATATACAAATTTTCTTCACACATTTTTCCCTAAAGAATCTTGGATCTCAAGATATAATTTTATGAATACATGCTCATAAACTAAATAACTTAGTGAAAATTTGCGCTAATATAGGCAGGTTTTGGACCCAACTTCATGGCAATTTTTCACCTAGATCCAAGAGGTATCTTGAAATGAATTTCAAAGATGAGTTATATAGCACATTGCAAGATTTCCAAAATGTCCAAGAACTCCTTGAGATCATTTTTGAGTGAGGAGAATCGAAGAGATGAAGTTGGCAATTTCTCACTTTGTTTTCAAGCCATTTCATGAAGAACAAAGTTCAAATCAGAACCTATGCTGCCTAATCCATGCTTTACAGGTCCCAAAATTGTTTCTTACTCCTTAATTTAATACTTACTCAGTTGAAAAATCTTTAATCCAATCCCTAGAGTCTTTATCCAAGTTGAATTCCATAAATGGCACAAAGTTGCCATTGCCATTTTGGAAAAGGTTCACTTTTGCAACTTTCCAATTCTTGAGCATTGAACATGTCTTCTCTGCACACACAAGTACCACAGACCTAAGGCAACTTGTATAGAATTTATAACAACCCTAAGCAAGCCAGTACAAGCATGTAAAGACTTGTCCCTTCACTTTGCTTCCAAAGCAAGAAAGTGTGCAAAAAGGCTAGAACTCATAAATATGTTGAAGAGCTGACTTGAAACCTTTTCCATACTAATATACAAACACATTACAACTAGAAACACGATGGCAAAAGGCATGAAACACTCAAACACTCCATATCACCAAAAAACTATCCAAACTTGCAATTTGTGCATAAGCATAGCAATCCATCATTTGGCTCGTGCGTTTCAAGTTTCAATCATCAAAACACTTTACCTACTTGATATCTAAGTGATCCAGACCATCATCCCTGCATTGTAACTCCTTCTCCATCATCTGCCATTTTTGTTTTCAAAGCTTGAAGGTAGACTTGGATAGAGAGTTCCAGGCACTTCCAAAGCAAGGCAAGGATTGGAACACACTCAGGGAGGTTCAAGCAAGCTCAAGCAATCATCAGGCCTTCATAAAACTCACTCAAACTCCATTCACGATTTCAACTGAAAGAGGTAAAAATATCAACTTCTATCTCTTCATACAGGCATCCATTGGCCACAATTTGTGAATAAACAATGTAGACCTCATTGCTACGAAGTTGTACATATTTATAACTTGCATTTATTTGGCCTGAGTTGAGAGAATTTTGAACTTGAAGTTCCTGGTAAAATTAGGTTTAAATTTAGGGCTTTTAAAATTCATTTTGATCTTTGATTGTTAGATTACATGATTTACATGGTTAGAATCGTGAGACAAAATGCTACAACATTCATGTTATCAGTTTCCATTTTTATTGAGAGATGAGAAAGTTACAGAGCTTCTGGCCAGCTTGAGGAAGAAGATGAAGTACAGGGCAAGGACATTGTTTGTGTTATGTTTTTATTGTTTCATATAAATCAACGGATGTATAGCCACCCCAGTGGTAAGGTACCGCGCTGGTGAGGCCCAGGTCATGGGTTCGAACCTTAGCGCTACCTTTTGTTTTTCATACTTTTCCCTTTTTTTCATTTTTGCTGTTTTGCAGGATTGGGCTTCAACGTTGGGCTTAGTATTTTTTCTAACAAGACACCACTTGATTTCTCAGGATACCCCCTTGGCCCAACTATTTTCATATATTTTATTTATTTGTTTTATCTTCATTTTTGTTTATTAAATATTTTCTTTAATACATAAAAATCATAAAAAATATAAATATGATAATATGAATTTTTATTTTATTTTATTTTACTTTTCACATAAAAAATATATTTTATCTTCAATATATACTAACTATCTTTCTTAAATAAATTTGTAAAAAAATAAACTTAGATATATTCTTATCTTTTCTTTTATATTTATATATACTTGTAAATATTTATTTAACATATAAAAACTAAATATTTTCATAAAATATTATTTATTATTTTTAATTCAAAAAAATACACAAAAAAATAATACATAAGAACTTTATTTTCTTTTAAACTAGAAATTAGGGTTAACTTTGTTTTTTTCAAGAATTAGTTTCTTTTCCTTAAAATTATTAGATTTAGGTTAAATTTTTTCATATAAAAAAACCAAACAAATATTCTTTTCATATATATATCATTGCATATTTTATTTAAATATTGTATATTGTTTATTCCAATATTTGTATAAATTCAATTTGGTTGTAATAGCTTAATTAGATTTACATTATTGCAAATCCCCATTCATAATTTGTATTCCTCCCTCCCATAAATTGTAGTAATAGCTTAGTAATCTTTACATTACGCAATTTACCGCTTTTACATACTATGCTAGTAATTAGGGTTTGTATGGTAAGATAAAAACAAAGCAAACAGAAAACCCTAAATCCAAGACAAAAACAAAGCATGAAAATAACACACTTGCACACAAGCACCCTTAGGGTTTCTCCACTTGGTTGCCTTATACAAAAATAGCCATATTATGCATGCAAAGTATCTTGGCAAAATAAAAAAAATATAAGATCATAGTCCCTCGATGACGCTATTCAAAGTTGCCTTACAAAATGATCTTGGTCCCTCAAAATGCTAAGATACTTTGCAACATTGCTAATCATGGTTATACGATGACCCACGCCCGTCCCGTTTACATCCAAAGATAGGGTTGCTTACCAAATCAATGGTAAGACAACAATGTCAAAGGAATAGAAAATGCATAAGAATGACATTTGAGTAGGTAGATTGCTTCTAGTTACTTGCTCTATCTTCAAACAACTATCCTTGCTATTTTTCAAAACAAACACACACATTTCCAAACATTGAAAACATTTTCAAAAAGACAAACATCTTTGTATACATTCTTACGAACGAGAATCATTACAAAAGTTGCCTAAACAATGGCCTCTTTTACAAAATACTTTCAAAACCACACCAAACACATTTTCAAACAACAAAAGCAAGTGATCTAGCAAGTAACTAAGAGCCCATGGAAAACCATGGATGAAAAGGGTGCTAATACCTTCCCTTTTCATAATCTACCCCCCGAACTCAAGAAAACATTCTCAAAGGTCTTTCCTATGCTTTTTCACCTTTCCTTTTGGATAAAAGAAAAGTCGGTGGCGACTCTTGCTAAACTGCAACATTTGCGAACACAAACGCAAAACCTCAAGTCAGTTCTCCCACCGTATCACCGAACTGGTGACTCTGTTGGGGAAGCTAATAAAAGTGGGGTTACCTTAGGGCTAGATCACATTTATTTGCTTACATTGTTTGGCCTGTTTTCTTTACATTGTGGTTCTTTGTTTGGGTTTGAATCCTCCACCCGGATTTGGGAAACATTATAGGTAAATAGCAATACATTGTGGAAACTGTACGGGGTATACAAACATGGTCTAAGCAATAGCTTTGTTAGTGTGGCATATTTGTGGGTACCGGTAGCCTTTGAGTCAATCAAAGAGAATACGGGGCCGCTGAGTGATGTCATGAAGCACTAATGAACTTCTAGAACCCTTTACTTGACCAATTTGGCCTTTAGTATGTGGTGAGATGATCGGCTTTGGTGCAGTCCGAAGTTGGTAGATACTCGATACTACACTCATTGAGGGTTGGTTTCTTGGGATATTTCGGTCTCCATTAAAGAGTCTTGAGCTGAAACAATGACCAAGGAAACAATCTGGTGATATTGAGCTCCTTAGAACCCGGTTACTATTACTAGGACAGGTTTGAGCCAATTAAACTTCAAGAGGGTACTTACCTATAAGACCCCATGCAAGCCTAAACTAAGAACTTGTTTGTTTTGCTTGTATATGCATACTTGTACATAACATCATGGACATCATGAGCATCATAAGCATCCACTAACCATTCTAAGGATTTTTGGAGATTCATCTTTGTTATTATTTTGTAGGATATGGATTCACTTCACAGGAAAACTATCCAAATCAAACTTGTAAGAATTCCTCCACAACTCAAGAAGCTAGCCTCAAGGATCCCTGAGAACTCTCCATTCACCGAGAGGCATGGTCGTCTACTCAACTTGGTCACCTCCAACACAGATGAGGATATGATGAAGGTGCTCTTCCAGTTCTTTGATCCTTTGCACCATTGCTTCACATTTCCCGACTATCAGCTTGTGCCTACTTTAGAAGAATTCTCTCAACTCTTGAGGATTCCCATTCTCAATCAACTACCTTTCAATGGTACGGAAGAGACCCAAAACCAGAAGAGATTGCTCAAGATCTGCACTTGCACTCATCTAACATCACAACTCATTGGGAAACTAGAAGTGGTGTCAAAGGCTTCTTAGAAAAGTTTCTGTTTTAGAAAGCCCAAAGTTGTTGGAATTCCTTAGACTTGCAAGCCTTCGAGGAAATTGTGGCTCTTCTTATCTATGGGATGGTCTTATTTCCAAATCCTGACCAACTCATAGATGTGAGTGCCGTCAAAATCTTCATGTCACGCAATCCGGTGCCTACATTGCTAGGGGATATCCTACACTCTTTTCACACTCGCACAATGAGGAAAAGACGTGTCCTTATGTGTTGCACTCCTCTCCTGGAAAGATGGTTTATTTCTCATCTTCCCCAATCAGTCTTAAATAATGAGCAAGGATTAAGGTGGTCACAAAGGTTAATGACGCTCAAACATTCAGATATTCATTGGTGTTCCCGATCCAAAGAGAATGTTATCATTGTTGACCGTTGTGGGGAATTCCCTAATGTTCCTCTACTTGGCGTTAGGGGAGGCATCACCTACAACCCGTGCTTAGCTCTAAGACAGTTTGGTTATGCCCGAAGGGATGGCCCACATGAGATACTGATTCAAGGCTTAGTATTCGACTACGACAACGACAATCAAGGTCTTCGCCAGAGATTCATCCAAGCTTAGAGGATGCTAAATAAGGTGGATAGCAAGACTTTGGGACACAAGAATTCCATCCCTCTTGAGCCTTACCTCAAGTGGGTACGAATTCACGCTCAAAGTCTCATGATGCCTTATCCTTCCATTCTCCTGGTGATCATTGAGCCTGTTAAGGAAGGAGAAGTTCCATACACTATCCTACATCCTGACATGCCCACATCTCTTGAAGACTTGCAAAGGGATTGGATACAGCTCAAGGGAGAGCGAGATACTTTAGAAGCCCAATTCTACGCAAGCAAGAAGAAGATTTTGGAACTCACTAGGCTACTTCATGAGGAGCAGACTCTAAATGCCTATATAGCACCAAAGAGGATGCACACTACTTTTTTATCTTAGAGTTTTGTATTATTTTTCCCAAGGGGCATTGATGTACTGAAACTCTATCTTATTAATATAGCGTGTGTTTCTTTTTGTCTAAAACGAACTTGAATCTTTAAAATCCTTGAAAACATTACATATACACATATCATTCATCATAACTTAAACAGGTCTTTTGCAACAAACTTCCTCATCTCTCTGTTGTTTATTTCAGTAAGATGGATCTCGAACAGACAGTCAAAGATCTCCAAATTCAGAACACGCAATTTCAACAGTTACTCATGACCCTAGCCAAGGGGCAAGATGAGTTGAAGACTCTATTAGCTGAAGAAAGAAATAAGAAAACAAAGAAAGTCACTGGGGTTTTGAACATGGGGAGAAGGTTTCAGGGACAGCCTAGAAGAACCTTGAATTTTGCAACCACTTCCGGAGAAGGAGAAGGGAAAGGAAAAGAAACAGCGGTTTCGTCAGAATCTGAAGAGGAGGAAGAAGAGGAAGACTAATCCGAGGAACAATATCCTCCAGCAGATGATAAGTACAAACATCTTGAGGAGCGTCTGAGCGCTATGGAAATACAGAAGGTGTCAGGTCTAGACTTTGAAGTATTGGGACTAGTGTCTGGAATTGTGATCCCACCAAAGTTAAAAGTGCCTTTATTTGCAAAATATGATGGGGTGTTATGTCCTAAGATGCACCTCCGATCATATGTGAGAAAGATCCAGCCGCACTCCGCCGATAAAGACCTGTGGGTCCACTTTTTCCAAGATAGCCTATCTGGAACACAACTCGATTGGTTTTACAAATTGGAAAGGGCCAACGTCCACAACTGGGAAGATCTTGCCGCAGATTTCTATAAGCAATATCAATATAATGCAGATTTGGCGCCTACCCGTACTCAGCTTCAGGGTATGGTCGTGGCTTCCAATGAGGGTTTCAAGGATTACGCGCAGAAATAGAGAGATCTAGCTGGGAGAGTGCAACCCCCTCTGTCTGAAAGGGAGTTGGTGGATATGTTCTTAGGAACTCTATCGGGCCCTTTCTTCAACCATCTGATTGGAAGCTCATCTGCAGGATTTACTGAGTTAATACTGACCGGAGAAAGGGTAGAAGCTGGCATAAAAAGTGGAAAGATTCAGAAGGACTCATCTTCCTCTACAGCTGTGAGAAAGCCTTTCATTGGAAAGAAGGAGGTATATGTTGTTTATCCATAAAGGAACCAAGGGAGAGCTGAACGCCAACCAATGGTAGGGGCCGTTATGATCCCAAATCCTACATCTGATCAACCAAGAAGTAACCAACCGAGGGTGGAAAGGCTAGTCCGACAATTCACCAGAATCAATATGACTCTAGCCCAGGTTTTACCACATCTTCTAAAATCCAATTTGATAACTCTAAAGGAAGCTCCAAAGAACCCCAACACAGTGTCCCCTCATTATCACCCAAATGCCAGATGCGCATATCATTCCGAAAGTCCGGGTCATGACACTAACAACTGTTGGGCCCTGAAAAACAAAATTCAAGACCTTATAGATGCAAAAGAGATTGAGTTTGATGCACCCGAGAAGCCAAACGTCATTTCTGCTCCTATGCCTAGACATGGCCATAACACCAATGCAATTGAAGAAGATTTATTTGTTACCACAGTTGATGAACTCTTGACTCCACTCCCAATCATTAAGATAAACTTGTTGAAAGTCGATGTATTCCCGGGTTGTAATGAAGACTGCCATCTTTGCTTATCCTCACCAACTGATTGCCTTTTGTTGAGAACAGGCATTCAATGCTTGATAGACAACCAAGATATTCTGTTTGAAAGTGCTCCTATTTCACCTGTTCCTGTTGAAGACGTTTCAATCATAACCATCTCCGCCAATTTTTCCAGGGTCCCCTAAAGACCCGTTAGGATTACATCGGTTCCAAAAACTACTCCTTTTATAATCACAATGCCCGGGACGGTCCCGTATGAATCAGACAAAACAGTGACATGGAATTACGGTGGAGACATCTACTACCATGGTATCAAACAAGATGGGCTAGCCGCCGAAGAGATAAGCTCCAAAGAAGAAGACTCTGACATTAGCAATATTGCCGGAACCAGTAAGATTACCCAAAGTGGTAGAATCTTCTCTCCAGAAATTGCCCCTCCAAAGGTAGTTTTTGGACCCGTGGCTGTTCCAAAGGTTACCTCCGTACCAATAACCATATCTGCAAGTGCTCCTATTGACAAAGACGACACAACCCTTGATGTCATTCCTACCAACAATCCTACTGCTGAAACTCGAGGAAAAATTATTCAAGAAGAGTCTGTCTGGACGAAGGCTCAACCACTAACTATTCCCGAAACCTCCAAGAAGGAAATGGAGGAGATCTTGAGAATAATAAAGAAGAGCGACTACGACGTAGTTGAACAGTTGGGGAAAACTCCCTCCAAAATTTCCATGCTAGCATTGTTTTTGTGTTCCGAAGCACATGCGAAAGCCCTGGTGAAATTCCTAAAGACAGCCCATGTGCCTCAAGAGACGTCTGTTGACAAATTTCAAGATTGTGTGGCCAGTTTGACAGCGGATAACGGCCTAGGTTTCTCTGATGCTGATCTGACACCAAGGGGAAGAAAGCACAACGAGGCATTGCATGTCTCTGTGGAATGTAGAGGAACAACCCTGGCCCATGTCTTGGTGGACACTGGCTCATCTTTGAATGTTTTACCGAAGAAAGCTCTCGACAGATTAGACTTCAAAAGACTGACGTTGAAACCCAGTAACATAGTCGTGAGAGCATTTGATGGCTCAAAGAGGATGGTCCACGGGGAGGTGGACATCCCCATAAAGGTTGGGACTCAGACTTTCAACTCAACCTTCTATGTAATGGACATCCGCCCCTCTTACTCTTGTCTGCTAGGACGACCGTGGATCCATAATTCCGGTGTTGTCACCTCTACACTGCATCAGATGCTGAAATACCCAGTCCATGGAAAGATTATCACTGTCCACGGAGAGGAAGAGTATACGATTAGCCACCTCAATTCTCTCTGGTATATGGAATTGGACGGCGAATTCATTGAAACTTCTTTTCAACATTTCGAAGAAGTCTCTCAAGAGGTAGCAGTAACCAAGATGGTGTCCTAGATCCCTAAGATTACAAGACCTCCGCTCCGGATGTCATCTCTAAAGGACGCCAAGGCAATAGTAGAGGAGGGTGGATGCACCATCTGGGGGAAAGTTCCGGATATTCCGTATAAACCTGACAAGTTTGGCTTAGGGTTCACTTCAAGTGCTCAGAAGGTTGTGCGTCATGCCTGTGCTGGGGGGCCACCCTTGAGGATTAGCAACTGAGAGGTCAATGCAGTGGAAGATGGTGAAGAGGATTGCAGCTTGGAGGATTGGATATTTCCTACTGTCAACGGAGGACTTCGCAATTGGGAAGCCAGAGACTTTGTCCTAATAACTTTCATCTCTCAGTAATTTATCTTTTACATTTCTGTTGGACTTGTAATATTCAAAAACAATTCGCACATTTAAAACCTTGTGTCTTTCCCAAGGCACAATGGTCCATTTGTAAGGGTTTTTATTTCATCTTCATATGACATTCAATGAATCATGGACGTTTTTCACATACAAACTTTTTGTGCTCATTGTTTTTATTTTACATTTTATTTTTAAAGATGGCTATACCCTTACACACACCCACACTCACAAAATGCAGGTACCCCTCTATTCCGGATCCCATGGGTAACGATACTGCTATGGCCTTTTGTGATTCTGAGGATCTAATCTACCAAGCCGAAGACGAAGGTGAGGAAGATTGTGAAGTACCAGGGGAACTGGCCAGACTACTACAACAAGAGGAAAGAGTTATTCAGCCTCATGAGGAACCGGTGGATACAATTAACTTGGGTATCGAGGAGGATACAAAAGAATTCAAGGTGGGTGCCAATCTGGAGCCCTGTGTCAAGGAGCGTCTGATTCAACTATTGCATGATTATGTTGAGATATTCGCCTGGTCATATGAAGACATGCCAGGACTTGATACAGACATTGTGGTACATCATCTGCCAACAAGAGAAGACTGTCCACCATTAAAACAAAAATTCCGCCACATGAGACCTGACATGTCAGAGAAGATCAAAGCGGAAGTCATAAAACAATTCAATGTCGGATTCTTGGCTGTCACTTCCTATCCCCAATGGGTTGCCAACATTGTTCCCGTGCCTAAAAAGGACGGCAAAGTACGAATGTGCGTGGATTATAGAGATTTGAATAGGGCCAGCCCTAAAGATGATTTTCCACTTCCCCACATCGATATCCTGGTTGACAATACAACCCAGCACAAAGTGTTTTCCTTCATGGACGGATTCTCAGGTTATAACCAAATCAAAATGGCACCTGAGGACATGGAGAAAACTACATTTGTCACACAGTGGGGCATATTCTGCTACAAAGTGATGCCATTCGGACTGAAGAATGCTGGGGCAACCTATCAACGCGCCATGGTAGCCTTATTTTATGACATGATACATCATGAAATAGAGGTCTACGTAGATGATATGATAGCCCGATCACAAACAGAGGAAGAACACCTTGATCACTTGCAAAAGTTGTTTGAGAGGTTGAAGAAGTATAAATTAAGGTTGAATCCAAACAAGTGCACATTCGGAGTATGGTCCAGTAAACTCTTAGGTTTTGTCGTCAGTAACAAAGGTATTGAGGTCGACCCTGCCAAGGTTAAAGCAATACAAGAAATGCCTGCTCCTCATACTGAGAAGGAAGTCAGAGGATTCTTGGGACGCCTGAACTATATTTCTAGATTCATTTCTCACCTAACAACTACTTGTGAGCCAATCTTCAAACTATTGAAGAAAGATCAAATAGTCAAATGGAATGATGAATTCCAGACTGCTTTCGACAAAATCAAAGAGTACCTACAAGAGCCTCCTGTTTTGATGCCACCAGTCGAGGGAAGACCACTGATCATGTATCTGACTATTTTAGAAAACTCAATGAGGTGTGTATTGGGGCAGCATGACGAGTCTGGCCGAAAAGAGCACGCTATTTACTACCTGAGCAAAACGTTTACCGACTGTAAAACCAGATATTCACTGCTCGAGAAAACTTGCTGCACTCTGGCATGGGCTGCTCACCGGCTAAGACAATATATGCTGACTCATACTACCTTGTTGATATCTAAGATGGATCCGATAAAATACATCTTCGAAAAGCCTGCTCTGTCTGGGAGAATAGCTAGATGGCAGATGATCCTAACAGAATATGATATACAGTATACTACTCAGAAAGCTATGAAGGGCAGTGTATTGGCTGATCATTTTGCTCACCAAGCTGTAGAAGACTATCAGTCCATGAAGTTTGAATTCCCAGATGAAGACATCATGACATTAGACAACTGGGAAGAAGTCAGGTCATATGACGGACCTGAACAAGGATCCCGATGGACTCTTTTCTTTGATGGGGCATCCAATGCACTTGGTAATGGTATCAGCGCTGTACTAATATCTCCGGAAGGATGTCATACTCCCTTTACTGCCATACTTTGCTTCAACTGTATGAACAACATGGCGGAATACGAAGCATGCATCTTTGGTCTCAAGGCTGCCATAGACTTGGGAATCAAATCTTTAGATGTGTTTGGAGATTCAGCTTTGGTCATCAGTCAAATCAAAGGGGAATGGGACACTAAACACCCAAATCTTATCCCTTACAAAGAACATGTTTTGACATTGCTACCACATTTTGAGGAGATTACCTTCGAGCATTTCCCGCGAGAAGAAAATCAGCTAGCAGACGCTCTAGCCACAATGTCATCTATGTTTAAACTTAATTGGGATAACGAGGCTCCCCAGATCACCATTGAATGAATGGATGAACCAGAACACTGTCACGAGATTAATACTGAAGAGGTAGTGGACCAACCTTGGTTTCATGAAGTCAAGAGATATCTCGAGGCTCAAGAATATCCAGAAGGAGCTTCAATCAAAGATAAAAAGTTCTTAAGGAGATTCTCTACACTCTCGGACCTGTCATAAGTGTCAAATTTATGCTGACAAGGTGCACGTACCTTCGGTTCCTCTGAATGTCTTGAAAGCTCCTTGGCCCTTTGCTATGTGGGGAATTGATATGATTAGGGAGATCAAGCCTACAGCCTCCAATGGACACCGCTTCATCCTAGTGGCCATTGACTATTTTACAAAGTAGGTCGAAGCAACTTCCTTCGCTTCCGTTACTAAGAATGTTGTTGCCCGCTTCATCAAGCAAAATCTCATTTGCTGGTAAGGTATCCCAGAAAGGATCATCACTGACAATGGTAAAAATCTTAAAAACACGATGATCACTGCCTTGTGCGAGCAATTCAAGATTCATCATCACAATTCTTCCCCCTATCGGCCAAGATGAATGGTGCTATCGAGGCTACAAATAAAAACATTAAAAAGATCATACAGGAAATGACAGTCACATACAAAGACTGGCATGAGATGTTACCATTCGCTCTCCACGGGCATCGTACCACGGTCGCACATCAACCGGGGCAACACCCTATTCTTTGGTTTACGGCATGGAGGCTGTTTTACCTATTGAGGTTCAGATCCCCTCTTTGAGGATTATGAAGGATGCAAGTTTGAATGAAGACGATTGGATCCAGACTCGACTTGATCAACTGAACTTAATTGATGAAAAGAGGCTTACTGCTGTATGCCATGGTCAAATGTATCAAAAACGGATGATCAAGGCTTTCAACAAGAATGTCAGGCGCCAAGTATATCAAGTTGGGGATATGGTGATCAAACGTATCATCTTGCCACAAAGTGATCCCAGGGGCAAATGGACTCCTACCTATGAAGAACCATTTGTAATCAAAAGCATGTTCTCTGGTGGGGCAATGATCTTGACCACCATGGACAGCGACGACCTGCCACACCCTGCGAAAGCGGACATAGTCAAAAGATACTACGCATAAGAGACCCGCTAGGTTGACATACCTAGGAAAAACAAGGGCATCCCAGCGAACCAAAAGGTTCGAGCAAAAACTAGGGATAAAAATATAAAAAATCTGTACACCCGGCAAGGTGAAAACCCGAAAGGGCGACTTGGGAAAAAAAGGGTTTCCCGGTGGACTGAAAACCCGAAAGGGCGGTCCAGGCAAAAGTTAGGGAATCAAAGCGTATGACTATGTCCCGTCGGATCACTTTACGGACAACTTTCAACTTCCACTGACAAACTCGGAGTTTCTGATCAATTCAATCATCTTCGAACGAAGCAACAAATAGACAAGATATTCGGAGATATGAAGGCTATAGCAGAATGGGAACCCCATTGGATTATTACAAATAGCTATCTTTCTTTGTATAAATTTTTCTTGTTCTTTTTATGGCACCATTCTGTTACTAGAATGATTTCCTCCTTTGTACGAAATACTTATTCAAAGTCAATACAAATACATCTCTTTGAAAGTGCAAAAACTATTTGTCTTTTTCTTTACACTTGTGTTTTATTTGCAAAAACGTCCAATGATTCATTAATGAACATATGCATTTGAACATAATTACTGGTTACAAATAAACAAAATGCGAAAGATAATTACTGATAGGTTGAAAGGATAGGAAAATGTCTCTAGGCTATTCCATAAGCAATCCCCCACAGTACGTCATTTAGATCCCCAGCAGAACTAAAATTTCAAATTATTAATTCCCAGTAGAAATCATCAAATTTCTCAGGATTCCCCGAGCAAATCTTACAAGCAGTACATGGCATTGCCCTCACAACAGAATTTACTTCTCTCAACAAGAGTTTGTCAGTACTTCAACTTCAAGACATGAAATTTCAACTTATCCTCAACAACATTCAGGGATTTATTTCCCTCAATCAGACAACAATACAACAAATCAGCTTACATGTGCATACATTACATCCACATATCATAAACATTGATAAAGCAAATACATTGCATCATACATTTCATGCAACATAACTTTGTGTTTCATCTAACATTTTACCCTTTTCAGGATAAGATTAAACAACTACCATTAACAATATGCAATCAGATAAAATACGGATATGCTCCAGACACGGATGCCATTCTGATACTCATTCAGATTCAGACCTCATATACAATACGGATACGCTCCAGACACGGATGCCATTCTGTTACTCATTCAGATTACAACTTCAGATAAATTACAGAAATGCTCCAAACACGGATGCCATTCTGATACTCATTCAAATCCAGACTTCATATACAGTACGGATATGCTCCAAACACGGATGCCATTCTGGTACTTAGTCAAAATCAACTTTCAGATACAGTTCAGACACGCTCCAGACACGGACTCCGTTCTGATACTCATTCTTTCAGCTTACAACTTATAATTCAACAGACATTTTTGGATGGCATCTGCAAGCCCAGCTCCATCAAGAACCTATCACTTCTCCAAATGGCATCTTTAAGCCTATTCCCTCAACTACACATCGTTGAGTGCAAATTTATGGGCACTCTAGTGTCCAATCATCTTTCACCTTCGAGTCAAGAATGGCAAAGCTCGCCAATGTAACTCCTCAGGTTTAAGAAGATTGAACAATGGCAGCTGTTGTACCCCAAAATTCTCCCTCTCATTCATCAAGACTTTTCTCACAAGATCTCTTTGACTCAAGACTGGATTAGGGTTTGGTCAGCTCAAGACATCTCATCTAACACATTTAACCCAAAATTAGGGTTTAAGTTTGCACAAGGATTCTTGGACTATCAATGCTTCATATGACTTTCAAACATCATTATGGACCCCTAAGATTACTCATGACAAGTTTTAAGCTTTGAACCACATTTTTTATCAGTCAATTGGACAGTTGACCTAAAAATCAGTCGTATTGGGGAAAAAGTCAACCATGGCCAATTAACAGTCAAACTTAATAATTTTTTATCCACATCAATATTCTAGACTCATATATATCATTTGATCAAGTTTGGATCACAATTCCTCAAGAAATTTGATCAAATCATCAAAAGGGCAAAATGGTCAAAATTAGGGTTTTGACTGAGGAAGGGCAATTTCTGATTTTTAACCTAGCAAATGACCAATTGTTTGAAGCATGATTTCAAGGGTTCATTTGTTTCATCTTGACCTAATTACATGATTCAAAACATTGCAATTTCATTGGGTTGACAGATGAAATTTGCAGTCAACTGATCAAAGTCAACTGTATACTAAAAAGTCAAACTTTGACTTTTTGGTCAAAATCAAGTGCCAAGGATCATAATTCATCAAAACATGTCAAAATGTGAAACTTGTTCATCAAGGAATCAAAGATTGAAGTTTTGATTTTAAAATTTGAATTTTTCTTAACTTAGAAATTTTTCTAAGTATAGAAAATTTCTTATTTTTTCTCAACTTTAGGCCAATTTTCGACCATGATACAAGGTGATTCAAATAAAGTTCTGTGATACGGTGGGAGAACTGACGTGGTGTTTTGCGTTTCGATCGCATTTGTGCGGATAGCAAGAGTCGCCACCGACTTTTCTTTTATCCAAAAGGAAAGGCAAAAAAGCACAGGAAAGACCTTTTGAGATTATTTCTCGGGTTCGGGGGGTAGATTAGGAAAAGGGAAGGTATTAGCACCCTCTTCATCCATGGTTTTCCATGGGCTATTACTTACTCGTTTAGATCACTTGCTTTTGTTTGACAGTGTGCTTGTGGTGTGGGCTTTGAAAATGTTTTGAAAATTTTCTTTATAATGGTTCTCGTTTCTATAAGAACGCGTACAAAGTTTTGTTTCGAAAGATAGTTTAAAGAAGTGTTTGTGGGTTGTGTTTGTGGAAAGTGGTTTTTGAAAATATGTTTTGCAATGGTTCTCGTCTCTATAAGAACGTATACAAAAATGTTTCGTCTTTTTGAAAATGCTTTGAAATGAGAGTGTTGGTGTATAAAATGTTTTTTTGTTGTTGTGAGCAAACGAGTAACTAGGAGCGAATCTATCTACTCGAAAGGTTTTCAATTGTTCTTTTCTTCCTCCTTTAGATGTTTCTATCTTACCATTAATTTGGTAAGAAGCCCCATCGTTGGATGTAAAGGGACAGGCGCGGGTCAATTTTACAGTCATCGAAAGCAACTTATGAGACGCTTTAGCAATTTTCGTAAGGGACTAGATCGTTTTATCGAAGGCAACATCGAGGGTCATCGAGGGACTACGATCTTTTTTATCGAAGGGTCATTACTAAAGCATCCCATATTCGAGGGACATGATTGTGTTTTCCGAGGCAACGAGCGAGGTTACCCTAGAGGTGCGCGTGTGAAAAGTGTGCTTGATTCAAGTTATTTTGTTGAAATTAGGTTATCTAGCGATTGATTTTAAATCTTGCCATGCACGCCTAATTACTATACAGTGTAAAGAAAACAGTAAATTGCGGGAATTGAAATTCTACGCTATTACAAAGTTTTTGGGAATGGGGGTACAAATTTACAAATGGGGATGGATCGAATCGACAATGCGATTAAAAGTCTAAATAAACAAGCAATACAACCCAATTGAACTAAAAATAAACAATTAATTGAACTAAAATAATTTGTAAAATAAAAACTAATTAGCAAATTAATTAATACTATAATATTTTTGTATTTTATTTATTTAAGTAAAATCTAAATAAGGATAAAACTAAATTCTACTATTTTTTTGGTATTTTATTATATGTAAATTAATTAATAATTTTATCTTTAAAAAAAAGTTTATTAAAGAAAGAAAAAGAAGTTGATAAAAATTATTCACAAAGTCTAAACCAAACTAATTAGGAAAATTGTATATTTTAAGTTTAATTGAATTTTTAGAATTAAAACTAAATATAAATCAAAAAATTAGAGAAAAATAAGATTGAAAGAATTAAGCAAAACAGAATGCCCACAGGAGGAGTCGAACTCAGGCCACTTGGGTTATCAAAGATGCACCTTGCCAACTGAACTACGCTACTTGTTTGTAATTCATAAGGCTTAATTGATAAATAATAGGAAAACGGTAGCATGATTGGGCCAAAAGGCCCAAAAGGCCTGACCCGGTTGGGAAATAATTAGGGGGAAAAATGCAACCCTAAGTAGAACAAGAGGGCGCTGCCACCGGTTTAGTACTGGAATAGGAAAAAGAAAAGGGTCAGATTAAGAACAAGATGTTGTCTCTTCCAGCTTATCGTGAAAACCAAAAAACTAGCTTCCAAAAACACAAATCCCTAACTCCAAACATTCGTCCCTCTACTTCTCTGACTCCGTCAATTCTTGACAACGAGATCCATCGAGATTCAACGGCTTCGTGAAGAGCGGAAACGGCGCTGCTTTAGAAACAGAAGTTGGTTTCTGAAATCCTGAGTGATTTCACGAACAAGACGCTGAAAGGGAAGCTTGCGGATCAAAAGCTAGGTACTCTTCTGGTACTTGCGGATCTCACGGAGAGCGACAGTTCCTGGCCTGAAACGATGAGGCTTCTTCACTCCTCCGGTGGCGGGAGCAGACTTGCGAGCGGCTTTGGTTGCCAGTTGCTTCCTTGGGGCTTTCCCGTCGGTGGACTTGCGAGCAGTTTGCTTGGTACGTGCCATTGCAGTGACAGAAAACGGTTACTAAAAGATTATAACTTGATATTTGTTTTCTGTTATGCTTTGCGAGTGATTTGTTCAATGTGAGCCAAAGCGAGATGGGAAGATAGAAAGAAGAGGTACGGTTCGTCTTAATACTTACTGTACATTTGTTACCTTTTCATTTTTAGTTATATAAAAAAAACTCTCTTTTATTTTGATTAAACAGTGGCGGAAAAAATAAAGCATGAAGCAGTTTTAAGGCAAAGCAAAATGTCAACGAGCTTATGAGGTCGGGAAACAAAACTTACAGTATCGGAGCTTTTGCAAACGATCTCTGTATACTGCTACCTCCGTCCGCTTTCTTGTTCCGCACTCGTTTTTGCTGTTGGGGTTTGTTTGACAGGGAAGTCTATTTTATAAACTTTCTCTCTTTAATTTCTGAAGGGGTTGGAAGGGGAAATGATGAAAATTTTCTAGGGTTTATGTCTGTTTTGTGATGTTGTTGTGTTCTTTTTGTGATATTTTCTTTCTCTCTGTTTTTTGTATGTATTCTTGTTGTTGTTTTTGAATAATGAAATTGTTCTCTCTTTTTTTTTTCTCTCCCCCAATTGCCTCTGTTATGTGCCTCTTGTATTCATCTGAAATACAAACTTTTGGGGGGAAAAGGCAATTGGTTTTGAACATATTAAGATGCTATTTTTGTAGCTTTTTGCTACAGTTTTGACTTGATCCGTATATGTGCATTTTTTGGCTGTATATTGCTGTTGCTTTTTGACAGATTTTGGACTGTTTTGGACAACCTATGGAGGGCTGCAATGCAGTCTATTTTGACAGCACTTTGGCCTCTTGTATTTGTCCTCTTTTTACTGTGATGTAAACTATTTTTTACAGCATTTGAGACTATGATGAATTATTAATTTGACTTGTATTTCTTCTCATTTTGTCCTCTGTGAACCAATTAAAGATTATGATTTGCAATGGACCAAACACGAACGAAATGTTGCCCCCTTATTTCTGACTCTTCTTACCAATCCCTAATGATGAAAATGTAGAGAATTCTTTGAAATTTTCTATTCTTGTTCCAACATGAATTTTTGCTAACTAATTCTCTCCTTTTGTTTACATGTACGAGCAAATTGGACGATAGGGAGAATTGACGAAGAGTGACTTGAAATGCTTGAAGAAAGCTTGATGATGAAGAAATTCTTTTGTAGTTTAGTACATTGTTAGGAATTTTGTAACATTGTGAATTTGTGATTTGAATTTTGAGGTTTAGAAACTTGTAAAGTGTATACCAATTCACTTGTAATTAAACAATGAAACTTTGGTGCAATCTTGCGTACTTGATTCATCTTGAATTTGTTTCTACAAAACTTGAATATTCCTTTTTTATACAATTTAAATTATGAGCATAATTTGGATTCTCCTTTGTGGTCTATAAACTTAAAATGCCTCTTGAGAAAAGAATGATACTTGAATCCTTGAAACACGCCTTGAATAATGCTTTGTGTTTTCATGTAGGATTGTATCATGAATTCTTGAAAACTTGAAATGGATGTCTTGAATTTGGAATTGGAATTGATGTTGCACTTGTAATTGATTTGAAAGAAAGATTGAAAATTTGAATGAAGATGAAGATGAATGAAGTTGATGAATTCCTTGAATTCAAAATAGTTCACATGAATTAATTTTTTTTAGTATATCAAAATTGCGCCATAAGCATATTGATCCTTTTGAATATCCTGAAACAAATTCACGTGAATGAATTATGCCTCACATGCTGGAATTGGGCTGAGGTCAAAATAATTATTTGAATGGATCCTCGAATCTTCTTCATTAAAATCCATATCTTTAATTCATAGTAACTTGAAATAAGAGCTAAAAGTATGGATCTTGCCTTTAAGAATTTTGATCAAAATCCCATTTCGATCCAATAATCATTGTCGTTCAAACGCAAACAATTTGAAGTACGAATAACAAACTACCCATGGACTTTCAAACTCAAACTCTTGTTTCAATTAATTATCTCAACATAATGATCAACATCTAGAAATAACATTCTACAGTCAAGAAATTCCTATATAATTTCTATAAATTTCATGGTCTTCCAAGCGCATTTTGACTTCGATCGTTGAAGTAATCTCATATACAATGCTATTTATGATCCTTTGAAAAAAGAATCACTTCATAATATTGAAAGTTGAAGAAGTTATGAGCCTCGAAAATTGGACAAGAGTTTCTTGTGATTAGGTCAAATTTGCAAAATGACCTCTAAAGTATTCAAATTTTCTGATGATCTTTCGCACATAATCAACTCTTGACTTGTGAAGAGAAATTGCAGATGACGTCAAGGAGAGTCATACGCAAAAGAAACGCCCAAAAATATCGAATAACGAAGAAGTTACAGTCGCTTGAACTTGATCTCGCAAAAGGTCATCTTTTGGGTTAATGGAGTCATTTTCAGTCGTCTGAACCACTGACCGAGCAAACTTGTGATGCGAGATTTGAAACTCGGCATGAAAATCCTTGAGGAGACATGAAGATATACGAACACTATCTGAAACCTTAAAGAATTGATTTTCTTTGAGAAACGTCAAACCCTAATTGTTGACTTACTGCCTAGGAAGAGAATATGTCCGATCAAATTCTGAACCAAATTAGGTGTTTCTAGGAAACCCTAGGGTAGCATCTTGAGTGAAAAATGGGAGGGAAAATTTTGGGATACAACAGCTGCCCCTGTTCAATCTTCTTAAACTTGAAAAGCGAGATTGATGTGTTTGTCGTTCACGGCTTGAAAGTAGAAGATGATTGAACACTAGAGTACCCAGAAATTTGCGCTTGATGATGTACTGGTTGACTGCATAAGGAAATGGGCTTAAAGATGCGATTTGGAGAAGCAAAGGAAAATGGTCGGAGATGGGCTTATAGATGCCATCCAAAGACGATTATTTACGGAAAGTTTGAACTCGATCTCAACAGAGAATGAATCAGAATAAACCGTTGAGAGATTTATCTGAACCAGTCAAAATATGGAGACGAATCAGAATAAACCATTGAGAGATTTATCCGAACTAGTAAAAATCAGAGAACAAATCAGAATAAACCGTTGAGAGATTTATCTGAACCAGTGAAAATCTGAAGACGAATCAGAATAAACCGTTGAGAGATTTATCTGAACCAGTGAAAATCTGGAGACGAATCAGAATAAACTGTTGAGAGATTTATCTGAACCAGTGAAAATCTGGAGACGAATTAGAATAAACTGTTGAGAGATTTATCTGAACCGGTGAAAATATGGAGACGAATCAGAATAAACCGTTGAGAGATTTATCTGAACTAGTAAAAATCTGGAGACAAATCAGAATAAACCGTTGAGAGATTTATCTGAACCAATGGAAATCTGGAGATGAATCAGAATAAACCGTTGAGAGATTTATCCGAACTAGTGAAATAATCTGGAGATGAATCAGAATAAACCATTGAGATATTTATCTGAACCAGTGGAAATCTGGAGATGAATTAGAATAAACCGTTGAGAGATTCATCTGAACCAGTGGAAATCTGGAGACGAATCAGAATAAACCGTTGAGAGATTTATCTGAACCAGTGAAATAATCTGGAGATGAATCAGAATAAATCGTTAAGAGATTTATCTGAACCAGTGGAAATCTGGAGATGAATCAGAATAAACCGTTGAGAGATTTATCTGAACCAGTGGGAATCTGGAGACGAATCAGAATAAACCGTTGAGAGATTTATCTGAACTAGTGAAGTAATCTGGAGATGAATCAGAATAAACCGTTGAGAGATTTATCTTGACCAGTGGGAATTTGGAGACAAATCAGAATAAACCGTTGAGAGATTCATCTGAACCAGTGGAAATCTGGAGATGAATCAAAATAAATCGTTGAGAGATTTATCTGAACCAGTGAAATAATTTGGAGATGAATCAGAATAAACCGTTGAGAGATTTATCTGAACCAGTAAAAATCTGGAGACGAATCAAAATAAACCGTTGAGAGATTTATCTGAACCAATGGAAATCTGGAGATGAATCAGAATAAATCGTTGAGAGATTTATCTGAACCAGTGAAATAATCTGAAGATGAATCAGAATAAACCATTGAGAGATTTATTTGAACCAGTAAGAGTCTGGAAGAAATATTTTGTTATGTAGATGGTCGACCAGTCTTTTCTTGTTGAAAATCTTGGTCTATTGGGAATTTGTTGATGATGATTTCCTGTCAAATGACTCTTTCCTGCAAAAGGTGAAGAGTTAATTGTATGCAATTCTATGATGTATGCGATGCATGGGGTGATATTTTTCTCTCAAAATGAATGAGATTGCACGGTATGTACTTGAGTTGTCAATGTTATGACGTATGGATGCAAATGTATGGAATTAAAGATTGTTTGTGTCGTAGGGTTGCTGGAAGCGGGAAAATAAATCCCTTTTGAAGCACTGATGGGTGAGTTTCCAAATATAAACTCTGTTGTAGAAAGGAAAAGTCGGACATCGCTTGTAGACTTCGTGAAATTCTGCTGGGGAAATCTGAGAAGCTGGGCAACTTACTGGGGAATCTCTGGAGCGGTAGTTGGAAGTTTTTGCTCTGTGAGGAATATGAGACCACTTGATACCAACATGCTGCATACTGGGGATATGTTAGTGATTCTGTAGTAGGATGTATTCGCTTCCGCTCCTGCTGGAGAAGGTGCCTGCGGGGGTCGTATGGAATGGCTTATAGATATTATCCTATTTCTTAAAGTCATTAGTAATTGTCTTTCTGTTTTTTTTGTTTATTTGTAACAGTAATCACGTTCAAATGCATATGCTCAAAAATAAATCATTGGACATTTTTGTAAACAAGACTTAGAAACAAAGAAAAAAACAGATGGTTTTGCACTTTCAAAAGGGATATCTTTGTATTGACTTAAATAAGTATTTTTTGTACAATGAGACGAGCATTCTAGCGAGAGAAGGTCGTTGTAAAAAATGAAAATTGATACAAAGAAAAGATAGCTATGTGAAATAATCCCATGGGGTTCCCATTCTGCTATAGTCTTCATGTCTCTGAATGTCTTGTCCACTTGTCACCTCGGCGAAGTCGATTAGATTGATTTAGAGCTGTTTGAGTTGATTGGTCGATGCTGAAGATTGTCTGTAAGATGATCCAACGGGACATAGTCATACGCTTCAATCCCTAACTTTTTCCTGGACCGCCCTCTAGGGTTTTCAGTCCACCGGGATACCCTTTTTTGCCCAATCCGCCCTTTCGGGTTTTCGACTTGCCGGGTGTACAGATTTTTTTTAATTTTCATCCCTTATCTTTGCCCAAACCCTTTTGGTTCGCCGGGAAGCCATTATTTTTTCCTAGGCCAGTCAACCTAGCGGGTCTTTGATCATGCGTAGTATCTTTTAACTATGTACGTATTTACAGGGTGCGGGAGGTCGTTGCCATCCATAGTAGTCAAGATCATTGCTCCACCAGAGAAAATGCTTTTGATTACAAACGACCCTTCATATGTAGGGGTCCATTTGCCCCTGGGATCACCTTGTGGAAAAATGATACGCTTGATTACCAAGTCGCCAACCCGATATACCTGACGTTTGACCTTTTTATTAAAAGCTTTGATCATGCGTTTTTGATACATCTGACCATGACAGATAGCTGTAAGCCTCTTTTCATCAATCAAGTTTAGTTGGTCAAACCGAGTCTGGATCCAATCTTCTTCATTCAAACCAGCATCCTTCATGATTCTTAGAGAGGGGATCTGGACCTCAATAGGCAAGACAACTTCCATGCCGTATACGAGAGAATAAGGTGTTGCCCTAGTTGATGTGCGAGTTGTGGTACGATACCCATGGAGAGCAAACGGTAGCATCTCATGCCAGTCTTTGTATGTGACTGTCATTTTCTGTATGATCTTGTTAATGTTTTTGTTAGTAGCTTCTACAACACCATTCATCTTTGGCCGATAAGGGGAAGAATTGTGATGCTGAATCTTGAATTGCTCACACAAGGCGGTGATCATAGTGTTGTTTAGATTCGTACCATTATTAGTGAGGATTATCTCTGGGATACCGTACCGACAGATGAGATTCAGTTTGATGAACCGAGCGACCATATTCTTAGTAACGGAAGCAAAGGAAGCTGCCTCAACCCACTTTGTAAAATAGTCGATGGCCACTAAGATGAAGCGGTGTCCATTGGAGGCCGTTGGCTTGATTTCCCCAATCATATCGATTCCCCACATAGCAAAGGGCCAAGGAGCTGTCAAGATGTTCAGAGAAACCGGAGGTACATGCACTTTATCCGCATAAATTTGACACTTATGGCAAGTCCGAGAGTGTTGGTAGCAATCTGCCTCCATGG
The DNA here is from genome assembly GCA_948472305.1 of Vicia faba. NCBI lineage: Eukaryota > Viridiplantae > Streptophyta > Magnoliopsida > Fabales > Fabaceae > Vicia > Vicia faba. The sequence goes on along the minus strand of OX451740.1, from coordinate 362,847,986 downwards.
TAGACCAATAATAGCCTGCCCATAGGATTTTCTTTGCCATTGTATGCCCACTGGAATGGGTACCAAAAGTTCCTTCGTGTAATTCAACCATGATCCTTTCAGCCTCAGCCTTGTCCACACACCGAAGCAACACAGAGTCATGACTACATTTGTACAAAATGTCGTTACTAAGGAAGAATTTAGCCGAGAACCTTCTTAGGAACTTCTTGTCATTCATCGAAGCTCCTTCTGGATATTCCTGAGACTCGAGATACCTTTTAACTTCGTGGAACCAAGGTCGATCCACTACTTCTTCAGTACCAATCTTGTGACAGTAAGCTGGTTCATCCATCTGCTCAATGGTGATTTGAGGAGCCTCGTTATCCCAATTAAGTTTAAACATAGATGACATTGTAGCTAATGCGTCTGCTAGCTGATTTTCTTCTCGCAGGAAATGCTCGAAGGTAATCTTCTCAAAATGCGGCAGCAATGTCAACACATGTTCTTTATAAGGGATAAGGTTGGGGTGCTTGGTGTCCCATTCTCCTTTGACCTGACTGATGACTAAAGTTGAATCTCCAAATACATCCAAGTATTTGATCCCCAAGTCTATAGCAGCTTTGAGACTGAAGATGCATGCTTCGTATTCTGCCATGTTGTTTGTACAGTTGAAGCAAAGTCTGGCAGTAAAGGGAGTATAACATCCTTCCGGAGATATGAGTACGGCACCGATACCATTGCCAAGTGCATTGGATTCCCCATCAAAGAACATAGTCCATCAGGATCCTTGTTCAGGTCCGTCATATGGCCTGATTTCTTCACAGTTGTCTAACGTCATGATGTCTTCATCTGGGAATTCAAACTTCATGGACTGATAGTCTTCCACAGCTTGGTGAGCAAGGTGATCAGCCACTACACTACCCTTTATAGCTTTTTGGGTAGTATACTGTATGTCATACTCTGTCAGGATCATCTGCCATCTCGCTATTCTCCCAAAAAGAGCGGGCTTCTCGAAGATGTACTTTATCAGATCCATTTTAGATATCAATAGAGTAGTGTGGGTCAGCATATACTATCTCAGCCGGCGAGCAGCCCATGCCAGAGCACAACAAGTTTTCTCGAGCAGTGAATATCTTGTTTCACAGTCGGTAAACTTTTTTGCTCAGGTAATAAATAACATGCTCTTTTCGGCCAAACTCGTCATGCTGCCCCAGCACACACCCCATTGAGTTTTCTAAAACAGTTAGATATAAGATCAATGGCCTTCCCTTGATAGGTGGCAACAACACAGGAGGCTCTTGCAGGTATTCTATGATTTTGTCAAATGCAACTTGGCATTCGTCATTCCATTTGACTACTTGATCTTTCTTCAAGAGCTTGAAGATTGGCTCACAAGTAGCTGTCATGTGAGAAATGAACTGGGCGATGTAATTCAGACGTCCCAAGAATCCTCGGACTTCTTTCTCAGTACGAGGAGATGGAATTTCTTGTATTTCTTTAACCTTGGTAGGATCAACCTCGATACCCTTGTTAATGACGACAAATCCTAAGAGTTTACCAGACCGGACTCCGAACGTGCACTTGTTTGGATTCAATCTCAACTTGTATTTCTTCAGCCTCTCAAACAGCTTTTGTAAGTGATCAAGGTGCTCTTCTTCCGTCTGCGATCTGGCTATCATATCATCTACGTAGACCTCTATCTCATGATGTATCATGTCATGAAATAAAGCTACCATGGCGCATTGATAAGTTTCCCTAGCATTCTTCAGTCTGAATGGCATGACCTTATAGTAGAAAGTGCCCCACTGTGTAACAAAGGTCGTTTTCTCCATATCCTCGGGCGCTATTTTGATTTGGTTGTAGCCCGATAAACCGTCCATGAAGGAAAACACTTTGTGTTGCGCCGTGTTGTCAACTAGGATGTCGATGTGGGGGAGTGGGAAATCATCTTTGGGGCTTGCCCTGTTTAAGTCTCTGTAGTCCATACACATCCGCACTTTACCGTCTTTCTTAGGTACAGGAACAACATTGGCCACCCATTGGGGATAAGAGGTGACAGCCAAAAATCCAGCATTGAATTGCTTCATGACTTCTGCTTTGATCTTTTCCGACATATCAGGCCTCATGCGACGAACCTTTTGCTTTACCGGGGAACAATCTTCCTTTGTAGGCAGACGATGTACCAAAATGTCTTCATCAAGTCCCGGCATGTCTTCGTACGACCAGGCAAAGATCTCAACATATTCATGTAATAATTAAATCAGGCGCTCCTTGACACTGGATTCCAAATTGGCACCTACCTTGACCTCTTTCTTTTCTTCCTCAGTTCCTAAGTTAACTGTTTCGACCGGCTCTTCGTGCGGCTGAATGGTCCTTTCTTCCTGTTGCAACAACCTGGCTAACTCCCCTGGCACTTCATAATCTTCCTCACCTTCGTTGTCGGCTTGGTAGATCGGATTTTCAAAGTCACAATTGGCCATAACAGAACTATTACCCATGGGATCCTGAGTGGATGTAGATCTGCATTTTTAATATGTGAGTGTGTGTAAGAGCATAGCTACCTTTGAAAGAAATAAAAATGTAAGAAAGAAAAGACAGAGGAAAACAAAATTTGATGCAAAAACGTCCATGATTCATTAATGACATATGAGAATGAAGTGACAACCCTTACAAATGGACCATTGTGCCTCGGGTAAGACACAAGGTTTTAAAAAGTCTGAATTATTTAAATATTACAAGCCTGAAAATATTAAAAGACAATTACTCTTGAATAAAAGTAATAGGAATGAAATCTTTGGCCTCCCAATTGTTGAGCCCTCCGCCGATGGTTGGAAAAATCCATTCGTCCATGTCACAGCTGCCATCACTGTCTTCTATTGCATTGACTCCTTGATTGCTGATACGCAGAGGTGGTCCCCCAACGTGAGAACGTCGAACATCTTTCTGGGCCTCTGAAGTGAACCCCAACCCAAATTTGTCGGACTTGTAGGGAATATTCGGAAGCTGACCCCAGATAGTACATCCTCCCTCTTCAACTACTGCTCGAGCATCTTTCAACGAGGCCATCTTTAGTGGAGGTCTGGTAATCTTTGGAACTTTTGGAGTAGACTTGGTTGCCGCGACCGTTGCTGGAACCTCCTCAAAGTTCTGACAGGGAGTCTATGAATTCACTATCCATTTTAACATACCTGAAAGATTTCAGATGGCTAACCATGTACTCCTCCTCTCCGTGAACTGTGACAATCTTCCCTCTGATCTGGTATTTTAGCATTTAGTGTAGGTTGGAAGTGGCGGCACCAGCACCATGGATCCAGGGTCTACCTAACAGATAAGAGTACGAAGGGCGGATGTCCATCACATAGAAAATTGAGTCAAAAGTCTGAGTCCAAATTTTTATGGGGATACTAACTTCTCCGTGCACTGTCCTCTTGGAGCCATCAAAGGCCCTTACTATGATGTTGCTAGGTTTCAAGATGAGCCCCTCACAATCCAGTCGGTCGAGAGCATTTTTGGGCAAGATATTCAATGATGAGCCAGTGTCCACCAGAACATGGGCAAGTGTGGTTCCCCTGCATTCAATGGAAATATGCAAGGAATCATTGTGCTTCCTTCCCTTAGAGGTTAAATCAACATCGGAAAAGCCCAATCTGTTATCAGCAGTTAGACTGGCCACGCAGTTTTCAAATTGGTCGATGGAGGTCTCTTGGGGCACGTGGGCGGTCTTAAGAAACTTTACCAAGGATTTGGCATGAGTTTCAGAACACAGAAGTAAGGAAAACAATGATATCTTCGAGGGGGTCTGCCCGAATTGTTCTACAATGTTGTAGTCACTTTTCTTGATTATCTTCAGGATTTCTTCTATTTCTTTTCTAGAAGCTTCAAGGGTGACTTCGGGACATTCTCTTGCTTGGGCAGGCTCAACCAAAGCCTCTTTTCCCCATGTATCGGCAGCAGGGATAACAGTAGGCGTATCATCGGGAGTGTCGGTAGGAGTGGCAGTAGGAATGATCACAGGAGTAGCAACGGTCTTTGGAGAAATCTCAGGTGAGAAGACTCTTCCACTTCTTGTTATTTTGCTGGTCCCAGTGATGTTACCGATATTGGGATCAATATCTCTCGCAACTTTTTCTTTGACAGCCAACTGATCTTGCTTGATGCCATAGTAATAAACGTCAGCCCCATAACTCCAAGGAACAACTTTATCTGAGGAGTATGGTATTGGTCTTGGCATAATGATGATTAAGGGTGCAGATCTGGGAGCGGATGTAATCCTGACGGGTCTTTTGGTGGAGACCCTGGGAGGATTTCCGGAAATGGTGATTATCGAAACATCTTGATAAGAGCTTTTGATAAGAGGTAGCTTTTCAAATAGGATTTCTTTGCTGGTCATCAGGCGCTGGATGCCTATCTTTAGTAACAAACAACCGTTTGGTAGAGAATTGCATACGTGGCAATTTTCATCGCAGCCTGGGAATAGGCCGGCTTGCAGTAGATTCTGTTTAATGGTCAACAGAGGAGTAACTAAGTCATTCACAAAAGAAACAAAACGATCATCGTCAATGGCGTTGATACATTGGCCATGTCTAGGCATTGGCGCCGTTATTACATTAGGTGTTTCTGAGGGATCAAATTCAATCTCTTTCGCATCGATAAGGTCTTGCACCTTATTCTTTAAGGCCCAACAGTCATTTGTATCGTGCCCCGGGCTTTCAGAATGATAGGCACATCGAGCGTTCGGGTTATAGCGAGGAGAAGCAGTATTGGGATTCTTAGGAGCTTCCTTTAAAGTTGCCAGATTGGTCTTGAGAAGGTGTGGCAAAATTTGAGACATGGTCATGTTAATACGGGTAAATCGTCTCATGGGTGCTTCTGGTTTGTGCTGATAATTTCACTGCTGATTTGGCGGAGGGTTAGAAATCATGACAGCCCCTACTGCCGGACGACGGTCAGTTTTGTTTTGACTTCTATAATCATATGCAGCACTGACCTCCTTCTTTCCAACAAAGGGCTTCTTCACCATACTCGAGGATGCATCTCTTTGAATCTTGCCGCTTTTTATACCGGCCTCAACCCGCTCACCAGTCATAATTAATTCAGTGAACCCAGCTGAGGAACTCCCAATCAGGTGATTGAAAAATGGTCCCGACAGGGTGCTAGGAACATATCCACTAATTCTCTGTCGAATAGAGGGGGTTGGACCCTGCCTGCGGGATCTCTCCATTTTTAAGCATAGGTTTTGAAACCTTCACCCGTTCCCATAGACATGCTTTATAACTGCATCTTAGTTGGAGCCAAATCAACATTATACTGATATTGCTTGTAGAAAGCGGCGGCCAACTCTTCCCAGTTGCGAACATTGGTCCCTTCTAATTGGTAGAACCAATCCAACTGAGTCCCAGATAAACTCTCCTGGAAGAAATGTACCCACAGATTCTTGTCAGCCGTATGGGGTTGAATCTTTCTGACATATGACCTTAGATGTAGCTTCGGGAAAGAGACACCATCGTACTTGGAGAAAGTTGGGACTTTGAATTTCTGTGGGATGACAACCCCTGAGATGAGTCCTAATTCTTAAAAGTCCAAACTGGGTACCCTCTGAATCTCCATAGCATTCAAACGATCCTCTAGCTGTTTGTACTTATCATCAGCAGGAGGATACTGTTCCTCAGAGTAATCAGGCTCTTCCTCTCCTTCGGATGCTGGGTCGTTATTCACTTCTTGGGTTTGATTATCTCCTTCGCCTGGCGATGTTGCAAAGTCTAAAGTTCGCCTGGTCTGTCCTTTAAACCTTCTTCCCATGATTACAACACTGGTTGGTTTCTTCGTTTTCTTCTTCTTCTCTTTGGCCAGCAGAGTCTTCAACTCCTCTTATCCTTTTGTCAGAGCTATGAGCATTTGTTGAAACTGGGCATTCTGCACCTGAAGATCTTTCACAGTCTGTTCAACATCCATCTCACTGAAATAAACAGTAGAAGGATAAGGCGACCTGTTATGAGAAACCTGTTGTGATACGGTGGGAGAACTGACTTGGGATTTTGCGTTTGTGTTCGCAAATGTTTCGGTTTAGCAAGAGTCGCCACCGACTTTTTATTTTATCCTAAGGAAAGGTCAAAAAGCGCAGAAAAGACCTTTGAGATGTTTTCTTGGGTTCGGGGAGTGGATTACGAAAAGGGAAGTTGCAAGCACCCTTTTCATCCATGGTTATCCATGGGATCTTAGTTACTTGTTTAGATCACTTGCTTTTTCTTTTCAATTGTTTGAAATAGTGCTTTGTGTGTGGTTTTGAAAATGTTTTGAAAAGGGGCCATCGTTGTGGCAACCTTTGTAATGATTCTTGTTTGAATGTATACAAAGGTGTATTGTCTTTTGAAAAGATTTCAATGTTTGAAAGTTTGTTTTTGGGAAATGTTTTGAAATTATGTTGTGATGTGTTTTTGGAAATAACAAGGATGTTTGCAAGTTTTGATTAAGTAACTAAGAGTTATCTACCCTATTTTACTCAAAGATCTTTCCTATATGTTTTTAACCCTTTTGATAGTGTTGTTTTACCATTGCATTTGGTAAACAACCTTGTATTAGGATGTTAAACGGGACAGGCGCGGGTCATCGTATAGACCATGATAGCAATTGTGCCAAGTATCTTTAGCAATTTTTCGAGGGACTAGATCATTTTATATAGGCAACCAAGATAGCGTCATCGAGGGACTATGATCTTTTGTTTTGTTTTTGTTTTGCCAAAGTACTCAACATGCATAACATGACCCATTTTTAAGGCAACAAGTGGATGAAACCCTAAGGGTGCAAGTGTGTATTGTGTATTGATTTTCATGCATTTTTGTCTTTGTTCTAGGTCAACCTACTTGTTGATTTTTGGTTTTTTTGCATACAAACCCTGATCTCTAATCATGGTATAATTGAAAGCATAAAATGCGTAAAATAAACCTACCACTAGTACAACATGATTATGGGGATGGGGGATACAATTTTTGAATGGAGATTATTTGATAAGAAATTAAAACCTTAATTTACTATTACATCCAAATTGAATAATGGCATAAATAATAAATGAATAATATTTAAATAAACAAATTAAATAAATGTACAAAATAATATGAATATGCAAAAAAGGTTTTGTTTATTTTTATGTATGTAAAAATATTTAATGTAAAAAGAAAGGAATAATAATAAAAAAAGATTATTTATTTTTTTATTAAGGGTAAACCCTAATTTTCTTTTAAGAATACAAATATATTAAATATTCTATTTTTATACAATAAAATAAAATGGTGTATATACAAAATAAAATGTATTTAGAAAAAGGTATTATTTAAGTATAAATAATAACAATAATAAAATAAAAGTATAATATTTCTATGTTTTTTATTTTCAAGTATTAAATAAAAGTATGTATATATATATATATATATATATATATATATATATATATATATATATATATATATATATATATATATATATATATATATATATATATATATATATATATATATATATATATATATATATATATATATATATATATATATATATATATATATATATATATATATATATATATATATATATATATATATATATATATATATATATAATTTATATATATATATATATATATATATATATATATATATATATATATATATATATATATAATTTATATATATATATATATATATATATATATATATATATATATATATATATATATTTATATATATATATATATATATATATATATATATATATATATATATATATATATATATATATTATATTAAATATGTACAATAAAAAATAAAATAAAATATATACAAGACCAAAATATATTTAGAACAATATATTTTTTTTTAGTGTAAATAAAATAAAAGAATAAAAATAAAAGTATAATGTTATTATTTATTATTTTCAAGTTTTCAATAAAAGTATATACTATCAAATTATTTTTATGTCTAAAAAAAACAATAAAATAATAAAAATAAATGTGAGAAATTATGAAAATATTTTTGGATATTTTTATGTTTGAAAAATATAAAATAAAAATCAGAAATGATAAATAAATACAAAAAATATAAAATATAAAGAAATTGGGCCAGGGGGTGCATTCAGTAAAAGGGGGTGTCAAAAGCAAAACCAGAACCAAGCCCAGCCCACTGACTTCATCTTCAACCTCTTGTTCAAACAAAAACACGCGCCCTGTACAAAATGCCAGATCCTGCATACGTGCTCTAATGCAAAAACACATAACATCAAAGTTGTAGAGTTTTCCAAGACGAATTCAACCATATAAAAAACTTGTCCTAACTCTCAAAGACCAGAGAGAATTTCTTTGGCCCTAAATCTTAACCTATTTTTTTCAGGATGTTCAGGGACCAAATTCTCTTAGCATGCTTAACTAAAATGAAAACTGAGCATATGTACAACTTCATGGCTATGAATGCTACATTTGTTATTCACAAACCTAAGTCTAAATGTTCCTAAATAGAGAGATAGGAAGTTGATAAAAACTTGTTTCAGCTGACTTCGTGTATGGCAATGTGGAGCTTTTCAACAAGGCCTGAGATGTTTGGGAGCTTGCTTGAACTTCCCCTGACCTTCTCCAATGTCTAGCTTGCCTTAAATGTGCTTGAACAAACCTACATAACTCAACCTGCACAAGCTGAAATCAAAATTGGCAAACCCTGTAAATGGAGTTACAGTTAGTGTTTAAGGGTTGGGATAGCTTGGATATGTTGTATGGAAGGTGTTTGAACCAATTTGAGACAAAACACACGAGGGATTTGAGTTGTGGAAATCAAACTGCAAGGAGTGCCCTGTTTTGTCAAATGAAGATGATTTTGTGCTATGGGAGGTTTGAGGGCTCAAAGAGATGTGAGAAAAATGTTCCAAATGCTTGCAATGGTTGGTTTTTGCTGATGTTCCAATTCTCATGTATTTGGCATATTTCTTGTATATGAAGCAAAACAAGAGAAGTGATGTCAAGCAGGCCTGTACAGGCTATCCATCAGCTTGCATACTATGCTCTTGGCCCCCTCAAGTTGGTGGCTTTGATTTGCTGCATAAGATATGGCTCAATGCTTTAGGATGTTGTTTTGACATAAAGCAAGATTTAAGCAAAAATGGAAATGTTGCTTTTTCTACTTAGGGATTAATCTTGTGTGCAATGCTCTAATGACCAAAACAAAACCTTAGACCAATGGATTTGAATTTAATTATTGAGTATGGAATGGTTTTGAGGCCTGTAATATAGTGAAAAGCAAGCTTATTTGAATTTGCAACTTGTATCAACATGAACATGCCATGGATGAAAAGTGAGTTTTTGCCAACTTCAAGCCTTCGATTCTCCCTAACCACAAATGAGTTTGGAGAGTTCTTGGACAATTTGGAAATCTTGAAACATGCTCAACAATCCATCTTTGAAATGCAATTTGATATTCCAAGTGGAACTACGTAAAAAATGGCCATGAAGATAGGTAAAAATCCTGCCTAAACTAGGGCAAAATTTCACTAAGTTAAAAGTTTTAGGGACCCTTGTTCCAAAAACCATAACTTGAGATCCAAGCTTCTTTTGGGAAAACTTTGTGAATCAAAGTTGTAGACTTTGTAGAGGACTACAACTTTCATGTTGTAAGTTTTGTTTGAATCTAATTGCAGCATGGTGAAAATGTTGGGCAAAGTTAGGAAAAAATAAGAAAATTTCATAACTTAGAAAAATTCTAAGTTATGAAATTTTTCAACTTTAAACCCTAATTTGAAAAATTGGGTTTCTTGATGAAAAAGTTTCATGTTTTGACACATCTTGATGAAAAATGACCCTTGGCACTTGATTTTGACCAAAAAGTCAAAGTTTGACTTTTCAGTGTACAATCAAATTTGATCAATTGACTGAAAAATTCATCTGTCAATCTAATGCAATTGAGATCTTTTGAGCTTTATGAATATGTCAAGATAATGCAATTGAGTCCTTGAATCCATGCTTGAACCCAATTTTCCATTGGCTAGGTCAAAAATCAGAAATTGCCTTTGTGCAGTCAAAACCCTAAAAATGACCATTTTGCCCTTTTGATGATCTGATCAAATTTCTTGAGGAGTTGTGGTCCAAACTTAATCAAATGGTTCATATGAGTCTATAATGTTGATGTGGGTAAAAAATCATGAGGTTTGACTGTAAATTGGCCTCAGTTGACTTTTTCCCCAATACAACTGATTTCTAAGTCAACTGTCTAATTGACTGGGCAAAAATTTGATTCAAAGCTTGAAACTTGGTATGGACAAACTTATGAGTCCAATATGAAGTATGAAAGTCACTTTGAGCATTAGAAGTCCAAAATTCCTTATGCAAACTCAAACCCTAATTTAGGTCATCAGCGCAAGGAGATGTCTTGAGCAGTGCAAAACCCTAATCCTGTCTAGAGTTCAAAGAGTCTTGTGAGGGGAAATCTTGATAAAATGAGAGGGAAATTTTTGGGGTACAACAGCTGCCTCTGTTCAATCTTCTTGAACCTGAAGAGTTAGATTGGCGAGCTTGCCTTTCGTGACTCGAAGGTAAAAGATGATTGGACACTAGAGTGCCCGTAAATTTGCACTTGTCACACTGTGGTTGAGGAAATGGGCTTAAAGATGCCATTTGGAGATGGTAGAATATTTCTGGAGATGGGCTTAAAGATTCCATCCAAGACTTGTTTGTTGAGAATTAGGAGAGTGAATGTCAGAATGGTATCCGTATTTGGAACGTATCTGAGTTGTATCTGGAGATTGGATTTGTATGAGCGAAAGAATGGCGTCTGTGTCTGGAGCGTATCCGAGCTGTAACTGTAGTTGATTCTTGAATGAATATCAGAATGACTGCCGTGTCTGGAGTGTATCTGTATTGTATCTGAAATCTGAAATCTGAATAATCAACAGAAAGGCATCCGTGTCTGGAGTATCTCTGAGCTGGGGAATAGGTTTGAATGAGTGACATAATGGAAACCGTGTCTGGAGCGTATCTGGACTGTATCTGAAGTTGAGATATGTATGAATAGCAGAATAAATTCTGTGTTGGGAGTGTATCCGTACTGTAACTGGGATCTGGATAAGTGACAGAATGACTTCCGTGTCTGGAGTGTATCTGAACCTGAGGTTGATAGTTGAAGTCTGAATGAGTGACAAAATGGAATCCGTGTCTGGAGTGTATCTTAACTGTATCTGAAATATGAATCTGAATGAGCAACAGAATGACTTCCGCGTCTGGAGTGTATCTGTACTGTATCATGATTGTATACCGTTAACGGTAGCTTGTTAATATTATCCTGAAAAGGGTAAAATGTTAGCCGAAAACACAAAATTATGTTGCATGAAATGTATGATGCAATAAATGTGTTTTATCAATGTTTATGATATATGAATGTAATGTATACGCGTGTAAGCTTAGTAGCCGTCTTGCTGAGGAAAATATATCCTTGATAACTGGAGATAATGAAGTCTTTAACTGCTGCCCGGAAAAATAAACCCTTGACTGCTGCTGGAGATTCAAAACCTTTAATTGCTGAGGCTGAGAAATCCTTTAGACTACTGCTGAAGATTGAAAATCCTTGGTGACTTGTGGGGATTAACAAGAGCTTTGACAACTTCTGCGGGGAATTGAGAATCCTTCATGACTTTCCTGGCGGATAAGGAAAATCCTGACGATCTCTACTGGGGAATTAAAACCTGGGAGGCTTTAACTAGAGAAATAAGAACAAGGATCTTCGTTCTGCTGGGAAATAACTCTATGGGGAGAACATTTATTCCGTCGAAGAATTCTCAAGAGCTTGGGTTGTATGCCAATCTACTGGGGATTTATGGAGGAAGTTGGATAATACTCCACCGGGGTTTAAAGGTTGAAATTTTGGACTCCGTTGAGGAAGAAAGTTTTATCTTCGCTAAGGGTTTGTAGTTCAAAGTTTTATGGCTCCGCTGGGGATCGGGAGTTTAGAAACCTAGCTCTGACGGGGGTATGTATTTAACTCGGCTGGGGATGTGTATTTCAAGGTTTATAGCTTTGTTGAGGATCTGAATGACACACTGTAAGAGATTTCTTCTGGAATAACCTAAAGACGTTTTCCTATACTTTCAACCTATCAGTAATTATTCTTTCTCATTTCGTTTTACTTGTAAGCAATGATTATATTCAAATGCATATGCTCATTTAATAAATCATTAGACGTTTTCAAATAAAACACAAGTGTAAAAAAAGAAAGAAAAGGCAAACAAATTTCTGCACTTTGAAGTATCTTCATATTAACTTTGTGTAAGTATTTTATACAAAGGAGACAGACATCCTAGTAAGAGAATGTTGTCATAAAAATTGAGAAATATTTATACAAAGAAAGATGGCTATGTGTAACAATTCCATGGGGATCCCATTCTGCTATAGCCTTCACAACTCTGAGTATCTTGTCCATTCGTTGTTCGGCCGCAGATGATTGGATTGATCATAAGCTTGGAGCTTGTCCGTGAAGAGATTGTCCTTAAAGTGATCCGACGAGACATAGTCATACGCTTTAATTCCCTAACTTTTGCCTGGATCTCCCTTTCGGGTTTTCGATCCACCGGGAAACCCTTTTTTGCCCAAGTCGCCCTTTCGGGTTTTCAACTTGCCGAGTGTATAGATTTTTTTTATTTATCCCTAATTTTGCCCGAACCTCCCTTTCGGGTTTTCGATTCATCGGGATGCCCATTTTTGCCCAAGTCGCCCTTTCGGGTTTTCAACTTGTCGGGTCGTTTATGCGTAGTATCTTTTGACTATGTCCGAGTTCGCAGGGTGCGGCAGGTTATCGCCGTCCATGGTGGTCAAGATCATTGCCCCACCAGAAAAGATGTTTTTGATCACAAATGGTCCTTCGTAAGTAGGAGTCCACTTGCCCCTGGGATCATTTTGCGGCAAGATGATTCGCTTGATTACAAGGTCCCCGACTTGATATACTTGCCTCTTGACTTTCTTGTTGAAGGCCTTGACCATACGTTTTTGATACGCCTGACCATGACAAACAACAGTAATTCGTTTCTCGTCAATCAAGTTAAGTTGATCAAGCAAGGTCTGAATCCAATCGTCTTCACTCAAACCAGCATCCTTCATGATCCTCAAGGAAGGGATCTGAACCTCTTTAGGTAAAACAGCTTCCATGTCGTATACCAAAGAATAGGGTGTTGCCCCAGTTGAAGTGCGTGCCGTGGTACGATATCCATGCAGAGCAAACGGTAACATCTCATGCCAGTCTTTGCAGGTGACTGTCATCTTTTGGATGATCTTCTTGATATTTTTGTTTGTAACTTCAACAACACCGTTCATCTTTGGCCGATAGGGAGATGAATTTTGATGTTGAATCTTGAACTACTCACACAGATCGGTGATCATAGTATTGTTCAAATTTGTATCGTTGTCAGTGATGATCCTGTCTGGGATACCATACCGGCATATGAGGTTCTTCTTGATGAAGCGGGCAACCACATTCTTTGTGACAGAGGAGAAGGAAGCTGCTTCGAACCACTTGGTAAAGTAATCAATGGCCACCAGGATGAAACGGTGTCCATTGGATGTTGTAGGCTTGATCTCTCCAATCATGTCGATTCCCCACATTGCGAATGGCCAAGGAGATGTTAAGACATTGAGAGGAACTGGGGGAATATGTACCTTGTCAGCATAGATTTGGCATTTGTGACAAGTACGAGAATGTTGATGACAATCAGCTTCCATGGTAGACCAGTAGTAGCCTTCCCGTAGAATCTTCTTAGCCATCATATGACCGCTCGAGTGGGTGCCAAAGGTGCCATTATGTAGTTCAGCCATGATCTGCTCAGCTTCAATCTGGTCCACACAATGGAGTAGGACACAATCAAGATTGCGCTTGTATAGGATATCGTTGCTCAGAAAGAACTTGGCCGCGAACCTCCTTAAGAACTTTTTGTCATTGACTAAAGCTCCTTCAGGGTATTCTTGTGCTTCGAGATACCTTTTGACATCATGAAACCAAGGTCGGTCCACCACTTCTTCGGTATTAATCTCGTGACAATGAGCAGGTTCGTCCATTCGTTCAATGGTGATTTGAGGTGCCTCGATATCCCAGTTAAGTTTAAACATGGATGGCATTGTAGCCAGAGCATCCGCTAGCTAATTTTCTTCTCGCAGGAAATGCTCGAAGGTAATCTGCTCGAAATGAGGCAACAATGTCAGGACATGTTCTTTGTATGGGATGAGATTAGGATGCCTAGTATCCCACTCTCCTTTGATTTGACTGATAACCAAAGTTGAGTCCCCAAATACAATCAAAGATTTGATTCCCAAGTCAATAGCAACCTTGAGACCAAAGATACAAGCTTCATATTCGGCCATGTTGTTGGTGCAGCTGAAGTAGAGTCTAGCAGTGAAAGGTGTATGGCAACCTTCTGGATAGATAAGTACCGTGCCGATACTGTTCCCAAGTGCGTTGGAGGCACCATCAAAGTACAGGGTCCATCGGGATCCTTGTTCAGGTCCGTCATACGGTCTGTTACCTTTAATGTTGTCCAATGTCATAATATCCTCGTCGGGGAAGTCGAACCTCATAGATTGGTAATCTTCGACGGCTTGATGAGCTAGATGGTCAGCTAGTACACTCCCCCTTTATAGCTTTTTGGGTTGTGTACTGTATATCATATTCGGTGAGGATCATCTGCCATCTAGCGATTCTTCCGGATAAAGCAGGCTTCTCGAAGATGTACTTGATCGGATCCATTTTGAAAATCAGCAAAGTGGTATGTGTCAACATATACTGTCTCAGCCGGCGAGCAGCCCATACCAAAGCGCAGCAAGTTTTCTCGAGCAGTGAGTAGCGAGTCTCACAGTCGGTAAACTTTTTGCTAAGGTAATAAATGGCATGCTCTTTTCGGCCAGACTCGTCATGTTGGCCCAATACGCACCCAATTGAGTTATCCAAAACAGTCAGATACATGATTAAAGGTCTTCCTTTGACGGGTGGCATCAAGATAGGAGGTTCCAACAAATATTCCTTGATTTTATCGAAAGCAGTTTGACAGTCATCATTCCATTCAACCACCTGATCTTTCTTCAATAGTTTGAATATTGGTTCACAGGTAGAGGTTAGGTGAGAGATGAACCTTGCGATGTAGTTTAGGCGTCCCAAGAAACCTATGACCTCCTTCTCAGTGCGAGGGGCAGGCATTTCTTGTATAGCTTTGACTTTGGCAGGATCCACCTCAATGCCTTTGTTATTGACGATGAATCCCAAAAGTTTACCGGACCTGACTCCGAAAGGGCACTTGCTAGGGTTCAGTCTGAGCTTGTACTCTTTTAACCTGACAAACAGCTTTTGCATATGGTCGAGGTGTTCTTCTTCTGTCTGTGAATGGGCTATCATGTCGTCTACGTAGACTTCAATCTCATGATGTATCATGTCATGAAACAAAGCTACCATGGCTCGCTGATAGGTTGCCCCAACATTCTTCAGTCTGAATGGCATCACTTTATAGCAGAAGGTACCCCACTGCGTAACAAAAGTAGTCTTCTCCATGTCTTCGGGGGCCATTTTGATCTGGTTGTACCCTGAAAATCCGTCCACGAAAGAGAATACCTTGTTTTGAGTTGTGTTGTCAACCAAGATGTCAATGTGTGGTAGTGGAAAGTCATCTTTAGGGCTAGCCCTGTTTAAATCTCTGTAGTCTACACACATTCTGACTTTGCCGTCCTTCTTAGGCACGGGCACAATGTTAGCAACCCATTCTGGATAGGAAGTAACAGCCAGAAAGCCAGCATTGAACTGCTTCATCACTTCAACTTTGATCTTTTCGGACATGTCAGGCCTCATTCGGCGGACTTTCTGTTTGATTGGTGGACAGTCTTCTCTTGTAGGGAGACGGTGAACCACAATATTTGTATCCAGTCCCAGGATGTCTTCATAGGACCAGGCGAAGATCTCAACATATTCATTCAACAGTTGAACTAAGCGCTCCTTGACACTTGGCTCCAGGTTGGCACCCACTTTAACCTCTTTTATGACTTCGGAGGTACCCAAATTGATAGTCTCTAACAACTCTTCATGGGGAAGAATAGCCCTTTCTTCCTGTTGCAAAAGTCTAGCCAACTCTCCAGGCACTTCACAGTCTTCATCACCTTCGTATTCGGCATGATTGACCAGATCTTCAGAGTCACTGAAGGCCATAGCAGAATTGTTACCCATTGAATCCGGAGTGGATGGGTACCTGCATTTTGTGAGTGTGGGTGTGTGTAAGGGATAGCCACCCTTAAACAAAATAAAATGTAAAAAAGAAATAAAATGAACACAAAAGTTTATAGATGAAAACGTCCATGATTCTTTAAAAATGGCATATGAAAATGAAGAATCAAAACCCTTACAAATGGACCTATATGCCCCGGGTAAGGCATAAGGAGAAAAGAGTGTACGGATTGTGTAAAAGTTATTACAGACCAAACAGGAAATGTTCAAAAGATAAATTACTGATTGATGAAAGTAATAGGGACGAAGTCTTTCGCCTCCCAGTTGTTCAACCCTCCTTCAATGGTTGGAAAGATCCAGTCTTCAAAATTGCTTCCTTCTTCATCATCTTCTAAAGCAAGAACTCCATGATGAGTGATTTTCAATGGCAGTCCTCCAGCCCGGGAGCGACACACAGCTTTCTGGCTAGCAGCAGTGAAACCCAATCCGTACTTATCTGTCTTGTAAGGAAAATCTGGCAGTTAACCCCACACTGTACTTCCTCTTTCCTTGATTACAGCCTCTGCATCTTTAAGGGATGACATCCGGGACACAGGTTTGGTAATGATGGGCACATCAGTCATTGTCTTGGCTACCGCAACTTCAAGAGAAACCTCTTTAAAGTGTTGGAAAGGTGTTTCTATGAATTCGCCATCTAACTCCACGTAGCGGAAAGAGTTAAGGTGGCTTATCATATACTCCTCCTCACCATGAACTGTTATGATCTTACCCTGGACTGGGTATTTGAGCATCTGGTGTAGAGAAGAAGTGATTGCCCCAGCGTTGTGGATCCATGGCCTTCCCAACAAGCATGAATATGAAGGACGGATGTCCATCACATAAAAAGTAGAGTTGAAAACTTCCGTTCCCACCTTAATTGGGATGTCCACTTCTCCATGAACCATCCGCTTAGAACTGTCGAAGGCTCTAACAATGATATTACTTGGCTTTAGGGTCAAACCTTCACAGTCCAATCTGTCCAATGCTTTCTTTGGTAGAACATTTAAAGATGAACCGGTGTCAACCAGAACATGAGCAAGTGTAGTTCCTCTGCACTCTACCGAGACATGCAGCGCATCATTATGCTTTCTTCCCTTAGACGTCAAATCGGCATCAGAGAAGCCAAGACCATTGTCGGCTGTAAGGCTGGCTACACACTCTTGAAACTGATCCACAGAGGTTTCTTGAGGCACGGGTGCCGTCTTCAGAAATTTGATCAAGGCTTTGGCATGAGCCTCGGAGCATTGATCAAGGCTTTGGCATGAGCCTCGGAGCAGAGCAATAGAGCCAGCATGGAGATTTTTAAAGGGGTTTTCCCCAGCTGCTCTACGACATCATAATCGCTCTTCTTAATTATCTTTAAAATCTCCCCCATCTCCTTTTGGGTGGTCTCGGGGATAACCAAAGTCTGAGCCCTCGTCCCGACGGACGCTTCTTGGATCCCCTTACCTTTATCAGCAGTAATAGCAAAGGGTACAACTTCGGGAGTAACAATTTCCTCAATAACTGGGCTTCACGCAAATATCTTGACAGGCACAGGAGCACTTGAGGGTCTGAAGACTGCCCTTGGAGGAGCAATCTCTGGAGAGAAGATTCTTCCGCTACGAGTGATCTTACTTGTCCCCGCAATATTCACCACATCAGGAGTCTCTTCATCAGAATTTTCTTCAACTGATTCGATCTGTTTCACACCATGATAGAAGATCTCTCCTTCATAATTCCACGGTATCGTCTTGTTGGACTTATATGGGATAGGTCCCGGCATGGTAATCTTCAGCGGTACAAACTTTGGATCAGGTGTAATCTTAACAGGCCTTTTACAGGTCTTGGAAAGATTGTCGGAAATGGTGATTATAGCAACATCATTGATCGGAGTAACAGGAGTAACAGGGTGTATCTGTTGACGATTAACATTACCAGACTCGATTCCTGTATCTTGCCAGGGCACGTCTGAAGAGTTCGAAGATCCGATTCCTGTATCTTGCCAGGGTGTATCTGTTGACGACTATATTCTCCAGACTCGATTCCTGTATCCCGCCAGGGCACTTCTGAAGAGTTAAAGATTCCATTCCTGTAACCAGCCAGGGCACATCGACATAAAGAGTTTGAAGATCAATTCCTGTAACAGGCCAAGTAATTATTTTCTTTCTCAGGTATGCAAGTTCTCGCTAAGGAATCTCTTACGCGATCGACAACCTCCCGATGGCATCTATAAGCCCATCCTCCTATCCATCAGTCTCCAAATGGCATCTATAAGCTCATTCCCGGCATCACACTGCTGACACTCTACTATGTGAGTGCAAATTTCTGGGCACTCTAGTGTTCAATCATCTTCCACCTTCAGATTACGAAAGGCACGCCAGCCAATCTACATCCTCAGGTCTAAGAAGATTGAACAGGGGCAACTGTTGTACCCCAAAATTTGCCCTCCCATATTCTTCAAGATTTGCCAAGATCAAGGTTCAAAATCTCCCAAGGGTTGCACAGTCCAATTGCCTCCTAACACAGTCAAAATTAGGGTTTTGGTTCTTGCAAAGAAATTGAGGTTTCCAAGGGTCCAATAAAGTCCCACATGCCTACATATATTGTCAAGCATCTACATGCCAAGTTTCAAGGCTCACAGCATCAAGTTGCACAGTCAAAAACCCTAATTGCTTCACAGTCAATTGCAGGGGCAAAATGGTCATTTGACAGTCAAAAGTCAAAAATTTTGGTCAACATCTTATTTTGAAGCCACAAATATCATTTGATCAATTCTTGATCATGATTCTCAAAGCATGGCTCAAAAAGTCTCAAGATGCAAAAGTTTCTATTTTTGGACAGCTGAAAAAGTCAACTGCAAATTGACCAAGGCATAACTTCCACATGGTTTATCAGAAAAATTCCATCCAAATCTCATTTTGAATAGAATGACATTTCCTACAACTCATCTTCACACTTCAAGTCCAAGAAATTCTCTCACAAAAAGTTATCAATTTCAACATTATAGGTCATTTTCAAAAGTCAACAAAAAGGAATTTTAAGTCAAAGACCATAACTTAAGATTGGTAAATCAAAATGACATGGGACCAAAGGCATTGGTTAGAGGACTTCAAGACCTTTCCAAAATGTCCAAGAACATGATCATAACTTAAAAATTGAGCAAGATATGCCTTGTAGAAGTTGGGAAATTTTTGGGAATTTTGAAAAGTCAACTTTGCACAAAAGGCTTCAAAAATGCTAATGGGCCTCAATTTCTTCCATGAATCATTACCCAAAGGCTATGCACGACCCACTAAGCTCAAAGGGAGTTATTTTCTCATTTTTAATTAATTATTTGAATTTTTATTATCATTAATTCATTTAATTAAATTTAAATATAAGAAAAATACTAAATCAATGGTTTTAAATCTTTTTATGCAGCAAATCTCTTCCACACATGTAAGAGATTTCGTGCACCTTCTCAAGGGGACAAAATCATCTAAATTTGGCAAGTTTCCATGGCAAAAAGATTGAAAAAAAGATGTGAACAAAATCAAATATTGAATCATTAAATCAATGGATATTTGGGCTTGGTTTTGACCTAATTCCATTCACTTACATATGCATAACCTAAACCTATTCCATTAGACACAAAAGCTGCGCAGAAAACCAAGAACAACATTGCAAATTTTTGGCAAAAAATTGAAAACTGATTTCACACCTAGAAGGCGTTTCAAGGCTTGAAAAGCATTCCAAAACATTGCCAAGACATCCAGGAACGTGTTGGAAGCAAGAACTAGTCTCCAGGCCTCAGGAATTGGTAGAAAAAAGTCACACTTTTCACAAAATTTTCCATAATCGTGTTTTAATTTTCAGGCATTGTTCATGCATTTTAATTGTTGATTAACACTAACCATGATGTTCTGAAGCTAATGGTACCCTTTAATTGTCCTAACAATGCCTGTATCAATATTTGCCATTAACGCTTGCTAGGGTTTCAGAAGCTTGGAATTGGGGGTTTACACATATGGAAAAATTAGGCCTTAAAACCTATGCCAATGGATTCATGGCAACAAGACGAACTGAACAATGACCTCGCGCCTTTTTTATATGGAAGCATGTGCTAATCGCTATTTTTCTGAATTGCAGTTAGTGGGGGTTTAAAACCCCCACTATTTGGTATTATTTGCAGGAACAAAAGGAAGAAGATGCTAGCGTGTCCAGACGTGGTTAGATAATTTGAATATTAGCGCGTTTTTGATTGTTTCAGGATCACGTTGTTTTTTCATACATATTATTTATGTTCCACTCATAGTACAAACACGCGCGTTGGTTCAGTTGGCAGTTGAGTTGTCATGCAGGTACTGGGACCTGGGTTCGATTCCCAGGTCCCCCCAAACGCTTAATAATTTTTGTCTTAATACGTTCATGTGCAACGCCTCTCCCAGGGTTCATCATACAACCCCATATCCAAGCTTGCCAAGTGTCCCCGATGGTCAATCCAATAGCCAGAACATGTAGTCCACCATACACCTGGGTCAACCATCCACACGTGATCCCTGAAAGTCAAAAAGGGCTTGTTCTTGGGCCAAAAATCACTTCAACTCACCTCCAAATTGGGTCAGACACCCCCATTGTTTGTATTTTTTTTTAATTTTAATTTCCTTTTCTTTTCTTTTAATTATTTTAATTGTTTTCTTTAAATTCCAAAAATTAATTTTTATAATATAAAAATCAGAAACTAAAATATATTAACTAATTTACTTATTAAATATTTTTTGTAAATAAATGTACATTAATTATTTAGTTAAATTAGGTTTTAAAATTTAAATCTTTTTCTTAACAAATTAAAATATGTAGAAATTAGGGTTTCTAACCTTTTTATCTTCTTTTCTTAATAAATTATTATTTTTTATTTTATTTTTTATTATTATCATTATTATTAATTATTAATTAATTTTGTAAATAAATATGTACATTAAATATTTAGTAAATTAGGTTAAACTTTAATCTTTTTTTTCATTAACAATTAAAATCAACTTAGAATTAGGGTTTCTCTTCAATTTTAATTTCTTTATTTCATAAATACAAAAAAAAACCTAAAAAAACATTTCTTTTCTTTAAATAAATAAATAATTAGTTGTTAATTTAACTTAATTTCAAAAGGGTCCAACGCCCTCGAATATTCTATTTTTATTCTTTTCGCACGTTATTTTTTTTCTTTGTGAATATTATGTAATTGCTCAAGCCTTGTAATAGTAATTAGGAATTTATTTTATTTTCCGCATTTTATTAAAAAACGGGTCTTTGTTAATTTGGCGATGTATAGACCCGTGCCTTGTAATAGCGTAGGATTTTACTTTCCGCATTTAAATTTCCGCACTTTTAAACTGCTAAACTTTGCATGAAAGAATGTATGGCCTAAATTAAAAACAAGCGCAGATCACCATGATACATGTACAAGATAAAACATAACTGAAACAACACACAAATTCACACACCACTCTTAGGGTACGCCTCATTGTTGCCTTACCCTCGAAACGTGGTCGCCGAGTATAGGGCGTTTTAGTAAGTCCTTATGTCCATAACATGATCCAGTTGCCTCGAAATGGTTGCCTCGGAATTAAAAAGGATCAATGGCATAAGGGTAGCTTCTAAGGTGTCCTACTGTTGCTCTGGTGACCATACTGTCCCTAACAAACGAATTGACCCGAACACCTCCAACGGTGGTGCTACCTACCTCTCAATGGTGGGATGGCACTACCTTAAGGACATTTACACAACCTAATTCCTTAGGGTAGGTAGATGACTCATAGATACTTGCTCTAAAAAAATAATCAAAACTCTTTTCACACCGACACTTTCAAAAAGCTTTCAAAACAATTTTTCAAACACTCTTGAGGACTGATACAAGAGTCGATCTGAAATCTTTAAACGAAACTTTTTTCAAACCCACTCACACTTGAAAAGCAAACAAACATTTTGAAAACACAATGAGCAAGTATCTAAGAGCCCATGGATAACCATGGATAGAAAGGGTGCTAACACCTTCCCTTTCTATAATCTACCTCCCGAACCGAGAAACATCTCGAAAAGGAATTTTGTTGTGCTTTTGTCCTTTCCTTGTTGGAGAAAATAAAAGATGGTGGCGAATCTTGCTTACCGCGACATTTCGCGAACCAGCGTTAAACAGTCAGTTCCAGATCCACCGATCACAGAACTGGCGACTCTGCTGGGGAAAATCTAAAGTGAGGTGTACCTTAGGACTAAGATCACTTGTGTTTTCAATTGTCTGAATTGTTTGCTTTATTATTGTGGGTACTGTCTTGGAAGTTCTATAGATCCTAACCCGGATCTGGGGATACCTTCTTAGAAAGTAGCAACAAGACTGTGAGGGAACTGTGCGGGGTATACCGACACGGTTGAAGCAGTCTGCTACGTTGATGTGGCACTTTGGTGTGTACCGGTAACCCTTGAGTTCAGTCAAGGAGAGTACGGGGCCTCCGCGTGGTGTCGTGAAGCATCAACTGACCTTAGGAACCTTAATTAAACCATCTTGGCCTCTTTAGGGTAGTGAGATAACTGACTTTGGTGCAGTCCGAGGTTGGTTGATACTCGATACTACACTCAATTGAGGGTTGTTTTCTTGGAATATTTCGGTCGCCAGTTCAGTGGCTAAATCGAAGCGATGAACAATGAAAGCAATCCAATGATATTGGGACCCTTAGAACCCGGTTACTTCTGATAGGACAGGTTGAGCCCACCAACTTCAAGAGGGTAATACCCAGACCCCAGGCTGGCCTAAACTCTAAGGGTTGTGGTGTGACTTGTATGCCTTACCATGTTTGCTTTTTGTGGTGTGTTTAATCATAGCATCATAACATCATACAGCATCATATGCATTGACTAACCATTTCAGGGGTTCGAATCTTCATCTTTGTTCTTGTTTTGTAGGACATGGAAACTGTTCGCAGAAAGACAATTCAGATCAGCCTTGTAAGGATCCCTCCTCAGCTTAAGGAACTTATATCCAAGATTCCCGATAACTCTTCATTCAGTGAGAGGCATGGAAGACTCATCAGTTTGGTCAACACCGACATTGAGGAAGATATGATAAAGGTCCTCTTCCAGTTATTTGACCCTTTGCATCACTGTTTCACTTTCCTGGATTATCAACTGGTGCCTACATTGGAAGAGTTCTCCCGGCTTCTGAAGATCCCTATCCTTAGTCAACTACCCTACAACGGTACGGAAAAGGAGCCCAAGCTTGAAGAGATTGCTAAAGCCTTACGTTTACAACCATCTGACATCAAGGGACATTGGGAAGTTAGAAGTGGTATCAAAGGGTTCTTAGCCAGGTTTCTGTTTGAGAAGGCCCAAGAATGTTAGAACTCCCTTGACCTACAAGCCTTTGAAGAAGTTGTGGCCCTCCTTGTCTATGGATTGGTTTTGTTCCCGAATCCCGATCAGCTTATAGATATCAGTGCTATCCAGATCTTCATGTCCAGGAATCCTATACCTACGTTGCTTGGGGACATCCTTCACTCATGTTACACTCGAACCATGAGAAAAAGAGGTGTTCTTATGTGTTGCACTCCTCTCCTGGGAAGGTGGTTTATTTCGCACCTTCCACAATCAGTTTTGAAGAAATAGCGGGGTTTGAGATGGTCACAACGATTAATGACTCTTACGCATGCAGATATCCATTGGTGCTCTCGGTCCAGAGAGGATGTCACTATCATTGATCGTTGCGGGGAGTACCCTAATGTTCCTTTACTTGGAATCAGAGGAGGTATTACTTACAACCCGTGTCTGGCTTGGAGACAGTTTGGTTATGCTCGGAGGGATGGTCCTCATGACATGTTAATTCCTGACATAGTTTTTGACTTCGACAACGATGCACAAGGACTTCTCCAGAGATTTATCAGAGCTTGGAGGATGCCCAGCAAGATAGACAGCAAGACACTGGGGCACAGGAACTCCATCCCGTTGGAACCTTATCTCAAGTGGGTACGAGCCCGCTCCCAGAAGTTAGTAATGCCATATCCTCATGTTCTCCCTGTAATCAAAGAGCCAGTTTTGGAAGGGGAGGTGTCCTACACCATTCAACATCCCGATATGCCTACATCATGGGAAGAAATGCAGAAGAGTTGGATCCAGCTTAAGGAAGAACGGAATTCTCTTGAGTCCAGTCTACATGCTAGTGAGAAGAAGGTCTTAGAGCTAACCCGCCTGCTGCACGAGGAAAAGAATCTCAACACTTACATAGCTCCAAAGAGGATGCGTAGTGTCTTCTGGGATTGATTCAGTTTTGTAATACTTTGCCCATGAGGCCTTGATGTACTGAATAATGATTTCTTAATGATAACGTGTGTACTTTTTTGTCTACAACAAATTTGAACTTTCGAACCCTTGAATGCATTGCATAAACACATATCATGCATCATGTGCATAGCAGGTACTCTTCTTTTCAGGTTGCTTAATGTTCTTCGCTATTTATTTCAGCATCATGAACCCTGAATCATCTACTGAGCAGTATATCAAGGCCCTTCAGGCTCAGAACGCCCAATTCCAGGAGCTGATTATTAGTTTGGCCCAAGGTCAGGAGGAGTTGAAGGCTCTGCTGGTTAAGAAGAAGAAGAAGAAGAGAATTGTTCTATTCAACACTGGCCGGAGGTTTGGTAACACACTGCAGAATGAGGTTGAGCAAGCTGGTTCTTCTGTTTGAAAAAGCAGTCCCCAAGGGGGAAGAGTCCCTAGTCTGGTGGTTTCTGACAACGAGACTGATTTTAATGAGGAGCAGTATCCTCCAGCTGAAGACAGGTACAAGCAGTTGGAAGATCGTCTGAATGCCATGGAAATTTAACAGGTGCCTGGTTTGGATTTCGGAGACTTGGGTCTATCTTCTGGTGTGGTCATCCCACACAAATTCAAAGCACCATCTTTCGCAAAGTATGACGGGGCGTCTTGCCCTAAGCTACATCTCAGGTCTTATGTGCGGAAGATCCAACCATACACTGTTGACAAGAACTTGTGGATCCACTTCTTCCAGGAGAGTCTTTCAGGGACTCATCTCGAATGGTTCTATCAGCTGGATGGAACCAAGGTTCGTAACTGGGAGGAGTTGGCTACTGCTTTTTACAAGCAGTATCAATATAATGCCGACTTCGCTCCTACACGTACCCAACTCCAGGGTATGTCGTTAGGGTCGGGAGAAGGTTTTAAGGAGTATGCGCAGAAGTGGAGGGACCTGGCTGGCAGGGTGCAGCCTCCGTTAACCGACCGTGAATTGGTGGACATGTTCTTGGGGACCCTATCCGGGTCGTTCTTCAATCATCTCATTGGCAATTCATCTGCAGGGTTCACAGATCTCATTCTGACTGGGGAAAGGATAGAGGCTGGTATGAAATCAGGGAAGATTCAGAAAGGTGCGTCCTCAAGTTCTGAGAAGAAACCTTTTAAAAAGGAGGCCAGTGCTGTGTATGGGCCTAGGAGGCAGGACAAACCAGAACGCCGCCAAGCTGTCAACGCGGTGGTAATTGCGAAGCCTGCTGCCGCCCCTCGGCAACCTAACCAACCAAGGACTGAGAGACCCAGAAGAGAATACACTCGGCTGAGTATGACCTTGTCACAAATCTTGCCGCAACTGCTATCGACCAACTTGGTGACCGTCAGAGAGGCTCCGAAGGTTGTGAATACTACCTCTCCTAAGTATAATCCAAATGCCCGCTGTGCTTATCACTCCGATAGCCCGGGGAATTCTACTGATGACTGCTGGGCCCTGAGAAATAAGGTTCAAGACCTTATTGATGCGAAGGAGATACAGTTTGAGGCGCCCGAGAGGCCAAATGTTGTGACTGCTCCTATGCCCCAGTATGGAGTAAATGCCATTGAGGAAGACCTGTATGTCGTTTCTGTGGATGATGTTGCTACCCCTCTACTGACTGTTAAGAGGAACCTGTTGCTGGCCGGTTTATTTCCGGGTTGTAGCAAGGGTTTCCTTCTGTGTGCTGTTTCCCCTACTGGTTGTCCATTGCTGAAATCAGGCATCCAAAGCCTGATGGATAGCAAAGAAATTATGTTCAAGAAGACCGCTGTTCCTTTTGTTCCCGCTGAAGAAGTATCTGTCGTCACAATTTTCAACAATCCTACCAAGGCTCCCCTGAGGAAGCCAGTCAAAATCATGTATGTCACACCCATCATTATTACTGTTCCAGGGCCCCTCCCCTATGAATCTGACAAGGCTGTCCCATGGCATTATGGGGCAGATGTGTATGTGCTTGGAATAAAGCAGGAGTTCAACACCGGTACCAGCATCAGTAACATCACTGGTCCAGCCAAGGTTACTCGCAGTGGCAGGCTCTTCTCGCCTGACATTGCGCCACCAGTTATCCGAAGACCTCTTATAATAACGCCTGCAAGTGCGCCTATTTCCACTTCTGATCCAGTTTCTACCCCTGTTGCCGAGTCCTCTAATACTCGGGGCAAAGGGATTGATGATGAGCCTTCCCGGATGGAGGCACCAAAGACTGTCAATGTTGAAGCCTCCCAACAAGAGATGGAGGAAATCCTTAAGATCATTAAGAAGAGCGATTTCAACGTCGTTGAACAGCTGGGGCATACCCCCTCCAAGATCTCTATGCTATCATTGCTGTTATGCTCAGAGGCCCATGCGAAGGCCCTGATTTTATTTCTGAAGACGGCCCATGTGCCACAAGAGACATCTGCAGATCAATTCACTGACTGTGTGGCCAATCTGACAGCTGACAACGGTTTGGGTTTCTCGGATGCCGATCTTACTGCTAAGGGAAAAAACCACAATGATGCCCTGCATGTCTCCATTGAATGCAGGGGTACTACTCTCGCACACGTGTTGGTGGACACCGGTTCTTCCCTGAATGTATTGCCCAAGAAGGCATTAGACCGGTTGGATTGTGAAGGTCTGGAGTTGAAGCCTAGTAACATCATTGTCCGAGCCTTTGACGGGTCGAAGAGGATGGTGCATGGTGAGGTCGACATTCCTATTCGTGTTGGTTCTCAAGTATTTGACTCAACGTTCTATGTGATGGACATCCGTCCATCTTATTCTTGTTTGCTGGGTCGACCTTGGATTCACAAAGCTAGGGCAGTGACCTCCACTATACACCAGAAGCTCAAGTACCCTGTCCGAGGGAAGATTGTCACCGTGCAGGGGGAGGAAGAGTACATGGTTAGTCATCTGAATTCCTTCCGGTATATTGAGATGGACGGGGAGTTTATTGAAACCCCCTTTCAACATTTTGAAGAGGTACCCCCAACATTGGCGTCAGCAGAAACAGTGGTTGAAGAGGACTTTCCTTTGAAGATGGCTTCCTTGAAGGATGCCCGGGCTGTGGTTGAGAAAGGTGAATGTGCTAACTGGGGCAGGCTCCCTGATTTTACTCCTAAAACTGAAAAGTTTGGACTGGGTTTTACCGCAGAGGCTCAGAGGGCTGTACGCAAAGCTAGGATCGGAAGACCTCCCATGATCATCACCAACCCGGGAGTGAATGTTATAGAAAGCAATGTGGAGGAATCAGAGTTTGATAGCTGGATCTACCCGACGACTGATGGTGGACTGACCAATTGGACCGCAAAAGATCACATACCTGTTACTTTTGTTATGCAGTAATGAATTCCTTTGTTTCTTTAATTTGTAATAAACAATGAATTGAAAACTTTATGGCCCGGTGTCTTACCCGGGGCACCGTGGCTTCATTTGTGAGGGCTTATTACTTGTCATTTCCATATATCATGAATAAAGACATTGGACATTTTCGCATTTCAAATCTTGTGCTCCCTTTCTTTCTTTCTTTCTTTATATATTGCAAAACAGCTGTATTTATACACACTCACCTACACAGGTTTCAATCCACTCTGGATCTCACTGGTAACGACTCTGCTACTACCAGTTATGACTTCGAAAATCCGATCAACTTAGCCGAAGACGAAGGTGAAGATGATTGTGATGTGCCTGGTGAGCTTGCAAGACTGTTACTCCAGGAAGAGAGGGCCATTCAGCCACATGAAGAGCCAGTGGAAACGATAAATCTGGGTACTGAGACAGATAGAAAGGAAGTTAAGATTGGTGCCAATCTGGAGCTCAGCGTGAAACAACGGTTGATTCAGATGCTGCATGATTATGTGGAAATCTTCGCATGGTCCTACGAAGACATGCCTGGGTTGGATACTGACATTGTGGTCCATCACTTGCCTACCAAGGAAGACTGCCCTCCGGTAAAGCAAAAGGTCCGCCGTATGCGTCCAGAGATGTCCGAGAAGATCAAAGCCGAGGTTATGAAACAGTTTGATGCCGGTTTTCTTGCAGTGACTTCTTACCCTCAGTGGGTTGCCAATGTGGTGCCAGTGCCAAAGAAAGATGGTAAGGTCAGAATGTGTGTTGATTACAGGGATCTGAACAGGGCCAGCCCCAAGGATAATTTCCCCCTACCTCACATTGATGTTCTGGTTGACAATACTGCTCAGCACAAAGTGTTCTCCTTCATGGACGGCTTTTCAGGTTATAATCAGATCAAGATGGCTCCTGAAGATATGGAAAAGAATACTTTTGTTACTCAGTGGGGCACCTTCTGCTACAAGGTCATGCCATTCGGGTTGAAAAATGCTGGGGCAACCTACCAACGTGCCATGGTTGCTTTATTTCATGACATGATCCACCATGAGATAGAAGTATATGTCGATGACATGATAGCAAGGTCCCAAATGGAGGAGGAACACCTTGACCATCTACAGAAGCTGTTTGACCGCCTGAAGTTGTACAAGCTAAGGTTGAACCCAAACAAGTGCACATTTGGGGTAAGATCCGGAAAGTTGCTAGGTTTCTTCGTAAGCGACAAAGGTATTCAAGTAGACCCTACCAAGGTTAAAGCCATTCAAGAGATGCCAGTTCCCAAGATAGAGAAATAAGTCAGAGGCTTTCTAGGACTTCTGAATTACATTGCCCGATTCATCTCACACCTAACTGTTACTTGTGAACTAATCTTCAAGCTGCTGAGGAAAGATCAGGTAGTACGTTGGAATGATGGATGTCATGCCGCTTTTGACAGAATCAAAGAATATCTCCAAGAAACACCCATTCTTATGCCACCGGTTGAAGGGAGACCTCTAATACTATACCTGATAGTACTTGACAGCTCAATGGGGTGTGTGCTGGGGCAGCATGACGAGTCTGGCCGAAAAGAGCACGCCATTTATTACCTTAGCAAAAAGTTTACCGACTGTGAGACCCGATACTCACTGCTCGAGAAAACTTTCTTTGCTTTGGTATGGGCTGCTCGCCGGCTGAGACAGTATATGCTGACTCACACTACTCTGTTGATTTCAAAGATGGATCCAATAAAGTACATATTCGAAAAGTCTGCTCTGTCTGGGAGAATAGCAAGATGGCAAATGATCTTGACAGAATACGACATCCAGTACACGACTCAGAAAGCTATCAAAGGAAGTGTATTGGCAGACCATTTGGCACACCAGGCAGTAGACGACTATCAATCAATGAACTTTGAATTTCCTGACGAGAGCATCATGATAGTAACTGATTGTGAAGTACCTGGACCGGATGAAGGACCTGAGGAAGGATCCCGATGGTCTATGAACTTTGACGGAGCCTCCAACGCTTTGGGTAATGGTATCGGCGTTGTGATCATATCCCCTCAAGGCACTCATACTCCACTCACCGCCCGACTATGTTTCAACTGCACCAACAACATGGCAGAGTACGAGGCATGTATCATGGGTCTTCAAGCTGTAATTGACTTAAGGATAAAGTTTCTGAGTGTCTTCGGAGATTCCTCTCTCGTGATCAATCATATCAAAGGCGAGTGGGATACGAAACATCCGAATCTTATTCCTTACAGAGAATGTGTGTTGACATTGATCCCCCATTTCACAGAGATAACTTTTGAACATTTCCCAAGAGAGGAGAATCAGTTGGTGGATGCGTTAGCTACGATGTCTTCCATGTTCAAAGTCAAAGGGGACAATGAAGCTCCCCGGATCATCATCTGGAAACTGGACGAACCTGCATATTGTTGTGATCTTGAGGCTGAGGTAGTAACTGAGAAACCTTGGTATCATGAGGTGAAGAGGTACTTGGAAGCTCAAGAATACCCTGAAGGTGCATCTGTCAACGACAAGAAGTTTCTGAGAAGGTTCGCAGCAAAGTTCTTCCTCAGCAACGGCATTCTGTACAAGCGAAACCATGATTCAACCTTACTGCGTTGTGTGGACAAGACTGAAGCAGAAAGGATCATGGCGGAGCTGCATGAAGGTACCTTCGGAACACATTCCAGTGGACATACCATGGCAAAGAAAATCCTTCGGGCAGGATATTACTGGTCCACCATGGAAGCCGAGTGTTACCAACACTCTCGGACATGTCATAAATGTCAAATATACACAGACAAGGTGCACGTTCCTCCAGTTCCTCTGAATGTCTTGACGGCACCTTGGCCTTTTGCAATGTGGGGCATTGATATGATCGGCGAAATCAGACCTACGGCATCCAACGGGCATCGCTTCATCCTGGTGGCGATTGATTACTTTACAAAGTGGGTTGAAGCAGCTTCCTATGCCACAATAACCAAGAATGTTGTGGCACGATTCATTCGGCATAACTTGATCTGTCGATACGGCGTCCCGGAAAGGATCATTACGGACAACGATACCAATCTCAATAACAAGATGATCACTGAGCTCTGCGAGCAATTCAAGATACAGCACCACAACTCTTCTCCTTACCGGCCGAAGATGAATGGGGCTGTAGAAGCAGCTAATAAGAATATCAAAAAGATTGTGCAGAAGATGACAGTGACCTACAAAGATTAGCACGAGATGTTACCGTTCGCTCTTCATGGGTACCGTACCTCAGCAAGGACGTCAACCGGGGCAACTCCTTTTTCCTTATTCTACGGCATGGAGGCAGTCTTGCCAATTGAAGTCCAGATACCCTCTCTCCGGATAATGAAGGATGCAGACCTGAGCGAAGATGACTGGATCCAGACCCGGCTTGATCAGTTAAATCTAATCGACGAAAAGAGACTCACTGCTATTTGTCATGGTCAGACGTACCAAAAACGGATGATCAGGGAATTTAACAAGAAAGTCAGACCACAAGAGTATCAAGTTGGGGACCTGGTAATCAAACGCATCATCCTTCCTCAGAGTGATCCCAGGGGCAAATGGACCCCCACCTACGAAGGGCCATTTGTGGTTAAACATGTGTTCTCAGGAGGAGCCATGATCCTAACCACCATGGATGGTGACGACCTTCCTCACCCCGCCAATGCAGACATAGTAAAAAGATACTACGCATGATAAAAGACCCGCTAGGTTGACATACCTAGGCAAAAATTAGGGCTTCCCGGCGAACCAAAAGGGTTCGGGAAAAATGAGGGATGAAATGAAAAAAAATATGTACACCCGGCAAGTCGAAAACCTGAAAAGGCGGCTTGGGCAAAAATGGGTATCCCGGTGGACTGAAAACCCGAAAGGGCGGTCCAGGCAAAAGTTAGGGATTAAAGCGTAATACTATGTCTCATTGGATCATCTTGCATCCAGAATCTGGTATCAACTGTCAGGATCAGACGGCATCGATCAGTCAGCTTCATCTTCAACCAAGCAGCCAAGTGATGAGACGCTCGAAGACATAAAGGCGATAGCAGAGTTGGAACCCAGTGGGATTATTCTCTTCACATAGCTGTTTTGTTTTCTCTTTGTACAAAAATTGTATAAACTCCGTTGTTCGGCGGCGTTCTCTTACTAGGACGTCAGCCTCTTGTACATAAACGCCTATTTACAGGCAAATTCAAAAATCAATACAAATTCACTTTTCAGACAAATTGCCAATTGTTTTTCCTTTTTCTGTTTTGTTTTGCGAAGAACGTCCAATGTTCAATCTGTGATATATGCATTTGACACTAATTGCTAACTTATAAATATTTGCATACAAAACAAAGGATTAATTACAGGTAACATTAGAAACAGGGGCAATAATGAATGGTCTGAGCGATCTAATTGCTCTGTCCACCAAGGTACCAAGGTAAGTTCAGATGAAGAATGTAACCAAGATGCCTTAATTCCCCAGAGAGTGAGCCAGCAAGTCAACGATACTCTCCCCAAGCAAAGTTATACTGGCAGCCTTAAGGAAGTTGGGTATCCCCGGCAGATCTCAACATTCCCCAGGAGTATGCAAACATTCTTAACAAGCATCCCCGGCAGTCTTGAGCTAAGATTGTTCCCCGGCGGTATACCAGACCTTCAGTGGAGCCACTTCCCCAGTACATCTCAAAAATTTCCCCAGGAAAGTCCAGTCCAATCTGAAAAGTCTCCCAAGGAAAGTGGAATCCATCCCCCCAGCAGGAAGCTTATCCTAAGTAGATTCTGGAAGCTTGTCACCCGCAGAACACGAACGCGTCTCCCGGCTTTATTCAAAGGTTATTTCCCCACCAGGATATAACTGGGTTATCCTCAGCCAATTTCCACGGAAAGATCGTCCCCGACGAAGTCTTCCCATCCCCAGCGGAGTTCATCAATTCCTTCAACATAACTCAACAATGGTATCCCCAGCGGAGTTCTCAACATCTCAGCAAAGCCTCTCTTTCCCCACAGAGTTCACTTCCCCACAAAGTTCACTTCCCCGCAGAGTAATTTATTCGCCAAGCTTATTCCCCAACGGAGTCATCCTCTCCTACCGGTATTCTTGCAACTATCATTCCCAGCGGAAACAACGAAGCTCTATTCCTCAACATTAGCCCAAGATTTGACTTCCCGGCACCCGTCAAGGATTTATTTTCCTAGACGAAAACACACTCATAAACATCGCATTTTCATACATTATAGCATGTATATACGCATCATGAACATACAATCTCACTTATTCTGAGAACATCACGCATGTCATACATCATGACATCGCATACAACTAACGTTTTGTCTTTTCAGGAAAAAGGTCAGTACAAAGATGATTACTATCAACAGTCACAACTAAAGATCCGATTCCTGTATCTTGCCAGGGTGTATCTGTTGACGACTAGTTCCAGACTCGATTCCTGTATCTTGCCAGGGCACGTCTGAAGAGTTCGAGGATCCGATTCCTGTATCTTGCCAGGGTGTATCTGTTGACGACTAACATTACCAGACTCGATTCCTGTATCTTGCCAGGGCACGTCTAAAGAGTTCGAGGATCCGATTCCTGTATCTTGCCAGGGTGTATCTGTTGACGACTAACATTACAGACTCGATTCCTGTATCTTGCCAGGGCACGTCTGAAGAGTTCGAAGATCCGATTCCTGTATCTTGCCAGGGTGTATCTGTTGACGACTATATTCTCCGGACTCGATTCTTGTATCCCGCCAGGGCACGTCTGAAGAGTTAAAGATTCCATTCCTGTAACCAGCCAGGGCACATCGACATAAAGAGTTTGAAGATCAATTCCTGTAACAGGCCAAGTAATTATTTTCTTTCTCAGGTATGCAAGTTCTCGCTAAGGAATCTCTTACGCGATCGACAACCTCCCGATGGCATATATAAGCCCATCCTCCTATCCATCAGTCTCCAAATGGCATCTATAAGCCCATTCCCGGCATCACACTGCTGACACTCTACTATGTGAGTGCAAATTTCTGGGCACTCTAGTGTTCAATCATCTTCCACCTTCAGATTACGAAAGGCACGCCAGCCAATCTACATCCTCAGGTCTAAGAAGATTGAACAGGGGCAACTGTTGTACCCCAAAATTTTCCCTCCCATATTCTTCAAGATTTGCCAAGATCAAGGTTCAAAATCTCCCAAGGGTTGCACAGTCCAATTGCCTCCTAACACAGTCAAAATTAGGGTTTTGGTTCTTGCAAAGAAATTGAGGTTTCCAAGGGTCCAATCAAGTCCCACATGCCTACATATATTGTCAAGCATCTACATGCCAAGTTTCAAGGCTCACAGCATCAAGTTGCACAGTCAAAAACCCTAATTGCTTCACAGTCAATTGTAGGGGCAAAATGGTCATTTGACAGTCAAAAGTCAAAATTTTTGGTCAACATCTTATTTTGAAGCCACAAATATCATTTGATCAATTCTTGATCATGATTCTCAAAGCATGGCTCAAAAAGTCTCAAGATGCAAAAGTTTCTATTTTTGGACAGTTGAAAAAGTCAACTGCAAATTAACCAAGGCATAACTTCCACATGGTTTATCAGAAAAATTCCATCCAAAGCTCATTTTGAAGAGAATTACATTTCCTAAAACTCATCTTCATACTTCAAGTCCAAGAAATTCTCTCACAACAAGTTATCAATTTCAACATTATAGGTCATTTTCAAAAGTCAACAAAAAGGCATTTTAAGTCAAAGACCATAACTTGAGATTGGTAAATCAAAATGACATGGGACCAAAGGCATTGGTTAGAGGACTTCAAGACCTTTCCAAAATGTCCAAGAACATGATCATAACTTAAAACTGGAGCAAGATATGCCTTGTAGAAGTTGGGAAATTTTTGGGAACTTTGAAAAGTCAACTTTGCACAAAAGGCTTCAAAAATGCTAATGGGCCTCAATTTCTTCCATGAATCATTACCCAAAGGCTATGCACGACCCACTAAGCTCAAAGGGAGTTATTTTCTCATTTTTAATTAATTATTTGAATTTTTATTATCATTAATTCATTTAATTAAATTTAAATATAAGAAAAATACTAAATCAATGGTTTTAAATCTTTTTATGCAGCAAATCTCTTCCACACATGTAAGAGATTTCGTGCACCTTCTCAAGGGGACAAAATCATCTAAATTTGGCAAGTTTCCATGGCAAAAAGATTGAAAAAAAGATGTGAACAAAATCAAATATTGAATCATTAAATCAATGGATCTTTGGGCTTGGTTTTGACCTAATTCCATTCACTTACATATGCATAACCTAAACCTATTCCATTAGACACAAAAGCTGCGCAGAAAACCAAGAACAACATTGCAAATTTTTGGCAAAAAATTGAAAACTGATTTCACACCTAGAAGGCGTTTCAAGGCTTGAAAAGCATTCCAAAACATTGCCAAGACATCCAGGAACGTGTTGGAAGCAAGAACTAGTCTCCAGGCCTCGGGAATTGGTAGAAAAAAGTCACACTTTTCACAAAATTTTCCATAATCGTGTTTTAATTTTCAGGCATTGTTCATGCATTTTAATTGTTGATTAACACTAACCATGATGTTCTGAAGCTAATGGTACCCTTTAATTGTCCTAACAATGCCTGTATCAATATTTGCCATTAACGCTTGCTAGGGTTTCAGAAGCTTGGAATTGGGGGTTTACACATATAGAAAAGTTAGGCCTTAAAACCTATGCCAATGGATTCATGGCAACAAGACGAACTGAACAATGACCTCGCGCCTTTTTTATATGGAAGCATGTGCTAATCGCTATTTTTATGAATTGCAGTTAGTGGGGGTTTAAAACCCCCGCTATTTGGTATTATTTGCAGGAACAAAAGGAAGAAGATGCTAGCGTGTCCAGACGTGGTTGGATAATTTGAATATTAGCGCGTTTTTGATTGTTTCAGGATAACGTTGTTTTTTCATACATATTATTTGTGTTCCACTCATAGTACAAACACGCGCGTTGGTTCAGTTGGCAGTTGAGTTGTCATGCAGGTACTGGGACCTGGGTTCGATTCCCAGGTCCCCCCAAACGCTTAATAATTTTTGTCTTAATACGTTCATGTGCAGCGCCTCTCCCAGGGTTCATCATACAACCCCATATCCAAGCTTGCCAAGTGTCCCTGATGGTCAATCCAATAGCCAGAACATGCAGTCCACCATACACCTGGGTTAACCATCTGCACGTGATCCCTGAAAGTAAAAAAGGGCTTGTTCTTGGGCCAAAAATCACTTCAACTCACCTCCAAATTGGGTCAGACACCCCCATTGTTTGTATTTTTTTTATATTTTAATTTCCTTTTCTTTTCTTTTAATTATTGTAATTGTTTTCTTTAAATTCCAATAATTAATTTTTATAATATAAAAATCAGAAACTAAAATATATTAACTAATTTACTTATTAAATATTTTTTGTAAATAAATGTACATTAATTATTTAGTTAAATTAGGTTTTAAAATTTAAATCTTTTTCTTAACAAATTAAAATATGTAAAAATTAGGGTTTCTAACCTTTTTATCTTCTTTTCTTAATAAATTTTTTTTTTATTTTATTTTTTATTATTATCATTATTATTAATTATTAATTAATTTTGTAAATAAATATGTACATTAAATATTTAGTAAATTAGGTTAAACTTTAATCTTTTTTTTCATTAACAATTAAAAACAACTTAGAATTAGGGTTTCTCTTCAATTTTAATTTCTTTATTTCATAAATACAAAAAAAAACCTAAAAAACATTTCTTTTCTTTAAATAAATAATTAATTAGCTGTTAATTTAACTTAATTTCAAAAGGGTCCAACGCCCTCGAACATTCTATTTTTATTCTTTTCGCACGTTATTTTTTTTCTTTGTGAATATTATGTAATTGCTCAAGCCTTGTAATAGTAATTAGGAATTTATTTTATTTTCCGCATTTTATTAAAAAACAGGTCTTTGTTAATTTGGCGATGTATAGACCCGCGCCTTGTAATAGCGTAGGATTTTACTTTCCGCATTTAAATTTCCGCACTTTTAAACTGCTAAACTTTGCATGAAAGAATGTATGGCCTAAATTAAAAACAAGCGCAGATCACCATGATACATGTACAAGATAAAACATAACTGAAACAACACACAAATTCACACACCACTCTTAGGGTACGCCTCACTGTTGCCTTGCCCTCGAAACGTGGTCGCCGAGTATAGGGCGTTTTAGTAAGTCCTTATGTCCATAACATGATCCAGTTGCCTCGAAACTGTTGCCTCGGAATTAAAAAGGATCAATGGCATAAGGGTAGCTTCTAAGGTGTCCTACTGTTGCTCTGGTGACCACACTGTCCCTAACAAACGAATTGACCCGAACACCTCCAATGGTGGTGCTACCTACCTCTCAATGGTGGGATGGCACTACCTTAAGGACATTTACACACCCTAATTCCTTAGGGTAGGTAGATGACTCATAGATACTTGCTCTAAAAAACAAATCAAAACTCTTTTCACACCGACACTTTCAAAAAGCTTTCAAAATAATTTTTCAAACACTCTTGAGGACTGATACAAGAGTCGATCTGAAATCTTTAAACGAAATTTTTTTCAAACCCACTCACACTTGAAAAGCAAACAAACATTTTGAAAACACAATGCAAGTATCTAAGAGCCCATGGATAACCATGGATAGAAAGGGTGCTAACACCTTCCCTTTCTATAATCTACCTCCCGAACCGAGAAACATCTCGAAAAGGAATTTTGCTGTGCTTTTGTCCTTTCCTTGTTGGAGAAAATAAAAGACGGTGGCGACTCTTGCTTACCGCGATATTTCGCAAACCAGCGTTAAACAATCAGTTCCAGATCCACCGATCACAGTATCCTTCTGAATTTTACCACTCTTAATGCCAGCTTCGACCGTTTCACCTGTCAGAATTAATTCGGTGAACCCTGCAGATGAGCTCCCAATCAAGTGATTAAAGAATGAACCTAATAGGGTCCCCAAAAACATATCAACCATCTCTCTATCCGACAATGGTGGATGCACCCTTCCAGCCAAATCTCGCCACTTCTGGGCATACTCCTTAAATCCCTCATTAGAGGCCATACCCATACTCTGTAGTTGAGTACGAGTAGGTGCTAAATCTGCGTTATATTGGTATTGTCGATAGAAAGCAGCAGCTAAATCCTCCCAGTTATGTACATCAGATCTCTCAAGTTGATAGAACCAGTCCAATTGCGTACCCGACAAACTATCTTAAAAAAAGTGGACCCACAGATCCTTATCAGAAGAGTGAGGTTGGATCTTTCTGACGTAGGACCGCAAATGCATCTTCGGACAGTACAAATCGTCGTATTTAGAAAATGTAGGCACTTTGAACTTGGGAGGAATTACGATCCCAGCAACCAACCCTAGTTCTTCGAAATCCAACCCAGGTACTCTTTGTACCTCCATGGCTGCTAGCTGGTCTTCAAGATTCTTATACTTATCATCCGCCGGAGGGTACTGCTGTTCGGAGTAATCTTCATCCTCTTCCTCTTCTTCTTCTTCAGCTTCAGACTCGGAAGGTACCGCAGCTCCTTTTCCTTTACCAACCCCTTCGTCAGACGTCGAGGGGAAATCCAGAACTCTCCTAGCTTGATTCTCAAACCTTCTTCCCATAGTGGCCACACCAATTCTTTTCTTTTTCTTCTTTTCCTTTTCCTTTTCTTTCTCTAACAGTGCTTTAAGGTCCTCTTGACCCTTTGCCAAGGTCATGAGGAGTTGTTGGAATTGCGAATTTTGTGCTTGCAGATCTTTGACTGTCTGCTCTATATCCATCTTGCTGAAATAAACAGCAGAAAGATAAGGAAACCTGGTGTGAA
Organism: Vicia faba; assembly: GCA_948472305.1. Classification (NCBI taxonomy): domain Eukaryota; kingdom Viridiplantae; phylum Streptophyta; class Magnoliopsida; order Fabales; family Fabaceae; genus Vicia; species Vicia faba. Next base: position 362,809,282 of record OX451740.1, on the reverse strand, counting down.
GACGTGTTTATGCATATGATGAATGATGTGTTATTCATGTAATGCATTCAAGGATTCAGAAATTCAAAGTTGTTGCAAACAAAAAAACACACGTCTTATTAATAAGAAGAAATTTGTTAGTACATAAATGCCCCATGGGCAAGATATTACAAAATTGTTAATGTAAAAAGACGTTGCGGATCCTCTTTGGTGCTATGTAAGTGTTGAGATTCTGCTCTTCGTGGAGTTGGCGGGTAAGTTCCAAAACCTTCTTCTCACTGGCGTAGAAGTTGGCTTCAAAAGTATTCCGTTCTTCCTTGAGCTGTATCCAACTCTTTTGCAAATCTTCCAATGATATTGGCATGTCTGGATGTAGGAGGGTGTATGGAACCTCTCCTTCCACAACAGGCTATTTGATCATAGGCAGAATGTGGGGGTAAGGCATCATAAGACTTTGGGCGCGGGTTCGTACCCACTTGAGATAAGGTTCAAGAGGGATGGAATTCTTGTACCCCAGTGTCTTACTATCCACTTTGTTGGGCATCCTCCAAGCTCGGATAAACCTTTGTCGAAGTCCTTGAGTGTCATTGCCGAAGTCAAAAACTAAGTCAGGAATCAACATGTCATGAGGGCCATCCCTTCGAGCATATCCAAATTGTCTCAGAGCTAAACAGGGGTTGCAGGTAATGCCTCCCCTAATGCCAAGTAGTGGGACATTAGGGAATTCCCCACAACGATCAATGATTATGACATTTTCTCTGGACCGAGAACACCAATGAACATCAGAATGTGTAAGGGTCATTAACCGTTGTGACCACCTTAAACCCTGCTCATTCTTCAAAACTGACTGGGGAAGGTGAGAAATAAACCACCTTGCTAGAAGAGGAGTACAACACATGAGAACACCTCTTTTCCTCATTGTTCGTGTGTGAAATGAGTGTAGGATGTCCCCAAGCAATGTAGGCACAGGATTCCGAGATATGAAAATCTTAACAGTATTCACATCTATAAGCTGATCAGGGTTTGGGAACAAGACCAACCCATAGATGAGAAGTGCTACAATCTCCTCAAAAGCTTGTAGATCTAGAGAATTCCAGCAGTCTTGTGCCTTCTCAAACAAAAACTTTGCCAAGAAACCCTTGACACCACTTCTGGTTTCCCAATGACCATTGATATCAGATGGTTGCAAGTGTAAGGCTTGAGCAACATCTTTAGGCTTTGGTTCTCTTTCTATACCGTTGTAGGGTAGTTGATGGAGAATAGGAATCCTCAGGAGTTGAGAAAATTCCTCCAAAGTAGGTACTAGTTGGTAATCAGGAAATGTGAAACAGTGGTGTAGGGGGTCAAAGAAATGGAAGAGAACTTTTACCATGTCTTATTCAATGTTGGAGTTGACCAAGTTGAGGAGTCTACCATGTCTTTCACTGAAGAGATAATTCTCTGGAATCTTGGAAGTAAGCTCCTTGAGTTGAGGAGGGATTCTCACAAGGTTGACTTGAATTGTTTTCATGCGAAGAGATTCCATGCCCTACAAAATAAGAACAAAGATGAAGATCCAAACCCTTGAAATGGTTAGTGGATGCATATGATGCTTTATGATGTTCATGATGCATGCACAAGTATATGTACAAGCAAGTCACACAAGTTCCTAGTCTCAGGCTTGCATGGAGTTTCATAGGTAAGTACCCTCTTGAAGTTAGTTGGCTCAACCTGTCCTATAAATAGTAACCGGGTTCTAAGGAGCTCAATATCACTGGATTATTTTCTGTGTTCATTGTTTCAGTTTAGCAACTTAACTGGCGACCTAAATATTCCAAGAAAACAACCCTCAATGAGTGTAGTATCGAGTATCTACCAACTTCGGATTGCACCAAAGCCGGTCATCTCATTACCCCTAATAAGGCCAAGATGGTCAAGTAAGGTTCTAAGAGTTCATTAGTGCTTCATGACATCACTCAGTGGCCCCGTATTCTCTTTGATTGACTCAAAGGCTACCGGTACCCACAAATATGTCGCATTAATATAGTTATTGCTTCAACCATGTCGGTATACCCTGCACAGTTTCCACAACGTATTGCTATTTACCTATGAATGTTTCCCAAAAATCTGGGTGGAGGATTCAAAACCCAAACAAGAGAACCAAATGTAAAGCAATCAAAGCAAACAAGATAAGCATGCAAAGGTTATCTAAACCCTAAGGTTACTCCACTTTTAGAATCTTCCCAGCAGAGTCGCCAGTTCTGTGATACGGTGGGAGAACTGACTTGGGATTTTGCGTTTGTGTTTGCAAATGTTTCAGTTTAGCAAGAGTCGCCATCGACTTTTTATTTAATCCTAAGGAAAGGTCAAAAAGCACAGGAAAGACCTTTGAGATGTTTTCTTGGGTTCGGGGAGTGGATTATGAAAAGGGAAGGTGCAAGCACCCTTTTCATCCATGGTTATCCATGGTGTGATCGGTGGATTTAGAATTGACTGTTTAACGCTGGTTCGTGAAATGTCGCGGAAGCAAGAGTCACCACCGTCTTTTATTTTCTCCAATATGGACAGGACAAAAGCACAACAAAATTCCTTATGAGATAGTTTCTCGGTTCGGGAGGTAGATTTATAGAAAGGGAAGGTGTTAGCACCCTTTCTATCCATGGTTATCCATGGGCTCTTAGATACTTGCTCATTGTGTTTTCAAAAGTGTTTGCTTTTCAATTGTGAGTGGGTTTGAAAAAGTTTCGTTTAAAGATTTCAAAATGACTCTTGTATCGGTCCTCAAGAGTGTTTGAAAAATTTGTTTGAAAGCTTTTTGAAAGGTGTCGGTGTGAAAAGGTTTTTGTTTTATTTTTTTGAATAGAGAAAGTATCTATGAGTCATCTACCTACCCTAAGAAATTAGGCTGTGTAAATGTCCTTGAGGTAGTGCCATCCCACCATTGAGAGATAGGTAGCACCACCGTTGGAGGTGTTCGGGTCAATTCGAGTTTAGGGACATTGTGGTCACCGAAGCAACGGCAGGACACCTTAGAAGCTACCCTTATGTCCTTGATCCTTTTTTTATCCGAGGCAACCGTTTCGAGGCAACTATTCCGAGGCAACTGTTTCGAGGAAACTTTTCCGAGGCAACCGGATCATAGACATAAGGACTTACTAAGACGTCCTATACTTGACTACCACGTTTCGAAGGCAACAGGTGAGGCGTACCCTAGAAGTGGTGTGTGAATTTGTGTGTTATTTTCAGTTTAGCATTTATCTTTGATCAGGGCATTATTGTGAGCTACGCTTGTTTTTAATTAGCCATACATTCTTTCATGCAAAGTTTAGAATTCAAGAGTGCGGAAATTTAAATGCGGAAAGATAAATCCTACGCTATTACAAGGCGCGGGTCTATACATCGCCAAAATACAAAGACCTGTTTGATAAAAATGCGGAAAGTAAAAAGACCTAATTACTATTACAAGCCTTGAGCAGTTACATAATATTCGAAAAGAAAAAAGAATAACGTGCGAAAGAATAAAAGTTAGGGACGTCCGAGGGTTTTGACCCTTTTGAAATTAAATTGAAATTAAAAAGCTAATTAGTTATTTAATTAAAGAAAAGAAATTGTTTTTTATGTTTTTTATGTTTTTTGTATTTATAAAAATAAAGAATTTACAAGGAAACCCTAATTCTAGATTATTTTTAATTATTTAAGAAAATATTCAAGTTAATCTAATTTACACTAATTAATTAAATTACATGTTTATTTACAAAAATATTTAGTAATTAATAATAATAATAATGAGAGAAAATTATTTATTTAAGAAAAAGATGAAAAGGTCAAAAACCCTAATTCTAGATATTTTATTTATTAAGAAAAGATTAAAGTTTAAAACCTAACTTACTAAATTAATGGTTAGAGTTTATTTACAAAATAAATTAATGGTGAATTAAATATTAATTAAACATACTTTGTATTTTTTATTTTTATTATGGAAAACATTATTTTATGGAATTAAAGAAACAATTAAAAAAACAATTAAAAGAATTAAAATTGAAAAGAAAATAAAATTAAAAGATGCAAACCAGGGGGGTGTCAGGCCCCAAAGGGAGGTTTATTGAAGTAAATCTGGCCCATGAAACAAAGGCCTTGTTTGACTTTCTACGCCTGCGTGTACATTGGTTGACTAGGGTGCACTCTGGAATTCATTCAGTGGCCCTTGGATGGAAGCTCGTGGCAAGCTTGGACGTGAGGCTCATGGTGGAGTTCTGGATGAAGCGCTGCATGGAATTGAGTTAGAAAAAATAATAGCAATTGTATGGGGGACCTGGGAATCGAACCCAGGTCCCAGCGTTTACCAAGTCACGTTCCCACCATCTGAGTTGTTGTGCGCGTCTGTTAATATAATGGAGCGTATTTATTATATAAAAAGAAACAAGTGTTAGTGGTATGAACAAAAATCACGCGCCAGATTTGAATCTCCCAACCATGTAATGACACGCTGGCCTTCTTCTTCATTTATCTGCAAATAGAAAAACAAGTAGCGGGGGTTTTAAACCCCCACTAAATGGAAACTGTAAAAATAACGATTAGAAGATGCCTAAATATAAAAAGGGCGCGAGGTCATCATTCAATTTGTATGGAGCTCCTGAATCCAATGGCATAGGTCTCAAGGTCCAATTTTTCCATACATGAGAACCCCCAATTTTGAGGTTCTGAAACCCTAGGTTTCATCAATGGTGGATTTGGCTACAGGCAGTGTTAGTCCAATTAAACATTACCAATCGCTTTAGAATGATGTTAGTAACATAAATCAACAATTAAAACACATGAATGATGCGTGAAAATAAAAAAAAAACGATTATGGAAATGTTTGTGATAAACGTGACTCAGTTCTACCAATTCTTGGAGTATGGAGACTGGAAAGGGGTTGCAACACGTTCAAAGAAGTCTCAGCAAGGGTTTGGAATAGGTTTTAGGCTTTGAATGATCCTGCAAATACGAAATCAGTTTTCAAAATTTCTATGAAAAATTGCAACTTTGTTCTATGTTTTCAGCAGCTTTTTCGTGTCCCCTTGCATTAGGTTAGGTCTTGCATATGTATGGGAAGCATTCTAGGTCAAAACAAGCCCATGAATCCATTGAATTAATGATTTCAATATTTGATTTTTTTCATATCTTTTTCAATCTTTTTTCCATGCAAATCTTGCCAAATATGGATGATCTTGTCTTGTTGATTGGTGCACGAAATCTTTAGCACACAATGAGTGAATTTGCTGCACAAAAAGATTTGAAAAGCATTATTTGATATTTTTCTCATATTTAAATCTAATTAAATGAATTAATAAGAATAAAAATTCAATTAATTAATTAAAAATAAGAAAATAAATCATTTTTAGCTCAATGGGTCGTGCATAGGCTTTGGGTAATGATTCAAGAAAGAAATTGAGGCACATTAGCAATTTGAAGTGTTTTAGGCAAAGTTGACTTTTCAAAATTCCCAAAAATTTCCCAACTTCTCCAATGCATATCTTGCTCAATTTTGAAGCTATGATCATGTTCTTGGACATTTTGGAAAGGTCTTGAAGTCCTATAACCAATGCCTTTGGTCCCATGTCATTTTGATTCACCAATCTCAAGTTATGGTCTTTGACTTAAAGTGCCTTTTTGTTGACTTTTGAAAATGACCTATAATGTTGAAATTGATAACTTTTTGTGAGAGCATTTCTTGGACTTGGAGTGTGAAGATGAGTTGTAGGAAATGTTATCCTCTTCACAATGAGCATTGGATGGAATTTTTCTGATAAAACGTGAAGAAGTTATGCCTTGGTCAATTTGCAGTTGACTTTTCAGCTGTCCAAAAATAGAAACTTTTGCATCTTGAGACTTTTTGAGCTATGCTTTGAGAATCATGATCAAGAATTGATCAAATGATGATTGTGGCTTCAAAATAAGATGTTGACCAAAATTTTTGACTTTTGACTGTCAAATGACCATTTTGCCCCTGCAGTTGACTATGAAGCATTTAGGGTTTTTGACTGTGCAATTTGATGCTGTGAGTCTTGAAACTTGACATATGGATACTTGACAATGTATGTAGGCATGTGGGACTTGATTGGACCCTTGAAAACCTCATTTTATTTTCCAGAACCAAAACCCTAATTTTGACTGTGTTAGGAGGCAATTGGACTATGCAACCTGTGATACGGTGGGAGAACTGACTATGGTTTTGCGTTTGTTTTCGCAAATGTTTCGGTTGAGCAAGAGTCGCCACCGACTTTTTATTTTATCCTAAGGAAAGGTTTAAAAAGCACATCAAAAACCTTTGAGATTTTTCTTGGGTTCGGGGAGTAGATTATAGAAAGGGAAGGTATTAGCACCCTTTCTATCCATGGTTATCCATGGGCTCTTAGTTACTTGCTTAGATCAACTTGCCTTATTTTTCAATTGTTTGAAATGGTGCTTGTGTGTGTGGGTTTGAAAATGTTTTGAAAAGAAGCCAATGTGGTGGCAACCTTTGTAATGATCCATGTTGGGATGTATACAAAGGTGTATGTCTTTTGAAAAGGTTTTCATTTGTTTTTGAAAGTTGTTTTGAAAGTGTTGTGAGGTGTGTTTTTTTTAGAAAATAGGCAAGTATTTTGTTTTTGCAAGTTTGATTCAAGTAACTAAGAGTTTATCTACTCCTAAATTTCTCAAAGACTATTGCTATGTTTTAACCCTTTTCATAAGTTTGTTCCACCATTGTATTTGGTGGACAATCTCATGTTAGGATGTGAAAGGGACGGGCGCGGGTCATCGTTTGGACCATAATTGCAATGGTGCCAAGTATCTTTGGGCATTTTCTTTAAGGGACTTGATCATTTGTTTGGCAATATTTTGAAAAGTGTTATCGAGGGACTATGATCATTCAATTTGTTTGTTTTGCCCAAAGAGACCTAGCATGCAATATGGCCCATTTATTTGAAGGCAACAAAGTGGAATACCCTAGGGGGTGCAAGTGTGATTTGTGTGTTCCATTTTCATGCTTGTTTGTCTTGAGATTAGGTCATAACTATTTTGTTCATTTTATTCGCATATAAACCCTAATTCTAGCATTGTATATTTAGAAAGCGATAAAGTGCGAAATTTAAACTCCTACGCTATTACAACACAATAATATGGGGAGGGGGGTACAATGTTTCAAATGGGGATTTTGACAAGGAATTTAAACCTAAAACTATTACATCAAGATTTGAATTATTTACAAGATAATTTAAAATTGCATAAATAAAATAGAAATAAAACAAATATGCAAGAATGCAAAAAAAGTTTTTTATATGTATGAAAAAAGTATTATTTTTGTAAAATAAAAAGAAAATAAAAGGATATTATTTTTTGGAGTATTTTTGAATTTAGGGCAAAACCCTAATTTTTATTAAATGAAATGTATTATTATTTAATTTAATACAAGTATTTATTTATTATATACAAAATAAAATAAAGTGAAGTATTTGTCAAAAATGATTTTTTAGTGTTTAATATTAATAAAATAAAATATGTATATTTTTAGTATTTTATTCCAAGTATATTAATAAATATATATATTTATGTATTAAGTCCTAAATATGTATTATATATAAAAGATAACAATATTTAATATTTAATAAAAAAATTAATTTTTTCTATAAAGTATTTTCAGAAAGTAAAACAAAAATAAAAATGTATAGAAATGCATTTGTACTATTTTTTGGTATTTTAAACAAAATATATATATTTATCTATTTATGTATAAACTAAAAGAAAATTAAATAAATGCCTAATAAAATCAAAAATGGTGAGAAAAATATTTTTATATTTTTAATGTCATGAGAAAAAATAAACAAGTCAATCCAAAAAAGAAAATGTCAAAAAAATCAAAGAAATAAGCAAATGGGCCTTGGGGGTGTAAAAGCAGTAAAAGGGTGCAAATAGGAAAGTCAACTCAGGCCCAGCCCAAGAAGACTTTGTCTTCAACCTCTGAACAACATCACTCAAGCAAGCACGCGTTTTCTATCTCTTGATTCCTGGACTTTCAAGCAAAACTCATAACATGAAAAGTGTAGAGCATGAGAAGACGAATTCAACCATGTAAAGAACTTGACTTAACTCTCTAAGATGAGGGAGAATTTCTTCTCCCCCAATTTCTGACCTAACTTTTATGCCATGTTCAGACTCAAAATTCTTGCAGCACACATAATATAAATGAAATCTAACTATATGGGCATGTTCAGGGCTATGATTGTGACATATTTTCTTCACAAACCTAAAGCTAACAATGCCTAATAAGAGAGATAGAACTTCATGAAGATACCTATTCAGTTGGAATCGTGCTTTGCAATGAAGGAGTTTTCAGAGCAAGATGATGATTTGTATAGCTTCCTTGAAGTGTAAGGATGCTATTCCAAGTTCTACTTTGTCTTGAAACTCCCTGAATCGTGCTAGAGAACTTCAACTGCAAAACAGAAAAATAAAAATGGTAAAGTGGCTTGGAGACGTTACAGATCGTGTTTTAGCTTTTGGATAGCTTGCATAGATGGTAGGGAAGGTGTGTGAACTGGTTTTGGCAAGAATGCTTGAGAGGATTGAGAGTTGGAACTCAATCTGCAAAGGCAACTCTGTTTTTGCAGTTTGATGGTGTTTTTTGGTTTGATGAGGTTTGGAAGGTGTTTAGCTCGTGTTTTAGGGCAAGGTGATTGTTTGGAATGTGTTTGACAAGTTTTCCTAAGCTGGTTTTTGCTGAGATGAGAGTTGTGTGATGTTATGACACTTTTCTTCATTCTTAAGCAACAACAGCCAACTTGTGTTTCTAGGCATGTAGAGGACCCCCTAATGTCCTGCATAATCCCTCCTCGATCAGTGTGTTATGCTCATAATCTTGTGCCAATCAGATTTGCAATGTACTTGTTGGATTTTCAATTTGACATAAAGCTACCTTTTACAAAGATGGCTAATTTGCTTTATCTACTTTGGGATTAAACCTTTAGACAATGCTTGAACTCAAAGAACATGGTCTTGGCACAAAGAATATGCATTAAATTTATGAGTGTTGGATGGTTTAAGGACCTGTAATCTAGCTTTAAGGCATGCTGAGTTCAAATTGCAAGGTTATGGACATGTAACTTGGTTATGAACAAAGTGAGTTTTTGCCATATTGTGAAATTCGATTCTCCCTAACCATGAGTTTGTTTGAGAAGTTCTTGGATATTTTGGAAAGCTTGGAATGTGTAATACAATCCATATTTGAAGTGCAATTTGAAATTCCAAGTGGAAGTGTATGGAAAATGGCCTTGAAGTGGGGTAGAAAACCTTGTCAAAATAGGTCAAAAATTCACTAAGTTAAGAATGGTTTAGTGCCCTTATTCAAAAATTTGTAACTTGAGATACAAGCTTCAAATGAGAAAACTTTGTGAATCAAAGTTGTAGATTATGCAACAAGCTACAACTTTCATGTTTTGACTTTTGTTTGAATCCAAATGGATCTTGGTGAAAAAGTGGGGCAAAGTTGGGAAAAAATTAGGGTTTTCCATAACTTAGAAAAAATTCTAAGTTATGAAAAATTCCATTTCAAACCCTAATTTGCATTTCTTGGTTTCTTGGTGAACAAGTTTCATGATTTGGCATGTTTTGATGAAAAATGAATCTTGACTCTTGATTTTGACCAAAAAGTCAAAGTTTGACTTTTCAGTATACAGTCAAAATTGATCAATTGACTGGGAAATTCAACTGTCAATCTTGTGTACTTGGGATTCTTTGAGTTTGTTGAGCATGTCAAGATAATTCCATGGGGTCATTGAGTCCATATGTGAGCTTGGTTTGCCATTGGCTAGGTCAAACAGTCAAAAATTGCCTTTGTGCAGTCAAAACCCTAAAAATGACCATTTTGCCCTTTTGATGATCTGATCAAATTTCTTGTGGATTTGTGATCCAAACTTGATCAAATGGTCCATGTGAGTTCATAATGTTGATGTGGATCAATTTTCATGAGATTTGACTGTCAATTGGCCACAGTTGACTTTTTCCCCAATACAGCTGATTTTTAGGTCAACTGTCCAATTGACTGGGTAAAACTTGGAATCAGGACTTGAAACTTGGTATGGGTGAACTTGGGAGTCCAACATGAAGCATGAAAGTCATCTTAGGCTTTTTAGGTCAAAACATCTTTGTGCAAACACAAACCCTAATTTGGGTCAACAGTGCAAGGAGAAGTCTTGAGCAGAGGAAACCCTAACTGGATCTTGATCTTCAAGGGCCTTGTGATGAGAAAATGTTGAGAAAATGGGAGGGCAAATTTTGGGGTACAACAGTTGCCCCTGTTCAATCTTCTTGAACCTGAAGAGTTAGATTGGCAAGTTTGCCTTTCGTGGCTCGAGGGTAAAAGGAGATTGGACACTAGAGTGCCCGGAAATTTGCACTCGCATGTTGGATTATCAGCAAATGTGATGTCGGGAATGGGATTACAGGTGCCATTTAGAGAGATGGTGGGTAGGGAGATGGGCTTATAGATGCCATCTGAAGATGTGACAGAACCTTGTCGGGAATGGGCTTATAGATGCCATTTGGAAGCGTTGATCGCATAAGAGATTCCTTAGCGAGAACTTGTGTATTTGAGAAAGACAGATGTTTTCCTGGCTTGTTACAGATGTTTGATCTTCAATCTCTTTATGCAGATATGCCCTGGCTAGATACAGGTGTCGAGTCTACAAATGGTTGCTCACAGATGTGCCCTGGCTGGATACAGGAACCGAATCCAGAAATAGTCGTCAACAGATATGCCCTGGCTGGATACAGGAGTCGAATCTGGAAATAGTTGTTAACAGATATGCCCTGGCTGGATACAGGAATTGAATCTTCGAACTCTTCAGACGTGCCCTGGCTTGATACAGGAATCGAGTCTGGAAATGTGGTCAACAGATATGCCCTGGCTGGATACAGGAGTCGAATCTGGAAATAGTTGTCAACAGATATGCCCTGGCTGGATACAGGAGTCGAATCTGGAAATGTTGTAGTTGATAGATGTGCCCTGGCTGGATACAGGAATCGAATCTTCGAACCCTTCAGACGTGCCTTGGCTAGATACAGGAGTCGAGTCTGGAAACTGATCACTCTCAGATGTGCCCAGGCTAGATACAGGTGTCGAGTCCGGAATTTGTGACAGTTGAAGGTAGTTGTCTTTGGGATTGTCTTTTTCCCTGAAAAGGCAAAAACATAAGTTGTATGCAATGTCATGATGTATGATATGCATCATGTCATGATGTTCAACATTAGATAGTGTTGTATGCACTTTATCATGTATGTAAGCAAGATGTATGAAATGTGAAATGTTTATGAGTGTAACTTCGTCTTAGGAAAATAAATCCTTGATGACTGGCCGGGGAGTTGCTCTGTGGCAGAGATACTTTGCTGAAGTTTGACGAGAGGCCTGCTGAGGACTTCAATGATGGATTCCACTGGGGATAATGATGATAAACTCCGCTGGGGAATACCAAAGACAAACTTCTGCCGGGGACTGAAAGAACCTTGCCGAGGACGATCTTCCATGGCAATTAGCTGAGGATAACCCAGTTATAAGCCCTTGTGAGGAATAACTCTGAATAAAGCTCGGGAGAGACGTCCGTATTCTGCAGGGAACAAGCTTCCAGAATCTACTGGGGATAAGCTTTTAGACCTGCCGGGGAAAGTTGGCGACTTCACTGGGGGAAGTATTGCTGAATCTTGCCTTACTCTGCGGGGAACTGAGATCATTTGGTCACATTCTTCAGTCGAATCTACCTTGGTACCTTGGTAGACAAAGCAACCAGACTGCATCAGGCAACTTCACATTGCCCCTGTTTCTGATGTCACCTGTAATTAATCTTTCATTTCATATGCAAATATTTATGAATCAGCAATTTAATGTCAAATGCATATATCAAAAATGAACATTGGACGTTCTTCGCAAGACAAAACAGAAAAAGGAAAAACAATGGCAATTTGTATGGACAAGTGAATTCGTATTGATTTGAATTTTGCCTGTGAATAGGCGTTTTTTGTACAAGAGGCCGACATCCTAGTAAGAGGGTGCCGCCAAATAACACAGAATTTACAATTTTGAAAAGAAAACAAAACAGCTATGTGAACAATCCCACTGGGTTCCAACTCTGCTATCGCCTTTATGTCTCCAAGCGTCCCATCGCTTTGCTGCCTAGTTGAAGATGAAGCTGATTGGTCGATGCCGAAATCTGAGCCAGATAGTTGATGCCGAATTCCGGATGCAAAGTGATCCAATGAGACATAGTGTTACGCTTTATCCCTAACTTTTGCCTGGACCGCCCTTTCGGGTTTTCAGTCCACCGGGATACCCATTTTTGCCCAAGCCGCCTTTTCAGGTTTTCGACTTGCCGGGTGTACAGATTTTTATTCATTTCATCCTTTATTTTTGCCCGAACCCTTTTGGTTCGCCGGGAAGCCCTTATTTTGCCTAGGTATGTCAACCTAGCGGGTCTTTTATTTATGCGTAGTATCTTTTCACTATGTCTGCATTGGCGGGGTGAGGAAGGTCGTCACCATCCATGGTGGTTAGGATCATGGCTCCTCCTGAGAACACATGTTTAACCACAAATGGCCCTTCGTATGTAGGGGTCCATTTGCCCCGGGGATCACTTTGAGGAAGGATGATACGTTTGATTACCAGGTCCCCAACTTGATACTCTTGTGGTCTGACTTTCTTGTTAAATGCCCTGATCATCCGTTTTTGATACGTCTGACCATGACAGATAGCGGTGAGTCTCTTTTCGTCAATCAGGTTTAATTGATCAAGTCGAGTCTGGATCCAGTCATCTTCAATCAAGTCTGCATCCTTCATTATTCGGAGAGAGGGTATCTGGACTTCAATTGGCAAGACTGCCTCCATGCCATAGACCAAGGAGAAGGGAGTTGCCCCGGTTGACGTCCTTGCTGAGGTACGGTACCCATGAAGAGCGAACGGTAACATCTCGTGCCAATCTTTATAGGTCACTGTCATCTTCTGCACAATTTTCTTGATATTCTTATTGGCTGCCTCTACAGCCCCATTCATCTTCGGCCGGTAGGGAGAAGAATTGTGGTGCTGTATCTTGAATTGGTCGCAGAGCTCAGTGATCATCTTGTTGTTGAGATTGGTACCATTGTCCGTAATGATTCTCTCCGGGACGCCGTACCGACAGATCGGATTATGCCGGATGAAACGTGCCACAACACTCTTGGTTACCGTTGCGTAGGAAGCTGCCTCAACCCACTTCATGAAGTAATCGATCGCTACTAAGATGAAGCGATGCCCATTGGATGCCGTTGGTCGGATCTCACCGATCATGTCAATTCCCCACATTGCAAAAGGCCAAGGTGCCGTCAGGACGTTCAGAGGAACTGGAGGAATATGTACCTTGTCAGCATAGATCTGGCATTTATGACAAGTTCGAGAGTGTTGGTAACAATCGGCTTCCATTGTGGACCAGAAATATCCTGCCCGAGGGATCTTCTTTGCCATGGTGTGTCCACTGGAATGTGTTCCGAATGTACCTTCATGCAGTTCTATCATGATCTTCTCTGCTTCAGCCTTATCCACACAACGTAGCAGGGTTGAATCATGATTCCGTTTGTAGAGAATATCGTTGCTGAGGAAGAATTTTGCAGCAAACCTCCTCATGAACTTATTGTCATTGACAGATGCGCCTTCAGGGTATTCCTGAGCTTCCAAATACCTCTTCACCTCATGATACCAGGGTTTCTCAGTCACCTTCTCAGCCTCAAGTTCGCAGCAGTATGCCGGTTCGTCCAACTTCCAGATAATGATTCGGGGAGCCTCATTGTCCCACTTAACTTTGAACATTGAAGACATCGTAGCTAGTGCGTCCGCTAGCTGGTTCTCCTCTCTTGGGAAGTGCTCAAAAGTTATTTCTTCAAAGTGGGGAAGCAAGGTTGACACATACTCCTTGTAAGGAATAAGGTTTGGGTGTTTCGTATCCCACTCGCCTTTGATCTGATTGATCACGAGAGCGGAATCTCCGAAGACACTCAGAAACTTGATCCTTAAGTCGATTGGAGCTTGTAAACCCATGATACATGCCTCATATTCTGCCATGTTGTTGGTGCAGTTGAAACATAATCGGGCGGTGAGTGGAGTATGAGTTCCTTTGGGAGATATGATTACAGCGCCAACGCCGTTACCCAAGGCATTGGAGGCTCCGTCAAAATGCATAGACCATCGGGATCCTTCCTCAGGTCCTTCATCCGGTCCAGGTACTTCACAGTCAGTTACCACCATGATGTCTTCGTCCGGAAAATCAAAGTTCAATGATTGGTAATCGTCTACAGGTTGGTGTGCCAAATGATCTGCCAGTACACTTCCTTTAATCGCTTTCTGAGTTGTATACTGGATGTCGTATTCTGTCAAGATCATTTGCCATCTCGCTATTCTTCCAGACAGAGCAGGCTTTTCAAATATATACTTGATGGGATCCATCTTTGAAATCAATAGAGTAGTGTGAGTCAGCATATACTGTCTCAGCCGGCGAGCAGCCCATACTAGAGCGCAGCAAGTTTTCTCAAGCAGTGAGTAACGAGACTCAAAGTCGGTAAACTTTTTGCTCAAGTAATAAATAGCGTGCTCTTTTTGGCCGGACTCGTCATGCTGCCCCAGCACACACCCCATTGAATTGTCAAGTACTGTCAAGTATAATATTAGAGGTCTTCCTTCCACTGGTGGCATAAGAATGGGTGGCTCTTGGAGATATTCCTTTATCTTTTCAAAGGCAGCCTGACATTCATCGTTCCAGCGTACTACTTGATCCTTCTTCAGTAATTTGAAGATTGGCTCACAAGTAGCAGTCAGATGTGAGATGAATCGGGCAATGTAATTCAGTCGTCCCAGGAAGCCTCTGACTTCTTTCTTTGTCTTTGGAGTCGGCATCTCTTGTATGGCTATTACCTTGGCAGGGTCCACCTGAATACCTTTATCACTTACAATGAAACCTAGGAACTTTCCGGATCTTACCCCAAAGGTGCATTTGTTGGGATTCAACCTCAGCTTGTATAACTTGAGTCGGTCAAACAATTTCCTTAGATGATCAAGGTGCTCCTCCTCAGTTTGAGACCTCGCAATCATGTCATCAACGTATACCTCAATCTCGTGATGGATCATATCATGAAATAAAGCAACCATGGCACGTTGATAGGTTGCCCCAGCATTTTTCAATCCGAATGGCATGACCTTATAACAAAAGGTGCCCCACTGAGTCACAAAGGTGGTCTTTTCCATATCTTCCGGAGCCATCTTGATCTGATTATACCCTGAAAAACCATCCATGAAGGAGAACACCTTGTGTTGTGCAGTATTGTCAACAAGAACATCGATGTGAGGTAAGGGGAAGTCATCCTTGGGGCTTGCCTTATTCAAGTCCCTATAGTCGACACACATTCTGACTTTACCGTCTTTCTTCGGCACTGGCACCACATTGGCAACCCACTGAGGGTAAGAAGTTACTGCTAGAAACCCGGCGTCGAACTGCTTCATAACCTCAGCCTTGATCTTTTCAGACATCTCTGGGCGCATACGGCGGACCTTTTGCTTTACCGGAGGGCAATCTTCCTTGGTTGGTAGGTGGTGAACTACAATGTCGGCATCCAAACCAGGCATGTCTTCATAGGACCAAGCAAATATCTCCATGTAATCCTGTAGCATCTGGATCAATCGTTGCTTCACGTCGAGCTCTAGATTGGCACCAATCTTGACCTCTTTCCTATCTGTCTCAGTACCCAGGTTAATTGTTTCCACCGGCTCTTCATGTGGTTGAATAGCCCTCTCTTCCTGGAGTAGCAGTCTTGCGAGCTCACCAGGCACTTCACAATCATCTTCACCTTCGTCTTCGGCCAAGTTGATCGGATTCTCGAAGTCATAACTGGCGGTAGCAGAGCTGTTACGAGTGAGATCCAGAGTGGATTGAAACCTGTATAAGTGAGTGTGTGTAAATATAGCTGTTTTGCAATATATATAACACAGAAAGAACAAGGAGCATAAGATTTGAAATGCAACAAACGTCCAATGTTTTGATTGATGATATATGGAAATGTCATACAAAAAGCCCTCACAAATGGAGCTACGATGCCCCGGGTAGGACACCGAGCCAATAAAAGTTTTAACACATTGTTTGTTACAAATTGGAAATCAAAAGAAATTAATTACTGCGTGACAAATGTGATAGGCGTAAAATCCTTTGCCGTCCAGTTGCTCGGTCCGTTGCTGGTAGTCGGGTAGATCCAACTGTCAAACTCTGCTTCCTCCACATCCTCCTCAATAGCATTCACCCCTGGGTTGGAGATAAACACCGGGGCCTTTCTGATCTTTTCCTTGCGCACAGCCCCCTGAGCCTCTGCAGTAAAGCCCAACCCATACTTGTCGTTCTTTTGAGTGAAGTCAGGAAGCTGACCCCAGTTTGTACAATTGCCTTTCTCGATTACAGCCCGGGCATCCTTCAAGGACGCCATCTTCAACGGAGAGTCTTCTTCAACTATTGCTTCAGCTGATGCCAACACTGGAGGTACTTCCTCAAAATGCTGAAAAGGGGTTTCAATAAACTCCCCGTCCATCTCGATATACCGGAATGAATTCAAGTGACTCACCATGTATTCCTCCTCACCTTGCACAGTAACAATCTTCCCTTTGACAGGGTATTTGAGCTTTTGGTGTAAAGTGGAGGTTACTGCCCCATCTTTGTGAATCTAGGGTCGACCCAACAAGCAGGAATAAGATGGACGAATATCCATTACATAGAATGTTGAGTTGAAAACTTGGGAACCCACACGAATAGGGATGTCCACTTCACCGTGCACCATCCTCTTAGAACCGTCGAAGGCTCTAACAATGATGTTACTAGGTTTCAAATCCAGGCCCTCACAATCCAAGCGATCCAATGCTTTCTTGGGCAACACATTCAGGGAAGAGCCGGTATCCACTAACACGTGTGCGAGAGTAGTGCCCCTGCATTATATGGAAACATGCAGGGCATCATTGTGATTTTTCCCTTTGGCGGTAAGGTCAGCATCCGAGAACCCTAAGCCATTGTCAGCCGTCAAATTAGCCACACAGTCAGTGAATTGATCCGCGGAGGTCTCTTGCGGCACATGGGCCGTTTTCAGAAATGAAATCAAAGCTTTTGCATGGGCCTCCGAGCATAGCAGCAATGATAACATAGAGATTTTGGAGGGAGTATGCCCCAACTGTTCAACAACGTTAAAGTCACTCTTTCTGATAATTTTAAGGATTTCCTCCATTTCTTGTTGGGAGGCTTCCACATCAGTCTTCTTTTTTGGTGCCTCCGTCCTGGCAGGCGAATCGGTAGCAACTTATTTGCCCCGAGTATCAGAAGACTCGGCGGCAGTAGTAGACACAGGAACTTGAATTGGGATATGCACACTTGCGGGTGTGATGGTGAGAGGTTTTCAGATAACTGGCGGTGCAATGTCAGGCGAGAAGAGCCTGCCACTGCGGGTAATCTTGGCGGGACCAGTGATGTTACTGATACTGGTACTGGTGTTGAACTACTGCTTCACCCCAAGCACATACACGTCGGCTCCATAATGCCATGGAACAGCTTTATCAGACTCATACGGGAGAGGCCCCGTGACAGTAATAGTGATGGGTGCAACAGACATAATTTGGACTGGTTTCTTTACGGGAGCTTTGGTAGGATTGTAGATTGTGACAACAGATATTTCTTCAATGGGAACAAACGGAACAGCAGTTTTCTTGAACAGAATTTCCTTGCTATCCATCAGGCTTTGGATGCCTGATTTCAGCAGTGGACAACCGGTAAGGATAACAGCACACAGGAGGCAACCCTTACTACAACCCGAAAATAAACCGGCTAGTAGTAAGTTCCTCTTAACAGTCAAAAGAGGGGTAACAACTTCATTCACCGAAACAGCATACAATTCTTCCTCAATGGCATTTACTCTATGCTGGGGCATAGGAGCAGTTACAACATTTGGTCTTTCAGGCGCTTCAAACTGAATTTCCTTTGCGTCAATAAGATCTTGCACTTTGTTTCTCAAGGCCCAGCAATCATCAGTAGTGTGCCCGGGACTATCAGAATGATAAGCACACCGGGCATTTGGGTTATACTTAGGAGACGCAGTATTCACGACTTTAGGAGCTTCTTTGGTGGTAACCAAATTGGTTGATAGCAGTTGGGGTAAAATTTGAGATAAGGTCATACTCAGCCGAGTATACTGCCTCTTGGGCCTTTCACTTCTTTGTTGATTGTACTGCTGAGGAGCAGCAGCAGGTTTTGAAATGACCAAAGCATTGACGGCTTGGCGACTTTCGGGCTTGACTTGTCTTCTAGGACCATAGACGGCACTTGCTTCTTTCTTAAAAGGCCTCTTCTCAGTACTTGTAGCAACACCCTTCTGAATCTTTCCTGACTTGATGCCAACTTCTATTCTTTCGCCCGTTAAGATCAAATTGGTAAACCCTGCGGAAGAGTTACCAATCAGATGATTGAAAAATGGCCCAGATAGGGTCCCTAGAAACATATCAACAAGCTCACGATCGGTTAAAGGAGGTTGCACCCTGCCAGCCAAATCCCTCCATTTTTGTGCGTATTCTTTGAATCCTTCGCCTGTTCCTATCGACATACCCTGAAGTTGGGTACGAGTAGGGGCAAGGTCAGAATTGTATTGGTATTGTTTGTAGAAAGCGGTGGCCAAATCTTCCCAATTCCGGACACTGGTTCCTTCTAGCTGATAAAACCATTCCAACTGAGCTCCAGAAAGGCTGTCTTGAAAGAAATGAATCCAGAGGTTTTTATCTGCCGTATAGGGTTGAATCTTTCTTACGTAGGACCTGAGATGCATTTTGGGGCAGGACAGCCCATCATACCTTACAAACACTGGCACTTTGAATTTTGGGGGAATCACAATCCCGGCAACCAAACCCAAGTCTTCAAAATCCAAACCCGGTACCCTTTGTAGTTCCATGGCAGCCAATCTGTCTTCTAACCCTTTGTATTTATCATCAGCTGGAGGGTATTGCTGGTCAGAATAATCTTCATCCTCTTCAACCTCTTCTTCTTCCGCATCAGACTCGGAAGGCACCGCAGCTCCATCTCTCTTACTAGTCCCTTCATCAGAAGTAGGAGGAAATTCAAGCACTCTCCGAGCTTCTTCGTCAAATCTTCTCCCCAAAGTAGCCACTCCGAGTCTCTTTTTCTTCTTCTTCACTGGGTCCTTATTCCCCAGCAAGGTCTTGAGATCCTCCTGACCTTTAGCCAAGGTTGTCAGGAGTTGCTGGAACTGTGCATTCTGAGCTTGTAGGTCTTTGACTGTTTGCTCGAGATCCATCCTACTGAAATAAACAGCAGACAGATAAGGAAACCTGGAGTGAGACCTGCTTATACACATGATGAATGGTATGCTTATGTATGCAATGCATTCAAGGATTTAGGACATTCAAAATTGTTTTAGACAAAGAAGAACGCACGTCATATTAATAAGAAGAAATTTGTCAGTACATAAATGCCCCATGGGCCAAATATTACAAAATAAACTTCTTAAGGCAAAAAGACATTGCGCATCCTTTTTGGTGCGATGTAGGTATTGAGGGCCTCTTGCTCGTGGAGTCGGCGGGTAAGCTCTAGAACCTTCTTCTCACTGGCGTAGAAGCTAGCTTCAAAAGTATTCCGTTCCTCCTTGAGCTGAATCCAACTTTTCTGCATTTCCTCCCACGATGTAGGCATGTCTGGATGTAGGATGGTGTAGGGAACCTCTCCTTCATTGACGGGCTCTTTAATCACTGGGAGTACATGAGGATAAGGCATCATTAGACTTTGGGCTCGGGCTCGTACCCACTTGAGATAGGGATCAAGAGGGATGGAGTTCTTGTGTCCCAGAGTCTTGCTATCAACCTTGTTGAGTTTTCCCCAAGCTCTGATGAATCTTTGGCGAAGTCCTTGCGCATCGTTGTCGAAGTCAAAAACTAGGCTAGGAATCAACATATCATGAGGGCCATCCCTCCGTGCATATCCAAATTGCCTCAAAGTTAGGCAAGGGTTGTAGGTGATACCTCCTCTAATTCCAAGTAAAGGAACATTAGGGAATTCTCCACAACGATCGACAATGATGACATTTTCTCTGGACCGAGAACACCAATGCACATCAGAATGAGTAAGAGTCATCAACCGTTGGGACCACCTCGTACCTTGGTCATTCTTCAAGACAGATTGTGGAAGGTGCGAAATAAACCACCTTGCAAGGATAGGAGTACAGCACATGAGAACACCCCTCTTTCTCATTGTTCGTGTGTAAAATGAGTGAAGGATGTCCCCAAGCAATGTTGGTATTGGATTTCTGGACAAGAAGATTTTGACAGCGTTGACATCTACCAATTGGTCAGGATTTGGGAACAAGACCAACCCATAGATAAGGAGTGCCACAATCTCTTCAAAGGCTTGTAGGTCCAATGAGTTCCAACATTCTTGTGCCTTCTGAAACAAGAATTTTGCTAAGAATCCTTTGACACCGCTTCTGGTTTCCCAATGCCCCTTGATGTCGGATGGTTGTAGATGTAATGCTCGAGCAACATCTTCCAGCTTTGGTTCCTTTTCCGTACCGTTGAAGGGTAGTTGATTAAGGATAGGAATTCTCAGGAGTTAAGAAAACTCCTCCAAAGTGGGTACCAACTGATAATCAGGGAAAGTGAAACAGTGGTGAAGTCTGTCCCTGATCATCCGTTTTTTATACGTCTGACCATGACAGATAGCGGTGAGTCTCTTTTCGTCAATCAGGTTTAATTGATCAAGTCGAGTCTGGATCCAGTCATCTTCACTCAAGTCTGCATCCTTCATTATTCGGAGAGAGGGTATCTGGACTTCAATTGGCAAGACTACCTCCATGCCATAGACCAAGGAGAAGGGAGTTGCCCCGGTTGATGTCCTTGCTGAGGTACGTTACCCATGAAGAGCGAACGGTAACATCTCGTGCCAATCTTTATAGGTCATTGTCATCTTCTGCACAATTTTCTTGATATTCTTATTGGCTGCCTCTACAGCCCCATTCATCTTCGGCCGGTAGGGAGAAGAATTGTGGTGCTGTATCTTGAATTGGTCGCAGAGCTCAGTGATCATCTTGTTGTTGAGATTGGTACCATTGTCCGTAATGATTCTCTCCGGGACGCCGTACCGACAGATCGGATTATGCCGGATGAAACGTGCCACAACACTCTTGGTTACCATTGCGTAGGAAGCTGCCTCAACCCACTTCGTGAAGTAATCGATCGCTACTAAGATGAAGCGATGCCCATTGGATGGCGTTGGTCGGATCTCACCGATCATGTCGATTCTCCCTAACCATGAGGTTGTTTGAGAATTTCTTGGACATTTTGGAAAGCTTGGAATGTGTAATACAATCCATCTTTGAAGTGCAATTTGAAATTCCAATTGGAATTGTATGGAAAATGGCCTTGAAGTGGGGTAGAAAACCTTGTCAAAATAGGTCAAAAATTCACTAAGTTAAGAATGGTTTAGTGCCCTTATTCAAAAATTTGTAACTTGAGATACAAGCTTCAAATGAGAAAACTTTGTGAATCAAAGTTGTAGATTATGCAACAAGATACAACTTTCATGTTTTGACTTTTGTTTGAATCCAAATGGATCTTGGTGAAAAAGTGGGGCAAAGTTGGGAAAAAATTAGGGTTTTCCATAACTTAGAAAAAATTCTAAGTTATGAAAAATTCCATTTCAAACCCTAATTTGCATTTCTTGGTTTCTTGGTGAACAAGTTTCATGATTTGGCATGTTTTGATGAAAAATGAATCTTGACTCTTGATTTTGACCAAAAAGTCAAAGTTTGACTTTTCAGTATACAGTCAAAATTGATCAATTGACTGGGAAATTCAACTGTCAATCTTGTGTACTTGGGATTCTTTGAGTTTGTTGAGCATGTCAAGATAATTCCATGGGGTCCTTGAGTCCATATGTGAGCTTGGTTTGCCATTGGCTAGGTCAAACAGTCAAAAATTGCCTTTGTGCAGTCAAAACCCTAAAAATGACCATTTTGCCCTTTTGATGATCTGATCAAATTTCTTGTGGATTTGTGATCCAAACTTAATCAAATGGTCCATGTGAGTTCATAATGTTGATGTGGGTCAATTTTCATGAGATTTGACTGTCAATTGGCCACCGTTGACTTTTTCCCCAATACAGCTGATTTTTAGGTCAACTGTCCAATTGACTGGGTAAAACTTGGAATCAGGACTTGAAACTTGGTATGGGTGAACTTGGGAGTCCAACATGAAGCATGAAAGTCATCTTAGGCTTTTTAGGTCAAAACATCTTTGTGCAAACACAAACCCTAATTTGGGTCAACAGTGCAAGGAGAAGTCTTGAGCAGAGGAAACCCTAACTGGATCTTGATCTTCAAGGGCCTTGTGATGAGAAAATGTTGAGAAAATGGGAGGGCAAATTTTGGGGTACAACAGTTGCCCCTGTTCAATCTTCTTGAACCTGAAGAGTTAGATTGGCAAGTTTGCCTTTCGTGGCTCGAGGGTAAAAGGAGATTGGACACTAGAGTGCCCGGAAATTTGCACTCGCATGTTGGATTATCAGCAAATGTGATGTAGGGAATGGGATTACAGGTGCCATTTAGAGAGATGGTGGGTAGGGAGATGGGCTTATAGATGCCATCTGAAGATGTGACAGAACCTTGTCGGGAATGGGCTTATAGATGTCATTTGGAAGCGTTGATCGCATAAGAGATTCCTTAGCGAGAACTTGTGTATTTGAGAAAGACAAATGTTTTCCTGGCTTGTTACAGGTGTTTGATCTTCAATCTCTTTATGCAGATATGCCCTGGCTAGATACAGGTGTCGAGTCTACAAATGGTTGCTCACAGATGTGCCCTGGCTGGATACAGGAACCGAATCCAGAAATAGTCGTCAATAGATATGCCCTGGCTGGATACAGGAGTCGAATCTGGAAATAGTTGTTAACAGATATGCCCTGGCTGGATACAGGAATTGAATCTTCGAACTCTTCAGACGTGCCCTGGCTTGATACAGGAATCGAGTCTGGAAATATGGTCAACAGATATGCCCTGGCTGGATACAGGAGTCGAATCTGGAAATAGTTGTCAACAGATATGCCCTGGCTGGATACAGGAGTCGAATCTGGAAATGTTGTAGTTGATAGATGTGCCCTGGCTGGATACAGGAATCGAATCTTCGAACCCTTCAGACGTGCCTTGGCTAGATACGGGAGTCGAGTCTGGAAACTGATCACTCTCAGATGTGCCCTGGCTAGATACAGGTGTCGAGTCCGGAATTTGTGACAGTTGAAGGTAGTTGTCTTTGGGATTGTCTTTTTCCCTGAAAAGGCAAAAACATAAGTTGTATGCAATGTCATGATGTATGATATGCATCATGTCATGATGTTCAACATGAGATAGTGTTGTATGCACTTTATCATGTATGTAAGCAAGATGTATGAAATGTGAAATGTTTATGAGTGTAACTTCGTCTTAGGAAAATAAATCCTTGATGACTGGCCGGGGAGTTGCTCTGTGGCAGAGATACTTTGCTGAAGTTTGACGAGAGGCCTGCTGAGGACTTCAATGATGGATTCTGCTGGGGATAATGATGATAAACTCCGCTGGGGAATACCAAAGACAAACTCCTGCCGGGGACTGAAAGAACCTTGCCGAGGACGATCTTCCATGGCAATTAGCTGAGGATAACCCAGTTATAAGCCCTTGTGAGGAATAACTCTGAATAAAGCTCGGGAGAGACGTCCGTATTCTGCAGGGAACAAGCTTCCAGAATCTACTGGGGATAAGCTTTTAGACCTGCCGGGGAAAGTTGGCGACTTCACTGGGGGAAGTATTGCTGAATCTTGCCTTACTCTGCGGGGAACTGAGATCATTTGGTCACATTCTTCAGTCGAATCTACCTTGGTACCTTGGTAGATAAAGCAACCAGACTGCATCAGGCAACTTCACATTGCCCCTGTTTCTGATGTCACCTGTAATTAATCTTTCATTTCATATGCAAATATTTATGAATCAGCAATTTAATGTCAAATGCATATATCAAAAATGAACATTGGACGTTCTTCGCAAGACAAAACAGAAAAAGGAAAAACAATGGCAATTTGTATGGACAAGTGAATTCGTATTGATTTGAATTTTGCCTGTGAATAGACGTTTTTTGTACAAGAGGCCGACATCCTAGTAAGAGGGTGCCGCCAAATAACACAGAATTTACAATTTTGAAAAGAAAACAAAACAGCTATGTGAACAATCCCACTGGGTTCCAACTCTGCTATCGCCTTTATGTCTCCAAGCGTCCCATCGCTTTGCTGCCTAGTTGAAGATGAAGCTGATTGGTCGATGCCGAAATCTGAGCCAGATAGTTGATGCCGAATTCAGGATGCGAAGTGATCCAATGAGACATAGTGTTACGCTTTATCCCTAACTTTTTCCTGGACCGCCCTTTCGGGTTTTCAGTCCATCGGGATACCCATTTTTGCCCAAGCCGCCTTTTCAGGTTTTCGACTTGCCGGGTGTACAGATTTTTATTCATTTCATCCTTTATTTTTGCCCGAACCCTTTTGGTTCGCCGGGAAGCCCTTATTTTGCCTAGGTATGTCAACCTAGCGGGTCTTTTATTTATGCGTAGTATCTTTTCACTATGTCTGCATTGGCGGGGTGAGGAAGGTCGTCACCATCCATGGTGGTTAGGATCATGGCTCCTCCTGAGAACACATGTTTAACCACAAATGGCCCTTCGTATGTAGGGGTCCATTTGCCCCGGGGATCACTTTGAGGAAGGATGATACATTTGATTACCAGGTCCCCAACTTGATACTCTTGTGGTCTGACTTTCTTGTTAAATGCCCTGATCATCCGTTTTTGATACGTCTGACCATGACAGATAGCGGTGAGTCTCTTTTCGTCAATCAGGTTTAATTGATCAAGTCGAGTCTGGATCCAGTCATCTTCACTCAAGTCTGCATCCTTCATTATTTGGAGAGAGGGTATCTGGACTTCAATTGGAAAGACTGCCTCCATGCCATAGACCAAGGAGAAGGGAGTTGCCCCGGTTGACGTCCTTGCTGAGGTACGGTACCCATGAAGAGCGAACGGTAACATCTCGTGCCAATCTTTATAGGTCATTGTCATCTTCTGCACAATTTTCTTGATATTCTTATTGGCTGCCTCTACAGCCCCATTCATCTTCGGCCGGTAGGGAGAAGAATTGTGGTGCTGTATCTTGAATTGGTCGCAGAGCTCAGTGATCATCTTGTTGTTGAGATTGGTACCATTGTCCGTAATGATTCTCTCCGGGACGCCGTACCGACAGATCATATTATGCCGGATGAAACGTGCCACAACACTCTTGGTTACCGTTGCGTAGGAAGCTGCCTCAACCCACTTCGTGAAGTAATCGATCGCTACTAAGATGAAGCGATGCCCATTGGATGCCGTTGGTCGGATCTCACCGATCAAGTCGATTCTTTCTAACCATGAGGTTGTTTGAGAAGTTCTTGGACATTTTGGAAAGCTTGGAATGTGTACTACAATCCATCTTTGAAGCGCAATTTGAAATTCCAAGTGTAAGTGTATGGAAAATGGCCTTGAAGTGGGGTAGAAAACCTTGTCAAAATAGGTCAAAAATTCACTAAGTTAAGAATGGTTTAGTGCCCTTATTCAAAAATTTGTAACTTGAGATACAAGCTTCAAATGAGAAAACTTTGTGAATCAAAGTTGTAGATTATGCAACAAGCTACAACTTTCATGTTTTGACTTTTGTTTGAATCCAAATGGATCTTGGTGAAAAAGTGGGGCAAAGTTGGGAAAAAATTAGGGTTTTCCATAACTTAGAAAAAATTCTAAGTTATGAAAAATTCCATTTCAAACCCTAATTTGCATTTCTTGGTTTCTTGGTGAACAAGTTTCATGATTTGGCATGTTTTGATGAAAAATGAATCTTGACTCTTGATTTTGACCAAAAAGTCAAAGTTTGACTTTTCAGTATACAGTCAAAATTGATCAATTGACTGGGAAATTCAACTGTCAATCTTGTGTACTTGGGATTCTTTGAGTTTGTTGAGCATGTCAAGATAATTCCATGGGGTCCTTGAGTCCATATGTGAGCTTGGTTTGCCATTGGCTAGGTCAAACAGTCAAAAATTGCCTTTGTGCAGTCAAAACCCTAAAAATGACCATTTTGCCCTTTTGATGATCTGATCAAATTTCTTGTGGATTTGTGATCCAAACTTAATCAAATGGTCCATGTGAGTTCATAATGTTGATGTGGGTCAATTTTCATGAGATTTGACTGTCAATTGGCCACAGTTGACTTTTTCCCCAATACAGCTGATTTTTAGGTCAACTGTCCAATTGACTGGGTAAAACTTGGAATCAGGACTTGAAACTTGGTATGGGTGAACTTGGGAGTCCAACATGAAGCATGAAAGTCATCTTAGGCTTTTTAGGTCAAAACATCTTTGTGCAAACACAAACCCTAATTTGGGTCAACAGTGCAAGGAGAAGTCTTGAGCAGAGGAAACCCTAACTGGATCTTGATCTTCAAGGGCCTTGTGATGAGAAAATGTTGAGAAAATGGGAGGGAAAATTTTGGGGTACAACACAACCCTTGAGTGATTTTGAATCATCTGGAGATTGATCCTGGCAAATCTTGAAGAATATGGGAGGGCAAATTTTGGGGTACAACAGTTGCCCCTGTTCAATCTTCTTAGACATGAGGATGTAGATTGGCTGGTGTGCCTTTCGTAATCCGAAGGTGGAAGATGATTAAACACTAGAGTGCCCAGAAATTTGCACTCACATAGTAGAGTATCAACAGTGTGATGGTGGGAATGGGCTTACAGATGCCATTTGGAGACTGATGGATAGGAGGATGGGCTTATAGATGCCATCTGGGAGATGTGACAGAACCTCGTCGGGAATGGGCTTATAGATGCCATTTGGAGACTGTTGGTATGTGGATGGGCTTACAGATGCCATCAGGTGTCGATCGCGTAAGAGATTCCTTAGCGAGAACTTGCGTACCTGAGAAAGAAGATAATTACCTGGCCTGTTACAGGGGTTGATCTTCAAACTCTTTGTGTAGATGTGCCCTGGCTGGATACAGGAATCAGATCTTCAAACTCTTCAGACGTGCCCTGGCCAGATACAGGAATCGAGTCTGGAATATAGTCGTCAACAGATACACCCTGGCAAGATACAGGAATCGGATCTTCAAACTCTTCAGACGTGCCCTGGCAAGATACTGGAATCGAGTCTGGAATTAGTCGTCACCAGATACACCCTGGCAAGATACAGGAATCGGATCTTCGAACTCTTCAGACGTGCCCTGGCAGGATACAGGAATCGAGTCTGGAATTAGTCGTCAACAGATACACCCTGGCGAGATACAGGAATCGGATCTTCGAACTCTTCAGACGTGCCCTGGCAGGATACAGGAATCGAGTCTGGAATATAGTCGTCAACAGATACACCCTGGCAAGATACAGGAATCGAGTCTGGAATTAGTCGTCAACAGATACACCCTGGCAGGATACAGGAATCGGATCTTCGAACTCTTCAGACGTGCCCTGGCAAGATACAGGAATCGAGTCTGGAATTAGTCGTCAACAGATACACCCTGGCAAGATACAGGAATCGGATCTTCGAACTCTTCAAACGTGCCCTGGCAGGATACAGGAATCGAGTCTGGAATTAGTCGTCAACAGATACACCCTAGCAAGATACAGGAATCGGATCTTCGAACTCTTCAGACGTGCCCTGGCAAGATACAGGAATCGAGTCTGGAATTAGTCGTCAACAGATACACCCTGGCAAGATACAGGAATCGGATCTTCGAACTCTTCAGACGTGCCCTGGCAGGATACAGGAATCGAGTCTGGAAAATAGTCTTCAACAGATACACCCTGGCAAGATACATGAATCGGATCTTTGAACTCTTCAGACGTGCCCTGGCAAGATACAGGAATCGAGTCTGGAATTAGTCGTCAACAGATACACCCTGGCAAGATACAGGAATCGGATCTTTAGTTGCGACCGTTGATAGTAATCATCTTTGTATTGACCTTTGTCCTGAAAAGACAAAACGTTAGTTGTATGTGATGTCATGATGAATGACATGCGTGATGTTCTCGAAATAAATGAGATTGTATGTTCATGATGCGTATATGCATGCTATAATGTATGAAGACGTGATGTTCATGAATGTATTTTCGTCTAGGAAAGTAAATCCTTGACGAGTGCCGGGAAGTCAAATCCTGGGCTGGTGTTGAAGAATAGAGCTTTTGTTTCCACTGGGGAGTGATGGTTGCAAGAATAAACCGGTAGGAGAAGATGACTCCGTTGAGGAATAAACTTGGCGAATAGATTACTCTGCGGGGAGATAACTCTGTGGGGGAAGAGAGGCACTTTGCTGAGATTGGTGATAACTCCGCTGGAGATACCATTGTTGAGCTCTATTGAGGGAATTGATGAACTCCGCTGAGGATGGGAAGACTTCGTCGGGGACGATCTTTCCATGGCAATTGGCTGAGGATAACCCAGTTATATCCTGGTGGGGAAATAACCTTTGAATAAAGCCGGGGGAGAGCGTTCGTACTATGCGGGTGACAAGCTTCCAGAATCTACTGGGGATAAGCTTTAAGACTTGCTGGGGATAAGGATTCCACTCTCCTGGGGAGACTTTTGAGATTGCACTGGGGAAGTGGCTCCATTGAACGTCTGGTATACCGCCGGGGAACAATCTTAGATCAAGACTGCCGGGGATGCTTGTTAAGAAGGTTTGTATACTCCGTTGAGGAATGTTGAGATCTGCTGGGGATACCCAATTTCCTTAAGGCTGACAGTAGACTAACTCTGCTTGAGGAGAGTATCGTTGACTTGCTGGCTCACTCTCTGGGGAATTAAGATATCTTGGTTACATTCTTCAGCCGAACTTACCTTGGTACCTTGGTGGACAAAGCAATTAGATTGCTTAGGCAACTCATTATTGCCCCTGTTTCTGATGTCACCTGTAATTAATCCTTTGTTTCGCATGCAAATATTTATGAGTTAGCAATTAGTGTCAAATGCATATATCACAATTGCACATTGGACGTTCTTCGCAAGACAAAACAAAAAAGGAAAAAAACAATTGGCAATTTGTCTGAAAAGTGAATTTATATTGATTTTTTGAATTTGCCTGTAAATAGGCATTTATGTACAAGAGGCTGACGTCCTAGTAAGAGAACGCTGCCGAACAACAGAGTTTATACAATTTTGTGAAAAAGGAAAACAAAACAGCTATATGAGGAAAGATAATCCCACTGGGTTCCAACTCTGCTATCGCCTTTATATCTTCGAGCGTCTCATCACTTGGCTGCTCGGTTAAAGATGAAGCTGATTGATCGATGTCGTTTGAACTTGATGTTGATACCGGATTCTGGATGCAAAGTGATCCAATGAGACATAGTATTACGCTTTAATCCCTAACTTTTGCCTGGACCGCCCTTTCGGGTTTTCAGTCCACCGGGATACCCATTTTTGCCCAAGCCGCCTTTTCAGGTTTTCGACTTGCCGGGTGTACAGATTTTTCATTTCATCCCTCATTTTGCCCGAACCCTTTTGGTTCGCCGGGAAGCCCTAATTTTTTCCTAGGTATGTCAACCTAGCGGGTCTTTATCATGCGTAGTATCTTTTTACTATGTCTGCATTGGCGGGGTGAGGAAGGTCGTCACCATCCATGGTGGTTAAAATCATGGCTCCTCCTGAGAACACATGTTTAACCACAAATGGCCCTTCGTATGTAGGGGTCCATTTGCCCCTGGGATCACTTTGAGGAAGAATAATGCGCTTGATTACCAGGTCCCCGACTTGATACTCTTGTGGCCTGAATTTCTTGTTAAATGCCCTGATCATCCGTTTTTGGTACGTTTGACCATGACAAATAGCAGTGAGTCTCTTTTCGTCAATTAGATTTAACTGATCAAGTCGTGTCTGGATCTAGTCATCTTCGCTCAGACCTGCATCCTTCATTATCCGGAGAGAGGGTATCTGGACTTTAATCGGCAAGACTGCCTCCATGCCGTAGACCAAGGAAAAAGGAGTTGCCCCGGTTGACGTTCTTGCTGAGGTACGGTACCCATGAAGAGCAAACGGTAACATCTTGTGCCAATCTTTATATGTCACTGTCATCTTCTGCACAATCTTCTTAATATTTTTATTTGCCGCTTCTACAGCCCCATTCATCTTCGTGCGGTAAGGAGAAGAGTTGTGGTGCTGTATCTTGAATTGCTCGCAGAGCTCAGTGATCATCTTGTTATTAAGGTTGGTACCATTGTCCGTAATGATCCTTTCCGGGACGCCGTATCGACAGATCAGGTTATGCCGAATGAACCGTGCCACGACGTTCTTGGTTACGGTAGCGTAGGAAGCTACCTCAACCCACTTTGTAAAGTAATCAATCGCCACCAGGATGAAGCGATGCCCGTTGGATGCTGTAGGTTTAATCTCACAGATCATATCAATGCCCCACATTGCGAAAGGCCAAGGTGCTGTCAAGACATTCAGAGGAACTGGAGGAACGTGCACCTTATCTGCATATATCTGGCATTTGTGACATGTTCGAGAATGTTGGTAACAATCAGCTTCCATTGTGGACCAGAAATATCCTGCCCAAAGGATCTTCTTTGCCATGGTGTGTCCACTGGAATGTGTTCCGAAGGTACCTTCATGTAACTCTGCCATGATCCTTTCTGCTTCGGTCTTATCCACACAACGCAGTAAGGTCGAATCATGGTTTCGCTTGTACAGAATGTCGTTGCTGAGGAAGAACTTTGCAGCGAACCTTCTCAGAAACTTTTTGTCATTGATGGATGCACCTTCAGGGTATTCCTGAGCTTCCAAGTACCTCTTTACCTCATGATACCAGGGTTTTTCAGTTACTGTCTCAGCCTCAAGATCACAACAATATGCAGGTTCGTCCAGTTTCCAGATAATGATCCGGGGAGCCTCGTTGTCCCACTTGACTTTGAACATAGAAGACATCGTAGCCAGCGCGTCCGCCAACTGATTCTCCTCTCTTGGAAAGTGTTCAAAAGTGATCTCTGTGAAATGGGGGATCAATGTCAACACACATTCTCTGTAAGGAATAAGATTCGGATGTTTCGTATCCCACTCGCCTTTGATCTGATTGATCATGAGAGCGGAATCTCCGAAGACACTCAGAAACTTGATCCTTAAGTTAATTGCGGCTTGAAGACCCATGATGCATGCCTCATACTCCGCCATGTTGTTGGTGCAGTTGAAACATAGCCGGACGGTAAGTGGAGTATGAGTGCCTTGAGGGGATATGATCACAGCGCCGATGCCGTTACCCAAAGCGTTGGAGGCTCCGTCAAAGTGCATAGACCATCGGGATCCTTCCTCAGGCCCTTCATCCGGTCCAGGTACTTCACAATCAGTCACAATCATGATGCTCTCGTCAGGAAACTCAAAGTTCATTGACTGGTAGTCGTTTACTGCCTGGTGTGCCAAGTGGTCTGCCAATACACTTCCTTTGATAGCTTTCTAAGTCGTATACTGGATGTCGTATTCCGTCAAGATCATTTACCATCTTGCTATTCTTCTAGACAGAGCAGGCTTTTCGAATATGTACTTTATTGGATCCATCTTTGAAATCAACAAGGTAGTGTGAGTCAGCATATACTGTCTCAGCCGGAGAGCAGCCCATACCAAAGCGCAACAAGTTTTCTCGAGCAGTGAGTATCGGGTCTCACAGTCGGTAAAATTTTTGCTAAGGTAATAAATGGCGTGCTCTTTTCGGCCAGACTCGTCATGCTGCCCCAGCACACACCCCATTGAGTTGTCAAGCACTGTCAGGTATAGTATCAGAGGTCTCCCTTTAACCGGTGGCATAAGGATGGGTGGTTCTTGGAGATACTCTTTGATTCTGTCAAAAGCGGCCTGACATTCATCATTCCAACGTACTACCTGATCTTTCTTCAGCAGCTTGAAGATTGGCTCACAGGTAGAAGTTAGGTGCGAGATGAATCGGGCAATGTAATTCAGACGTCCTAGAAAGCCTCTGACTTCTTTCTCTGTCTTGGGAACTGGCATCTCTTGTATGGCTTTAACCTTGGCAGGGTCCACTTGAATACCTTTGTCGCTCACGACGAAGCCTAGCAATTTTTCCGGATCTTACCCCAAATGTGCACTTGTTTGGGTTCAACCTTAGCTTGTACAACTTCAGACGGTCAAACAATTTCTGCAGATGATCAAGGTGTTCCTCCTCAGTTTGGGACCTTGCAATCATGTCGTCGACGTACACTTCAATCTCATGGTGGATCATGTCATGAAATAAAGCAACCATGGCACGTTGGTAGGTTGCCCCAGCATTTTTCAACCCGAATGGCATGACCTTGTAACAGAAGGTGCCCCACTGAGTAACAAAGGTAGTCTTTTCCATATCTTCAGGAGCCATCTTGATTTGATTATAACCTGAAAAACCGTCCATGAAGGAGAACACCTTATGCTGGGCAGTATTGTCAACCAGAACGTCAATGTGAGGCACAGGGAAGTCATCCTTGGGGCTCGCCCTGTTCAGATCCCTGTAATCAACACACATTTTGACTTTACCATCCTTCTTCGGTATTGGCACTACGTTGGCAACCCACTGAGGGTAAGAAGTCACTGCTAGAAACCCGGCATCGAACTGTTTTATAACCTCAGCTTTGATCTTCTCGGACATCTCTGGACGCATACGGCGGACCTTTTGTTTAACCGGAGGGCATTCTTCCTTGGTAGGCAAGTGATGGACCACAATGTCGGTATCCAACCCAGGCATGTCTTCGTAAGACCAGGCAAAGATTTCCACATAATCATGCAACATCTGGATCAACCGTTGTTTCACACTGAGCTCTAGATTAGCACCAATCTTCACTTCCCTTCTGTCTGCCTCAGTACCCAGATTTACCGTTTCCACTGGCTCTTCATGTGGCTGAATGACCCTCTCTTCCTGGAGTAATAGTCTTGCAAGCTCTCCAGGCACTTCGCAATCATCTTCACCTTCGTCTTCGGCTAAGTTGATCGGATTTTCGAAGTCATAACCGGCAGTGGCAAAGTCGTTACCAGTGAGATCCAGAGTGGATTGAAACCTGTATGGGTGAGTGTGTGTAAATATAGCTGTTTTGCAATATATAAAGAAAGAAAGAAAGGGAGCATAAGATTTGAAATGCGAAAAAACGTCCAATGTCTTTATTCATGATATATGGAAATGACAAGTAATATGCCCCTCACAAATGAAGCCAACGGTGCCCCGGGTAAGACACCGGGCCATAAAGTTTAAATTTATTGTTCGTTACA
Source organism: Vicia faba (assembly GCA_948472305.1). Classification (NCBI taxonomy): domain Eukaryota; kingdom Viridiplantae; phylum Streptophyta; class Magnoliopsida; order Fabales; family Fabaceae; genus Vicia; species Vicia faba. Next base: position 362,775,928 of record OX451740.1, on the reverse strand, counting down.
AAATTAAAAACAAAGGAATTCATTACTGCGTAACAAAAGTAACAGGTATGTGGTCTTTTGCAGTCCAATTGTTCAGTCCACCGTCGGTCGTCGGGTAGATCCAGCTATCAAACTCATATTCCTCCGCATCGCCTTCAATGGCATTCACTCCCGGGTTGGTGATGAACACGGGAGGTCTTCCAACCCTTTCTTTGCGTACATCCCTCTGAGCCTCTGCAGTGAAACCCAGTCCAAACTTGTCAGTCTTAGGAGTAAAATCAGGGAGCCTACCCCAGTTAGCACATTCACCTTTCTCAATTACAGCCCGGACGTCCTTTAAGGAAGCCATCTTCAAAGGAAAGTCTTCTTCAATTACCGTCTCAGCTGACGCCAATGTTGGAGGTACCTCTTCAAAATGTTGAAAAGGGGTTTCAATAAACTCCCCGTCCATCTCAATATACCGGAATGAATTCAGATGACTAACCATGTATTCTTCCTCCCCCTGCACTGTAACAATCTTCCCTCTGACAGGGTACTTGAGCTTCTGGTGTAGAGTGGATGTTACAGCCCCGGCTTTGTGAATCCAAGGACGACCCAGCAAACAAGAATAGGATGGACGAATGTCCATCGCATAGAACATTGAATCAAAGACTTGAGAACCAACACGAATCGGAATATCCACTTCACCATGTACCATCCTCTTCGACCCGTCAAAGGCTCGGACAACGATGTTACTAGGCTTCAACTCCAGGCCCTCACAGTCCAACCGGTCTAAGGCCTTCTTGGGCAATACATTCAGGGAAGAACCGGTGTCCACCAACACGTGTGCGAGAGTAGTTCCCCTGCATTCTATAGAGACATGCAGGGCATCATTGTTGATCTTTCCCTTGGCGGTAAGATCAGCATCCGAGAAACCCAAACCATTGTCAGCGGTCAAATTGGCCACACAATCAGTGAATTGATCTGCAGATGTCTCTTGTGGCACATGGGCCATTTTCAGAAATGAAATCAGGGCCTTGGCATGGGCCTCTGAGCATAGCAGTAATGATAGCATAGAGATCTTGGAGGGGGTATTCCCCAATTGTTCAACGACGTTGAAATCGCTCTTCTTAATGATCTTAAGGATTTCCTCCATCTCTTGCTGGGAGGCTTCAACATTGACAGTATTCGGTGCCTCCATCCGGGCAGGCACATCAGCAGTCCCTTTGCCCCGAGTGTCAGAGGACTCGGCAGTAGGGGTAGAAACTTGATCAGAAGGGGGAACAGGCGCACTTGTAGGCGTGATTATAAGAGGTCTTCGGATAACTGGTGGCGCAATGTCAGGCGAGAAGAGCCTGCCACTACGAGTAACTTTAGCGGGACCAGTGATGTTGCTGATACTGGTACCGATGTTGAACTCCTGCTTTACTCCAAGCACATACACATCTGCCCCGTAGTGCCATGGGACAGCCTTGTCAGACTCATAGGGGAGGGGCCCCGGAACAGTAATGATAATGGGTGCAACGGACATGATTTTGACTGGCTTCCTTGGGGGAGCCTTGGTAGGATTGTTGAAGATGGTGACGACAGATATTTCTTCAATAGGAACAAAAGTAACAGCGGTCTTCTTGAACAAAATTTCTTTGCTGTCCATCAGGCTTTAGATGCCTGACTTCAGCAACAGACAACCAGTAGGGGAAACGGTACACAGAAGGCAACCTTTGCTACAACCCGGAAATAAAACGGCCAACAACAGGTTCCTCTTAACAGTCAATAAAGGGGTAGCCACATCATCCACAGAAACTGCATACAGGTCTTCCTCAATAGCATTTACTCCATGCTGGGGCATAGGAGCGGTCACAACGTTGGGCCTTTCAGGTGCCTCAAACTGTATTTCCTTCGCGTCAATAAGGTCCTGAACCTTATTCCTTTGGGCCCAGTAATCATCAGTAGAATGCCCCGGGCTATCAGAATGATAGGCACAGCGGGAATTTGGATTATACTTCGGAGAGGTCGTGTTCACCACCTTCGGAGCTTCTTTGACGGTTACCAAGTTGGTCGATAGCAGTTGCGGCAAGATCTGTGACAAGGTCATACTAAGCCGAGTATATTCTCTTTTGGGTCTCTCACCCCTTAGTTGGTTAGATTGCCGAGGAGTGGCAGCAGGCTTAGCAATTACCACCGCGTTGACAGCTTGGCGGCATTCTGGTTTATTCTGCCTTCTAGGCCCATACACAGCACTTGATTCCTTTTTGAAAGGCTTCTTCTCAGAACTTGAGGACGCACCTTTTTGAATTTTCCCTGATTTCATACCAGCCTCTATCCTTTCCCCAGTCAGGATGAGATCTGTAAACCCTGCAGACGAATTGCCAATGAGATGATTAAAGAACGGCCCGGATAGGGTCCCCAAGAACATGTCTACTAGCTCACGGTCGGTTAATGGTGGCTGCACCCTGCCAGCCAGGTCCCTCCACTTCTGCGCATACTCTTTAAAACCTTCTCCCGATCCTAGCGACATACCCTGGAGTTGGGTACGTGTAGGAGCAAGGTCGGCATTATACTGATACTGCTTGTAAAAAGCAGTAGCCAATTCCTCCCAGTTACGAACCTTGGTTCCATCCAGCTGATAGAACCATTCGAGATGAGTCCCTGAAAGACTCTCCTGGAAGAAATGGATCCACAAGTTCTTGTCCACAGTATACGGCTGGATCTTCCGCACATAAGATCTGAGATGTAGCTTAGGGCAGGACGCCCCGTCATACTTTGCGAAAGATGGTGCTTTGAACTTGTGTGGGATCACCACACCAGAAGATAGACCCAAGTCTCCAAAATCCAAACCAGGCACCTGTTGAATTTCCATGGCATTCAGACGATCCTTTAACTGCTTGTACTTGTCTTTAGCTGGAGGATACTGTTCCTCATTAAAATCAGTCTCGTTGTCAGAGACCACCGGACTAGGAACTCTTCCCCCCTAGGGACTGCCTTTTCCTACAGAAGAACCAGCTTGATCAACCTCATTCTGCAGTGTGTTACCAAACCTCCGGCCCGTGTTGAATAGTACATTTCTCTTCTTTTTCTTCTTGACCAGCAGAGCCTTCAACTCCTCTTGACCTTGGGCCAAACTCATGATTAGCTCTTGGAACTGGGCGTTCTAAGCCTGAAGGGCCTTGATGGACTGCTCAGTAGATGATTCAGGATTCATGATGGCGAGCTGAAATAAACAGCGAAGAACATTAAGCAACCTGAAAAGAAGAGTACCTTCTATGCACATGATCCATGATATGTGTTTATGCAATGCATTCAAGGGTTCGAAAGTTCAAATTTGTTGTAGACAAAAAAGAGCACACGTTATCATTAGGAAATAATTGTTCAGTACATCAAGGCCTCATGGGCAAACATTACAAAGGTGAATCAATCCCAAAAGACACTGTGCATCCTTTTTGGAGCAATGTAAGTGTTGAGAGTCTTTTCCTCGTGCAGTAGGCGGGTGAGCTCCAAGACCTTCTTCTCACTAGCATGTAAACTGGACTCAAGAGAATTCTGTTCTTCCTTAAGCTGGATCCAGCTCTTCTGCATTTCTTCCCAGGATGTAGGCATGTCAGGATGTTGAATGGTGTAGGACATCTCTCCTTCCAAAACTGGCTCTTTGATCACAGGGAGAACATGAGGATATGGCATTATCAACTTCTGGGAGCGGGCTCGTACCCACTTGAGATAAGGTTCCAACGGGATGGAGTTCCTGTGCCCCAGTGTCTTGCTGTCTACCTTGTTGGGCATCCTCCAGGCTCTGATAAATCTCTGGCGGAGTCCTTGCGCATTGTTGTCGAAGTCAAAAACTATGTCAGGAATTAACATGTCATGAGGGTCGTCCCTTCGAGCATAACCAAACTGTCTCCAAGCCAGACACGGGTTGTAAGTAATACCTCCTCTGATTCCAAGTAAAGGAACATTAGGAAACTCCCCGCAACGATCAATGATAGTGACGTCTTCTATGGACCGAGAACACCAATGTATATTTGCATGTGTAAGAGTCATTAATCGTTGTGACAATCTCAAACCCCGCTCGTTCTTCAAAACTGATTGTGGAAGGTGCGAAATAAACCACCTTCCCAGGAGAGGAGTGCAGCACATAAGAACACCTCTTTTTCTCATGGTTCGAGTGTAACATGAGTGAAGGATGTCCCCAAGCAACGTAGGTATAGGATTCCTGGACATGAAGATCTGGACAACACTGATATCTATAAGCTGATCGGGATTCGGGAACAAAACCAATCCATGGACAAGGAGGGCCACCACTTCTTCAAAAGCTTGTAGGTCAAGGGAGTTCCAACATTCTTGGGCCTTCTCAACCAGAAACCTGGCTAAGAACCCTTTGATACCACTTTTAACTTCCCAATGTCCCTTGATGTCAGATGGTTGTAGGGGTAATGCCTTAGCAATCTCTTCAAGTTTGGGTTCCTTTTCCGTACCGTTGTAGGGTAGTTGACTAAGGATAGGGATCTTCAGAAGCCGGGAGAACTCTTCCAATGTAGGCACCAGTTGATAATCCAGGAATGTAAAGCAGTGATGCAGAGGGTCAAAGAACTGGAAGAGGACCTTTATCATATCTTCCTCAATGTTGGTGTTGACCAAACTGATGAGTCTTCCATGCCTCTCACTGAAAGAAGAGCTCTCGGGAATCCTGGATATAAGCTCCTTAAGCTGAGGAGGGACCCTTACAAGGCTGATCTGAATTGTCTTTCTGCGGATAGTTTCCATGTCCTACAAAACAAGAACAAAGATGAAGATTCGAACCCCTGAAATGGTTAGTCAATGCATATGATGTTGTATGATGTTATGATGCTATGATAAAGCACACTACAAGTATTCACAAAAGCAAACATGGTAAAGCACACAAGTCACACCACAGCCCTTAGAGTTTAGGCCAGCATGGGGTCTGGGTATTACCCTCTTGAAGTTGGTGGGCTCAAACTTGTCCTATCAGAAGTAAACGGGTTCTAAGGGTCCCAATGTCATTGGATTGCTTTCATTGTTCATCGTTTCGAGTTAGCCATTGAACTGGCGACCGAAATATTCCAAGAAAACAACCCTCAATTGAGTGTAGTATCGAGTATCAACCAACCTCGGACTGCACCAAAGTCAGTTATCTCACTACCCTAAAGAGGCCAAGATGGTTCAATTAAGGTTCCTAAGGTCAGTTGATGCTTCACGACACCACGCGGCGGCCCCGTACTCTCCTTGACTGAACTCAAGGGTTACCGGTACTCACCAAAGTGCCACATCAACGTAGCAGACTGCTTCAACCATGTCGGTATACCCCGCACAGTTCCCTCACAGTCTTGTTGCTACTTTCTAAGAAGGTATCCCCAGATCCGGGTTAGGATCTATAGAACTCCCAAGACAGTACCCATAATAATAAAGCAATCAAAACAGGCAATTGAAAACACAAGTGATCTTATTCCTAAGGTACACCTCACTTTAAAGTATCCCCAGCAGAGTCGCCAGTTCTGTGATCGGTGGATTTAGAACTGTCTGTTTAACGCTGGTTCGCGAAATGTCGCGGAAGCAAGAGTCGCCACCGTCTTTTATTTTCTCCAATATGGACAGGACAAAAGCACAACAAAATTCCTTATGAGATAGTTTCTCGGTTCGGGAGGTAGATTTATAGAAAGGGAAGGTGTTAGCACCCTTTCTATCCATGGTTATCCATGGGCTCTTAGATACTTGCTCATTGTGTTTTCAAAAGTGTTTGCTTTTCAATTGTGAGTGGGTTTGAAAAAGTTTCGTTTAAAGATTTCAGAATGACTCTTGTATCGGTCCTCAAGAGTGTTTGAAAAATTTGTTTGAAAGCTTTTTGAAAGGTGTCGGTGTGAAAAGGTTTTTGTTTTGTTTTTTTGAATAGAGCAAGTATCTATGAGTCATCTACCTACCCTAAAGAATTAGGTTGTGTAAATGTCCTTGAGGTAGTGCCATCCCACCATTGAGAGATAGGTAGCACCACCTTTGGAGGTGTTCGGGTCAATTCGAGTTTAGGGACATTGTGGTCACCGAAGCAACGGCAGGACACCTTAGAAGCTACCCTTATGTCCTTGATCATTTTTTATCCGAGGCAACCGTTTCGAGGCAACTATTCCGAGGAAACCGTTTCGAGGCAACTTTTCCGAGGCAACCGGATCATGGACATAAGGACTTACTAAGACGTCCTATACTTGACGACCACGTTTCGAAGGCAACAGGTGAGGCGTACCCTAGAAGTGGTGTGTGAATTTGTGTGTTATTTTCAGTTTAGCATTTATCTTTGATCAGGGCATTATTGTGAGCTACGCTTGTTTTTAATTAGCCATACATTCTTTCATGCAAAGTTTAGAATTCAAGAGTGCGGAAATTTAAATGCGGAAAGATAAATCCTACGCTATTACAAGGCGCGGGTCTATACATCGCCAAAATACAAAGACCCGTTTGATAAAAATGCGGAAAGTAAAAAGACCTAATTACTATTACAAGCCTTGAGCAGTTACATAATATTCGAAAAGAAAAAAGAATAACGTGCGAAAGAATAAAAGTTAGGGGCGTCCGAGGGTTTTGACCCTTTTGAAATTAAATTGAAATTAAAAAGCTAATTAGTTATTTAATTAAAGAAAAGAAATTGTTTTTTATGTTTTTTGTATTTATAAAAATAAAGAATTTACAAGGAAACCCTAATTCTAGATTATTTTTAATTATTTAAGAAAATATTCAAGTTAATCTAATTTACACTAATTAATTAAATTACATGTTTATTTACAAAAATATTTAGTAATTAATAATAATAATAATAATGAGATAAAATTATTTATTTAAGAAAAAGATGAAAAGGTCAAAAACCCTAATTCTAGATATTTTATTTATTAAGAAAAGATTAAAGTTTAAAACCTAACTTACTAAATTAATGGTTAGAGTTTATTTACAAAATAAATTAATGGTGAATTAAATATTAATTAAACATACTTTGTATTTTTGATTTTTATTATGGAAAAAATTATTTTATGGAATTAAAGAAACAATTAAAAAAACAATTAAAAGAATTAAAATTGAAAAGAAAATAAAATTAAAAGATGCAAACCAGGGAGGTGTCAGGCCCCAAAGGGAGGTTTATTGAAGTAAATATGGCCCATGAAACAAAGGCCTTGTTTGACTTTCTACGCCTGCGTGTACATTGGTTGACTAGGGTGCACTCTGGAATTCATTCAGTGGCCCTTGGATGGAAGCTCATGGCCATGTGGCAAGCTTGGACGTGAGGCTCATGGTGGAGTTCTGGATGAAGCGCTGCATGGAATTGAGTTAGAAAAAATAATAGCAATTGTATGGGGGACCTGGGAATCGAACCCAGGTCCCAGCGTTTACCAAGTCACGTTCCCACCATCTGAGCTGTTGTGCGCGTCTGTTAATATAATGGAGCGTATTTATTATATAAAAAGAAACAAGTGTTAGTGGTATGAACAAAAATCACGCGCCAGATTTGAATCTCCCAACCATGTAATGACACGCTGGCCTTCTTCTTCATTTATCTGCAAATATAAAAACAAGTAGCGGGGGTTTTAAACCCCCACTAAATGGAAACTGTAAAAATAGCGATTAGAAGATGCCTAAATATAAAAAGGGCGCGAGGTCATCATTCAATTCGTATGGAGCTCCTGAATCCAATGGCATAGGTCTCAAGGTCCAATTTTTCCATACATGAGAACCCCCAATTTTGAGGTTCTGAAACCCTAGGTTTCATCAATGGTGGATTTGGCTACAGGCAGTGTTAGTCCAATTAAACATTACCAATCGCTTTAGAATGATGTTAGTAACATAAATCAACAATTAAAACACATGAATGATGCGTGAAAATAAAAAAAAAAACGATTATGGAAATGTTTGTGATAAACGTGACTCAGTTCTACCAATTCTTGGAGTATGGAGACTGGAAAGGGGTTGCAACACGTTCAAAGAAGTCTCAGCAAGGGTTTGGAATAGGTTTTAGGCTTTGAATGATCCTGCAAATACGAAATCAGTTTTCAAAATTTCTATGAAAAATTGCAACTTTGTTCTATGTTTTAAGCTGCTTTTTCGTGTCCCCTTGCATTAGGTTAGGTCTTGCATATGTATGGGAAGCATTCTAGGTCAAAACAAGCCCATGAATCCATTGAATTAATGATTTCAATATTTGATTTTTTCATATCTTTTTCAATCTTTTTTCCATGCAAATCTTGCCAAATATGGATGATCTTGTCTTGTTGATTGGTGCACGAAATCTTTAGCACATAATGAGTGAATTTGCTGCACAAAAAGATTTGAAAAGCATTATTTGATATTTTTCTCATATTTAAATCTAATTAAATGAATTAATAAGAATAAAAATTCAATTAATTAATTAAAAATAAGAAAATAAATCATTTTTATCTCAATGGGTCGTGCATAGGCTTTGGGTAATGATTCAAGAAAGAAATTGAGGCCCATTAGCAATTTTGAAGTGTTTTAGGCAAAGTTGACTTTTCAAAATTCCCAAAACTTTCCCAACTTCTCCAATGCATATCTTGCTCAATTTTGAAGCTATGATCATGTTCTTGGACATTTTGGAAAGGTCTTGAAGTCCTCTAACCAATGCCTTTGGTCCCGTGTCATTTTGATTCACCAATCTCAAGTTATGGTCTTTGACTTAAAGTTCCTTTTTGTTGACTTTTGAAAATGACCTATAATGTTGAAATTGATAACTTTTTGTGAGAGCATTTCTTGGACTTGGAGTGTGAAGATGAGTTGTAGGAAATGTTATCCTCTTCACAATGAGCATTGTATGGAATTTTTCTGATAAACCATGAAGAAGTTATGCCTTGGTCAATTTGCAGTTGACTTTTCAACTGTCCAAAAATATAAACTTTTGCATCTTGAGACTTTTTGAGCCATGCTTTGAGAATCATGATCAAGAATTGATCAAATGATGATTGTGGCTTCAAAATAAGATGTTGACCAAATTTTTTGACTTTTGACTGTCAAATGACCATTTTGCCCCTGCAGTTGACTATGAAGCATTTAGGGTTTTTGACTGTGCAATTTGATGATGTGAGTCTTGAAACTTGACATATGGATACTTGACAATGTATGTAGGCATGTGGGACTTGATTGGACCCTTGAAAACCTCATTTTCTTTTCCAGAACCAAAACCCTAATTTTGACTGTGTTAGGAGGCAATTGGACTATGCAACCCTTGAGTGATTTTGAATCATCTGGAGATTGATCCTGGCAAATCTTGAAGAATATGGGAGGGAAAATTTTGGGGTACAACACATGGGCTCTTAGTTACTTATTTAGATCACTTGCTTTTGCTTTTCAATTGTTTGAAATGGTGCTTTGTGTGTGGTTTTGAAAATGTTTTGAAAAGGGGCCATCGTTGTGGCAACCTTTGTAATGATTCTTGTTTGAATGTATACAAAGGTGTATTGTCTTTTGAAAAGATTTCAATGTTTGAAAGTTTTTTTTTTGGGAAATGCTTTGAAATTATGTTGTGATGTGTTTTTGGAAATAGCAAGGATGTTTGCAAGTTTTGATCAAGTAACTAAGAGTTATCTACCTTATTTTACTCAAAGATCTTTCCTATATGTTTTTAACCCTTTTGACAGTGTTGTTTTACCATTGCATTTGGTAAACAACCTTGTATTATGATGTTAAACGGGACAGGCGCGGGTCATCGTATAGACCATGATAGCAATTGTGCCAAGTATCTTTAGCAATTTTTCGAGGGACTAGATCATTTTATATAGGCAACCAAGATAGCGTCATCGAGGGACTATGATCTTTTGTTTTGTTTTTGTTTTGCCAAAGTACTCAACATGCATAACATTTCCCATTTTTAAGGCAACAAGTGGATGAAACCCTAAGGATGCAAGTGTGTATTGTGTATTGATTTTCATGCATTTTTGTCTTTGTTCTAGGTCAAGCTACTTGTTGATTTTTGGTTTTTTTGCATACAAACCCTAATCTCTAATCATGGTATAATTGAAAGCATAAAATGCGTAAAATAAACCTACCACTATTACAACATGATTATAGGGACGGGGATACAATTTTTGAATGGGGATTATTTGATAAGAAATTAAAACCCTAATTTACTATTACATCCAAATTGAATAATGGCATAAATAATAAATGAATAATATTTAAATAAACAAATTAAATAAATGTACAAAATAATATGAATATGAAAAAAAGGTTTTGTTTATTTTTATGTATGTAAAAATATTTAATGTAAAAAGAAAGGAATAATAATAAAAAAAGATTATTTATTTTTTTATTAAGGGTAAACCCTAATTTTCTTTTAAGAATACAAATATATTAAATATTCTATTTTTATACAATAAAATAAAATGGTGTATATACAAAATAAAATGTATTTAGAAAAAGGTATTATTTAAGTATAAATAATAATATAAAAAAATAAAAGTATAATATTTCTATGTTTTTTATTTTCAAGTATTAAATAAAAGTATGTATATATATATATATATATATATATATTAATTATATTAAATATGTACAATAAAAAATAAAATAAAATATATACAAGACCAAAATATATTTTGAACAATATTTTTTTTAGTGTAAATAAAATAAAATAATAAAAATAAAAGTATAATGTTATTATTTATTATTTTCAAGTTCTCAATAAAAGTATATACTATCAAATTATTTTTATGTCTAAAAAAACAATAAAATAATAAAAATAAATGTGAGAAATTATGAAAATATTTTTGGATATTTTTATGTTTGGAAAATATGAAATAAAAATCAGAAATGATAAATAAATACAAAAAATATAAAATATAAAGAAATTGGGCCAGGGGGGTGCATTCAGTAAAAGGGGGTGTCAAAAGAAAAACCAAAACCAAGCCCAGCCCACTGACTTCATCTTCAACCTCTTGTTCAAACAAAAACACGCGCCCTGTACAAAATGTCAGATCCTGCATACGTGCTCTAATGCAAAAACACATAACATCAAAGTTGTAGAGTTTTCCAAGACGAATTCAACCATATAAAAAACTTGTCCTAACTCTCAAAGACCAGAGAGAATTTCTCTGGCCCTAAATCTTAACCTATTTTTTCCAGGATGTTCATGGACCAAATTCTCTTAGCATGCTTAACTAAAATGAAAACTGAGCATATGTACAGCTTCATGGCTATGAATACTACATTTCTTATTCACAAACCTAAGTCTAAATGTTCCTAAATAGAGAGATAGGAAGTTGATAAAAACCTGTTTCAGCTGACTTCGTGTATGGCAATGTGGAGCTTTTCAACAAGGCTTGAGATGTTTGGGAGCTTGCTTGAACTTCCCCTGACCTTTTCCAATGTCTAGCTTGCCTTGAATGTGCTTGAACAAATCTACAGAACTCAACCAGCACAAGCTGAAATCAAAAATGGCAAACCCTGTAAATGGAGTTACAGTTAGTGTTTAAGGGTTGGGATAGCTTGGATATGTTGTATGGAAGGTGTTTGAACCAATTTGAGACAAAACGCATGAGGGATTTGAGTTGTGGAAATCAAACTGCAGGGAGTGCCCTGTTTTTCCAAATGAAGATGATTTTGTGCTATGGGAGGTTTGAGGGCTCAAAGGGTCGGGTTTCTGCCTCAAAGGGATGTGAGAGAAATTTTCCAAATGCTTGCAATGGTTGGTTTTGGCTGATGTTCCAGTTCTCATGTATTTGGCATATTTCTTGTATATGAAGCAAAACAAGAGAAGTGATGTCAAGCAGGCCTGTACAGGATATCTGTGATCGGTGGAAATAGAACTGACTGTTTTTAATGCTGGTTCGCGAAATGTCGCGGTAAGCAAGAGTCACCACCGTCTTTTATGTTCTCCAACATGGAAAGGACAAAAGCACAGCAAAATTCCTTTTCGAGAATGTTTCTCGATTCGGGAGGTAGATTTATAGAAAGGGAAGGTGTTAGCACCCTTTCTATCAGTGGTTATCCACGGGCTCTTAGGTACTTGCTCACTATGTTTTCAAAAATGTTTGCTTTTCAAGTGTTTGTGGGTTTTGAAAAAGTTTAGTTTGAAAAACTTCTAGGTAACTCTTGTATCAGTCCTCAAGAGTGTATGAAGTATTTGTTTGAAAACTTTTTGAAAGTGTAAGTGCGAAAAGATGTTTTTGTTTTTTGAAAGAGCAAGTACCCAGGAGAAATCTACCTACTCTAAGGAATTAGGCTGTGTAAGAGTCCTTTAGACAGTACTATCCCACTATTGAGAAGTAGGAAGCACCGTCGTTGGAGTTATTCGGGTCAATTCGATTGTAGGGACAATGTGTGGTCACCAAAGCAATAGTAGGACGCCTTAGCGGTAACCCTAATGTCCTAGATCCTTTTTTATCCGAGGCAACCGTTTCGAGGCAACTGGATCTTTATACAGGAGGGCGACCTCTAAAACACCCTATACTTGACGACCACCTCGAGGCAACCAAGTGAGGCGTACCCTAGGAGTGGCATGTGCATGTGTGTCAAATTCAGTTAAGATTATTTTGTACATGTTATTTGTGAGCTACGAGTTGTTTTTAATTTTCATACAAGCCTTGCATGCATAATTACAGTTTAATAATTTGCGGGAAATAAAGTGCGGAAAGGTAAATCTACGCTATTACAAGGCGCGGGTCTATACATCGCCAAAAAACAAAACCCGTTTGGAAAATAAATGCGAGAAAAGTAAAGAAAGCGGTAAAAGACCTAATTTAACTATTACATCCTCGGAAACAGTTACATCAATATAATCAAAAGGAATTAAAGCGCGAAAGAAATTAAATCGGGAACGTCTTAGGGTTTTGACCCTTTTTGAGAAAAGAAAGTAATTTGTCCTTTTTTGCAATTAATTAAATATTAAACCTAAACCTAATTAATTAAATAATTAAAAGAAAAAGTATTTTTTGTGTTTTTATATTTTAATGAAATAAAAATAAAAAAGTTAGTAAAACCCTAAGTCTAATCTATTTTATTTATTGTGAAAGAAAATTGAAATTAAACCTAATTAAAACAACTAAATTAATTAGTTAGAATTTATTTACGAAAATAATAATTAAGGTGAAATTGATAATAATAATAATTAATAAAAATATTTACAGTTTTTAATGGTCTGAATTTATTATGAAAAATAATTTGCGAGATAATTAAATAATAATAATAGTTATTAAAAGAGATTAAAAGAAAATAAGAAAAGAAAATGCTAAACCAGGGAGGTGAAAGCCAAATTCTAGAGGTTTTGTTTGCAATTTCAGGCCCATTTGTTGGCCAGCCCATTGACTTTTCCTGATTGTCTGCACGTTGCTTTGACTGGGAGTATCATGCTCTTCATCTCCTGGCCATCAGATTGGTGTTAGTGGCCACTTGGCGCGCTTGGATGGGAGGTACATGGTGGAATGCTCATGGAGCGCTACATTTGAACATATTAGAAAAAATAGAAACAAGTTTTGGGTGGACCTGGGAATCGAACCCAGGTCCCATTGGTTACCAGACACATCACCTTCCGCTACGCCATACGCTTGCATCTGATGATATAATAATAATTAATCATAATATATGAAAACCAACGCATGTGCTGGAAAACAAAACACGTGCGCCACTTTATTTGAATGGCCCAACCATGAGGCATCACGTCATCATCTTCATCCTTTCGCCTGTAAAATAAAAGTGAGATAGCGGGGGTTTTTAACCCCCACAAAATAGGACGACAGAAAATAGCGATTAGGCGCACACGAAATATAAATTGTTCGCGAGTATGGCTTTGTGTTCGTCTTGATCAGACGGTTTCAACCATAGGTCTCTTGAGGCCTAATTTTCCCTGTGCTGGAAATCCCCAATTCGAGACCTCAAGAACCCTAAAAATCTTCAATGGTGATTCATGATTCTGTACATGATAATGCAATTAACCAATACCAAAAGCTTTGTAAAGGTTCAAGCAACGTAAAACAATGATTATAACATGTTAATGATGCATAAAATGTGAGTTTCGATTCTAGAAAAGTTAAGCAAACCGTACGACTGTTCTTGCCGTTTCCTTAAGTGTTATCCCTTGACTTTGATTCCAATACGTTTCTGGGAGTGCTAGCAATGTATTAGAATCCTTAAATTGCTTTGAAAGGGCCTGGGAGTGAGAAAACAGTTTTGAGTTTTCTTGACTTTTTTTCAATATTGCATATGGCCTTGTTGCAGCAATCTCACGTGTGAGGCATTAGGGTTAGGTTCAGTACTTATAATAGAATGGATTTAGGTTACAATCTTGGCCAAGAATCCATGGAATTATGGTTTGCATATTTGATTTTCAATCAAATCTTTTTGCATTTTTTTGATTGAAAAACCTTGCCAAATTGGGATATTTTTGTCCCCTTGATGTGTACACAAAATCTCCAGCACATGTTGACCACTTTTGCTTCACAAAAAGATTGAGAAATCATATCTTGATATTTTCCTACAATTAGATGAATTAAATGCATTAATATTGATTAAAAATTCAATTAATTAATAAAAAATAAGAAAATAAATCAATTTAATCTCAATGGGTCGTGCATAGGCCTTGGAAAATGTTTCAAGAAGGGATTTGGGGCCCATTAGCAAAAACAAGGTGTTTTGAGCAAAGTTGACTTTTGCAAATTCACAAAAATTTCCCAACTTCTCCAATGCATATTTTGCTCAATTTTGATCATATGAACATGTTCTTGGACATTTTGGAAAGGTCTTGAAGTCCTATAACCAATGCCTTTGGTCCCATGTCATTTGGATTTACCAATCTCAAGTTATGGTCTTTGACTTAAAATGCATTTTTGTTGACTTTTGAAATTGACCTATAATGTAGAAATTGATAACTTTTTGTGAGAGAATTTTTTGGACTTGGAATGTGAAGATGAGTTGTAGTAAATGTCATCCCCTTCAAAATGAGCATTGGATGGGATTTTTCTGATGAACCATGAAAAAGTTATGCCCTGGTCAAGTTACAGTTGACTTTTCTACTGTCCAAAAATAGTAACTTTTGCATCTTTGATGATTTTTGAGCCATGCTTGTGGAATCATGATCAAGACTTGATCAAATGATGATTGTGAGCTCAAAATAAGATGTTGACCAAAAATTCTGACTTTTGACTATAAAATGACCATTTTACCCCTGCAGTTGATTGTGAACCAAATAGGGCTTTTGATTGTGCAATTTGATGTTGTGAGACTTGAGACTTGACATGTAGATGCTTGGCAATGTATATAGGCCCATGAGACTTGATTGAACCATTAAAGACCTCAGATTCCTTGCAAGAAACAAAACCCTAATTTTGACTGGCTTAAGAGGCAGTTGGACTGTGCAACCCTTGAGAAATTTTGAACCATTTGAGGATGATTCTTGACAAATCTTGAAGAATATGGGAGGGAAGTTTTGGGGTACAACAGTTGCCCCTGTTCAATCTTCTTAGACCTGAAGATGTAGATTGGCTTGCGTGCCTTTCGTGATCCGAAGGTGGAAGATGATTGAACACTAAAGTGCCCAGAAATTTGCACTCACATAGTGTGGTATCAGCAATGCGATGTCGGGAATGGGCTTACAAATGCCATTTTTGGAAAGATGGTGGATAGGAGGATGGGCTTATAGATTCCATCTGGAGATGTGACAGAACCTCGTCGGGAATGGGCTTATAGATGCCATTTGGAAGTGTAATGGATAGTTGTGGAGATGGGCTTAAAGATGCCATCCGGAGGTGTCGATCGCGTAAGAGATTCATTAGCGAGAACTTGCGTACTTGAGAAAGAAAGATAGTTTCCTGGCCTGTTACAGGTGTTGATCTTCAAACTCCTCGTGCAGATATGCCCTGGCTGGATACAGGTATCGAATTCACAATCAATCGCTCACAGATATGCCCTGGCTAGATACAGGTATCGAATCTGGAACTTCAAACTTTTCATGCAGATATGCCCTGGCTAGATACAGGTATCGAATCTACAATCAATCGCTCACAGATATGCCCTGGCTAGATACAGGTATCAAATATGGAACTTCAAACTCTTCATGCAGACATGCCCTGGCTAGATACAGGTATCAAATCTGGAACTTCAAACTCTTCATGCAGACATGCCCTGGCTAGATACAGGTATCGAATCTACAATCAATCACTCACAGATATGCCCTGGCTAGATACAGGTATCGAGTCTGGAATTAGTCGTCCACAGATATGCCCTGGCTGGATACAGGTATCGAATCTGGAACTTGTCGTCTACAGATATGCCCTGGCTGGATACAGGTATCGAATCTCTAAACTCTTCATGCAGACATGCCCTAGCTAGATACAGGTATCGAATCTACAATCAATCACTCACAGATATGCTCTGGCTAGATACAGGTATCGAATCTGGAACTTCAAAAGATTGATGGTAATCATCTTTGGATTGACCTTTTCCTGAAAAGGCAAAACATTAGTTATATGCAATGTGATGTTTATGAATGTATCTTCATCTGGGAAAATAAATCCTTGATGAATGCCGGGAAGTTCGTTGAATCCTGGGCTGATGTTGAAGAGTAGAGTGTTAGAACAAAGTTTGAATCTACTACCCTATATTTAAGTTTTGATGATAACAAAGTGAAAAGATATATTATTTATAAGATTCATGTATGAACTATCTGCTGCCTAAAATTATTATGTTCTGACTTGCAGAAACTCTGATTGATATAAGCAAGATCACATCTAATCAGCATCAGAATTTGGTTCTTGACACCAGCATCAGATGTTGCCATATCAGAATGTCAAAATCAGATGATCAACTCACGTACATGCTGAAGCCTGATGAACAAGACTGCGCTCAACACTCTGATAAAGAAACACAACAGTTCATCAGCAGCGAAGCAGAGTCAGAATGAGCCAAGCCAGAACTTGCATTAAGTAAGCAACGGTACTGTGCATTGAAAGCAAATTAATACCAACGGCCTCATTCCAGACAAGATCTGCTCGATAAGGAAAGTTTGTTAATAGCATTGAATCAATAATATTGCATCCAACGTTCAACATCTCAGTGCTATATAAACAAGACTTTGAAGATTGAAATGGCTAATGCTCTCCAAATCTCTACACGCATAAAAGCTGATCAAAATCTTCTTTCTCTCAGTTTTGCTAAACCACACATTCTGATATTCTATCATTGTTTAGCAATCTAGTTTCTAAGCTTTAATTTGGTGTATACATCACAGTTGTGATACAGTTTTGTAGAAAACATTCACACACTTAGATTTGATTTCTCTGTAAGAAAGTGTTTCCTTGACAAACCGGGTTGTGGTTTGCATCAAGAAGGCTTTAGCAGTTGTTAAAGCAGTCTGTAATATTCAGTTGAATATAGTGGATTAAGACCTCGTTGGAGAGAGGCGAAATCACCTTGACGGGTGGACTGGAGTAGTTTGAGATCAAACGAACCAGGATAAAAATATCTTGTTCATTGCATTAGATTTCAGTTTTACAATTCAACCCCCCCTTCTTGTGTTTTTCACTACTTCAATTGGTATCGGAGCTCCTGGTTCTGAGCTAAAACACTTAACCGTGTCAGTACAAGATCCAGCGTCAGAAAAACACAATGGCAGGAAACAATTCTCACATCAGCAATGACAACAATGAGGACAGAGACAGATTCAGCAGCAAACCTCCAGTCTTTGATGGAGAAAACTTTGATTACTGGAAAGACAGAATTGAAAGCTTCTTTCTGGCACATGATGCTGATCTGTGGGATATGGTGACAGATGGATACACGCACCCTGTGAATGCAAGCGGTCAGAAGATTGATAGAAAAACAATGTCTGATCAACAAAAGCGTGACTTCAAGAATCACCACAAGGCCAGAACCATCCTCCTCAGCGCCATCTCCTATAATGAGTATGAAAAGATCTCCAACAGAGACACAGCAAAGAATATTTTTGACTCACTCAGAATGACGCATGAGGGCAACGTTCAGGTCAAAGAAACAAAAGCTCTGGCGCTCATTCAGAAGTATGAGGCGTTCAAAATGGAAGAATCTGAATCCATTGAAACCATGTTCTCTAGATTCCAGATTCTGGTAGCTGGTCTCAAAGTTCTGGACAAAGGATACTCTACTGCTGACCATGTCAAGAAAATCATCAAAAGTTTACCCAAGCAGTGGAGACCAATGGTTACAGCTCTGAAGCTAGCTAAAGATCTCAACAAAATCACTCTGGAGGAACTTATCAGCCCCTCAGAAGTCATGAGATAGAGCTAGAAGCTGATGAGCCTCAGAAGCAAGGTAAGCCTTTAGCATTAAAATCTAACAAAAAATTTGAGTCTAAAGTTTTGCAGGCAGTTGAAGAAACATCTGATGGATCCTCATCAGAAGAAGACGAACTCTCCCTCCTCTCCAGAAGAGTAAATCAACTGTGGAAGCAAAGACAAAGGAAGTTCAGGAATCCCAGAAGATCTGATCAGAACGAGTCTTCTTCCAGATACAGAAGGACAGATTCTTCCTCTGGATACAGAAGATCTGAAGGCTCCTCCAGTAGCAAAAAACCAAACACCAAGGACATCATCTGCTATGAGTGCAATGAGCAAGGACACTATAAGAGTGACTGCCCAAAGCTTCAGAGGGAAAAGCCCAAAAGGAAGTTTGGAAGAGAGAAGAAGAAAAGTCTCATGGCCACATGGGATGACTCTGACTCGTCTGAAGCTGACTCAGAATCAAATGATGAGAGGGCAAACATAGCTCTCATGGCTAACATCTCACAAGATAGTGAAGCTTCTAAATCAGACTCAGAATCAGATACTGAAGAGGTATTTCCTAACTTTGCTGTTAACTTTATAAAGGCTGAACTTGCTGAAAGCCTTAATGAGATTCTGGAACGGTATCAGCAAATTAGAGCTAAATTCAGAGACCTGAAAAGGAATCTTGAATCTGACTCTAATAAGACTGAGAGTCTCAAATTGGAAAATTATGAGCTGAGAAATAAGATTTCAAAATTAGAAAACACTTTACAAAACTCTCAGAAGGAACCAATTTCTGAAACTCCCAGCAACGCTGATGAGATCATCAAGGAGTATGATCACAGTTTCCAGAAGTTCCTCGCTAAAAGCATAGATAGAAGCAGAATGGCTTCAATGATCTATGGAGTTAGCAGAAACGGCAGGAAAGGAATAGGATACCAAGGTAAGGTTCCTACACCAAAGAATGTCATGAACTTAACCATTAAACACACTCCTCTGAATTCACATTTTGTATATGGTCACACACATGATATTAAATACACTAGCAGTAAGCACTCTGTGAAACCAAAATTCAACCAGAGTTTTGGTAAAACTAACAAATCAGGACCCAAGAAAATTTGGGTACCTAAGGATAAAATAATACATGTTGCAGATATCTTTAGCAGCAAGTCAGAAACACCAGTCATGGTACCTGGACTCTGGCTGCTCACGACACATGACGGGAAGAAGGCATATGTTCCAAAGCCTGGAACTTAAGCCTGGAGGCCACGTTGGCTTTGGAGGCAATCAGAGGGGAAAGATAATTGGCTCTGGAACTGTAGGTAATGGAAATCTTCCCTCTATTAATAATGTTCTGCTAGTAGATGGATTGATGCATAATCTGTTATCCATAAGTCAATTAAGTGATAACGGTTATGATATAATCTTTAATCAAAAATCATGTAAAGTTGTTAGTCAGAAAGATGGGACTATCCTGTTTAATGGTAAGAGGAAAAACAACATTTACAAAATCAAACTTTCTGAACTAAAGAGTCAGAATGTAAAATGTCTTCTGTCTGTTAACAACGAGCAGTGGATCTGGCACAGAAGATTGGGGCATGTTAGTATGAGAAGAATATCTCAGATTAACAAACTCAATCTGGTCAGAGGACTTCCTAATTTGAAGTTCAATTCAGATGCTCTGTGTGAAGCATGTCAGAAAGGCAAGTTTGCAAAACCTTCTTTTAAATCCAAAAATGTTGTTTCTACCTCTAAGCCATTAGAACTTCTGCACATTGACTTATTTGGACCAGTTAAAACTGCTTCAGTCAGTGGCAAGAAGTATGGGTTAGTAATCGTAGATGACTATAGCAGATGGACATGGGTAAAGTTCTTAAGACACAAGGACGAGTCACACTCTATGTTTGTTACCTTCTGTAACCAAGTTCAGAATGAAAAGGATCTTAGAATCGTTAAAGTCAGAAGTGATCATGGTGGAGAATTTGAAAACAAAGATTTTGAGTCATTCTTTAATGACAGAGGCATTCTGCATGATTTCTCTTGTCCTAGAACTCCCCAACAAAATGGAGTTGTAGAACGAAAGAACAGAACATTGCAAGAAATGGCCAGAACCATGATCAATGAGACAAACGTTGCTAAGACCTTCTGGGCAGAAGCAATAAACACAGCGTGCTACATTCAGAATAGAATCTCAATAAGACCTATTCTGGAAAAGACTCCATATGAATTATGGAAGAACAGAAAGCCCAACATTTCATATTTTCATCCATTTGGATGTACTTGCTTTATATTAAATACAAAGAATTATTTGAACAAGTTTGACTCTAAAGCACAGAAGTGTATTATGTTAGGATACTCTGAACGCTCAAGAGGGTACAGAGTATACAATACAGAAACACAGATTGTGGAAGAATCAATCAGTGTTCGTTTTGATGATAAGCTTGACTCTGAAAAGTCAAAGCAGAATGAAGTTTTTGCAGGTATAGAAATTGAATTTACAGGTTCTGAAGACAAGTCATCAGAAGCTCTCAACACAGACATTCCTTCAACGTCTGAAAGGAGCACTACTAGCAATCCTACAACAGCTGCTGATCAACCTCAGAAGAGATTACCCAGAAGCAGCTTGGATCACCCAGAAGAGACTATCTTAGGAAGAAAGGAAGATCCAATCAGAACAAGAGCAAGCTTCAGAAACTCTGAAGAAACTCTTATAGGACTTGTGTCTCTGATTGAACCTTCTTCTATTGATGAAGCACTTCTGGATAATGACTGGATTCTGGCAATGCAAGAAGAGCTGAATCAATTCACCAGAAACGACGTATGGGATCTCGTTCCCAGACCAAAAGGATTCAACGTCATTGGAACAAGATGGGTGTTCAGAAACAAGCTAAATGAACAAGGTAAAGTCATCAGAAACAAGGCACGACTGGTTGCACAAGGTTATAGTCAGCAAGAGGGGATAGACTATACAGAAACCTTTGCCCCAGTCGCCAGGTTAGAATCTATCAGACTTTTAATTTCATTTGCTGTTAATAGAGGCATCACTCTGTATCAGATGGATGTCAAAAGTGCATTCTTAAATGGTTATATAGAAGAAGAAGTTTATGTACACCAACCCCCTGGTTTTGAAAATACAAAACATCCAGAACTTGAAGAAGATGAAGTTGATAGAAAATATTCAGAAGGAACCCAGAGCTACTCCTATTGCTGATATCACCAGCAGAAGAGTTCCTATGAGTGACTTTCCTTTATTTTCTGTGATAGAATCCAAACCAGAGGTGGTTCTCAGATACTTGGATGCGTGCAAGGCAGATGGTTCAGATCCAAATCTGATTATCAAAGCTCTGCATCAACCTCAGCAAGAAGTGACTCTGAAGAAGACGAAGAAGAGGAAGGCACCTTCAGAAGGATCATCCCAGCAGACACCCAGGAAAAGAGGTAATTCATCTGCTGCTTCTGTTTTAAATTCTTCTACTATTCCAGCATCTATTCCTCCTCAAACCTCTCATAGAATCTCAATCCCCATCCCTACCATAGATGAAACTGTACCAGAAGAGGACCCTTCTGAGGCATTAAAACTTAGAAGACCCAGAACCAAACATCCCAAACAACCAACAATCTCAACAACATCAGCAATTGACCAAGTGCTGTCTGACATTGATCAACACACCTCTGATCAACCAAACTCTGAACCACAAATTGTCCCTCCTCCACAACCAGAACAACAACAATCTGCTGAAGAACCAGAACAACAACAACAATCACTCTCACCAATTCCAGAAGAACCCCTAATCCCTGAACAGCCAGAAATTCCAACAACTTCTCCTCAACCAGCAATTCCGTCTCCCTCTCCTCAACCAGAAATTAATCCACCATCACCTCAACCAGAGTTTCATCACTCTGAAACTCCTTCTCCTCAACCATCTGAACCTCATTCACCTCAACCATCACCTTTGGCAATCCAGCTGCCAGGTGGAACAATAATCACCTTGGCACAATTACCATCCTCATCAGAATCTACACCACCAAATACTCCCAAAACACCACCCAGTCCAATCATAATTTCTGATTCTGAAACTCCCTCTCCAAAACAAACAGCTGCCAAGAAAACCTCTGAAAACCCCAGCAGGACCTTCATAGACTTAACCAGTCTTGACCGTCTTGCTGATCTGAAACATAAAATTGCCATCCCAAAAATAAAACAACCAGATGTTGGCTCTGGTATTATGAATTTTGAAACAGGTGTGCTGCAATGGATTGCTTCTTTGAAGCAAGTCTGTCCTAGAATGATTGACCCAGCTGCTTCTGATCAGCTCTGGTCACAATTCAGACTTTGGGTACGTGCTGAAGCCCTCAAGTTGCAGGATATCAACTATGAGCAGGCACAACAGAATTTCAGCAAGCTTCTGAATGAAGTTGGAAGTCAGCTTCTGAAAGAAGACGTGCTCCCTCTGGATAGTGAACCTTGGTCTGAGAAACAGCAAGCTTCAAAGGTGCAATCAGAAGAAGACAAGACCATTCAAGCTGAAGAAAGTCAAGCAGAAGATGTTGCTGAAAGCTCTCAGAAGCTTCCTGCTTCTAATGCTTCTCAAGCTGCCTTGGACAGGCAGACTCTGGAAGAACTAAAGCTGAATGACATGCGTCTGCAGCAGAGGATGGATGAAAACGACCAGAAGATGAAAGAAAGAATGGATGTGCAGGATAGCAAGATTGACACTGTTGTCAGCATGGTGCATAAGCAGAATAAGACTGCTGAAAAGATCCAAGCCATGCTGGAGAACCTGTTCACACACTTGCCTCCTCAACCTTAGTCTTTTTTCATTCATGTCCTTTTCATGTTTTCTTTGATTTTCTGATGTACTGTTTGAATATGTTTTGTACTATTTTCATGTTTTGATTCTGAACCCTTTTAATATGACAAGTTTTTCTGATCTTAATTGTTTTAGCACATCACTTACACTCTTTGATTGCTGACAAAAAGGGGGAGAACAAGAATGATATTTTAAACAATAACGGCTAACTAGACAGAAATTCTCAAACATTCTAACTCTATTACTTGAAAATGTTTTCTCTGTTTTGCTTAAAGTCTACAGGTACAAGGAAGCTCCTGGACACTCTGAAGACTAGAAGCTCTGATCACTATGAAGCTCTGATCCGCTCTGATACTCTGATCCAAAGCAAAGCTCTGACAAGAAAAGCTCTGAAGCTCTGCTCTGACATAAAGCTTCTGATAGTCAAAGACTCTGATACTCTGATGTTCAAAGAAAGGCAAAAAGATCTGATCCTGAAGAACACGTGTAATCAAAGGGAAGTAATAAACTCAGGGGGAGTATCTCTCAACTCTGATATCTTTTTACTCCTTATCCTTTTTACTTCTTACTCTGATGCATATCTCTGATACCTTTTCACGTTATTTTCATTTAAAAATATCTAGTTTTTGTCATCATCAAAAAGGGGGAGATTGTTAGAACAAAGTTTGAATCTACTACCCTATATTTAAGTTTTGATGATAACAAAGTGAAAAGATATATTATTTATAAGATTCATGTATGAACTATCTACTGCCTAAAATTATTATGTTCTGACTTGCAGAAACTCTGATTGATATAAGCAAGATCACATCTAATCAGCATCAGAATTTGGTTCTTGACACCAGCATCAGATGTTGCCATATCAGAATGTCAGAATCAGATGATCAACTCACGTACATGCTGAAGCCTGATGAACAAGACTGCGCTCAACACTCTGATAAAGAAACACAACAGTTCATCAGCAGCGAAGCAGAGTCAGAATGAGCCAAGCCAGAACTTGCATTAAGTAAGCAACGGTACTGTGCATTGAAAGCAAATTAATACCAACGGCCTCATTCCAGACAAGATCTGCTCGATAAGGAAAGTTTGTTAATAGCATTGAATCAAGAATATTGCATCCAACGTTCAACATCTCAGTGCTATATAAACAAGACTTTGAAGATTGAAATGGCTAATGCTCTCCAAATCTCTACACGCATAAAAGCTGATCAAAATCTTCTTTCTCTCAGTTTTGCTAAACCACACATTCTGATATTCTATCATTGTTTAGCAATCTAGTTTCTAAGCTTTAATTTGGTGTATACATCACAGTTGTGATACAGTTTTGTAGAAAACATTCACACACTTAGATTTGATTTCTCTGTAAGAAAGTGTTTCCTTGACAAACCGGGTTGTGGTTTGCATCAAGAAGGCTTTAGCAGTTGTTAAAGCAGTCTGTAATATTCAATTGAATATAGTGGATTAAGACCTCGTTGGAGAGAGGCGAAATCACCTTGACGGGTGGATTGGAGTAGTTTGAGATCAAACGAACCAGGATAAAAATATCTTGTTCATTGCATTAGATTTCAGTTTTACAATTCAACCCCCCCTTCTTGTGTTTTTCACTACTTCAATTGGTATCGGAGCTCCTGGTTCTGAGCTAAAACACTTAACCGTGTCAGTACAAGATCCAGCGTCAGAAAAACACAATGGCAGGAAACAATTCTCACATCAGCAATGACAACAATGAGGACAGAGACAGATTCAGCGGCAAACCTCCAGTCTTTGATGGAGAAAACTTTGATTACTGGAAAGACAGAATTGAAAGCTTCTTTCTGGAACATGATGCTGATCTGTGGGATATGGTGACAGATGGATACACGCACCCTGTGAATGCAAGCGGTCAGAAGATTGATAGAAAAACAATGTCTGATCAACAAAAGCGTGACTTCAAGAATCACCACAAGGCCAGAACCATCCTCCTCAGCGCCATCTCCTATACTGAGTATGAAAAGATCTCCAACAGAGACACGGCAAAGAATATTTTTGACTCACTCAGAATGACGCATGAGGGCAACGTTCAGGTCAAAGAAACAAAAGCTCTGGCGCTCATTCAGAAGTATGAGGCGTTCAAAATGGAAGAATCTGAATCCATTGAAACCATGTTCTCTAGATTCCAAATTCTGGTAGCTGGTCTCAAAGTTCTGGACAAAGGATACTCTACTGCTGACCATGTCAAGAAAATCATCAGAAGTTTACCCAAGCAGTGGAGACCAATGGTTACAGCTCTGAAGCTAGCTAAAGATCTCAACAAAATCACTCTGGAGGAACTTATCAGCCCCTCAGAAGTCATGAGATAGAGCTAGAAGCTGATGAGCCTCAGAAGCAAGGTAAGCCTTTAGCATTCAAATCTAACAAAAAATTTGAGTCTAAAGTTTTGCAGGCAGTTGAAGAAACATCTGATGGATCCTCATCAGAAGAAGACGAACTCTCCCTCCTCTCCAGAAGAGTAAATCAACTGTGGAAGCAAAGACAAAGGAAGTTCAGGAATCCCAGAAGATCTGATCAGAACGAGTCTTCTTCCAGATACAGAAGGACAGATTCTTCCTCTGGATACAGAAGATCTGAAGGCTCCTCCAGTAGCAAAAAGCCAAACACCAAGGACATCATCTGCTATGAGTGCAATGAGCAAGGACACTATAAGAGTGACTGCCCAAAGCTTCAGAGGGAAAAGCTCAAAAGGAAGTTTGGAAGAGAGAAGAAGAAAAGTCTCATGGCCACATGGGATGACTCTGACTCGTCTGAAGCTGACTCAGAATCAGATGATGAGAGGGCAAACATAGCTCTCATGGCTAACATCTCAGAAGATAGTGAAGCTTCTGAATCAGACTCAGAATCAGATACTGAAGAGGTATTTCCTAACTTTGTTGTTAACTTTACAAAGGCTGAACTTGCTGAAAGCCTTAATGAGATTCTGGAACGGTATCAGCAAATTAGAGCTAAATTCAGAGACTTGAAAAGGAATCTTGAATCTGACTCTAATAAGACTGAGAGTCTCAAATTGGAAAATTATGAGCTGAGAAATAAGATTTCAAAATTAGAAAACACTTTACAAAACTCTCAGAAGGAACCAATTTCTGAAACTCCCAGCAACACTGATGAGATCATCAAGGAGTATGATCACAGTTTCCAGAAGTTCCTCGCTAAAAGCATAGATAGAAGCAGAATGGCTTCAATGATCTATGGAGTTAGCAGAAACGGCAGGAAAGGAATAGGATACCAAGGTAAGGTTCCTACACCAAAGAATGTCATGGACTTAACCATTAAACACACTCCTCTGAATTCACATTTTGTATATGGTCACACACATGATATTAAATACACTAGCAGTAAGCACTCTGTGAAACCAAAATTCAACCAGAGTTTTGGTAAAACTAACAAATCAGGACCCAAGAAAATCTGGGTACCTAAGGATAAAATAATACATGTTGCAGATATCTTTAGCAGCAAGTCAGAAACACCAGTCATGGTACCTGGACTCTGGCTGCTCACGACACATGACGGGAAGAAGGCATATGTTCCAAAGCCTGGAACTTAAGCCTGGAGGCCACGTTGGCTTTGGAGGCAATCAGAGGGGAAAGATAATTGGCTCTGGAACTGTAGGTAATGGAAATCTTCCCTCTATTAATAATGTTCTGCTAGTAGATGGATTGATGCATAATCTGTTATCCATAAGTCAATTAAGTGATAACGGTTATGATATAATCTTTAATCAAAAATCATGTAAAGCTGTTAGTCAGAAAGATGGGACTATCCTGTTTAATGGTAAGAGGAAAAACAACATTTACAAAATCAAACTTTCTGAACTAAAGAGTCAGAATGTAAAATGTCTTCTGTCTGTTAACAACGAGCAGTGGATCTGGCACAGAAGATTGGGGCATGTTAGTATGAGAAGAATATCTCAGATTAACAAACTCAATCTGGTCAGAGGACTTCCTAATTTGAAGTTCAATTCAGATGCTCTGTGTGAAGCATGTCAGAAAGGCAAGTTTGCAAAACCTTCTTTTAAATCCAAAAATGTTGTTTCTACCTCTAAGCCATTAGAACTTCTGCACATTGACTTATTTGGACCAGTTAAAACTGCTTCAGTCAGTGGCAAGAAGTATGGGTTAGTAATCGTAGATGACTATAGCAGATGGACATGGGTAAAGTTCTTAAGACACAAGGACGAGTCACACTCTGTTTGTTACCTTCTGTAACCAAGTTCAGAATGAAAAGGATCTTAGAATCGTTAAAGTCAGAAGTGATCATGGTGGAGAATTTGAAAACAAATATTTTGAGTCATTATTTAATGACAGAGGCATTATGCATGATTTCTCTTGTCCTAGAACTCCCCAACAAAATGGAGTTGTAGAACGAAAGAACAGAACATTGCAAGAAATGGCCAGAACCATGATCAATGAGACAAACGTTGCTAAGACCTTCTGGGCAGAAGCAATAAACACAGCGTGCTACATTCAGAATAGAATCTCAATAAGACCTATTCTGGAAAAGACTCCATATGAATTGTGGAAGAACAGAAAGCCCAACATTTCATATTTTCATCCATTTGGATGTACTTGCTTTATATTAAATACAAAGAATTATTTGAACAAGTTTGACTCTAAAGCACAGAAGTGTATTATGTTAGGATACTCTGAACGCTCAAGAGGGTACAGAGTATACAATACAGAAACATAGATTGTGGAAGAATCAATCAGTGTTCGTTTTGATGATAAGCTTGAATCTGAAAAGTCAAAGCAGAATGAAGTTTTTGCAGGTATAGAAATTGAATTTACAGGTTCTGAAGACAAGTCATCAGAAGCTCTCAACACAGACATTCCTTCAACGTCTGAAAGGAGCACTGCTAGCAATCCTACAACAGCTGTTGATCAACCTCAGAAGAGATTACCCAGAAGCAGCTTGGATCACCCAGAAGAGACTATCTTAGGAAGAAAGGAAGATCCAATCAGAACAAGAGCAAGCTTCAGAAACTCTGAAGAAACTCTTATGGGACTTGTGTCTCTGATTGAACCTTCTTCTATTGATGAAGCACTTCTGGATAATGACTGGATTCTGG
The DNA here is from genome assembly GCA_948472305.1 of Vicia faba. NCBI lineage: Eukaryota > Viridiplantae > Streptophyta > Magnoliopsida > Fabales > Fabaceae > Vicia > Vicia faba. The sequence continues at coordinate 362,747,834 of OX451740.1, read as the reverse complement.
CAATGCAAGAAGAGCTGAATCAATTCACCAGAAACGACGTATGGGATCTCGTTCCCAGACCAAAAGGATTCAACGTCATTGGAACAAGATGGGTGTTCAGAAACAAGCTAAATGAACAAGGTGAAGTCATCAGAAACAAGGCACGACTGGTTGCACAAGGTTATAGTCAGCAAGAGGGGATAGACTATACAGAAACCTTTGCCCCAGTCGCCAGGTTAGAATCTATCAGACTTTTAATTTCATTTGCTGTTAATAGAGGCATCACTCTGTATCAGATGGATGTCAAAAGTGCATTCTTAAATGGTTATATAGAAGAAGAAGTTTATGTACACCAACCCCCTGGTTTTGAAAATACAAAACATCCAGAACTTGAAGAAGATGAAGTTGATAGAAAATATTCAGAAGGAACCCAGAGCTACTCTTATTGCTGATATCACCAGCAGAAGAGTTCCTCTGAGTTACTTTCCTTTATTTTCTGTGATAGAATCCAAACCAGAGGTGGTTCTCAGATACTTGGATGCGTGCAAGGCAGATGGTTCAGATCCAAATCTGATTATCAAAGCTCTGCATCAACCTCAGCAAGAAGTGACTCTGAAGAAGACGAAGAAGAGGAAGGCACCTTCAGAAGGATCATCCCAGCAGACACCCAGGAAAAGAGGTAATTCATCTGCTGCTTCTGTTTTAAATTCTTCTACTATTCCAGCATCTATTCCTCCTCAAACCTCTCATAGAATCTCAATCCCCATCCCTACCATAGATGAAACTGTACCAGAAGAGGACCCTTCTGAGGCATTAAAACTCAGAAGACCCAGAACCAAACATCCCAAACAACCAACAATCTCAACAACATCAGCAATTGACCAAGTGCTGTCTGACATTGATCAACACACCTCTGATCAACCAAACTCTGAACCACAAATTGTCCCTCCTCCACAACCAGAACAACAACAATCTGCTGAAGAACCAGAACAACAACAACAACCACTCTCACCAATTCCAGAAGAACCCCTAATCCCTGAACAGCCAGAAATTCCAACAACTTCTCCTCAACCAGCAATTCCGTCTCCCTCTCCTCAACCAGAAATTAATCCACCATCACCTCAACCAGAGTTTCATCACTCTGAAACTCCTTCTCCTCAACCATCTGAACCTCATTCACCTCAACCATCACCTTTGGCAATCCAGCTGCCAGGTGGAACAACAATCACCTTGGCACAATTACCATCCTCATCAGAATCTACACCACCAAATACTCCCAAAACACCACCCAGTCCAATCATAATTTCTGATTCTGAAACTCCCTCTCCAAAACAAACAGCTGCCAAGAAAACCTCTGAAAACCCCAGCAGGACCTTCATAGACTTAACCAGTCTTGACCGTCTTGCTGATCTGAAACATAAAATTGCCATCCCAAAACCAAAACAACCAGATGTTGGCTCTGGTATTATGAATTTTGAAACAGGTGTGCTGCAATGGATTGCTTCTTTGAAGCAAGTCTGTCCTAGAATGATTGACCCAGCTGCTTCTGATCAGCTCTGGTCACAATTCAGACTTTGGGTACGTGCTGAAGCCCTCAAGTTGCAGGATATCAACTATGAGCAGGCACAACAGAATTTCAGCAAGCTTCTGAATGAAGTTGGAAGTCAGCTTCTGAAAGAAGACGTGCTCCCTCTGGATAGTGAACCTTGGTCTGAGAAACAGCAAGCTTCAAAGGTGCAATCAGAAGAAGACAAGACCATTCAAGCTGAAGAAAGTCAAGCAGAAGATGTTGCTGAAAGCTCTCAGAAGCTTCCTGCTTCTGATGCTTCTCAAGCTGCCTTGGACAGGCAGACTCTGGAAGAACTAAAGCTGAATGACATGCGTCTGCAGCAGAGGATGGATGAAAACGACCAGAAGATGAAAGAAAGAATGGATGTGCAGGATAGCAAGATTGACACTGTTGTCAGCATGGTGCATAAGCAGAATAAGACTGCTGAAAAGATCCAAGCCATGCTGGAGAACCTGTTCACACACTTGCCTCCTCAACCTTAGTCTTTTTTCATTCATGTCCTTTTCATGTTTTCTTTGATTTTCTGATGTACTGTTTGAATATGTTTTGTACTATTTTCATGTTTTGATTTTGAACCCTTTCAATATGACAAGTTTTTCTGATCTTAATTGTTTTAGCACATCACTTACACTCTTTGATTGCTGACAAAAAGGGGGAGAACAAGAATGATATTTTAAACAATAACGGCTAACTAGACAGAAATTCTCAAACATTCTAACTCTATTACTTGAAAATGTTTTCTCTGTTTTGCTTAAAGTCTACAGGTACAAGGAAGCTCGTGGACACTCTGAAGACTAGAAGCTCTGATCACTATGAAGCTCTGATCCGCTCTGATACTCTGATCCAAAGCAAAGCTCTGACAAGAAAAGCTCTGAAGCTCTGCTCTGACATAAAGCTTCTGATAGTCAAAGACTCTGATACTCTGATGTTCAAAGAAAGGCAAAAAGATCTAATCCTGAAGAACACGTGTAATCAAAGGGAAGTAATAAACTCAGGGGGAGTATCTCTCAACTCTGATATCTTTTTACTCCTTATCCTTTTTACTTCTTACTCTGATGCATATCTCTGATACCTTTTCACGTTATTTTCATTTAAAAATATCTAGTTTTTGTCATCATCAAAAAGGGGGAGATTGTTAGAACAAAGTTTGAATCTACTACCCTATATTTAAGTTTTGATGATAACAAAGTGAAAAGATATATTATTTATAAGATTCATGTATGAACTATCTGCTGCCTAAAATTATTATGTTCTGACTTGCAGAAACTCTGATTGATATAAGCAAGATCACATCTAATCAACATCAGAATTTGGTTCTTGACACCAGCATCAGATGTTGCCATATCAGAATGTCAGAATCAGATGATCAACTCACGTACATGCTGAAGCCTGATGAACAAGACTGCGCTCAACACTCTGATAAAGAAACACAACAGTTCATCAGCAGCGAAGCAGAGTCAGAATGAGCCAAGCCAGAACTTGCATTAAGTAAGCAACGGTACTGTGCATTGAAAGTAAATTAATACCAACGGCCTCATTCCAGACAAGATCTGCTCGATAAGGAAAGTTTGTTAATAGCATTGAATCAAGAATATTGCATCCAACGTTCAACATCTCAGTGCTATATAAACAAGACTTTGAAGATTGAAATGGCTAATGCTCTCCAAATCTCTACACGCATAAAAGCTGATCAAAATCTTCTTTCTCTCAGTTTTGCTAAACCACACATTCTGATATTCTATCATTGTTTAGCAATCTAGTTTCTAAGCTTTAATTTGGTGTATACATCACAGTTGTGATACAGTTTTGTAGAAAACATTCACACACTTAGATTTGATTTCTCTGTAAGAAAGTGTTTCCTTGACAAACCGGGTTGTGGTTTGCATCAAGAAGGCTTTAGCAGTTGTTAAAGTAGTCTGTAATATTCAGTTGAATATAGTGGATTAAGACCTCGTTGGAGAGAGGCGAAATCACCTTGACGGGTGGACTGGAGTAGTTTGAGATCAAACGAACCAGGATAAAAATATCTTGTTCATTGCATTAGATTTCAGTTTTACAATTCAACCCCCCCTTCTTGTGTTTTTCACTACTTCATAGAGTTCTTCGTTTCCGCTGGGGATGATGATTGCAAGAATAAACCGGTAGGAGAAGATGACTCCGTTGGGGAATAAACTTGGTGAAGAGATTATTCTGCGGGGAATTACTCTGTGGGAAGAGATACTTCGTTGAGATTTTGATGATAACTCCGTTGGGGATTCTGTTGATGAGTTTTGTTGGGGAATTGGATGAACTCCGCTGGGGGTAGAAAGAACTTCGCCGAGGACGGTCTTTCCGTGGTAATTAGCTGAGGATAACCCAGTTATAGGCTCTGGTGGGGGATAACCTTCTGAATATGGTCGGGGAGAGATGCATGTACTCTGCCGGTGGATAAGTTTCCAGAATCTACTGGGGATAAGCTTCCAGAATCTACTGGGGATAAGCTTCCAGAATCTACTGGGAGATTGATTCAACTCTCCTGGGGAAACTTTTGGACTGTACTGGGGAGACTGAGTCCACTGGAGTGTCTGTATTCCGCCGGGGAACAATCTTATATTTCTGTCGAGGAATATTAAGATTGTCGGGGATGCTTGCTTAGGAACATCTGTATACTCCACTGGGGAATGTTGAGATCTTCTGGGGGTACCCAACTTCCTTAAGGCTGACAGTAGACTAACTCTGCTTGGGGAGAGTGTTGCTGACTTACTGGAGATATTGTGCCTTTTTTGGGCTGATGGGAGGCCAACTCTGCTTGAGGAGAGTATTGCTGATTCTTGTCTTACTCAACGGGGAGTGAAGGTATCCTGGTCGTATTCTTCAGCTGAACCTACCTTGGTACCTTGGTGGACATAGCAACTAGGTCGCTTAGACAACTCATTATTGCCCCTGTTTCTGATGTCACCTGTAATTAGTCCTTTGTTTCGTATGCAAATATTTATGATTAGCAATTAATGTCAAATGCATATATCAAAAATGAACATTGGACGTTCTTCACAAGACAAAACAGAAAAAGGAATTATGATTTTGCATCTTTGATGATTTTTGAGCCATGCTTGTGGAATCATGATCAAGACTTGATCAAATGATGATTGTGAGCTCAAAATAATATGTTGACCAAAAATTATGACTTTTGACTGTAAAATGACCATTTTACCCCTGCAGTTGATGGTGAACCAAATAGGGCTTTTGACTGTGCAATTTGATGCTGTGAGACTTGAGACTTGACATGTAGATGCTTGGCAATGTATATAGGCCCATGATACTTGATTGAACCATTAAAGACCTCAGATTCCTTGCAAGAAACAAAACCCTAATTTTGACTGGCTTAGGAGGCAGTTGGACTGTGCAACCCTTGAGAAATCTTGAACCATTTGAGGATGATTCTTGACAAATATTGAAGAATATGGGAGGGCAAATTTTGGGGTACAACACTATCCATCAGCTTGCATACTATGTGTTGTACCCCAAAATTTTCCCTCCCATATTCTTCAAGATTTCTCAAGGGGTTGCACAGTCAAACCATCTTCTAAGCCAGTCAAAATTAGGGTTTTGGTTCTTGCAAAGAATTTGAGGTTTTCAATGGCTCAATCAAGTCCCATATGCCTATATACATTGCCAAGCATCTACATGTCAAGTCTCAAGGCTCACAACATCAAATTGCACAGTCAAAAGCTTCATTTACTTCACAATCAACTGCAGGGGCAAAATGGTCATTTGGCAGTCAAAAGTCGGAATTTTTTGGTCAATATCTTATTTTGAAGCCACAATCATCATTTGATCAAGTCTTGATCATGATTCCACAAGAATGGCTCAAAAATCATCAAAGATGCAAAAGTTACTATTTTTGGACAGCAAAAAAGTCAACTGTAACTTGACCAAGGCATAACTTTTTCACGGTTCATCAGAAAAATCCCATCCAATGCTCATTTTGAAGGGGATGACATTTCCTACAACTCATATACACATTCCAAGTCCAAGAAATGCTCTCATAAAAAGTTATCAATTTCTACATTATAGGTCAATTTCAAAAGTCAATAAAAAGGTATTTTAAGTCAAAGACCATAACTTGAGATTGGTAAATCCAAATGACATGGGACCAAAGGAATTGGTTAGAGGACTTCAAGACCTTTCCAAAATGTCCAAGAACATGTTCATATGATCAAAATGGAGCAAGATATGCATTGGAGAAGTTGGGAAATTTTTGGGAATTTGCAAAAGTCAACTTTGCCCAAAACACCTCATTTTTGCTAATGGGCCTCAAATTTCTTCTTGAAACATTGTCCAAGGCCTATGCACGACCCATTGAGATTAAATTGAATTATTTTCTTATTTTTATTAATTATTTGGATTTTTAATTGATTATTAATTCATTTAATTCATTTAATTGTAGGAAAATATGAAGATATGGTTTTCAAATCTTTTCATGAAGCAAATGTGACCAATATGAGCTGGAGATTTCGTGTGCCAATCAAAGAGACAAGAATATCCAATTTTGGCAAGTTTTGGAAATCAAAAAGATGCAAAAATATTTGATTGAAAATCAAATATGCAAACCATAATTCCATGGATTCTTGGCCAAGATTGTAACCTAAATCCATTATACTATATATGTTGAACCTAACCCTAATGCCATTCACGTGAAAATTGCTGCAAAAACACCATAACCAATATTGAAAAATCAAGAAAAAAGCCAAAACTGTTTTTCATATTGCAGACCAATTCAAAGCCTTGGAGCGATTCAAACACATTGCTAGGCTTCCTAGGAATGATTTGCAAACAAAACCAAGCTTCATAGCTCAAGAAATCGTGGCAAACAGTTTTACGGTTTGAAGCTTTTTTTCCACAATCGCATATCATTATTCATGCATATTTAACCTCTTTTGTGGATTGTTTTGTGTTAATAGGACTGATACGAAGCTATTGGTATGATTCAATTGGATTAAGATGCCCTGAAACGTAAACCACCATTGATGAAACTTAGGGTTTCGAAGCTTCCAATTTGGGGGTTTGCTCTATAGGAAAAATTGGACCTTGAGACGCATGTGGTTGAATTCGTCAAGGCCAGACGAATCAAACCCAACCCTCGCGCCCTATTTATATAGCATAGAATCCTAATCGCTATTTTCCCTTTTTCAGTTTGTGGGGGTTAAAAACCCCCGCTATTTGATATGTTTTTATGCAGGCAATTGAAGAAGACGAAGGACGTGTTCAATCATGGTTGGTCCATTCAAATAAAAAGGCGTGCGTGCTTTGTTTACAGTATAGGCGTTGGTTTTCACATATTATCATTGTCTATCATTATACTAACAAATGCAGCGTGATGGCCTAGTGGTTGGTGAGGTGTTTGTGCATCATTGGGACCTGGGTTCGATTCCCAGGTCCCCCCAAATAATTATTTCTTTTGTCTTCCAATGCGTTCATGTGCAGGATGATGAATGTTGTCCACCATAAACCTCACGTTGCAGCTTGCCAAGTGGCCACAAAGGTGAATCCAAAGGCCAGGGATGGTTGACCATCATGTTCTCAGATCAAAGCCAGCGTAGACCATCCAAAAAGTCAAAGCAGGCTTGATTCTTAATGGGCCAAATTGCTTCTTCACACCTCCAATGGGTCCATGAACCCCCCTGGTTCTTTCACAATTTTCCTTTTATTTTCTTTTTACTAATTTTTATTAACTCTTATTAATTATTATTATTAATTCATAAATTAATTATTTTTCATATTAAATTCATAAACTTAAAATATTAAATATTTTTATTATTTACTATTTTCACTATTAATTATTTTGTAAATAAACACTAACATTAATTAATTTAGTCTTTTTGTTAATTAGGTCAACTTTAATTTTTTTCATAATAAATAAAATAAACTTAGAATTAGGGTTTTCTTGACTTTTAATTTCTTTTCTTTTTATTTCATTAAAACATAAAAAACACAAAAACACTTTTTTTTTTCTTTTAATTGATTAATTAATTAATAATTAGGTTTAATATTTAATTAATTGCAAAAAAAGGACGAATTCAATTCTTTTCTCAAAAAGGGTCAAAACCCTAAGGAAGTCCTGATTCAATTCTTTCGCGCGCATATTTTTAATTCATTATTTATTTCATCATTATTTATGTATCTGTTTCCGAGGATGTAATAGTTAATTAGGATTTTATTGCTTTCTTTTACTTTCTCGTACTTATTTTCCAAACGGATTTTTGTTTTTGGCGATGTATAGACCCGCGCCTTGTAATAGCGTAGATTTATATTTCCGCAATTTATTTTCCGCACTCTTAACTGTTAAAAATGCATGAAAGACTTGTATGAAAAATAAAATCAATCTGTAGCTCACAAATAACATGTACAAGACAATTTAACTGAAAAACAACACACATGCACATGCCACTCCTAGGGTACGCCTCACTGGTTGCCTCGACATGGTCATCAAGTATAGGGTGTCTTAGAGGTCGCCCTCCTGTCTAAAGATCCAGTTGCCTCAAAACGGTTGCCTCGGATAAAAAGGATCTAGGACATTAGGGTTACCGCTAAGGCGTCCTACCATTGCTTTGGTGACCACACTGTCCCTATAATCGAATTGACCTGAATACCTCCAACGATGGTGCTACCTACCTCTCAATGGTGGGATAGAACTATCTAAAGGACTCTTACATAGCCTAATTCCTTAGAGTAGGTAGATTTCTCCTGGGTACTTGCTCTTTCTAAAAAACAAAACAACTTTTCGCACCTACACTTTCAAAAAGTTTTCAAACAAATATTTCATACACTCTTGAGGACAGATACAAGAGTTACCTAGAAATTTTTCGAACGAAACTTTTTCAAAACCCACATACACTTGAAAAGCAAACAATCTTTTGAAAACATAAGAGCAAGTACCTAAGAGCCCGTGGATAACCACGGATAGAAAGGGTGCTAACACCTTCCCTTTCTATAATCTACCTCCCGAACCGAGAAACATCTCGAAAAGGAATTTTGCTGTGCTTTTGTCCTTTCCTTGTTGGAGAAAATAAAAGACGATGGCGACTCTTTCTTACCGCGACATTTCGCGAACCAGCTTAAAAAATAGTCAGTTCTATTTCCACCGATCACAGAACTGGCAACTCAGCTGGGGACTTTATAAGTGAGGTGTACCTTAGGATTAGACCACTCTTATGTTTTCAATTGCTTGTTTTGTTTGCTTTTATAATTGTGGGCCTGTTGTGGAGTTTCATAGATCCTAACCCGGATCTGGGGGATACCTTTTAGGTAGCAACAAACTGTGAGGGAACTGTGCGGGGTATACCGACACGGTTGAAGCAGTTGCTACGTTGATGTGGCACTTTGGTGAGTACCGGTAACCATTGAGTCAAGTCAAGGAGAGTACGGGGACGCCGCGTGGTGTCGTGAAGCATCAACTGACCTTAGGAACCTTAATTGACCATCCTGGCCTCTTTAGGGGTAGTGAGATGACCGACTTTGGTGCAGTCCGAAGTTGGTAGGTACTCGATACTACACTCATTGAGGGTTGTTTTCTTGGAATATTTTGAACGCCAGTTCAGTGGCTAAATCAAAACAATGAACATAGAAAACAACCCAATGATAGTGAGCTCCTTAGAACCCGGTTACTTTTGATAGGACAGGTTTTTGAGCCCACCAACTTCAAGAGGGTAGTACCTAGACCCCATGCTGGCCTAAACTCTAAGGGCTGTCTAGTGTGACTTGTGTGCCTTATCATGTTTGCTTTTTGTGAATACATGTGGTGTGTCCTTATCATAACATCATAACATCATAACATCATACAACATCATATGCATTTACTAACCACTTCAAAGGTTCGAATCTTCATCTTTGTTCTTGTTTTGTAGGACATGGAAACTATCCGCAGAAAGAAAATTCAGATCAACCTTGTAAGGATCCCTCCTCAGGTTAAGGAGTTTACATCCAGGATTCCCGAGAACTCTTCCTTCAGTGAAAGGCATGGTAGACTCATCAGCTTGGTCAACACCAACATTGAAGAAGATATGATAAAAGTTCTCTTCCAGTTCTTTGACCCTTTGCACCACTGTTTTACTTTCCTGGATTATCAATTGGTGCCTACTTTGGAAGAGTTTTCTCAGCTTCTGAAGGTTCCCATTCTCAGTTAACTACCCTACAACGGTACGGAAAGGGAACTAAAACTTGAAGAGGTTGCTAAAGCATTACGCCTACAACCATCTGACATCAAGGGACATTGGGAAGTTAGAAGTGGTATCAAAGGATTCTTGGTAAAGTTCCTGTTTGAGAAAGCACAAGAATGTTGGAATGCCCTTGACCTACAAGCCTTTGAAGAAGTTGTGGCGCTCCTTGTCTATGGGTTGGTGTTGTTCCCGAATCCAGATCAGCTTATAGATATCAATGTTGTCAAGATCTTCATGTCCAGGAATCCTATACCTACGTTGCTCGGGGACATCCTCCACTCATGTTACACTCGAACCATGAGAAAAAGAGGTGTTCTCATGTGCTGCACTCCTCTCCTGGCAAGGTGGTTTATTTCGCACCTTCCACAATCAGTTTTGAAGAACGAGCAGGGTTTGAGATGGTCACAACGATTAATGACTCTTACACATGCTGATATACATTGGTGTTCTCGGTCCAGAGAAAATGTCACTATCATTGATCGTTGCAGAGAGTTTCATAATGTTCCTTTACTTGGAATCAGAGGAGGCATTACTTCAACCCGTGTCTAGCTTTGGGACAATTTGGATATGCTCGGAGGGATGGCCCTCATGACATGTTAATTCCTGACATAGTTTTTGACTTCGACAACGATACGCAAGGACTTCGCCAGAAATTCATCAGAGCTTAGAGGATGCCCAACAAGGTGGATAGCAAGACACTGGGGCAAAAGAACTCCATCCCCCTTGAGCCTTATCTCAAGTGGGTACGAGCCCGCTCCCATAAGCTTGTGATGCCATATCCTCATATTCTCCCCATGATCAAAGAGCATGTTTTGGAAGGAGAGGTGCCATATACCATTCAACATCCTGACATGCCAACATCTTGGGAAGAAATACAAAAGAGCTGGATCCAACTCAAGGAAGAACGAAATTCTCTTGAACCAGTCTACATGCCAGTGAGAAGAAGGTCTTGGAGCTCACCCGCCTACTGCACGAGGAAAAGATTCTCAACACTTACATCGCTCCAAAGAGGATGCGCAGTGTCTTTTGGGATTAATTATTTTGTAATGTTTTGCCCATGAGGCCCTGATGTACTGGACAGATTATTTCTTAATATAACGTGTGTTCCTTTTTGTCTACAACGAATTTGAAATTTCGAACCCTTGAATGCATTGCATAAATAGCATATCATGCATCATGCGCATAACAGGTACCTTTTTCTACAGGTTGCTTAATCTCCTTCGCTGTTTATTTCAGCAATCATCATGAATCCTGAACCTACTACTGAACAAGCTATCAAGGCCCTCCAGGCCCAGAACGCCAAGTTCCAAGAGCTGGTCATGAGCTTAGCCCAGGGTCAACAGGAATTGAAGACTCTACTTTTGAAGAAGAAGAAGAAGAGGACTGTGTTGTTTAACACTGGACGGAGGTTTGGGAATACACTGCAGAATGAGGCTGATCAGGCTACTTCCTCTGTAGGGAAAGACAGTCCCCAAGGGGGAAGGGTTCCTAGTCCTGTGGTCTCCGACAACGAGACGGATTTCAATGATGAACAGTACCCACCTGCTGAGGACAGGTACAAGCAACTAGAGGATCGTCTGAGTGCTATGGAGATTCAGCATGTTCCCGGGTTGGATTTTTGAGATCTAGGTTTATCTTTTGGGGTGGTGATCCCACACAAGTTCAAGGCACCTTCTCTTGTGAAGTACGACGGGGCATCTTGTGCTAAGCTGCATCTCAGATCATATGTAAGGAAGATCCAACCTTACACTGCAGACAAGAATCTATGGATCCATTTCTTCCAGGATAGCCTTTCAAGGGCTCAACTCGAATGGTTCTATCAGCTGGATGGAACCAGTATTCGTAACTGGGAGGATTTGGCTACTGCATTTTATAAGCAGTATCAGTACAATTCCGACCTCGCTCCCACGCGTACCCAACTCCAGGGTATGTCACTTGGGACGGGTGAAGGTTTTAAGGAGTACGCGCAAAAGTGGAGAGACCTGGCTGGCAGGGTGCGGCCACCTTTGACTGACCGGGAGCTTGTCGACATGTTCTTGGGGACCCTGTCTGGTCCGTTCTTCAACCATCTGATTGGTAACTCTTCTGCAGGGTTTACAGATCTCATTCTGACTGGTGAAAGGATAGAAGCTGGTATCAAGTCGGGGAAGATACAGAAGGGTGCCTCCTCGAGCACTGAAAAGAAGCCCTTCAAGAAAGAAGCTAGTGCTGTGTATGGTTCAAGGAGACCAAACAAACCGGAGCGCCGCCAAGCTGTCAACGCGGTGGTAATTTCAAAGCCTGCTGCTGCTCCTCAGCAATATAGCCAACCAAGGGGTGAGAGGCCCAAAAGGCAGTACACTCGACTCAGTATGACCCTGTCTCAGATATTGCCGCAACTGCTGTCAACCAATCTGCTAATTGTCAAAGAAGCTCTGAAGGTAGTGAACACAACCTCCCCAAAGTACAACCCCAACGCCCGTTGCGCTTATCACTCTGACAGCCCGGGGCATAACACAGATGATTGTTGGGCTCTGAGGAATAAGGTTCAAGACCTTATTGATGCTAAAGAAATACAGTTCGAGGCGCCCGAAAGGCCCAATGTTGTGACTGCTCCCATGCCCCAGCATGGAGTGAATGCTGTTGAGGAAGACCTGTATGTAGCCTCTGTGGATGATATTGTTACTCCGTTGTTGACCGTCAAAAGGAACATGTTGCTAGTCGGTTTATTTCCGGGATGTAGTAAAGGTTACCTTCTATGTGATGTTTCACCTGCTGGTTGTTCTTTGCTGAAGTCAGACATCCAAAACCTGATGGATAACAAAGAGATCTTGTTCGAGAAGGTTGTTATTCCCGCTGTCCCTGCTGAAGAAGTGTCCATTGTTACTATTTTCAACAACTCTCCTAAGGCTCCCTCAAAGAAGCCTGTCAAAATCATGTCCACTCAGAGGATTGCTCCTATCATCATCACTGTTCCGGGGCCCCTCCCCTATACATCTGACAAAGCTGTCCCTTGGCACTATGGGGCAGATGTTTATGTGCTTGGAGTTAAACAAGAGTTTGATACCAGTACCGGCGTCAGTAACGTCACCGGACCTGCCAAAGTCACTCGCAGTGGTAGACTGTTCTCACCAGATATTGCGCCACCAGCTATTCAGAAACCTCTTGTCATCACACCTGCAAGTGTGCCTACTCCCCTTCCTGACCAAGTTCTTATTTCTACCCCTGCTGCTGAATCATCTGATACTCGGGGCAAAGGGATTGCTACTGATGTGCCTGCCCAGACGGAGGCACCGAAGACAACCAATGTTGAAGCTTCCAAGAAAGAGATGGAAGAGATTCTTAAAATTATCAAGAAGAGTGATTTCAATGTAGTTGAGCAGCTGGGGCACACCCCATCAAAGATTTCTATGCTATCACTGTTGTTGTGTTCAGAGGCCCATGCACATGCCCTAATTTCCTTCCTAAAGACGGCCCATGTGCCACAAGAAACGTCTGCTGATCAATTTACCGATTGTGTGGCCAACTTGACTGCTGATAATGGGTTGGGTTTCTCTGATGCTGATCTGACTGCCAAGGGAAAGAACCATAATGATGCCCTGCATGTCTCCATTGAATGCAGGGGCACTACTCTTGCCCATGTGCTGGTTGACACTGGTTCTTCATTAAATGTATTACCCAAGAAAGCTCTAGACATGCTAGATTGTGAGGGTTTAGAGCTCAAGCCAAGTGACATTGTTGTCCGGGCCTTTGACGGGTCCAAAAGGATGGTGCATGGTGAAGTTGACATTCCAATCAGGGTTGGTTCTCAGGTCTTTGATTCAACGTTCTATGTGATGGACATCCGACCGTCCTATTCTTGTTTGCTGGGTCGTCCTTGGATCCATAAAGCTGGAGATGTGACCTCCACATTACATCAGAAGCTGAAGTACCCGATCAGAGGGAAGATCGTAACAGTTCAAGGGGAAGAAGAATATATGGTCAGCCACCTCAACTCATTCCGGTATATAGAAATGGACGGGGAGTTCATTGAGACCCCCTTTTAACATTTTGAAGAGGTGCCTCAGACACTGGCATCAGCAGAGACTGTGACTGAAGAAGACTCTCCTCTGAAGATGGCTTCCTTAAAGGATGCCCGGGCTGTGATTGAGAAGGGTGAGTATGCAAACTGGGGCCGACTTCCTGATTTTACTCCGAAGACTGACAAGTTTGGTCTGGGTTTCACTGCAGAAGCTCAGAGGGTTGTTCGTAAGGCAAGGATTGGAAGACCTCCTGTGTTCATCACCAACCCGGGAGTGAATGTTATTGAAGACGATGTGGAGGAATCCGAATTTGACAGCTAGATCTACCCAACGACCAACGGTGGACCAAGCAAATGGACTGCGAAAGACTTCGTACCTATTACTTTTGTCACTCAGTAATGAACTCCTTTGTTTTGAATTTGTAACGAACAATAATTTGAAATTTTATGGCCCGGTGTCTTACCCGGGGCACCGGGGCTTCATTTGTGAGGGCTTATTATTTGTCATTTTCATATATCATGAATAAAAACATTGGACGTTTTTTTTGCATTTCAAATTTTGCGCTCCTTTTCTTTCTTCTTTATATATTGCAAAGCAGCTATATTTACACACACTCACCTATACAGGTTCCAATCCACTCTGGATCTCACTGGTAACGACTCTGCTACTGCCAGTTATGACTTCGAAAATCCGATCAACTTAGCTGAAGACGAAGGTGAAGATGATTGTGAAGTGCCTGGTGAGCTTGCAAGACTGTTACTCCAGGAAGAGAGGGCCATTCAGCCACATGAAGAGCCAATGGAAGTGGTAAATCTGGGTACTGAGACAGACAGAAAGGAAGTCAAGATTGGTGCCAATCTAGAGCTCAGTGTGAAACAACGGTTGATTCAGATGTTGCATGAATATGTGGAAATCTTTGCCTGGTCTTACAAAGACATGCCTGGGTTGGATACCGACATTGTGGTTCATCACCTGCCTACCAAGGAAGACTGCCCGCCGGTAACACAGAAGGTCCTCTGTATGCGTCCAGAGATGTCCGAGAAAATCAAAGCTGAGGTTATGAAACAATTTGATGCCGGGTTTCTAGCAGTGACTTCTTACCCTCAGTGGGTTGCCAACGTGGTTCCAGTGCCGAAAAAAAATGGTAAGGTAAGAATGTGTGTTGATTACAGGGATTTGAACAGGGCGAGCCCTAAGGATGACTTCCCTCTGCCTCACATCGACGTTCTGGTTGACAACACTGCTCAGCATAAAGTACTCTCTTTCATGGACGGCTTCTCTGGTTATAATCAAATCAAGATGGCTCCCGAAGACATGGAGAAGACCACTTTTGTTACTCAGTGGGGCACCTTTTGCTACAAGGTCATGCCTTTTGGGTTGAAAAATGTTGGGGTAACCTACCAACGTGCCATGGTTGCTTTATTTCATGACATGATCCATCATGAGATCGAAGTATACATCGATGATATGATTGCAGGGTCCCAAACTAAGGAGGAACACCTTGACCATCTGCAGAAACTGTTTGACCGATTGAAGTTGTACAAGCTGAGGTTGAACCCAAACAAGTGCACCTTTGGGGTGAGATCTGGAAAATTGCTAGGCTTCGTCGTGAGCGACAAAGGTATTCAAGTGGACCCTGCCAAAGTGAAAGCCATACAAGAGATGCCAACTCCCAAGACCGAGAAAGAAGTCAGAGGCTTTCTAGGACGGCTGAACTACATTGCCCGATTCATCTCGCACCTAACTGCTACCTATGAACCAATCTTCAAGCTACTGAAGAAAGATCAAGTAGTACGTTGGAACGATGAATGTCAGGCCGCTTTCGAAAGAATCAAAGAGTATCTCCAAGAGCCACCCATTCTTATGCCGCCGATTGAAAGGAGACCTCTAATCTTATACATGACAGTACTTGACAGCTCAATGGGGTGTGTGCTGGGGCAGCATGACGAGTCTGGCCGAAAAGAGCACGCTATTTATTACCTTAGCAAAAAGTTTACCGACTGTGAGACCCGATTCTCACTGCTCGAGAAAACTTGATGCGCTTTGGTATGGGCTGCTCGCCGGCTGAGGCAGTATATGTTGACCCACACTACTCTGTTAATTTCAAAAATGGATCCAATCAAGTATATATTCGAAAAGCCTGCCTTGTCTGGAAGAATAACAAGATGGCAGATGATCTTGACAGAATACGACATCCAGTACACGACTCAGAAAGCGATTAAGGGAAGTGTATTGGCAGACCATTTGGCACACCAGGCAGTGGACGACTACCAATCTATGAACTTTGAATTTCCAGACGAGAATATCATGGTAATGACTGATTGTGAAGTACTTGGACCGGATGAAGGACCTGAGGAAGGATCCCGATGGTCTATGCACTTTGATGGAGCCTCAAATGCTTTGAGTAACGGTATTGGCGTTATGATCATATCCCTAAAAGGCACTCATACTCCACTTACCGCCCGGCTATGTTTCAACTGCACCAACAACATGGCGGAGTATGAAGCGTGCATTATGGGTCTTCAAGCTGCAATTGACTTAAGGATCAAGTTTCTGAGTGTCTGCGGAGATTCCGCTCTCGTGATCAGTCAGATCAAAGGCGAGTGGGATACGAAACACCCAAATCTTATTCCCTACAAGGAGTATGTATTGACATTGATCCCCCATTTCGAAGAGATAACTTTTGAACACTTCCCAAGAGAGGAGAATCAGTTGGCGGACGCGCTAGCTACGATGTCTTCTATGTTCAAAGTCAAATGGGACAACGAGGCTCCCTGGATCATTATCTGGAAATTGGATGAACCTGCATATTGCTGTGATCTTGAGGCTGAAGAGGTAACTGAAAAACCTTGGTATCATGAAGTGAAGAGGTACCTTGAAGCTCAAGAATACCCTGAAGGCGCATCCGTTAATGACAAGAAGTTTCTAAGAAGGTTCGCGGCAAAGTTCTTCCTCAGCAACGACATTCTCTACAAGCGAAACCATGATTCGACCTTACTGCGTTGTGTGGATAAGACGGAAGCAGAAAGAATCATGGCAGAGCTGCATGAAGGCACCTTCAGAACTCATTCCAGTGGACATACCATGGCAAAGAAAATCCTTCGGGCAGGATATTTCTGGTCCACAATGGAAGCTGATTGTTACCAACATTCTCGGACGTGTCACAAATGCCAGATCTATGCTGATAAAGTGCACATTCCTCCGGTTCCTCTGAACGTCTTGACAACACCTTGGCCTTTTGCAATGTGGGACATTGATATGATCGGCGAGATCATACCTACGGCATCCAACGGGCATCGCTTCATCCTGGTAGCGATTGATTACTTCACAAAGTGGGTTGAAGCAGCTTCTTATGCCACCGTAACCAAGAACGTCGTGGCACGGTTCATTCGGCACAACCTGATCTGTCGATATGGTGTACCTGAGAGGATCATTACTGATAATGGTACCAATCTTAATAACAAGATGATCGCTGAGCTCTGCGAGCAATTCAAGATACAACACCACAACTCTTCCACTTACCAACCGAAGATGAATGGGGTTGTCGAAGCGACAAATAAGAATATTAAGAAGATTGTGCAGAAGATGACAGTAACCTACAAAGATTGGCACGAGATGTTACCGTTTGCTCTTCATGGGTACCGTACCTCAGCACGGACGTCAACAGGGGCAACACCCTTTTCCTTGGTCTATGGCATGGAGGCAGTCTTGCCTATTGAAGTCCAGATACCCTCTCTCCAGATAATGAAGGATGCAGATTTGAGCGAAGATGACTGGATCCAGACTCGACTTGATCAATTAAATCTAATCAATGAAAAGAGACTCACCGCTATTTGTCATGGTCAAACGTACCAAAAACGGATGATCAAGGCCTTTAACAAGAAAGTTAGATGACAAGAGTATCAAGTCGGAGACCTGGTAATCAAGCGCATCATTCTCCCTCAAAGTGATCCCAGGGGCAAATGGACCCCTACGTACGAAGGGCCATTTGTGGTTAAACATATCTTCTCAGGAGGAGCTATGATTCTAACCACCATGGATGGTGACGACCTTCCTCACCCCGCCAATGCAGACATAGTAAAAAGATACTACGCATGAATTAAAGACCCGCTAGGTTGACACACCTAGGCAAAAATAAGGGCTTCCCGGCGAACCAAAAGGGTTCGGGCAAAAATAAGGGATGAAATGAAAAAAATCTGTACACCCGGCAAGTCGAAAACCTGAAAAGGCGGCTTGGGCAAAAATGGGTATCCCGGTGGACTGAAAACCCGAAAGGGCGGTCCAGGAAAAAGTTAGGGATAAAGCGTAATACTATGTCTCATTGGATCACCTTGCATCCAGAATTCGGCATCAACTATCAGGCTCAGACGGCACCGATCAATCAGCTTCATCTCCAACTAAGCAGCGAAGTGATGAGACGCTTGAAGACATAAAGGCGATAGCAGAGTTGGAACCTAGTGGGATCTTTCACATAGCTGTTTTGTTTCCCTTTTCACAAAATGTATAAACTCTGTTGTTCGGCGGCGTTCTCTTACTAGGACGTCAGCTTCTTGTACATAAACGCCTATTTACAGGCAAATTTCAAAATCAATACAAATTCACTTTTCAGACAAATCGCCAATTGTTTTTCCTTTATCTGTTTTGTTTTGCAAAGAACGTCCAATGTTCATTTTTGATATATGCATTTGACATTAATTGCTAACTCATAAATATTTGCATGCGAAATAAAGGACTAATTACAGGTGACATCAGAAACAAGGGCAATAATGAATTGTCTAAGTGATCTAGTTGCTCTGTCCACCAAGGTACCAAGGTAGGTTCGGCTGAAGAATGTAACCCAGATACCTTCACTCCCCGCAGAGTAAGACAAAGTTCAGCAATACTCTCCCCCGAGCAGAGTTGGTCTCCCATCAGCCCCGAAAAGGCACAGTATTTCCAGCAAGTCAGCGATACTCTCCCCAAGCAGAGTTAGTCTACTGTCAGCCTTAAGGAAGTTGGGTATCCCTAGAAAATCTCAATATTCCCCAAGCGGAGTATACAGATGTTCCTAAGCAAGCATCCCCGGCAGTCTTAATATAAGATTGTTCCCCGGCGGAATACAGACACCCCAGTGGAGCCACTTCCCCAGTGAAGTCTCAAAAGTTTCCCCATGAGAGTTGAATCAATCTCCCCAGTAGATTCTGGAAGCTTATCCCCAATAGATTTTGGAAACTTATCACCTGCAGAGTACACATATCTCTCCCCGGCTTTGTTCAGAGGTTATTCCCCACCAGAGCTTATAACTGGGTTATCCTCAGCTAATTACCACGGAAAGATCGTCCTCGGCGAAGTTCGTCCTATCCCCCAGCGGAGTTCATCAAATCTTCCAACATAACTTATCAATGGAATCCCCAGCGGAGTTCTCATTAAAATCTCAGCGAAGTATCTCGTCCCACAGAGTAATTCCCCGCAGAGTAATCTCTCCAACAAGTTTATTCCCCAACGGAGTCATCTTCTCCTACCAGTTTATTCTTGTAATCATCATCCCCAGCGGAAACGAAGAACTCTATTCTTTAACGTCAGCCCAGGATCTAACTTCCCGGCATTCGTCAAGGATTTATTTTCCCAAGACGAAAATACATTCATAGACATTTCACATTTCATACATCCTGCTTATATACATGATAAAGTGCATACGACATAATCTCATCTTATTCTTGAGAACATCATGACATCATGCATTTCATGCATCATGACATTGCATACAACTGATGTTTTGCCTTTTCAGGAAAAAGGTCAATCCAAAGATGATTACTATCAACTGTCGCAGTTCCAGATTTGATACCTGTATCTAGCCAGGGCATATCTGTGAGTGACTGATTATAGATTCGATACCTGTATCCAGCCAGGGCATGTCTGCATGAAGAGTTTAGAGATTCGATACCTGTATCCAGCCAGGGCATATCTATAGATGACTAATTCCAGATTAGATTCCTGTATCTAGCCAGGGTATATCTGCGAGTGATTGATTGTAGATTCGATACCTGTATCCAGCCAGGGCATGTCTGCATGAAGAGTTTAGAGATTCGATACCTATATCCAGCCAGGGCATATCTGTAGACGACTAATTCCAGATTCGATTCCTGTATCTAGCCAGGGCATATCTGCGAGTGATTGATTGTAGATTCGATACCTGTATCCAGCCAGGGCATGTCTGCATGAAGAGTTTAGAGATTCGATACCTGTATCCAGCCAGGGCATATCTGTAGACGACTAATTCCAGATTCGATTCCTGTATCTAGCCAGGGCATATCTGTGAGTGATTGATTGTAGATTCGATACCTGTATCTAGCCAGGGCATATCTTCATGAAGAGTTTAGAGATTCGATACCTGTATCCAGCCAGGGCATATCTGTAGACGACTAATTCCAGATTCGATTCCTGTATCTAGCCAGGGTATATCTGTGAGTGATTGATTGTAGATTCGATACTTGTATCTAGCCAGGGCATATCTGCATGAAGAGTTTAGAGATTTGATACCTGTATCCAGCTAGGGCATATCTGTAGACGACTAATTCCAGATTCGATACCTGTATCTAGCCAGGGCATATCTGTGAGTGATTGATTGTAGATTCGATACCTGTATCCAGCCAGGGCATATCTGCATGAAAAGTTTAGAGATTCGATACCTGTACCCAGCCAGGGCGTATCTGTAGACGACTAATTCCAGATTCAATACCTGTATCTAGCCAGGGCATATCTGTGAGCGATTGATTGTAGATTCGATACCTGTATCTAGCCAGGGCATATCTACACGAAGAGATTGAAGATCAACACCTGTAACAGGCCAGGAAATTATCTTTCTTTCTCAAAGTACGCAAG
Source organism: Vicia faba (assembly GCA_948472305.1). Lineage (NCBI taxonomy): Eukaryota > Viridiplantae > Streptophyta > Magnoliopsida > Fabales > Fabaceae > Vicia > Vicia faba. The sequence goes on along the minus strand of OX451740.1, from coordinate 362,727,228 downwards.
TTCTCGCTAAGGAATCTCTTACGCGATCGACACCTTCAGATGGCATCTATAAGCCCATCTCCACAGCTATCCATTACACTTCCAAATGGCATCTATAAGCCCATTCCCGACAAGGTTCTGTCACATTTTTAGATGGCATCTATAAGCCCATCCTCCCATCCATCATATCTCCAAATGGAATCTGTAAGCCCATTCCCGACATCACATTGCTGATATTCTACTATGCGAGTGCAAATTTCTGGGCACTTTAGTGTTCAATAATCTTCCACCTTCGGATCACGAAAGGCACGCAAGCCAATCTACATCCTCAGGTCTAAGAAGATTGAACAGGGGCAACTGTTGTACCCCAAAATTTGCCCTTCCATATTCTTCAAGATTTCTCAAGGGGTTGCACAGTCAAACCATCTTCTAAGCCAGTCAAAATTAGGGTTTTGGTTCTTGCAAAGAATTTGAGGTTTTCAATGGCTCAATCAAGTCCCATATGCTTATATACATTGCCAAGCATCTACATGTCAAGTCTCAAGGCTCACAACATCAAATTGCACAGTCAAAAGCTTCATTTGCTTCACAATCAACTGTAGGGGCAAAATGGTCATTTGGCAGTCAAAAGTCAGAATTTTTTGGTCAACATCTTATTTTGAAGCCACAATCATCATTTGATCAAGTCTTGATCATGATTCCACAAGAATGGCTCAAAAATCATCAAAGATGCAAAAGTTACTATTTTTGGACAGTAGAAAAGTCAACTGTAACTTGACGAAGGCATAACTTTTTCATGGTTCATCATAAAAATCCCATCCAATGCTCATTTTGAAGGGGATGACATTTCCTACAACTCATCTTCACATTCCAAGTCCAAGAAATTCTCTCACAAAAAGTTATCAATTTCTACATTATAGGTCAATTTCAAAAGTCAACAAAAAGGCATTTTAAGTCAAAGACCATAACTTGAGATTGGTAAATCCAAATGACATGGGACCAAAGGCATTGGTTAGAGGACTTCAATACCTTTCCAAAATGTCCAAGAACATGTTCATATGATCAAAATTGAGCAAGATATGAATTGGAGAAGTTGGGAAATTTTTGGGAATTTGCAAAAGTCAACTTTGCCCAAAACACCTCATTTTTGCTAATGGGCCTCAAATTTCTTCTTGAAACATTGTACAAGGCCTATGCACGACCCATTGAGATTAAATTGAATTATTTTCTTATTTTTATTAATTATTTGGATTTTTAATTGATTATTAATTCATTTAATTCATTTAATTGTAGGAAAATATGAAGATATGGTTTTCAAATCTTTTCATGAAGCAAATGTGACCAATATGAGCTGGAGATTTCGTGTGCCAATCAAAGAGACAAGAATATCCAATTTTGGCAAGTTTTGGAAATCAAAAAGATGCAAAAATATTTGATTGAAAATCAAATATGCAAACCATAATTCCATGGATTCTTGGCCAAGATTGTAACCTAAATCCATTATACTATATATGTTGAACCTAACCCTAATGCCATTCACGTGCAAATTGCTGCAAAAACACCATAACCAATATTGAAAAATCAAGAAAAAAGCCAAAACTGTTTTTCATATTGCAGACCAATTCAAAGCCTTGGAGCGATTCAAACACATTGCTAGGCTTCCCAGGAACGATTTGCAAACAAAACCAAGCTTCATAGCTCAAGAAATCGTGGCAAACAGTTTTACGGTTTGAAGCTTTTTTTCCACAATCGCAAATCATTATTCATGCATATTTAACCTCTTTTGTGGATTGTTTTGTGTTAATAGGACTGATACGAAGCTATTGGTATGATTCAATTGGATTAAGATGCCCTGAAACGTAAACCACCATTGATGAAACTTAGGGTTTCGAAGCTTCCAATTTGGGGGTTTGCTCTATAGGAAAAATTGGACCTTGAGACGCATGTGGTTGAATTCGTCAAGGCCAGACGAATCAAACCCAACCCTCGCGCCCTATTTATATAGCATAGAATCCTAATCGCTATTTTTCCTTTTTCAGTTTGTGGGGGTTAAAAACCCCCGCTATTTGATATGTTTTTATGCAGGCAATTGAAGAAGACGAAGGACGTGTTCAATCATGGTTGGTCCATTCAAATAAAAAGGCGCGCGTGCTTTGTTTACAGTATAGGCGTTGGTTTTCACATATTATCATTGTTTATCATTATACTAACAAATGCAGCGTGATGGCCTAGTGGTTGGTGAGGTGTTTGTGCATCATTGGGACCTGGGTTCGATTCCCAGGTCCCCCCAAATGATTATTTCTTTTGTCTTCCAATGCGTTCATGTGCAGGATGATGAATGTTGTCCACCATAAACCTCACGCTGCAGCTTGCCAAGTGGCCACAAAGGTGAATCCAAAGGCCAGGGATGGTTGACCATCATGTTCTCAGGTCAAAGCCAGCGTAGACCATCCAGAAAGTCAAAGCAGGCTTGATTCTTAATGGGCCAAATTGCTTCTTCACACCTCCAATGGGTCCATCAACCCCCCTGGTTCTTTCACAATTTTCCTTTTATTTTCTTTTTACTAATTTTTATTAACTCTTATTAATTATTATTATTAATTCATAAATTAATTATTTTTCATATTAAATTCAGAAACTTAAAATATTAAATATTTTTATTATTTACTATTTTCACTATTAATTATTTTGTAAATAAACACTAACATTAATTAATTTAGTCTTTTTGTTAATTAGGTCAACTTTAATTTTTTTTATAATAAATAAAATAAACTTAGAATTAGGGTTTTCTTGACTTTTAATTTCTTTTCTTTTTATTTCATTAAAATATAAAAAAACACAAAAACACTTTTTTTCTTTTAATTGATTAATTAATTAATAATTAGGTTTAATATTTAATTAATTGCAAAAAAAGGACGAATTCAATTCTTTTCTCAAAAAGGGTCAAAACCCTAAGGACGTCCCGATTCAATTCTTTCGCGCGCATATTTTTATTTCATTATTTATTTGATCATTATTTATGTATCTGTTTCCGAGGATGTAATAGTTAATTAGGATTTTATTGCTTTCTTTTACTTTCTCGTACTTATTTTCCAAACGGGTTTTTATTTTTGGCGATGTATAGACCCGCGCCTTGTAATAGCGTAGATTCATATTTCCGCAATTTATTTTCCGCACTCTTAACTGTTAAAAATGCATGAAAGACTTGTATGAAAAATAAAATCAATCTGTAGCTCACAAATAACATGTACAAGACAATTTAACTGAAAAACAACACACATGCACATGCCACTCCTAGGGTACGCCTCACTGGTTGCCTCGACGTGGTCATCAAGTATAGGGTGTCTTAGAGGTCGCCCTCCTGTCTAAAGATCCAGTTGCCTCGAAACGGTTGCCTCGGATAAAAAGGATCTAGGACATTAGGGTTACCGCTAAGGCGTCCTACCATTGCTTTGGTGACCACACTGTCCCTATAATCGAATTGACCCGAATACCTCCAACGATGGTGCTACCTACCTCTCAATGGTGGGATAGCACTATCTAAAGGACTCTTACATAGCCTAATTCCTTAGAGTAGGTAGATTTCTCCTGGGTACTTGCTCTTTCTAAAAAACAAAACAACTTTTCGCACCTACACTTTCAAAAAGTTTTCAAACAAATATTTCATACACTCTTGAGGACCGATACAAGAGTTACCTAGAAATTTTTCGAACGAAACTTTTTCAAAACCCACATACACTTGAAAAGCAAACAATCTTTTGAAAACATAAGAGCAAGTACCTAAGAGCCCGTGGATAACCACAGATAGAAAGGGTGCTAACACCTTCCCTTTCTATAATCTACCTCCCGAACCGAGAAACATCTCGAAAAGGAATTTTGCTGTGCTTTTGTCCTTTCCTTGTTGGAGAAAACAAAAGACGGTGGCGACTCTTGCTTACCGCGACATTTCGCGAACCAGCTTAAAAAATAGTCAGTTCTATTTCCACCGATCACACTATGCTCTTGGCCCCCTCAAGTTGGTGGATTTGATCAGCTTGCATACTATGCTCTTGGCCCCCTCAATATGAAGTATGAAAGTCACTTTGAGCATTAGAAGTCCAAAATTACTTATGCAAACTCAAACCCTAATTTAGGTCATCAGTGCAAGGAGATGTCTTAAGCAGTGCAAAACCATAATCCTGTCTGGAGTTCAAAGAGTCTTGTGAGGGGAAATCTTGATAAAATGATAAGGCAAATTTTGGGGTACAACACATGTATGATGTTATGATGAATGAAGATGCAATATGCAAATGATTTCAAGGAAATTTAGAGATTTAAACTTGTTCAAACCAAAAAAAAGAACACACGTCATATTAAATAAAAATAAGTTTGAATACATCATGCCTCCTTGGGCTTACAAAGAAAGAAACAAAATTCAGCAAAACTCCTAAGACAAAAAGACCGAAGGCATCCTCTTTGGAGCTATGTAGGTATTCAGATTTTTATCTTCATGAAGCAGTTTGGTGAGCTCCAGAACTTTCTTCTCACTGGCGTAATACTGGGTTTCAAAGGTGTCTCGTTCTTCCTTCAACTGGACCCAAGCTTTCTATAGGTCTTCGAGAGAGGTAGGCATGTCAGGATGAAGAACAGTGTATGGGACGTCTCCTTCAATAACAGGCTCAATGATGACAGAAAGGATGGAAGGGTAAGGCATCAAGAGACTCTGGGCACAAGCCCATACCCACTTAAGGTAAGGCTCGAGAGGGATAGAGTTTTTATGTCACAAAGTCCTACTGTCCACCTTGTTCACCATTCCCCAAGCACGTGTAAACTTCTGGCGGTAAGCTTGGGCTTCTTTGTCGTAGTCGAACACCAAACCTTGGATGAGCATCTCATGAGGGTCGTCTCTTCAGGCATACCCAAACTGCCTAAGAGCTAAGCATGGGTTGTAGGTGATACCTCCCCTAATACCAAGCAGAGGTACATTAGGGAACTCCCCACAGCGGTCAATGATAGAGATATCTTCCAAGGATCTCGAGCACCAATGGATATCAAAGTGGGTGAGAGACATCAATCTTTGAGACCAAGTCAGTCTTTGCTCGTTCTTCAATGCTGATTGAGGTTGGTGTGAAGTGAACCATTTAGCGAGTAGGGGGATACAACACAAAAGGGTACCTCTTTTCTTCATGGTGCGGGTATGAAGGTAGTGCAAGATGTCTCCTAGTAAGGTAGGTATAGGATTGCGAGAGAGAAAGACTTTGATGGAATTAACGTCTATGAATTGGTCCGAATTGGGAAACAGAACCAAACCATAAATGAGGAGATCTAGCACGTCTTCGAAAGCTTTGAAATCCATGTCATCCTAGAATGAACGAGCTTTTTCCAATAGAAACTTAGCTAGAAAGCCTTTAACCCAATTTCTTGTCTCCCAATTGGCTATGACGTCGGCCCTCTTCACATGTAAAGCTTCAGCGATGACTTCAGGTTTTAGAATCCCTTCTAGACCGATGAACGGTATCTGATTAAGCACGGGCACACCTAAGATTAGAGAGAACTCTTCCAGTGTAGGTACCAACTGATAGTCCGGGAAAGTGAAACAATGATATACGGGATCAAAGAATTGGAATAGTACACACATCATTTCTTCTTGGAAGTTGGATGTAGCCAAACTGAGGAGTCGACCATATTTCTTGGTAAAAGGAGAATCCCCGGGCACTCTTGAGGCTAGCTCTTGAAGTTGAGGATGTGCTTTTACAAAGCTGATTCAGATGGTGTTTCTCCGGAGAGAATTCATGTCCTACAAAACAAAAACAAAGATAAATTTCTAAATCCTTGAAATGGTTAGTGAGTATGCATATGATGTTGATGATGTTTATTATGTTTATGTACAAGTAAATATATACACACACAACAAACAAGTCCCTATGTTTTAGGCTTGCATGAGTTTTGTAGGTAAGTACCCTCTTGAAGTCTAGTTGGCTCAACCTGTCCTAGAAATAATGATCGGGTTCTAAAGGATCTCAATATCAACGACCTTTCTCTTAGGCATTGTCTCAGCACAACAATCTTTTCTTGCGGCCGAGATATCCCAAAAGTCTAGCCTCAATGAGTGTAGTATCGAGTATCAACCAATTTTTATCTTTACACCGAAACCGGCTACCTCACTACGTCCTAATGGCCAAGTTTGTTCAATTAGGGTTCTAAGGTCAATTAGTGCTTCATGACGCCACTCAGCGGCCCCGTATTCTCCACGATTCACCATAAGGGATACCAGTACCCACAAATGCGTCACACTAACATAGCCATTGTTTCAACCATATCGGTTTACGCCATACAGTCTCCACAATCTATTTCTATTTACCTAAAAAGGTGTCCCAGATTCGGGTGAAGGATCAAAGCAAACCCAATACGAAGAACTAAATATAAAGCACACAAATCAAATAATGAAAGCGAGTAAAGGTGATCTAACCCTAAGGTAACCCCACTTTTATTAGAATCTATTCCCCGGCAGAGTCGCCAGTTCTGTGATACGGTGGGAGAACTGACATGGTGTTTTGCGTATCGATCACATTTGTGCGGATAGCAAGAGTCGCCACCGACTTTTCTTTTATCCAAAAGGAAAGGTAAAAAAGCATAGGAAAGACCTTTCGAGATTATTTCTCGGGTTCGAGGGGTAGATTATGAAAAGGGAAGATATTAGCACCCTCTTCATCCATGGTTTTCCATGGGCTCTTAGTTACTCGTTTAGATCACTTGTTTTTGTTTTACAGTGTGCTTGTGGTGTGGGCTTTGAAAATGTTTTGAAAAATTTCTTTGTAATGGTTCTCGTTTCTATAAGAACGCGTATAAAGTTTTGTTTCGAAAGATAGTTCAAAGAAGTGTTTGTGGAAAGTGGTTTTTGAAAAGATATTTTGCAATGGTTCTCGTCTCTATAAGAACGTATACAAAAATGCTTCATCTTTTTGAAAATGCTTTGAAATGAGAGTGTTGATGTATAAAATGTTTTTTTTTGTTGTGAGCAAACGAGTAACTAAGAGCGAATCTATCTACTCGAAAGGTTTTCAATTGTTCTTTTCTTCCTCCTTTAGATGTTGCTATCTTACCATTAATTTGGTAAGAAGCCCCATCGTTGGATGTAAAGGGACAAGCACGGGTCAATTTTACAGTCATCGAAAGCAACTTTTGAGACGCTTTAGCAATTTTTGTAAGGGACTAGATCGTTTTATCGAAGGCAACGTCGAGGGACTACGATCTTTTTTATCAAAGGGTCATTGCTAAAGCATCCCATATTCGAGGGACATGACTGTGTTTTCCGAGGCAACGAGCGAGGTTACTCTAGAGGTGCGCGTGTGAAAAGTGTGCTTGATTCAAGTTATTTTGTTGAAATTAGGTTATCTAGCGATTGATTTTAAATCTTGCCATGCACGCCTAATTACTATACAGTGTAAAGAAAACAGTAAATTGTGGGAATTGAAATTCTACGCTATTACAAAGTTTTTGGGAATGGGGGTACAAATTTACAAATGGGGATGGATCGAATCGACAATGCGATTAAAAGTCTAAATAAACAAGCAATACAACCCAATTGAACTAAAAATAAACAATTAATTGAACTAAAACAATTTGTAAAATAAAAACTAATTAGCAAATTAATTAATACTATAATATTTTTGTATTTTATTTATTTAAGTAAAATATAAAGAAGGATAAAACTAAATTCTACTATTTTTTTGTTATTTTATTATATGTAAATTAATTAATAACTTTATCTTTAAAAAAAAGTTTATTAAAGAAAGAAAAAGAAGTTGATAAAAATTATTCACAAAGTCTAAACCAAACTAATTAGGAAAATTGTATATTTTAAGTTTAATTGAATTTTTAGAATTAAAACTAAATATAAATAAAAAAATTAGAGAAAAATAAGATTGAAAGAATTAAGCAAAACAAAAATGCCCACGGGAGGAGTCAAACTCATGCCACTTGGGTTATCAAAGATGCACCTTGCCAACTGAACTACGCTACTTGTTTGTAATTCACAAGGCTTAATTGATAAATAATAGGAAAATGGTAGCACGATTGGGCCAAAAAGCCCAAAAGGCCTGACCCGATTGGGAAATAATTAGGGGGGGAAATGCAACCCTAAGTAGAATAAGAGGGCGCCGCCACCGGTTTAGTACTGGAATAGGAAAAAGAAAAGGGTCAGATTAAGAACAAGATGTTGTCTCTTCCAGCTTATCGTGAAAACCAAAAAACTAGCTTCCAAAAACACAAATCCCTAACTCCAAACATTCGTCCCTCTACTTCTTTGACTCCGTCAATTCTTGACAACGAGATCCATCGAGATTCAACGGCTTCGTGAAGAGCGGAAACGGCGCTACTTTAGAAACGGAAGTCGGTTTCTAAAATCCTGAGTGATTTCATGAACAAGATGCTGAAAGGGAAGCTTGCGGATCAAAAGCTCGGTACTCTTCTGGTACTTGCGGATCTCACGGAGAGCGACAGTTCCTAGCCTGAAACGATGTGGCTTCTTCACTCCTCCGATGGCGGGAGCAGACTTGCGAGCGGCTTTGGTTGCCAGTTGCTTCCTTGGGGCTTTCCCGTCGATGGACTTGCGAGCAGTTTGCTTGGTACGTGCCATTGCAGTGACAGAAAACGGTTACTAAAAGATTATAACTTGAGATTTGTTTTCTGTTATGCTTTGCGAGTGATTTGTTCAATGCGAGCCAAAGCGAGATGGGAAGATAGAAAGAAGAGGTACGGTTCGTCTTAATACTTACTGTACATTTGTTACCTTTTCGTTTTTAGTTATATAAAAAAAACTCTTTTGTTTTGATTAAACAGTGGCGGAAAAAAAGAAGCATGAAGCAGTTTTAAGGCAAAGCAAAATGGTAACGAGCTTATGAGGTCGGGAAACAAAACTTACAGTATCAGAGCTTTTGCAAACAATCTCTTTATACTGCTACCTATGTCCACTTTCTTGTTCCTCACTCGTTTTTGCTGTCGGCGTTTGTTTGACAGGGAAGTCTCTTTTATAAACTTTCTCTCTTTAATTTCTGAAGGGGTTGGAAGGGGAAATGATGAAAATTTTCTGGGGTTTATGTCTGCTTTGTGATTATGTTGTGTTCATTTTGTGATATTTGGTTTCTCTCTGTTTTTTGTATGTAATCTTGCTATTGTTTTTTAATAATGAAATTGTTCTCTCTTTTTTTTTCTCTCCCCCAATTGCCTCTGTTATGTGCCTCTTGTATTCATCTGAAAAACAAACTTTTTTGGGGGAAAAGGCAATTGGTTTTGAACATATTAAGATGCTTTTTTTGTAGCTTTTTGCTGCAGTTTTGACTTGATCCGTATATGTGCAATTTTTGGCTGTATATTACAGTTGCTTTTTGACAGATTTTGGATTGTTTTGGACAGCCTATGGAGGGCTGTAATGCAGTCTATTTTGACAGCACTTTGGCCTCTTGTATTTGTCCCTTTTTTACTGTGATGTAAACTATTTTTTGCAGCATTTGAGACTATGATGAATTATTAATTTGACTTGTATTTCTTCTCATTTTGTCCTCTGTGAACCAATTAAAGATTGAGATTTGCAATAGACCAAACACAGACGAAACGTTTCCCCCTTATTTCCGATTCTTCTTACCAATCCCTAATGATGAAAATGTAGAGAATTATTTGAAATTTTCTATTCTTGTTCCAACATGAATTTTTGCTAACTAATTCTCTCCTTTTGTTTACATGTACGAGCAAATTGGACGATAGGGAGGATTGATGAAGAGTGACTTGAAACGCTTGAAGAAAGCTTGATGTTGAAGAAATTCCTTTGTAGTTTAGTACATTGTTAGGAATTTTGTAACATTGTGAATTTGTGATTTGAATTTTGAGGTTTAGAAACTTGTAAAGTGTATACCAATTCACTTGTAATTAAACAATGAAACTTTGGTGCAATCTTACATACTTGATTCATCTTAAATTTGTTTCTACAAAACTTGAATATTCCTTTTTGATAAAATTTAAATTATGAGCATAATTTGGATTCTCCTTTGTGGTCTATAAACTTAAAATGCCTCTTGAGAAAAGAATGATACTTGAATCCTTGAAACATGCCTTGAATAATGCTTTGTGTTTTCCGGTAGGATTGAATCATGAATTCTTGAAAACTTGAAATGGATGTCTTGAATTTGGAATTGGAATTGATGTTGCACTTGTAATTGTTTTGAAAGAAAGATTGAAAATTTGAATGAAGATGAAGATGAATGAAGTTGATGAATTCCTTGAATTCAAAATAGTTCACATGAATGAATTTTTTTTTAGTATATCAAAATTGCGCTATAAGCATATTGATCCTTTTGAATATCCTGAAACAAATTCATGTGAATGAATTATGCCTCACATGCTGGAATTGGGATGAGGTCAAAAGAATTATTTGAATGGATCCTCGAATCTTCTTCATTAAAATCCATATCTTCAATTCATAGTAACTTGAAATACGAGCCAAAATTATGGATCTTGCCTTTAAGAATTTTGATCAAAATCCCATTTCGATCCAATAATCATTATCGTTCAAACGCAAACGATTTGAAGTACGAATAACAAACTACCCATGGACTTTCAAACTCAAACTCTTGTTTCAATGAATTATCTCAACATAATGATCAACATCTAGAAATAACAATCTACAGTCAAGAAATTTCTATAAAATTTCAATAAATTTCATGGTCTTCCAAGCACATTTTGACTTCGATCGTTGAAGTAATCTCATAGACAATGCTATTTGTGATACTTTGCAAAAAGAATCACTTCATAATATTGAAAGTTTAAGAAGTTATGAGCCTCGAAAATTGGACAAGAGTTTCTTGTGATTAGGTCAAATTTGCAAAATGACTTCTAAAGTATTCAAATTTTCTGATGATCTTTCCCACATAATCAACTCTTGACTTGTGAAGAGAAATTGGAGATGACGTCAAGGAGAGTCATACGCAAAAGAAACGCCCAAAAATATCGAATAATGAAGAAGTTACAGTCGCTTGAACTTGATCTCGTAAAAGGTCATCTTTTGGGTTAATGGAGTCATTTTCAGACGTCTGAACCACTGACCGAGCAAACTTGTGACGCGAGATTCGAAACTCGGCATGAACATCCTTGAAGAGACATGAAGATATACGAAGACTATCTGAAACCTTGAAGAATAGATTTTCTTTGAGAAACGTCAAACCCTATTTGTTGACTTACTGCTTAGGAAGAGAATGTGTCCGATCAACTTCTGAACCAAATTAGGTGTTTCGGGGAAACCCTAGGGTAGCATCTTGAGTGAAAAATGGGAAGGCAAATTTTGGGATACAATAGTTCCCAACATGAAAGTTGTAGATCTCCATGAAATCTACAACTTTGCTTCACACATTTTTCCCTAAAGATACTTGGATCTCAAGATATAATTTTATGAATACATGCTCATGAACTAAATAACTTAGTGAAATTTTGCCCTAATATAGGCAGGTTTTGGACCCAACTTCATGGCAATTTTTCAACTATCTCCAAGAGGTATCTTGAAATGAATTTAAAATATGAGTTATAGAGCATATTGCAAGCTTTCCAAAATGTCCAAGAACTCCTTTAGATCATTTATGAGTGAGGAGAATCGAAGAGATGAAGTTGGCAATTTCTCACTTTGTTTTCAAGCCATTTCATGAAGAACAAAGTTCAAATCAGAACCTATGCTGCCTAATCCATGCTTTAAAGGTCCCAAACTTGTTTCTTACTCCTTAATTTAATGCTTACTCATTTGACAAAGCTTTAATCCAGGCCCTAGAGTCTTTATCCAAGTTGTAATTCCATAAATGGCACAAAGTTGCCATTGCCGTTTTAGAAAAGGTTCACTTTTGTAACTTTCCAATTCTTGAGCATTGAACATGTCTTCTCTGAACACACAAGTACCACAAACCTAAGGCAACTTGTATAGAACTTATACCAACCCTAAGCAAGCCAGTACAAGCATGTAAAGACTTGTCCCTTCACTTTGCTTCTAAAGCAAGAAACTGTGCAAAAAGGCTAGAACTCACAAATCTGTTGAAGAGCTGACTTGAAACCTTTTCCATACTAATATACAAACACATTACAACTAGAAACACGATGGAAAAAGGCTTGAAACACTCAAACACTCCATATCACCAAAAAACTATCCAAACTTGCAATTTGTGCATAAGCATAGCAATCCATCATTTGGCTCGTGCGTTTTAAGTTTCAATCATCAAAAAACTTTACCTACTTGATATCTAAGTGATCCAGACCATCATCCCTGCTCTGTAACTCCTTCTCCATCATCTGCCATTTTTGTTTTCAAAGCTTGTAGGTTGACTTGGATGGAGAGTTCCAGGCACTTCCAAAGCAAGGCAAGGATTGGAACACACTCAGGGAGGTTCAAGCAAGCTCAAGCAATCATCAGGCCTTCATAAAACTCACTCAAACTCCATTCACGATTTCAAATGAAAGAGGTAAAAATCTCAACTTTTATATCTTCATACAGGCATCCATTGGCCACGGTTTGTGAATAAACAATGTAGACCTCATTACTATGAAGTTGTACATATCTATAACTTGCATTTTTTTTGCCTGAGTTGAGAGAATTTTGAAGTTGAAGTTCCTGGAAAAATCAGGTTTAAATTTAGGGCTTTTATAATTTGTTTTGATCTTTGATTGTTAGCTTACATGATTTACATGGTTAGAATCGTGAGACAAAATGCTACAACATTCATGTTATCAGTTTCCATTTTTATTGAGAGATGAGAAAGTTACAGAGCTTCTGGTCAGCTTGAGGAAGAAGATGAAGTAGAGGGCAAGGACATTGTTTGTGTTATGTTTTTATTGTTTCATATAAATCAACGGATGTATAGCCACCCCAGTGGTAAGGTAGCGCGCTGGTGAGGCCCAGGTCATGGGTTCGAATCTTAGCGCTACCTTTTGTTTTTCATACTTTTCCCTTTTTTTCATTTTTACTGTTTTGCAGGATTGGGCTTCAACGTTGGGCTTAGTATTTTTTCTAACATGACACCACTTGATTTCTCAGGATACCCCCTTGGCCCAACTATTTTCATATATTTTTTTTATTTTTTTTATCTTCATTTTTGTTTATTAAATATTTTCTTTAATACATAAAAATCATAAAAAATATAAATATGATAATATTGCATTTTTATTTTATTTTATTTTACTTTTCACATAAAAAATATATTTAACTTCAATATATACTAACTATCTTTCTTAAATAAATTTGTAAAAAAATAAACTTAGATATATTCTTATCTTTTCTTTTATATTTATATATATACTTGTAAATATTTATTTTAACATATAAAAACTAAATATTTTCATAAAATATTATTTATTATTTTTAATACAAAAAAATAATACATAAGAACTTTATTTTCTTTTAAACTAGAAATTAGGGTTAACTTTGTTTTTTTCAAGAATTAATTTCTTTTCCTTAAAATTATTAGATTTAGGTTAAACTTTTTCATATAAAAAAACCAAACAAATATTCTTTGCATATATATATATATATATATATATATATATATATATATATATATATATATATATATATATATATATATATATATATATATATATATATATATATATATATATATATATATATATATATATATATATATATATATATATATATATATATATATATATATATATATATATATATATATATATATATATATATATATATATATATATATATATATATATATATATCAATGCATATTTTATTTAAATATTGTATATTGTTTATTCCAATATTTGTATAAATTCAATTTGGTTGTAATAACTTAATTAGATTTACATTACTGCAAATCCTCATTCATAATTTGTATTCCCCCCTCCCATAAATTGTTGTAATAGCTTAGTAATCTTTACATTACGCAATTTACTGCTTTTACATACCATGCTAGTAATTAGGGTTTGTATGGTAAGATAAAAACAAAGAAAATAAAAAACCCTAAATCCAAGACAAAAACAAAGCATGAAAATGACACACTTGCACACAAGCACCCTTAGGGTTTCTCCACTTGGTTGCCTTATACAAAAATAGCCATATTATGCATGCGAAGTATCTTGGCAAAATAAACAAATATAAGATCATAGTCCCTCGATGACGCTATTCAAAGTTGCCTTAGAAAATGATCTTGGTCCCTTAAAATGCTAAGATACTTTGCAACATTGCTAATCATGGTTATACGATGACCCACGCCCGTCCCGTTTACATCCAAAAATAGGGTTGCTTACTAAATCAATGGTAAGACAACAATGTCAAAGGAATAGAAAATGCATAAGAAAGACATTTGAGTAGGTAGATTGCTTCTAGTTACTTGCTCTATCTTCAAACAACTATCCTTGCTATTTTTCAAAACAAACACACACATTTCCAAACATTGAAAACATTTTCAAAAAGACAAACATCTTTGTATACATTTTTACGAACGAGAATCATTACAAAGGTTGCCTAAACGATGACATCTTTTACAAAATACTTTCAAAACCACACCAAACACATTTTTAAACAACAAAAGAAAGTGATCTAGCAAGTAACTAAGAGCCCATGGAAAACCATGGATAAAAAGGGTGCTAATACCTTCCCTTTTCATAATCTACCCCCCGAACTCAAGAAAACAATCTCAAAGGTCTTTCCTGTGCTTTTTCACCTTTCCTTTTGGATAAAAGAAAAGTCAGTGGCGACTCTTGCTAAACTGCAACATTTGCGAACACAAACGCAAAACCTCAAGTCAGTTCTCCCACCGTATCACATTACCCATGATGAGCTATTCTGATTTGTTGGTTCTGGAAGGATTTTCCCTTCAAAGATGGATGGATTGGCTTACTGAGAGTCCCAGGAATACAGTTGGATGGCTGGAACTGATTGAGATTGGCTAGAGAGGGAGATTTCCAATTGCACCAATTTTGAACAACTTTGAAACTTTTTTGGGGTTTCCTTGCAGCAGCTTCATGTATCCTCTTAGGTCTAAGGTGTTATGTATATGTAGTGAATCATATTAGGTTAACAATTGTAGAAAAAGATCCATGCTTTGATGTGAAATATTTTCTTTCTAATCATTTGATTTTTGGCTTGTTTTGGACTGAATCCAATCTTATCTTCCCTCCACGATTTTCCTTTGACATAATTAGAAAATCTTACCCAATACTTAATGGAAAAAGACCCCAAATCAAATCTTACATAATTTCCATTATTTCTTTATTTAATTTTTAATTTTAATGAATAAAAAATCAAAATAAATAATATAAATAATAAAATAATGTATAAGTGAGCTCGGAGGTCGTGGGCCATGTTAGAAACAAGTTTCAAGCATGAAAAGATGGGCCCATTTGGAAAAAAAATCAAGTTTGGTCAATATTGGCTTCATGCACTTTTCCAAAATTGGTCAACTTTAACAATGCATATCTCTTTCATTTTTAATCCTAAGAGGGTGTTCTTGGACTTTTTAGAGAACTTAGGATGTCCTCTAAACAACCTTTTTGGTTTCATCTCAATTGGATCTTCCATATTCATGTAAGGAGCTTTGACCCAAAAGGTGTTTTTGTTGACTTTTTGAAAGGACCTATAATGTCTAAGATTGTATCCTTTAACTGGTTCATTTCTTGAACTTTGGGGATGAAGAGAAGTTGTAGGTAAATGGATTCTCTTCAAAATGAGATTTGGTGGGAAAATTTCTGATAAAGTATGAGAAAGTTATGCCTAGTCAAAGTTTTGTTGACTTTTCCTATAGAAACCCTAATTTGCCATTTTTTACTTTTGATGAGTTAGGAGAATTTCTTGAGGAATCATGATCAATACTTGATAAAATGATGGATATCACTTCAAAAAATGTTGATGTTGACCAAAAATCTTGAAGTTTGACTGTATTTGGGCCATAGTTGACTTTTGACCTAGTACAATTGATTTTTAGGCATTTGAGCAGTTGACTGAGCAAATATGTTGTTTAAGGCATGAAATTTGGCATGGATGATCTTGAGGACATATTAGGACAATGGATAATATTTGGGATCCTTGGGAGTCACACATATTTCTTAAAATTGAAACCCTAGTTGAGGTTCATTGCCTTTAGGGGGAGAGTTTGCCTGGTCAATTCTTAGTCATCCTAGGGCAAGTTGGGGATCTCAATGGACATGTCTTGAGTAGAATGAGAGGGAAAATTTTGGGGTGCAACAACATCCAATATTGGCTTTGGATGGAAGCAAAAGAGCACAACATCCAATATTGTATTTGGATGGCATGGAGAAACATGATATCCAAGATTAACATTGGACGAAAGAGAAGAAACAACTCATCCAAGATTAGCATTGGACAAAAGAGAGAAACAGCTGAACTGACATCTGTTTTGGTAGGTGCCAAGTAAGTTGGACTTTGATCTCAAGGTGACATGTCGACTACAACAAGACCTAGGGAAATGCAAATGAGGATGAAACACTCTTGTTATGCATTATGTATGAATTTTGTTATGCATGATATGTGAATGGTCTATGCATTTAATGCAGACGTTTACGACTACGGAGTTTGACTCTTTTGTGGAGGTAAGATTGGAAGTTTGATTCCTCAACGCGGAGAACTCTGCCAAATTTGTTTTGGAAAGAAAATGTCTTGAACCCAAATTTGTCACACTTGTAAACTATATTGAACTAATGATCTTCTGAGGAAAGACATGGAAAGCTGCTTGGGGATTTGTCCCAGATTAGTTGACTGTTGAGGATAAACTTATCATGGCTTAAGTCAAAAGTTGCTGAAAATGAGTTGATCATGGATTCAGCTCTGAAATGACTATTGAAGATAAACTGGTCATGGCTTCAGCTCTGAAATGACTATTGGAGATAAACTGATCATGGCTTCAGCTCTGAAATGACTATTGGAGATAAACTGATCATGGCTTCAGTTCTTGAGATAATTGTTGGAATAAAATGATCGTGGCTTCAGTTCTTGAAATGACTGTTGGGAATAAACTGATCATGGCTTCAGTTCTTGAAATGATTGTTGGAAAGGAATGCCCGAGTATGAGTCTTGAAAATGATCTTTTGGCTAACCAATTCTGAGAAAACTCGTACTGAGCAATAAATCTTGAACTGATTCACAACTGGATCTGGAAGATACTTGTCCCTGATAGTGTCATTGACCAAGTTTCTCAACTGTTTGAAATTCCTTGACGAGGAAAGCTTATTTGCAAGCAAAATTGTTTGTTCAAACATGGTAATTTTAATGCAAAGTTCATGCAAAAGTTTTTGAACTCAAAATCATTTTAAAATGATATTATTGGTGTATGGAAAATGCACCACTGGTTAAAACATAGTGGTTTATACTTTTAAAGTGAAATAGAAAGCAAAGGCATGAACGTACCAAGACAAAAGATTTGCAAAAGATATTAGAAGTCAGTTTACGCAACCTTGTTGTAGTATGCTTTCAAAATAAACCTGGCTTCAATTAGGTCTTTTGAGGGTTGTAACATGGTCTAGTTCATGGTTTAAGAAATAAAGGATAAAGGCTCAAAGTTTATTTGTACCCAACCCAATCTTTGTGATGTTCTTCAGTCCTACGTTCAGTTAATTTAGAATATGCATTCAGGTTCCAAGAGATTTTGGAATTGCACTGATGGTAGCAACGACTATGGTTCAGAAACTAAGGAATTTTTGAGACGTCAGCCATTTCTTCTTACATTATTTTGTTGTTTTGAGGACATTTGTCGACTCTGGTGGAGAACTTTGAGGATTTGAAGACCTCTTCTGATTGAATTTATTATTCCTAACTTTTTCCTGAACTATTTCATTTGGAATTACAGTCAGCGGGATGCCCCCGTTTTTTCCTAAGTCTCCTTCATAGGTTTTGACTTAGCATAATTTTTCATTTCATTTTTCTTTTTGGAAATATAATGACTTCCTTGTTTAATGATTTTGGGGAACCATCTTTGTCATTTTTTTTGTTTGAGAGCATCTTTGACACATCTTGATGTATGCAAAGGAAAGCTTGATCGTGGCCTTTATTGAAAGGTGTCTTGCACGATTTCTCTTGTAATTGAATGCACAGCCAAATTAACTAGTAACTACCCATCCCCATGTTAAGATTGCAGTTTTTTCGTATAGAAAGAAACTTTAACTTCTAAGCTCAAAAGGGGTGAACGAGAGATTAACTTCCTTATTGCTCTGGTGTTTGGGAGTTGAAACAATGCTTGTACATCCTCAGCAAAGTTTTATTCGAAAGCATACCAGCAACAATTATGGGTATTTTATTTTCATCATCCTCCCTCAAATCTTTGCATAAACAAAAGCTTGATAAAGAGAGTAAATAAGAGAAATATATTTGAAAGCATGTAAAATGGAAATGATTTGAATCCAAACATTGCAATGCTCATTTCATTAAACTTAACATGAAAGTACAAACAAGATTTGAAAGCAACAATTTTAACATAAAAAGAGAAAAAATGAAAACAGAAAGAAAAATGGCTTAGTGACTAATCAGTAACAAGGATGAGATGTCATGTCTAAAACACTGGCTTTAGGAAGTGACTTGAGGGTACCCTGACTCAGTCTTCATCCACTTTGTTTTGGCAAAGGATTGTCGATAAAATTAGGACCTGCCTCTTTGAAAGTGAGAATATTTACTTTCACCAATTCTTGCACTCTGTTTTTAAATGCACAACAGCTTTCTAAATCATGATCGATAGCTCCCTGATGAAATTTACAGTGAAGATCAGATCTGTACCCGGCTGGAGGAGGATTTCGAGGAATCAGAGGCCTGGTTATAATCAAGTCCTTCTGCACCATTGCAAGATATAATTCATTGTATGTCATAGGGATGGGATCAAATTGAGCCTTATTCCCTATATAACAATTCCGATTCTTCACAATATTTTATCGTTGAGGAACCTGAACAGGTTGAGCATTAAACGCAAGAGTAACATCCGCTACTTGTAATTGATCAATGTATTGAGGCCTAAGGCAATGTCCTCTTCTCTCAGTTGAGATAGCATTGGCTTCTACCCTTTCTTCTTATGAAAGTTCCTAAGGTATTTCTTTGCACCATTAGAAGATTCAGCAGCTTTAGACACATTACCATTCTTGATTCCTTCTTCTAATATTTGGCCAATTGTCACCAGGTCTGTGAAGCTGGAGGACACACTACCAATAGTCTTCTCCCAAAAGAAAGGGGACAAAGTATCCATGAACAAACCAGTTAGCTCTTTCTCTGCCAGAGGTGGTTCAACTTGAGATGCCAATTCTCTCCATCGTTGAGCATATTCCTTGAAAGATTCTTTCTCATTCTGAGACATATTTTGCAGTTGGCGACAATCAGGTGCCATGTCAAGGTTGTATTTGTATTTCTTTATGAAAGAATCAACAAGATCTTGGAAGCATTGGATACGGTCTTTCTCAAGTCCTATATACCATTTCAATGAAGCTCCACTCAGACTATCTTGGAAACAATGGATAAGCAGCTTGTTATTCTTTGTGTGAGCAGACATCTTTCGAAATTACATCACCAAATGACTTCTTGGACAAGTGTGCCCCCGATATTTCTCAAACTCGAGAGTGTTAAACTTTGCAGGCATAACCAAATCAGAAACTAGGCACATATTGTTAGCATCAACACTGAAGAACTCATTTCCTTCCATAGCTCTAAGTCTCTTCTCTAAATTCTGATACTTTTCTTTGAACTCTTCAAACTCACCAAGGTCTCCTTGACTCATACTTTGAGGATTGTCAGCATGGTACTCAAAGAGAGGGTTCCCAAAAGCAGCTTGTGTAGCAGGTTGACGAGAAGCAGTATGAACGATTGACTGAGGTTCAGTAAAAATTAGAGCTTGAAAGACTGGTCGGGAAGACTGGCCAACCATTTAAGTAATTGCAACAGGAGGAGAGTAGTTCTGAGGTAACCCAAACTCTGGCCATGTAGTAGAATGTTGGATAAGTTGAGTATCAACAGCAGCAGTTGGGATTTCAGATATCACAGTCCTTTGAGGCGACTCTCCTATGAAAATCAGGACTTGCATGATCTCAGTAAGTTTGGCCATGCCTGACTTCAACTCGTCGATTTCCATTCTGACTTCCATGTTGTGTTGTTCTTGGTTTTCCATTCTCAATCTGACAGCCTCTCTAGTCCCGTAGTTATGTTGAGAAATCAACTTGACGGTAGACGACTAACTGGAAGAAAGAAGCAGGTAGGAATAAGATCCTGAACAACCTGGATGTATGCAGAATGATGCAGAGGATGAAAATGATATGCAATGTTATGCAATACACGACACAGTAATAGGATCATATGGTTCTGAGTCACGAGTGTAACACCCTCTAAACCCCGCATATAATTTTCGCAAATATTAAAAATTATAAACTCAGAGTACATGTAATAATCGAGGAATGCTACAATTCTCTTTTAATAAAATAAATTCCTGTCATGCATAATTTTAGTGGTAACTCATACATGTCTACACAGCGGAATAATTTATTTAATAAAATCAAATGTTATAATATTTTCCAAAATCATCAGGGATTAACACCTGGAAAAGTCAACATCATATTATAACAATTAAAATAAAATAAACGAGTCTGACTAAAGCAGCTCGACAACCAACCGTTCCCAGAGTTACAACTATCAGAGCATGACCCGGACATACTAAAACGAAACTAAACTAGACACGATAAGCCTTCGCCAAGCACCTGAGCGAAGCTCCTCAATCTGAAATATTCAACAGTAAGGGTGAGCTTCTCAAATATACATTTGGTTATACATTCATAACAATCAATTCACGAAATCATAAGCATCACCCAATCAATAGCATATTTCATAGTTTACAAAACCTTTACAATTCATATATCCATGACATATTGCCTTTCATATTTGCAATTATTCATCAAACATCATCAACCATTTATCAAATCATACGTGCATACAAACAATCAAATATAACATTGGAAAAATCATCCATTCATGTTATATTCGAGTAATGCAACACACCCATGCATGTGGTACCACTTCACCGCCCCATTAAATCGCGGGTCACGGATAACTCACCGTTCCATTATATCGCGGACACGGCTACCACCTCAACGTTCCATTAAATCGCGGACACGTATATTGGCCACCATGTTAATTCCACACAATGGGAATTAACAAATGCAACATGATATGTAAGTATGTAACACTCAGCATACTATGAACATCGATCAACATATCATGCACATCAACAATATCAAACATAACATGATATGAATAGCATGTAACCACTCAGCATACTATTTAAACATCAATCATATCAAGTTACGAATAGCATGTAATCACTCAGCATACTATTCAAACATCAACCAATCACATCAATTATATCATAATTCATGCTCGATAACATATCTAAAAGCATGGCAATAAAAATCCAACATCAAAACACTGAAACCAAAAATTCAGAAAATCATCACAGCAGAGCAACACGGGTACCCGTGTTGTGCAACACGGCCCGTGTTGTGCAGCACGTCCAGAAAAACGCACATTTTATTTTTATCAGTACAGGGGATCTGACACGGGTACCCGTGTTGTGCAACACGGCCCGTGTCGTGCAACCAGAAGCACACCCTCTTCCAACACAGAAGAGCAACACGGGCACCCGTGTTGTGCAACACGGCTCGTGTTGCTGAGCGCGTACAGGATTTTCCTGAACCTGCAGCAGCTCAGAAACAGCAGTCCAAACGCGGGAAAACGCCCGCCAAACGCGTAATTCGGTACCTAACGACATCAGGTCTGTACAATTCACAACAACACCACCATATCCAAAATACCAACAATCATTATAGTAACCTTAACCGGGGATTAACCGTCCCTTTGGGGAATTCTACTGACACTGAGGTTATCCCTACAACTTCCAAGGTAAATTCACGATCATGATATATATACTCCCAATTCCTCATTTGGGACCTAAAACTCTTAATCGATTCATAAAAATTGGGAACCTAACCCTTTTCTAACAAGGTTCAGTACTACGGTTATCGATCCCTAGAAACATCTAACAATTGGGATTTTCCTACAATTACCCGAATCAACCGTACATAAACCCATAAACAAATATAGATCGAGTATAAACCCCCCTTACCTTATCAATTAGCAGCTTTGAGTTCTTGGGCGATGTTCTTCGTTCTCCGTTCTTCAGAGCTCTATTTTCCCAAATTCCAACTTCTGTTCTTACGTGAAAACCAAAAATGAGAAAATGGCCTAAGTCCCAAACATAACTTTATTTCTCTGCACCCCCACTCTTTACTAACAACATCTAAGCCCAATAACATAAAAAAAATCCCAATATTCCTTATTTCTTTTATTTTCCTCAAATACTCCAAAATAAATAATTCTTTTTATTTTATTAATTCTAATAAAATAAATTCCCAAATTTAAATAAATCAATTAATTGAAAACGGGGTGTTACAACTCTCCCCCACTAAAAGAGTTTTCGTCCTCGAAAACATACCTTAGACGAACAGTTCTGGATAAGCCTCTTTCATCTGGCTTTCCAGCTCCCAAGTGATATTTCCATCTGCTGGACCTCCCCAAGCAACCTTCACTAATGCTATCTCTTTACCTCTTAACTGTTTCACTTCCCGATCTTCTATCCTCATAGGCAATGTTTCTACTGTCAGGTTATCTCTCACCTGTACATCATCTATTTGGATTACATGAGATGGGTCTGGAATGTATCTCCTCAACTGAGAAACATGAAAAACATCGTTCAAATTCGCAAGTCTCGGAGGTAAAGCAATACGATAAGCAACTTCTCCAACTCTTTCCGTAATCTGAAACGGACCAATAAAACGCGGAGTCAACTTCTTAGATTTCAACGCTCGACCAATACCCGTCATCGGAGTAACTCTCATAAACACATGATCTCCAGCACTGAATTCTAAATTCTTTCTTCTCTTATCATGATAACTTTTCTGACGACTCTGAGAAGCTCTCATCTTCTCTTAAATCGATTTGATCTTTTCGGTAGTCTGCTGAACAATCTCTGGCCCAATTACCGAACTCTCTCCAGATTCATACCAACACAAAGGCGTCCTACACCGTCTACCATACAATGCCTCAAACGGAGCCATACCAATACTCGAATGGTAACTATTGTTATAAGTAAATTCAATCAATGGCAAATAGCTATCCCAAGCTCCACCCTTCTCTAAAACACAAGCACGCAACAAATCTTCTAACGATTGAATCGTCCTCTCCGTCTGTCCATCAGTCTGAGGATGGTAAGCTGAACTCAACCTCAATTTAGTACCCAAAGCCTTCTGCAATCCTTCCCAAAATTTCGAAGTGAACCTCGGATCTCTATCTGATACAATACTAGAAGGAACTCCATGCAAACTCACTATTTTCTCAATATATAACTGTGCCAATCTCTCCATCGAGTAATCCATTCGCACCGGTATAAAATGAGCAGACTTAGTCAACCTATCCACAACGACCCATATTGCTTCACAATTCATAGGAGTCCTCGGCAACCCAGATACAAAATCCATAGAAATACTATCCCACTTCCATTCTGGAATAAACATTGGTTGCATAAATCCAGACGGCTTCTGATGCTCAATCTTCGATTTCTGACAGATTAAACATGCATACACAAATTCAGCTATTTCCTTTTTCATTCCCGGCCACCAAAACAATTTCTTCAAATCATGATACATTTTCGTGGCACCCGGATGAATGCTCATCCCACTGCGATGTCCTTCCTCTAATATACTTTTCTTGATTTCTGCGACATCTGGAACACAAACTCTATCGCCAAATCTCATAACATCATTCTCATCAATTCTAAACTCACCACCTTGATCTTGGTTGATCAATGTCAATTTATCAACTAAATTAACATCATATTTCTGCCCGATCCTGATCTCTTCTAGAATACCACTAGTAAGTTTCAACATACCCAAACAAACACACTTCGGAGTACTTTCACAAACTAAACTCAAATCTCGGAATTGTTCAATTAAATCCAATTCACGAACCATCATCATAGACATATGCAAGGATTTCCTGCTCAAAGCATCTGCAACCACATTTGCCCTACCAGGATGGTAATTCAAACCAAAATCATAATCTTTGAGAAATTCCAACCACCTTCTTTGCCTCATATTGAGCTCTTTCTGATCGAAAAGATACTTCAAACTCTTATGATCACTATACACTTCAAATCTCGAGCCATACAGATAATGTCTCCACAATTTCAAGACAAACACAACTGCTGCCAACTCTAAGTCATGAGTAGGATAGTTCCTTTCATGAACCTTCAACTGTCTCGAAGCATACGCAACTACCTGCTGATTCTGCATTAAAACACCACCTAAACCCAACAGAGATGCATCACAATAGACCACAAAAGATTCCACCGGATTCGGCAAAATCAGAATAGGAGCACTTGTCAATCTCCGCTTCAATTCTTGGAAACCTCTCTCACAATCAGAATCCCAAATAAACACTTGTCCTTTACGAGTCAACTTCGTCAACGGCAATGCTAACTTTGAGAATCCTTCGATAAACTTTCTGTAATAACCTGCAAGACCAAGAAAACTTCTGATTTCAGAAACAGTCTTCGGCGCTTCCCACTGAGATACTGCTTCTACTTTTGTAGGATCCACTGCAATACCATTCTTAGAAATCACATGTCCAAGAAAACTAACTTCATTCAGCCAGAACTCACATTTGGACAACTTTGCATACAACTTCCTATCTTTCAACAACTCTAACACAATTCTGAGATGTTCCGCATGCTCTTTGTCATTCTTGGAATAAATCAGAATGTCATCAATAAAAACCACAACAAACTTATCCAGATACGGATGAAAAATCCTATTCATATATTCCATGAAAACACCAGGTGCATTAGTAACTCCGAACGGCATAACAGAATATTCATAATGCCCATACCTCGTTCGAAAAGCAGTCTTTTGAATATCTTCCGCTTTCACACGAATCTGATGATATCCAGATCTCAAATCAATCTTACTGAATACACTGGCTCCAATTAACTGATCCATTAAATCATCAATCATCGGTAACGGGTACCGATTCTTAATGGTTACCTTGTTCAATTGCCTGTAATCAACACACAGTCTCATAGAACCTTCTTTCTTCTTAACCAACAATACCGGAGCACCCCAAGGCGAAACACTTGGACGAATAAACTTCTTCTCCAGTAACTCTTCCAACTGACTCTTCAATTCAGCCAATTCAGACGCAGACATACGATATGGCGCCATCGACACCGGTCTCGTACCAGGAATCAAATCTATAGAAAATTCCACTTCTCTCTCTGGAGGTAACTCACCAACATCATCCGGAAAGACTTCTGGAAAATCACACACCACTGGCAATTCGCCACTCCTGACCTTTCCTGTTGCATCTAATGAAGCAAGTAACATAAACACATTAGCACCGTCTTCCATTGCTTCTTGTACCTGCCTAGCAGTCATAGTCAAATTCTCGGCACCAACTGCTTCTGGAAAAATCACCGTCTTAGCAAAGCAGTTCAGATGAACCCGGTTGAATTCCAACCAGTTCATCCCAAGGATAATATCAATTTGTTCAAGCGGTAGGCACACTAAATCCATACCGAAACCTCTACCAAAAATCTCAATAGGACAATTCCTACATACGAGTGAAGTTGTCACTGAACCCGATGCAGGAGTATCAACAATCATGCTACCTCGCATACCAGATATGTCCAGTTTCAACCTCTCAACACAATCCAAAGAAATGAAAGAATGAGTTGCACCAGTATCAATAATTGCAACTAAAGGTGTGCCATGAATAAAACATGTACCTTTAATCAATCGATCCTCTGGGGTAGTCTCAGATCCAGACAAAGCAAACACTTTTCCACCTGACTGATCCTTCCTAGGCTTAGGACACTGCGGACGAATGTGACCTTCTTCGCCACAATTGTAACAAGTAACAGACTTCCCTTTGCAATCAATAGACAAATGACCAGCCTTTCCACATTTATAGCACTTCTTCTCATCACTCTTGCAATCTCGAATGTGATGACCAGACTCACCACACCTGTAGCATCTGATAGGAGCCTTAGAATCTCCCCCACTAGGCCTTTTCCACCCGCCTGATCTCTGGTTATCTCTACCATATGGCTTGCCACGATCCATATGTTGCTTCCCTCTTTTATCAACAGCCCCACGAGAGTGAGACGACCGATTCTTGGTAATATCTTCTTCCAAGATTCTGCTACAATCCACCAGATCAGAAAATCTACGAATACGCTGGTACCTGATTCCCTGCTTAATCTCGTCTCGGAGACCATTCTCAAATTTGATACATTTAGAGAATTCTCCAGCCTTATCATTGTTGTAGTGTGCATAATACTTTGCCAGCTCAGTGAACTTAGTAGCATACTCACTAACAGTCAGATTGCCCTGCTTAAGCTCCAAAAACTCAATTTCCTTTCTTCCCCGAACATCTTCAGGAAAGTACCTCCTCAGAAAAGCCCTTCTGAAGTTAGCCCAAGTCAGTGCCTCTCCATCTTGAACCATTTCAGTCCTCGTGGCAACCCACCAGTCGTCGGCCTCTTCTGCCAACATATGCGTACCATATCTGACTTTCAGATCTTCAGCACAATCGATCACACGGAAAATCCTTTCGATTTCCTTCAGCCACTTCTGAGCACCTTCGGGGTCATGTGTACCTTTGAACAACGGAGGATTGTTCCTCTGGAAATTTCCCAATTGCCTATCAGCACCAATCACGCCTCCAGTTGGGTTTCCAGCAAGTACACCAGCTAACATCCCCAAAGCCTCAGCTAGTGCAGCATCATTTCGTCCATTACCTCTTCCAGCCATATTCCTGAGAATTAAAACATATTCCACATCAGAATACAGTATCGACAGTGTTACCTTGCACTAGTCGCATACGAAAAGGAATGACTGACTCAAGACTCTGGTCACAACGACCGACTATGCTCTGATACCACTATTGTAACACCCTCTAAACCCCGCATATAATTTTCGCAAATATTAAAAATTATAAACTCAGAGTACATGTAATAATCGAGGAATGCTACAATTCTCTTTTAATAAAATAAATTCCTGTCATGCATAATTTTAGTGGTAACTCATACATGTCTACACAGCGGAATAATTTATTTAATAAAATCAAATGTTATAATATTTTCCAAAATCATCAGGGATTAACACCTGGAAAAGTCAACATCATATTATAACAATTAAAAGAAAATAAACGAGTCTGACTAAAGCAGCTCGACAACCAACCGTTCCCGGAGTTACAACTATCAGAGCATGACCCGGACATACTAAAACGAAACTAAACTAGACACGATAAGCCTTCGCCAAGCACCTGAGCGAAGCTCCTCAATCTGAAATATTCAACAGTAAGGGTGAGCTTCTCAAATATACATTTGGTTATACATTCATAACAATCAATTCACGAAATCATAAGCATCACCCAATCAATAGCATATTTCATAGTTTACAAAACCTTTACAATTCATATATCCATGACATATTGCCTTTCATATTTGCAATTATTCATCAAACATCATCAACCATTTATCAAATCATACGTGCATACAAACAATCAAATATAACATTGGAAAAATCATCCATTCATGTTATATTCGAGTAATGCAACACACCCATGCATGTGGTACCACTTCACCGCCCCATTAAATCGCGGGTCACGGATAACTCACCGTTCCATTATATCGCGGACACGGCTACCACCTCAACGTTCCATTAAATCGCGGACACGTATATTGGCCACCATGTTAATTCCACACAATGGGAATTAACAAATGCAACATGATATGTAAGTATGTAACACTCAGCATACTATGAACATCGATCAACATATCATGCACATCAACAATATCAAACATAACATGATATGAATAGCATGTAACCACTCAGCATACTATTTAAACATCAATCATATCAAGTTACGAATAGCATGTAATCACTCAGCATACTATTCAAACATCAACCAATCACATCAATTATATCATAATTCATGCTCGATAACATATCTAAAAGCATGGCAATAAAAATCCAACATCAAAACACTGAAACCAAAAATTCAGAAAATCATCACAGCAGAGCAACACGGGTACCCGTGTTGTGCAACACGGCCCGTGTTGTGCAGCACGTCCAGAAAAACGCACATTTTATTTTTATCAGTACAGGGGATCTGACACGGGTACCCGTGTTGTGCAACACGGCCCGTGTCGTGCAACCAGAAGCACACCCTCTTCCAACACAGAAGAGCAACACGGGCACCCGTGTTGTGCAACACGGCCCGTGTTGCTGAGCGCGTACAGGATTTTCCTGAACCTGCAGCAGCTCAGAAACAGCAGTCCAAACGCGGGAAAACGCCCGCCAAACGCGTAATTCGGTACCTAACGACATCAGGTCTGTACAATTCACAACAACACCACCATATCCAAAATACCAACAATCATTATAGTAACCTTAACCGGGGATTAACCGTCCCTTTGGGGAATTCTACTGACACTGAGGTTATCCCTACAACTTCCAAGGTAAATTCACGATCATGATATATATACTCCCAATTCCTCATTTGGGACCTAAAACTCTTAATCGATTCATAAAAATTGGGAACCTAACCCTTTTCTAACAAGGTTCAGTACTACGGTTATCGATCCCTAGAAACATCTAACAATTGGGATTTTCCTACAATTACCCGAATCAACCGTACATAAACCCATAAACAAATATAGATCGAGTATAAACCCCCCTTACCTTATCAATTAGCAGCTTTGAGTTCTTGGGCGATGTTCTTCGTTCTCCGTTCTTCAGAGCTCTATTTTCCCAAATTCCAACTTCTGTTCTTACGTGAAAACCAAAAATGAGAAAATGGCCTAAGTCCCAAACATAACTTTATTTCTCTGCACCCCCACTCTTTACTAACAACATCTAAGCCCAATAACATAAAAAAAATCCCAATATTCCTTATTTCTTTTATTTTCCTCAAATACTCCAAAATAAATAATTCTTTTTATTTTATTAATTCTAATAAAATAAATTCCCAAATTTAAATAAATCAATTAATTGAAAACGGGGTGTTACAACGAGCCTGGAGTCAAAGGTACAAACCCATAAGGTATGGACTAACGGTTATCAGTGTAAGTACGAAGTGCGCCTAAGAGGTGGGGGGGGTGAATTAGGTACTTTAAAAATTCTGGTTTTTAGTGATGATGGTTCTTATTTTTCTGGTTATAAGAGAGTTTAGGAAAGCTTAAAAATGCAGAAAAATAAAGAGACACGGGCGATATATCCTGGTTCCCCTCACAGTCCGAGAGTACTCCAGTCCCCTTTCAACATGAAATAGATTTCCTTATTGTGGCAAACTTAAACAAGAACTACCAACCAAACCAAGAACAATCCTCTTGGACCAAAAACAATCCTCTTGGATTTTCACTAAGTTACTTATGAGAAAAATCCTCTCAATGTAACTACACTTGTATCCAACAACTTGGAAAGACAAGATTTTAACAAAAACACTTAAACTTAATTCCAACAATCCTGGAAAATAAGTAAGTAAATATCAATTTGTGAGTTTCAGTGACTAGAGTAATATTGATCACTTAGAGTGATTTGAAAATGTATAATATTCTTCTTTCAATAATAATATTATACAAAGACTCAAGATATATTTGCTCAAAGTTTTCTGTTTGTTAATGTATGAAAATGTGCAGAAAACTTATGCATGAAAATGAAGAATGCTTGAGTTTGTATTTTAAAATGTCAGAAAATATTTATTAGAAGAAGGTGTTGGATCTGGATTTGAAATTGAATATTTATATGTTCATAACACCCTTTTGAAACATCATGAAGATCTGGAAATGTATCATGAACAAATGCCAAGTTTGAGTGAAAAGATGTAATGAAAAGGCATGATCAAAAGGCATGAACAAAGTTGTTATTTTTCAAATTCGAGCAGTATGCAATCGATTTCACCCTTGGTGTAAATCGATTGCACAAGGTTTTAAACAGCTATTTTTTCAAAATCTTAAAGAGTGCAATTGATTGCATTAACAATGTAATCGATTGCATGCAATGTCAGTAGCAAAAATTAACTGAGTGCAATCGATTGCACTAACAATGTAATCGATTGCATGCAAAGTCAGTAGCAAACGTTTTGAAAATTTTAAGTATGCAATCGATTGCATAGGTAATGTAAATCGATTGCACAAAGAAACAAAAGCAAAAGATCTGAAATTTTGAAGTGTGCAATCGATTGCACTAAGATGTAAATTGATTGCATGCAGAAGAAAAATGAAATTTTATCTTTGAAAAGCTTGAGTAATGATTATTAAACATTTCTTTTTCATTTTTGAGCATCTATATCTTAAGATCAAAGTAGATAATATTATTATACCTTTAAAGTTGTTGAGAGCTTTGAATGAAGATAGTATCCTTAGATGCTTAGATGCTTGATTCTTGATCACAAATCTTTGCCTTCTTTGTTAGCCATGGTTTGTCTTCATCAAAACAAAAGCTTATTTGTGAAGCTTGATTTTACATTCTCCCCCTTTTTAATGATGACAAATAATATTTCTTTATGCGATGTACTTTTCGGAAGAGCTTCTCCCCCTAAGATGCAAAACTCCCCCTATGTAGGAGAGGGTTAGAATCCTTTGCAATTCTTCATCTTGATTGGAGAGTACCTTGAAAGTTAAGACACAGGAAAATACAAGCATAAAGTACCATACATCTTTCTCCCCCTTTGACATTATCAAAAAGAAGGGAAAGATGCCTAAAGCAAATAATAATAGAGCAATATATTGACAAAATTATAGAATATAAAACAGAAACACAAATTGTTTAAGAGTTACACAGAAAATTGAACAAACGAAACATTTAAAGAGCAAGATAATAACATAACAGAAAAAATCAATCGTCCAGAACATTAGGGATGATGTATGTCTGGATGGTTGTAAGACCATGAGCCTTGGTTCGGGAATTGTTGTTGAAGTGGAGGTTCTGTGTAATGTGGAGGAGGTGCAGTTGGGTTATTTGGATCGTATGGTGGGATATGAAGGTGAGAATAAATGTACGAGAATTGTTGGTTCACATCCGAGTGAAAATCATTTATCCGGGTTATAGTGGAGTCATTGATTGCACTCCATTGATTGTTGATGTTGGTGTTCATAGAAGCAAACTGTTGAGACATGTAGTCCATGAGCTCTTGATTACTTGGACCAGAGGGAGCAGTAGAAGGAGGAGGAGGCACAGCTTCACCGCCTTTGACTTTTTGGTCATTTTCTTCATTGCCAACAAAATCTTCACCAATGCAGGTGATGGTCTTTGTCTCCGGATTAAAATGTACGCCCATTCTTGAATCAACATTCTTAATTGAAATTTTGTTTAGATTAGGATCCATATCCACCTTTTCAAAACCACGAAAATCCACACCAAATTCCTCCATAATCAAAGTGACAAAATAAGCATATGGAAGGAATTTAGACTTTTCATCTACTCTCAGCATATGCATCATGAACATTCTTGCCCAATTTACATTTACTCCTTTATTCCTTGCATAAATAAGCTGCATCTCGAAGTCGGTAACCGTGCAATGGTTTCCATCTCTTGGAAATAGTATATAGACCAAAAAATAATGATATAAGCGATCGTCTATATGGAGGTTACCTGCACTCCAGGAGTCTCTGGATGGAATTACTCCGCCAAGACCACGAATCCGTTTGGCGCGAAATTCAGCTTCACTTAACTGCCCAATGCTGTAAAAGAAACCCTTTTTCTGATAGCCATCCCATATCTCGTTTTCAGGATCATATAGGGAGCTTCCAGTGAAAGGAATATGCAAGATCTCACCAACAACCTGAGGAGTCAGAGAGATACGAGCGCCTAGCACATATATGACTATTTTTTCTTTGTAGGGTGTTAGATTACTGAAAAACATTCTTACCAAATCCGGGTAGTATGGACCGTACGAAGAAATCAAGGGTTCCAGACCATAAGCAGCTAGGTCGTTCTGAAAGGAAAAACATTCTTGAGGAAAGAAGGAGAGTATACCATACTTGGGGTTGGATACAATTTTCCTTTGAAAGTCTTTGATAAATCTGGCTTCTTGCGCTTCGGTGAGAGTTGAAAGCAGTGGATTGGATGTTGAATCAACCTTATTTTTCCCTTTATCTGAAACTGAAGCCTTTCTCTTTGTTTTTGAAGCCATGGATATGGAGTTTTAGGGTTTTGGGGTTTTTGGTTTTGGGAGAGAGAAAGATTTTGTGAGAGAGATTTGGAAGTGATTTGGTTAGGTAGGGAATGAGTTATTAGAATTGAAGTGTATTTGGCTTGGGAATATGAGAGAGGAATTCTGACCAACATTAATTTTCTGTCATAAAAGCTTATTTCAGTACGTGTAATCGATTGACATACCATGTGCAATCGATTTGCACACAAACAGAATCAAAAAATAAGCGAAAACGCACATAGTGCAATCGATTGCATTAAAGGTGCAATCGATTTGCACATGAAACAGAATGGACAGAATTGAAAAAATTCTTTGTGCAATCGATTACACTCTTTGTGCAATCGATTTGCACCAACAAAAATTATCCAAAACCATTTTTTTCTTGAAAATTTAAGTAGTACATAACATAGATTCATATATAGCATGTATAAATCATATATAAAAGATATATCAAGGGTAGAATGCACCTTATAAGTCGCGTTTGTCAAGTATGCCGAGCTCTCGACGAATTTTGTAGAAAGGTTCTTTTGCCAAAGGTTTGGTGAAGATATCGGCAAGCTGATTATGAGTATCTACAAAGGTTACCTCGACATCTCCTTGAAGAACATGATCATGGAGAAAATGATGTCGAATGTCTATATGTTTAGTCCTTTAATGCATGATGGGATTCTTTGTGATGTTGATTGCACTGGTATTGTCGCATTTTAGAAGAATGCACCCTAGATCGAGTCTGTAGTCACGAAGTTGTTGTTTTAGCCACAAAATTTGAGCGCAACTACTACCTGCTGCAATATATTCAGCTTCGGCCGTGCTTAGAGCAACACATGCTTGTTTCTTGCAGGCCCATGATACGAATGCATTACCAAGAATGTGACAAGTGCCACTTGTGCTCTTTCTATCTGTTTTACATCCTGCATAATCCGCATCAGAATAACCAATTAAGTTGCAGACACTACCTTTAGGATACCACAATCCGACATTTGTTGTTCCTTTGAGATACTTCATGATCCTCTTTACCGCCGTGAGATGAGATTCCTTTGGGTTAGCTTGAAAGCAGGCACATAGACAAACACTAAACATAATATCAGGACGGCTAGCCGTCAAATATAGTAAGGAGCTAATCATACCTCGATATTTAGTGATGTCGATGGAAACACCTGATTCATCTTGATCAACATAAGAACCAGAACCCATTGTTGTAGACATTTCCTTACAGTTATCCATGTCAAACCTTTTCAAGAGTTCCTTGCAATATTTGGATTGGTTGATGAAGATGCCATCTTTTAGTTGTTTGATTTGAAGTCCAATAAAATAGTTCATTTTACCCATCATGGACATTTCAAATTCTCTTTGCATCATTGATGAGAATTCTTCACACATTTCTTGATTTGAAGAACCGAAGATGATGTCATCAACATAGAATTGTGCTAGTAAAGTGTCGTTTTTGATTTTCTTGATAAATAGAGTCTTGTCAACTTTGCCTTTTTCGAAACCTTTTTCGCATAAGAAGTTGCTTAAACGATCATACCATGCCCTTGGTGCTTGTTTCAGTCCATAGAGAGCTTTTCTTAATTTAAATACATGAGATAGATTCTTGAAGTCTTCGAAACCTAGGGGTTGCTTAACGTATACTTCTTCAGTGATATATCCATTCAAGAATGCGCTTTTGACGTCCATTTGGAAAAGCTAAAAATTTATTGAACAAGCATAGGCAAGTAAGAGACGAATAGCTTCTAACCTTGCAACTGGAGCAAAAGTTTCTTCAAAGTCTATTCCTTTTTCTTGATTATAGCCTTGTGCTACCAATCTTGCTTTGTTGCGAACAATTATTCCATTCTCGTCAAGTTTGTTTTTGAACACCCATCTTGTTCCAATAATGTGTTTGTTGCTTGGCCTAGGAACGAGTTCCCAAACTTGATTCCTTTCAAATTGATTCAATTCTTCTTGCATAGCTATGATCCATTAGTCATCGCCTAAAGCTTCATCAACTTTGGAAGGTTCAATTTGAGAGACAAACGCCATGTTTAGGCAAGCATCCTTGATATTTAATCTGGTAGACATGCCTTGACTTATATCACCAATCACTTTATCAATGGGATGATCTCTATGAGTTCTCCATTCTTTTGGTAGATCATTGAGATTCGATTCTTGTTGAGGTGATTCTTCTAGTTGAATGGGTTGATTCTTGGAAGAATTTTCTTGAGGACCTTCTAAAAATTCATCATCATTATCACAAACAATATTATCCTCCTTGGAGGGGTTAGTTTCATCAAAAGAAACATGCATAGATTCTTCAATAGTCAAAGTTTTTTTGTTGTATATTCTATATGCTTTACTAGAGAGTGAGTAACCAAGAAATATACCTTCATCAGATTTCTCATCAAACTTACCCAAATTATCTTTGTCATTGTTTAGGATAAAGCATTTGCACCCGAAGATATGAAAGAAAACAATGTTTGGTTTTCTCCCTTTGAAAAGTTCATATGGAGTTTTCTTTAAGATTGGTATAATGTTAACTCTATTGCTAACAAAACATGCCATGCTTACCGCATCCTCCCAAAAGTATTTTGGAAGGTTTGAGTCGCTAAGCATTGTTCTAGCAAGTTCCACAAGAGACCTATTCTTTCTTTCAACCACTCCATTTTGTTGTGGAGTCCTCAGTGCCGAGAAGTTGTGAGATATTCCATGTTCTCCACAGAATTCTTCAAAAAGAGCATTTTGGAATTCTCCGCCATGGTCACTCCTTATTGAGGCAATTGTTAGAGACTTCTCATTTTGAATTTGTTTAGCATACTTCTTGAACGCCTTGAATGCATCACTTTTCTGCACTAAAAAGAATGTCCAAGTATATCTAGAGAAATCGTCAACAATAACCAAAGCATATACATTACCTCTGAAACTCCTTGTTCTCGATGGACCAAATAGATCCATATGTAACAGTTGTAGTGGCCTTGTAGTGGACACCACATTCTTAGATTTGAAAGTTGATCTAGTTTGTTTCCCTTTTTGACAAGCATCGCATAGTCTATCTTTGACGAAATTTCTCTTAGGCAATCCAATGACAAGATCATGCTTGATTAATTTATTCAAGTGTTCCATATGAATATGAGCAATTCTTTTGTACCAAAGCCATGAATCATCGTTGTTCGCCATGAGACATTTAACCTTCAAAGATGGATCATCAAGGGAAATCATGAATATATTATTGATTCTTTTACCTTTAAGTATAACCTCATGAGTGATTTTGTCTTCTATCAAACATTCATCCTTGGTGAACTTAATTTTGAAGCCTTTGTCACAAAGTTGGATAATACTTAGAAGATTGTGCTTTATGTAACACCCTCTAAAACCCGCATATAATTTTCGCAAATATTAAAAATTATAACTCAGAGTACATGTAATAATCGAGGAATGCTACAATTCTCTTTTAATAAAATAATTCCTGTCATGCATAATCTTAGTGGTAACTCATACATGTTTACACAGCGGAAAATTTTAATTAATAAAATCAAACGTTATAATATTTTCCAAAATCATCAGGGATTAACACCTGGAAAGTCAACATCTTATTATAACAATTAAAAGAAAATAAACGAGTCTGACTAAAGCAGCTCGACAACCAAACGTTCCCGGAGTTACAACTATCAGAGCATGACCCGGACATACTAGAATAAAACTAAACTAGACACGATAAGCCTTCGCCAAGCACCTGAGCGAAGCTCCTCAATCTGAAATATTCAACAGTAAGGGTGAGCTTCTCAAATATACATTTGGTTATACATTCATAACAATCAATTCACGAAATCATAAGCATCACCCAATAATTAACATATTTCATAGTTTACAAAACCTTTACAAATCATATATCCATGACATATTGCTTTTCATATTTACAAATACCCATCAACATCATCAACCATATATCAATCACACGTGCATACAAACAATCAAATATAACATTGGAAAAATCATCCATTCATGTTATATTCGAGTAATGCAACACACCCATGCATGTGGTACCACTACACCGCCCCATTATATCGCGGGTCACGGATAACTCACCGTTCCATTATATCGCGGACACGGCTACCACCTCAACGTTCCATTAAATCGCGGACACGTATATTGGCCACCATGTTAATTCCACACAATGGGAATTAACAAATGCAACATGATATGTAAGTATGTAACACTCAGCATACTATGAACATCATTCAACATATCATGCACATCAACAATATCAAACATAACAGGATATGAATAGTATGTAACCACTCAGCATACTATTTAAACATCAATCATATCAAGTTACAAATAGCATGTAATCACTCAGCATACTATTCAAACATCAACCAATCACATCAATTATATCATAACTCATGCTCGAGAACATATCTAAAAGCATGGCAATAAAAATCCAACATCGAAACACTGAAATCAAAATTCAGAAAATTCAGAAATTCAACACAGTAGCATCAACACGGGTGCCCGTGTTAAACAACACGGCCGTGTTGAAATATGCCCAGAAAACGCATTTTTTTAACAAAACAGGGGATCAACACGGGTGCCCGTGTTAAACAACACGGCCGTGTTGAATTGTGTCTGGAAAACACAATTTTTGGCAACACAGTGCATCAACACGGGTGCCCGTGTTAAACAACACGGCCGTGTTGATGAGCGCGGGTCAGATTTTTCTGAACCTGCAGTGGCTCACAACAGCCGTCCAAACGCGGAAAAATGTCGGCCAAAACGCGTATTTCAGTACCTAACGCATCGAGCTTGTACGATCCACAACAATACCACAATATCCAGTTTACTAATAATCATTATAATAACCTTAACCGGGGATTAACCGTAACTTTGGGGAATTCTACCGACACTGAGGTCGTCCCTACAATTTCCAAGGTAAATTCACGATCATTAGACATACGCCCAATTCACCATTTGGGACCTAAATTCTTAATCGATTCATGAGAATTGGGAATCCTAATCCTTTTCTAACAAAGTTCAGTCCTACGGTTATCGATCCCTAGAAACATCTAACAATTGGGATTTTCCTACCATTACCCGAATCAACCGTACATAAACCCATAAACAAAGGTAAATCGAGTATAAACCCCCCTTACCTTATCAATTAGCAGCTTTGAATTCTTGAGCGAAGTTCTCCGTTCTTCGTTCCTCGTACCTTCAGAGCTCTATTTCCCCAATTCTAACTTCTGTTTATCGTGAAAACCAAAATGAGGAATAACTTGAGTTCCAACACATAACTTTACTTCTTTTTCACCCCCACTCTTTACTAACAGCATCTAAGCCCAAAACATAAAAATCCCTATATTTCTTATTTCTTCGAATATTCCAAATAAATAATTCTTTTTATTTTATTAATTCTAATAAAATAAATTCCCAAATTTAAATAATTCAATTAATTGAAAACGGGGTGTTACAACTCTCCCCCACTAAAAGAGTTTTCGTCCTCGAAAACATACCTTAGACGAACAGCTCCGGATAAGCCTCTTTCATCTGGCTCTCCAGCTCCCAAGTGATATTTCCATCTGCTGGACCTCCCCAAGCAACCTTCACTAATGCTATCTCTTTACCTCTTAACTGTTTCACTTCCCGATCTTCTATCCTCATAGGCAATGTTTCTACTGTCAGGTTATCTCTTACCTGTACATCATCTATTTGGATTACATGAGATGGGTCTGGAATATATCTCCTCAACTGAGAAACATGAAAAACATCGTGCAAATTCGCAAGTCTCGGAGGTAAAGCAATGCGATAAGCAACTTCTCCAACTCTTTCCGTAATCTGAAACGGACCAATAAAACGCGGAGTCAACTTCTTAGACTTCAACGCCCGACCAATACCCGTCATCGGAGTAACTCTCATAAACACATGATCTCCAGCACTGAATTCTAAATTCTTTCTCCTCTTATCATGATAACTTTTCTGACGACTCTGAGAAGCTCTCATCTTCTCTTGAATCAATTTGATCTTTTCTGTAGTCTGCTGAACAATCTCTGGCCCAATTACCGAACTCTCTCCAGATTCATACCAACACAAAGGCGTCCTACACCGTC
This sequence comes from Vicia faba, assembly GCA_948472305.1. Taxonomy (NCBI): domain Eukaryota; kingdom Viridiplantae; phylum Streptophyta; class Magnoliopsida; order Fabales; family Fabaceae; genus Vicia; species Vicia faba. The sequence continues at coordinate 362,688,897 of OX451740.1, read as the reverse complement.
TACCATACAATGCCTCAAACGGAGCCATACCAATACTCGAATGGTAACTATTGTTATAAGTAAACTCAATCAATGGCAAATAGCTATCCCAAGTTCCACCTTTCTCTAAAACACAAGCACGCAATAAATCTTCCAACGATTGAATCGTCCTCTCCGTCTGTCCATCAGTCTGAGGATGGTAAGCTGAACTCAATCTCAACTTAGTACCCAAAGCCTTCTGCAATCCTTCCCAAAATTTCGAAGTGAACCTCGGATCTCTATCTGACACAATACTAGAAGGAACTCCATGCAAACTCACTATTTTCTCAATATACAACTGTGCCAATCTCTCCATCGAGTAATCCATTCGCACCGGTATAAAATGAGCAGACTTAGTCAACCTATCCACAACGACCCATATCGCTTCACAATTCATAGGAGTCCTCGGCAACCCAGATACGAAATCCATAGAAATACTATCCCACTTCCATTCTGGAATAAACATCGGTTGCATAAACCCAGACGGCTTCTGATGCTCAATCTTCGATTTCTGACAGATTAAACATGCATACACAAATTCAGCTATTTCCTTTTTCATTCCCGGCCACCAAAACAATTTCTTCAAATCATGATACATTTTCGTGGCACCCGGATGAATGCTCATTCCACTGCGATGTCCTTCTTCTAATATACTTTTCTTGATTTCTGCGACATCAGGAACACAAACTCTATCGCCAAATCTCATAACATCATTTTCATCAATTCTAAACTCACCACCTTGACCTTGGTTGATCAATGTCAATTTATCAACTAAATTAACATCGGATTTCTGCCCGATCCTGATCTCTTCTAGAATACCACTAGTAAGTTTCAACATACCCAAACGAACACACTTCGGAGTACTTTCACAAACCAAACTCAAATCTCGGAATTGCTCAATTAAATCCAATTCACGAACCATCATCATAGACATATGCAAGGACTTCCTGCTCAAAGCATCTGCAACTACATTTGCCTTACCAGGATGGTAATTCAAACCAAAATCATAATCTTTGAGGAATTCTAACCACCTTCTTTGCCTCATATTGAGCTCTTTCTGATCGAAAAGATACTTCAAACTCTTATGATCACTATACACTTCAAACCTCGAACCATACAGATAATGTCTCCACAATTTCAAGACAAACACAACTGCTGCCAACTCTAAGTCATGAGTAGGATAGTTCCTTTCATGAACCTTCAACTGTCTCGAAGCATACGCAACTACCTGCTGATTCTGCATTAAAACACCACCTAAACCCAACAGAGATGCATCACAATAGACCACAAAAGATTCCACCGGATTCGGCAAAATCAGAATAGGAGCACTTGTCAATCTCCGCTTCAATTCTTGGAAACCTTTCTCACAATCAGAATCCCAAATAAACGCTTGTCCTTTACGAGTCAACTTCGTCAACGGCAATGCTAACTTTGAGAATCCTTCGATAAACTTTCTGTAATAACCTGCAAGACCAAGAAAACTTCTGATTTCCGAAACAGTCTTCGGCGCTTCCCACTGAGATACCGCTTCTACTTTCGTAGGATCCACTGCAATACCATTCTTAGAAATCACATGTCCAAGGAAACTAACTTCATTCAGCCAGAACTCACATTTGGACAACTTTGCATACAACTTCTTATCTTTCAACAACTCTAACACAATTCTGAGATGTTCCGCATGATCTTCGTCATTCTCGGAATAAATCAGAATGTCGTCAATAAAAACCACAACAAACTTATCCAGATACGGGTGAAAAATCCTATTCATATATTCCATGAAAACACCAGGTGCATTAGTAACTCCGAACGGCATAACAGAATATTCATAATGCCCATACCTCGTTCGAAAAGCAGTCTTTTGAATATCTTCCGCTTTCACACGAATCTGATGATATCCAGATCTCAAATCAATCTTACTGAATACACTGGCTCCAATTAACTGATCCATTAAATCATCAATCCTCGGTAACGGATACCGATTCTTAATGGTTACCTTGTTCAATTGCCTGTAATCAACACACAGTCTCATAGAACCTTCTTTCTTCTTAACCAACAATACCGGAGCACCCCAAGGCGAAACACTTGGACGAATAAACTTCTTCTCCAGTAAATCTTCCAACTGACTCTTCAATTCCGTCAACTCAGACGCAGACATACGATATGGCGCCATCGACACCGGTCTCGTACCAGGAATTAAATCTATAGAAAATTCCACTTCTCTCTCAGGAGGTAACTCGCCAACATCATCAGGAAAGACTTCTGGAAATTCACACACCACTGGCAATTCACTACTCCTGACCTTTCCTGTTGCATCTAACGAAGCAAGTAACATAAACACATTAGCACCATCTTCCATTGCTTCTTGTACCTGCCTAGCAGTCATAGTCAAATTCTCGACACCAACTGCTTCTGGGAAAATCACCGTCTTAGCAAAGCAGTTCAGATGAACCCGGTTGAATTCCAACCAGTTCATCCCAAGGATAATATCAATTTGTTCAAGCGGTAGGCACACTAAATCCATACCGAAACTTCTACCAAAAATCTCAATAGGACAATTCCTACATACGAGTGAAGTTGTCACTGAACCCGATGCAGGAGTATCAACAACCATGCTACCTCGCATACCAGATATGTCCAGTTTCAACCTCTCAGCACAATCCAAAGAAATGAAAGAATGAGTTGCACCAGTATCAATAATTGCAACTAAAGGTGTGCCATGAATAAAACACGTACCTTTAATCAATCGATCCTCTGGAGTAGTCTCAGATCCAGACAAAGCAAACACTTTTCCACCTGACTGATCCTTCCTAGGCTTAGGACACTGCGGACGAATGTGACCTTCTTCGCCACAATTGTAACAAGTAACAGACTTCCCTTTGCAATCAATAGACAAATGACCAGCCTTTCCACATTTATAGCACTTCTTCTCATCACTCTTGCAATCTCGAATGTGATGACCAGACTCACCACACTTGTAGCATCTGATAGGAGCCTTAGAATCTCCCCCACTAGGCCTTTTCCAACCGCCTGATCTCTGGTTATCTCTACCATATGGCTTGCCACGGTCCATATGTTGCTTCCCTCTTTTATCAACAGCCCCACGAGAGTGAGACGACCGATTCTTGGTAATATCTTCTTCCAAGATTCTGCTACAATCAACCAGATCAGAAAATCTACGAATACGCTGGTACCTGATTCCCTGCTTAATCTCATCTCGGAGACCATTCTCAAATTTGATACATTTAGAGAATTCTCCAGCCTCATCATTGTTGTAGTGAGCATAATACTTTGCCAGCTCAGTAAACTTAGTAGCATACTCACTAACAGTCAGATTGCCCTGCTTAAGCTCCAAAAATTCAATTTCCCTTCTTCCCCGAACATCTTCAGGAAAGTACCTCCTCAGAAAAGCCCTTCTGAAGTTAGCCCAAGTCAGTGCCTCTCCATCCTGAACCATTTCAGTCCTTGTGGCAACCCACCAGTCGTCGGCCTCTTCTGCCAACATATGCGTACCATATCTGACTTTCAGATCTTCAGCACAATCAATCACACGGAAAATCCTTTCGATTTCCTTCAGCCACTTCTGAGCACCTTCAGGGTCATGTGTACCTTTGAACAACGGAGGATTGTTCCTCTGGAAATTTCCCAATTGCCTATCAGCACCAATCACGCCTCCAGTTGGGTTTCCAGCAAGTACACCAGCTAACATCCCCAAAGCCTCAGCTAATGCAGCATCATTTCGTCCATTACCTCTTCCAGCCATATTCCTGAGAATTAAAACATACTCCACATCAGAATACAGTATCGACAGTGTTACCTTGCACTAGTCGCATACGAAAAGGAATGACTGACTCAAGACTCTGGTCACAACGACCGACTATGCTCTGATACCACTATTGTAACACCCTCTAAAACCCGCATATAATTTTCGCAAATATTAAAAATTATAACTCAGAGTACATGTAATAATCGAGGAATGCTACAATTCTCTTTTAATAAAATAATTCCTGTCATGCATAATCTTAGTGGTAACTCATACATGTTTACACAGCGGAAAATTTTAATTAATAAAATCAAACGTTATAATATTTTCCAAAATCATCAGGGATTAACACCTGGAAAGTCAACATCTTATTATAACAATTAAAAGAAAATAAACGAGTCTGACTAAAGCAGCTCGACAACCAAACGTTCCCGGAGTTACAACTATCAGAGCATGACCCGGACATACTAGAATAAAACTAAACTAGACACGATAAGCCTTCGCCAAGCACCTGAGCGAAGCTCCTCAATCTGAAATATTCAACAGTAAGGGTGAGCTTCTCAAATATACATTTGGTTATACATTCATAACAATCAATTCACGAAATCATAAGCATCACCCAATAATTAACATATTTCATAGTTTACAAAACCTTTACAAATCATATATCCATGACATATTGCTTTTCATATTTACAAATACCCATCAACATCATCAACCATATATCAATCACACGTGCATACAAACAATCAAATATAACATTGGAAAAATCATCCATTCATGTTATATTCGAGTAATGCAACACACCCATGCATGTGGTACCACTACACCGCCCCATTATATCGCGGGTCACGGATAACTCACCGTTCCATTATATCGCGGACACGGCTACCACCTCAACGTTCCATTAAATCGCGGACACGTATATTGGCCACCATGTTAATTCCACACAATGGGAATTAACAAATGCAACATGATATGTAAGTATGTAACACTCAGCATACTATGAACATCATTCAACATATCATGCACATCAACAATATCAAACATAACAGGATATGAATAGTATGTAACCACTCAGCATACTATTTAAACATCAATCATATCAAGTTACAAATAGCATGTAATCACTCAGCATACTATTCAAACATCAACCAATCACATCAATTATATCATAACTCATGCTCGAGAACATATCTAAAAGCATGGCAATAAAAATCCAACATCGAAACACTGAAATCAAAATTCAGAAAATTCAGAAATTCAACACAGTAGCATCAACACGGGTGCCCGTGTTAAACAACACGGCCGTGTTGAAATATGCCCAGAAAACGCATTTTTTTAACAAAACAGGGGATCAACACGGGTGCCCGTGTTAAACAACACGGCCGTGTTGAATTGTGTCTGGAAAACACAATTTTTGGCAACACAGTGCATCAACACGGGTGCCCGTGTTAAACAACACGGCCGTGTTGATGAGCGCGGGTCAGATTTTTCTGAACCTGCAGTGGCTCACAACAGCCGTCCAAACGCGGAAAAATGTCGGCCAAAACGCGTATTTCAGTACCTAACGCATCGAGCTTGTACGATCCACAACAATACCACAATATCCAGTTTACTAATAATCATTATAATAACCTTAACCGGGGATTAACCGTAACTTTGGGGAATTCTACCGACACTGAGGTCGTCCCTACAATTTCCAAGGTAAATTCACGATCATTAGACATACGCCCAATTCACCATTTGGGACCTAAATTCTTAATCGATTCATGAGAATTGGGAATCCTAATCCTTTTCTAACAAAGTTCAGTCCTACGGTTATCGATCCCTAGAAACATCTAACAATTGGGATTTTCCTACCATTACCCGAATCAACCGTACATAAACCCATAAACAAAGGTAAATCGAGTATAAACCCCCCTTACCTTATCAATTAGCAGCTTTGAATTCTTGAGCGAAGTTCTCCGTTCTTCGTTCCTCGTACCTTCAGAGCTCTATTTCCCCAATTCTAACTTCTGTTTATCGTGAAAACCAAAATGAGGAATAACTTGAGTTCCAACACATAACTTTACTTCTTTTTCACCCCCACTCTTTACTAACAGCATCTAAGCCCAAAACATAAAAATCCCTATATTTCTTATTTCTTCGAATATTCCAAATAAATAATTCTTTTTATTTTATTAATTCTAATAAAATAAATTCCCAAATTTAAATAATTCAATTAATTGAAAACGGGGTGTTACACTTTAGTCCTTCAACATAAAGAACATCTTCAATGGATGTGAAAGGTGGAGCACCAACTTTGCCTTTGCCTAGGATTATTCCCTTATTATTGTCTCCATAAGTGACAAAACCCTTGGCCTTTAGCGCTAGATGTGAAAATTGGTTTATGTCTCCTGTCATATGCTTTGAACAACCACTATCAAGATACCAAAGATTGCATGTGGTCTTCAAGCATACCTGCAAAACAAATTAAGTTTTGTTAGGTACCCAAGTTACTTTGGGTCCTTCATAATTAGTGCCTTTCTTTACCCATACATAATGCCCACTTGCCACACTGAAGTTTCTAACATAGCAAGCATTAGGTGTATGGCCTTTAATACCATAATAAAAACAAGTAGGTTCAAAGTTACTTCTATATCTAGAAGGATAAGATTTCTTCTTAGAAAATGTTTTCTTTTTAGGATAGTGACGAACTATTTTAGGTTTGCTCACTTTCTCTTTGGAAGATTGATCACTTGCCTTAACAAAGATAGTTTTGTTAGAACTTGGTTTTGAAAACTTTGAATATCCAAGTCCACTTTTATCATTTGAGTATCTTTGTTGGCTAAGAACGCCTTCCAATCCAATTTTCCCTTTTTCATATCTTTTAATGACTCTTTTTAATTGGACAATTTGGAAAGATAATGAATCACAATTTTTGCATACAAAATTATGTTTTTGTTCATCACTTGATTTTTGTTTTTCTTCTTTGAAATCTTTTTCCATTGAAACATATTTTTCTTCTAAGGATGAAATTTGTTTCTTTTGTGATGAGATGGTTTTATACAGAATTTTGCATTCATTCAATATTTAATCTATAGCACCTTGTGCGTCACTATCAAAAAGAGAAAATTCATTACTAACCTCATTGTCTTCATCATCGGAATGGTGTGAGGCCATCAATTCTAGATTTGCACTTTCATCACTATTGGAATCGGATGAGGAACTTATTTCATTGTCCTCTCATGCGACATAAGCCTTTTTGTTCTTGAATCCCTTCTTGCTTTTGAAGCCATCTTTCTTGGAGAGTTTTGGACAATCCGGCTTGATATGACCTTGCTTACCACATTCATAACATGTGATTTCTTGTGTTGATGTGTAGCCTTCCTTTTTCTGAAATTGTTTCTTTCCTTTTGAATGAGAAAAAGGTTTGTCATTTCTACCGAAGAACTTACCAAGCCTTTTAACAAGAAGCATGAAGTTTTCATCTTCTTCTGGATTGTTTTCCTTTTCAACTTCCTTGGAGTCTATCTTCAAAGCAATATTCTTGGATTTCTTCTCTTGATTTTCATGCTTTTCAAGTCTTCCGAGTTCCGTTTCGTATTCTTGAAGTTTTCCAAATAATGTCGCGGATGTCATGTTGGATAGGCTTTTCTTTTCTGAAATTTCCGTTACCTTTGGTTTCCATTCCCTAGTTAAGGACCTAAGTACTTTTAGATTCAATTCATCATTCGTCAAAGTTTTACCAAGAGCACTTAGATGATTTGTCAAGTGCACAAATCTCTTTTGTAAGTCAATAATGGTTTCTCCGGGCTGCATTCGAAATAATTTGTATTTTTGACTTAGGGTATTTAGTCTTGATCTTTTTACTTCAACCGTTCCTTCATGAGTTTGCACCAAGGTATCCCATATTTCCTTTGTTGTTTTGCATGCCGAGACACAGAAGAATTCGTCCATGCTAAGTGCACCTTGAAGAAGGTTTATTGCCTTTTTGTCATAGAGAACTTTCTTCTTATCATCATCGTCCCATGCAATTTTAGGCTTTGATGAGCCAACACCATTGATTACCGTTATAGGGATAAATGGACCATTTTCAACGGCATCCCATATTTCTTCTCCTTGTGCTTCTAGATGCGCCTTCATGCGTATTTTCCAGAAGTCAAAATATTCACCACAAAATAGAGGAGGCTTATTGTTACTACCACCATCTCTGAAAACGGGATTATGATTTGCGGAAGCCATTCTGGATCTTTTAGGAGCAGGTTACCTATAACCTGCTCAGATACCAATTGTAAGTACGAAGTGCGCCTAAGAGGGGGGGGGGGGGGGTGAATTAGGTACTTTAAAAATTATGTTTTTTAGTGATGATGGTTCTTATTTTTCTGGTTATAAGAGAGTTTAGGAAAGCTTGAAAGTGAAGAAAAATAAAGAGACACGGGCGATATATCCTGGTTCCCCTCACAGTCCGAGAGTACTCCAGTCCCCTTTCAACATGAAAGAGATTTCCTTATTGTGGCAAACTTAAACAAGAACTACCAACCAAACCAAGAACAATCCTCTTGGACCAAGAACAATCCTCTTGGATTTTCACTAAGTTACCTATGATAACAATCCTCTCAATGTAACTACACTTGTATCCAACAACTTGGAAAGACAAGATTTTAACAAAAACACTTAAACTTAATTCCAACAATCCTGGAAAATAAGTAAGTAAATATCAATTTGTGAGTTTGAGTGAGTAGAGTAATATTGATCACTTAGAGTGATTTGACAATGTATAATCTTCTTCTTTCAATAATAATATTGTACAAAGACTCAAGATATATTTGCTCAAAGTTTTCTGTTTGTTAATGTATGAAAATATGCAGAAAACTTATGCATGAAAATGAAGAATGCTTGAGTTTGTATTTTAAAATGTCAGAAAATATTTATTAGAAGAAGGTGCTAGATCTGGATTTGAAATTGAATATTTATATGTTCATAACACCCTTTTGAAACATCATGAAGATCTGGAAATGTATCATGAACAAATGCCAAGTTTGAGTGAAAAGATGTAATGAAAAGGCATGATCAAAAGGCATGAACAAAGCTGTTATTTTTCAAATTCGAGCAGTATGCAACCGATTGCACCCTTGGTGTAAATCAATTGCACAAGGTTTTTAACATCTATTTTTTCAAAATCTTAAAGAGTGCAATCGATTGCATTAACAATGTAATTTGCATGCAAAGTCAGTAGCAAAAATTAACTGAGTGCAATCGATTGCACTAACAATATAATCAATTGCATGCAAAGTCAGTAGCAAACATTTTGAAAATTTTAAGTATGCAATTGATTGCATAGGTAATGTAAATCGATTGCACAAAGAAACAGAAGCAAAAGATCTAAAATTTTGAAGTGTGCAATTGATTGCACTAAGATGTAAATCGATTGCATGCAGAAGAAAAATGAAATTTTATCTTTGAAAAGCTTGAGTAATGATTCTTAAACATTTCTTTTTCATTTTTGAGCATCTATATCTTAAGATCAAAGTAGATAATATTATTATACTTTTAAATTTGTTGAGAGCTTTGAATGAAGATATTATCCTTAAATGATTAGATGCTTGATGCTTGATCACAAATCTTTGCCTTCTTTGTTAGCCATGGTTTGTCTTCATCAAAACAAAAGCTTATTTGTGAAGCTTGATTTTACAATCAGCTGTCGAACAAGGGTTCTAAGAGGTTCCCAGAGTCTACATCCTTCCTTCGAATATTACCAACATCCCGATTAACTCGGTAATTAGTAATATTCTCAAGAAAAACTCGTTCGAGCGTAGTATCACGTGATAACTATTTCCGGATTACTCTGCCATAGTTTCCGCACTACACCTAAAAGGCCAAGTTGGCTTAAAGGTTCTATAGTTCTCAGCTTCAGCAGGCTCCCAGGTCAAAAGTAGTACGTCTTCCCGATTACTCGGTAAATGACACTACAGTCAAAGGGGCCTCCACTGAGTGGAGAATCTCATGTCTCATTTTTTGGGATTACTCCCTCAAAGTTAATATGACTATACCGCATGTCCTATCTTAGGTTTGCCCAAAGTCCTGGTAGAAGACTTATAAAAAATCACCAAGCCCCTAAAAACCAGGAAAATCCAGACAAACATATATATAGAATAACAACAAGTAAAATAATACATAAACACTAATAGAAAAGAAACAAACAAAGCTAGGATTGACCCACTTAGGAATGGACTAGCAATAGGTCAATTTGTCCCCAGTGAAGTCGCCAACTTTCTATCGCACGCACAAATCAGAACTAAGAGAGAACTAAATTGTGACAGTCATGATAGGAAACGAATGTAGCAGTAAAAATTTGAGATTTAAGCCATCAATTGACTTATCTCACACAATGAAGTCGCCATCGCACTTTATGTTTTCCAAGGGGAAATTGGAAAAAAGCGAACAAGACCCATAGTGAAATAAAAGATCAGAGATCGAGGTACGGGGGTCGGTTATGCAAAGGGAAGATGTTAGCACCCTAAGCATGTACGGTACTCCGCAGGATCCACTTTGTTTGGTTTCTTTTAAAAGGAGTGTCATGTAAAGGTTTACTTGCTAAAGGAAAAGAATGAATGAGTATTTGTAAACAAAAGAAAATGTTTTTTTATTATTTTTGTTGCTCGCCTTGGGTCGTAAGACTTAATGCCTACGTACTCCCTCATGCAATGGGAAAGTCAGAGCACTGTAGTTCGGCTAGAAAAGACTTATTTGTTGATTGATTTTAAACGAAGAGACAAGTCATCATTGTTAGGAGAGAAATCTTGACTAACACCCATAAGGTGTGGGAAAGATGGACCATACGTCAGCAAGAGTGAGGGTTTGAGAATTCCTCTAGTACTCAAGTGGAAAAGTCGACACCTTTATAACCATGGGGATAGGAGAATGTTGCTTGACTATCAATGAATCATGTCTCATCTTGAAAAAAAAATTGAAGGGTAAAGGTGCTCGAGCGCACAAAAGAGTTTGAATGAATTGAATTGTTTTTGTTAACTTTGAAAGATGTCAAAGTATGATTAAATGAATTGAAGTTTATTTAAAGAAAAGAAGTTTTAAAAGAAAAGGCACTCGACAAAGTCAAGATTTATCATGAAAGTGGTTCGAGTTTATATATAAAGAAGATTTTGAGAAAGATGAGAAGAGATGAAGGGACTATCCTAAAGCATAAGGTAAAAGCTAAGGAATAGAATCATCTAACCAACAAGAAGACAATACTTGACATTATGAGTCAAGATAGAATTCTCATTCTTTGGATTGAAACCAAGTAAGGATACCAAAACTCTTGAGAAGACCAAACTTCAAATATATTAAATCTTCACAAAAATTGAGCAGAGTAACGGTTGTATACGGATGAATTCCAGATTACAGACAAAGTATGTAATCACAATGACCTGCACATAAAACGAACAAACAACCCAATGTCTTGAGGTAAACCTCAATAACTTCAGACAAAATATAAATTAAGGTCACAAGGTCTCCAACATAAGCCAAGGTTTCTATTCCTAAGTTCAAGAAGTCCAATACTCCATAATGCCAAGGATAGTAACCAAGTAGTCCAAGTATCATTAATGTTTTTTATGGTTCATGTTGATTATTAAGTATCTTCAAAAGGAAAATAAAATCTCAAGTGAGCAAAATAAAAATGGCATAAAAGTAAATGCTCAAGTGAGCAAACATGAAAATAGCATGAAATGTAAATGCTAAAGTAAATGGTGCATAAAGTAAAAGCATAAAATAAAAGCATGAAGTAAAGTCAATTGTTAAAAGTTAATGGTTAGTTGGATGACCATATTGAAACTTGAATTTGGAACTCATTAGAGGATTGGTAGAACCAAAGCCTCTCAACAACAAGTTGCATTTCCTTTTTTTCAAGTATATCATCCATTTAAGAATCCTCAAGGCAACATTTAATGATTAATGATGTTTAAGTGATTCGCTTTGACCAAAATTGATGAACATCCATTGGAGGATTGGTAGAACCAAAGCCTCCTAACAATGAATCTCAAGGTTATTGGATCAAAGGGTTCAAATAAACATACTTGGGCTTGCAAACATAGGTTTGGGCCAGGAATGATCATTTACTCGAATCGGGACAAAATTTAACGCTATGTTAAGCAATCGTAAGTGGGCTTATGTAGAAGTCGCATTTATTTTGAGGTCGGTCAATAGCAATTTATGTACTTCATGTTTGGATAAATGATATAGAGATCATCATCCCATAACATGTAGCACAAATAACAAAGAAATGGATGAGATGGAGAGGGAGGGGAATGATAAGCTAATTTGGATCACTACCTTAAATTTCTTTCATCTTTAAATTTAATCACTCATCTAGATGGATTAAAGTACTAAACATATCATTAATCCAAAGCACCAAAAATGAATTGAATAATTCACTCTTTGGTAGATTTGAATTAATGAACATTTATCCAACTTCATCTACACCCAAAGTCCATTGAATTTAAAGAGAAATTGGATATTTAATATTGCAATCCAAATCAACAATCAAAAGGAGTGAGTAGAAAAAGATAGATAGATCAAAACAACTCCAAAACAAGGCAGAAAAAGCATTTTGACACTGTTACAATCGATTGCGCTCTGACAGAAATCGATTGCATCAATGATTTTTAAAAAAAAAACGTAAAATTCTGCTGTGACAATCGATTGCACTTTTACAACAATCGATTGCACCCTGTTAAAATCAGAAATCAGCATTTCAAAAGGTCAAATTCTTGTTCAAACTTTTCATCAAACACCTTATGATCATGGATTTAATTGAGCACGGAAATTTCATCAAATTATGATAAAATAGCACCAATGGAATCACAACAATGCTCAATGAATCAAACTCAAAGATCAACAAGAGATCACATTGTGAAAGATGAAAAATCCAACTTACCAAAGGTAGATCTAGAGAATTATCAAAACAACTTCAAGAATTTGCTTCAATTCAGCCCCAAGAATCAATTTCCCAAGCTTGGATGTAGAGAATTGATGAAAAAAAGTGTTTGGATGAAGGTTTAGCCCAAATATTAGTAAGCTTCAATGCAAAGCTTACTAACTTTTTTTTTTGAAAATGGAGCTTTGAATGAATTTGGTAGATGGAGAGAATTGAGAGTATTTTTTAGCAAAATGAGTTTGGCTATCAAAAACTTGAGATTTAAATCAAATGAGGGCTCTATTTATAGAGTTTAGGCTTGGGATTAGTGGTGGTTTGACAATTAATTCTTGGAGCCAAAATTTGAATTAATAATATATCTTTCAAAAATTGGAGCCAAAATTTGAATTAATGATATATCTTTCAAAAATAAAGACAAATTGGAGCCAAAATTTGAATTAATGATATATCTTTCAAAAATGAAGAAAAATTGGAGCCAAAATTGACAAGCTTGAAATTGTTGATTTTTTTCAAAATTTCACTCTGTGCAATCGATTACACTCTGGGAGCAATCGATTGTACAATGATTTTTTTTTCAAATATTACACAAAATGCATTATGTGCAATCGATTACACTCTAAGAGCAATCGATTGTACAGTAAAAAAAATGAAAATTTTTGAATTATTTTTCTTTTGCAAATAAATATTTTAGGGAAATAATACCAGAAAACCTTATTTGTCAGATGCTTTGACTCGGTACCTACAAAACACAAATATACAAAGACAAAGACAAATATTTTTTTGTATTTTGATTAGAAGTTAGTCAACAACACAAGAGTAAACTTAAAGATAGGATGCAAATGTGATGAATGAAGCTATTTATTAATGATTGTGATCAAATGATAAAATATGATACAAAAGTGCGACTGAAAAAGTTAGGGGCGAAATTTAGGGGTACAACATACCCCCATACCTTTGGAACTACTTCACATCAAATTATTTGGTCTAGTTGGTACTGCTTTAATCAATGGGAAGAAATATAGATCAGTCATAGTTGATAACTATAGCAGATAGACTTGGGTCAAATTCCTTAGAACTAAAGATGAGTCATATGATGAAAAGGAATCAAAGATTTTAAAAGTCAAAAGTGATCATGGAGGGAAATTTGAAAATGAGCCATTTGAAATCTTTTCTGAAAAACATGTAAGTATCCATGAGTTCTCTTCTCCTATAACCCCTCAATAAAATGGAGTTGTAAAGAGAAAGAATAAATATTTACAAGAAATTGCTAGAACCATGATTCATGAAAATAATTTACCTAGGTACTTGTGGGCAGAATGTAACACCCGGTTTTCTAGAAATTAATTAATTTAATTATAATTTTTGCGGTGTTTATTTAATTATTCATTGTGGTTAATTAGATAAGTTGGGGAGTGGAGATGTGTGATCATATGGTGAGGTGTAGGGAGTAATAAGAGATTCTAGAATAATTGAGATATATTTTATGAATTTAAAATAATTATCCAATTTTATTGATTAAATAAAATAAAATAGAATATTAGATGTGTAGAGATTTGAGGGACATGATAGTAATTGTAGGAGGATAAGTGAGGGCATAAAGGAAAGATCATAGAAATGGTCTAAAGTTAACAGATAAAATAAGAAATATAGTGTCAATTTGTGTCATTCGTGAAAATTGGAGAACAAAAGAAAAAGTTAGGGCACAAAGAAACCAGAGAGTTAATCCACGCATTAGAGCTTGAAGAGGTTGATTGTTAGGAGTAATAAGATAAGGGTGGGTAATTGTGGTTGATTATGATTTGTATGAGAGATAGGGTAGAATAGTCATTAACCTCCAATAGGGATGATGATTTTGATAAATTTTGTATTTTATAAGAAGTTGATGTGTTGTTAATTTTATTGGTGTTAATTTTGTGTGATTAGATGCACATAATACTAAATCTGTAACTTTTCATTCATTTGTATATACTGAATGGTTAATATGATATATGTGCGTATTAGTTACTTTTCATCCATGTATATAATATGAGGTGTGTTACCTTGACACCATCTTTTACACTCCAATTTGACACCGTATACATTGTTTATCGTATTTATACTGTAAAAAGTGTTTTTATTATTTTTTTAATGAATAGTAATGTGAATAGTGTCCGTGACGGTATATATACAATAACTTTTATTGATAAAATAAAATTGATTAATGAAATATAAAAACTTGATTAATGAAGTGATGAAGTTGGTTAATAAATATTCAAATATTTAAAATAATTTAGTAATAAAATAAATTTGGTTAATGAAAAGTAAAATATTAGTTAATGAAATGATGAAGTTGGTTAATAAACACTCAAATATTAAAAATAATTTATAGTAATAATAAAATAAAATTGATTAATGAAAATAAAATATTAATTAATAATGATATGAAGTTGGTTATTTATTATTTTAAATTTTTTATGTTTTGACGTTAGTACACTGAATAACCAAATTCTAAACTATATCAATCAATTTTTCATACTCAATTAACCAATTTTATTTTACTATTTAATATTATTTTTTATGTCAAAATATATATTAATATATTATTAACCAAAGTTATTTTAATATAAAATTTATAAAAAAATCAAAATAAAAAAGTTACTCATTATATTTGTGAACATTAACTACGGTGTAGATGTAACATTTGGTGTCAAAATAATATCTCCGATATAATATTGCATCGTCACTATTAATATATGGGTACTGTATCCATATTCATTCATATATCGATATTGTGCATATAGGATTCATGTGTCTAACTTTCGTTCATATGTATATTTTAAAGTACGGTTATCATACATATATATTAGGAAGATATTTGTGCGTCCACACCTGTAAACGTTATTATAATATGATATTTTTCCTATAAATTTATATATTAGTTAATTGTTTAAAGAAAATAAAATTATACATAAAATAAATTTTAAATTTATTTATTTATTCATTAATTAATATAATATTTTTTGAAAAATAATTTTTTGTGTAAATTTCTCTAAAATATAATTATTTGTGTATTTTTTTTTAAAATATGGTTATTACTAAAAAAAATTAAAAGTTTGGATAGGTAAGTTATAGGTACAATAGTTTTTATGATTTATCCCCCTAAAAAAGAACCTTCTCCATCTTTCAACGTACATCATGCTGCTGCTGAACTAATTTTCTTGCAATTTCTAGACTTCTAAATTAATGTTTGTCTCAAGTACACACATGCATCTTTAGAATCTGGTCAATCACATAGAAACCAAACAAAAATGACCAAAACCTGACAATAAAAATGAGTGAAGATCAACAATGATTGCTTGCAATATTTCTTGCAATTTCTAGATTTCTAAATTAATGTTTGTCTCATTTACAATGATTGCTTCATCGCCTGAAAACCAACAATATATAATACTGTAGAGTTCCATTAAACCGAAAATAGGCTTAAAAAAGTTTAAATTTACACCAAAAGTGTTGTGTTGGGTCTAGCATAAGGGACTATAGCCTTCCACAAGATAACTCAATTCGAATTTAGTTGGAGAAGTGTCCGATTTTAGTGTCAGACAGAGCCTTGATTACACCGCATAGCAATAATCACCGCATACATTACTTTGATTACAACAATGACATAATCAATTATCCAACACGTTGAATTAAAAAGCATGTGTTGGTTTTTTTGATGCACCACTTGTCTTCTTATCATTAGTCCAAATTAAAGGTTGATGGTTAATTTGTAGTGTAAATTGTTTTAGTAGAAAGGGCACAATTGGTAGTTTAGTCGATTCTTTAGTAGAGGTGTATATACTGTAGCGGCCATGTGTTGATAGGATTTATCAACGTAGCTTATACCGCAGCAGCACAATTAGTTAATTGGAAACCATGTTGCAGGTTCATATTAGTTCGTGAGTATATGAATAACAATAATAATAATAATTTAATATTTTAATATCATAATTTTTAAGAGTTTTGAATTGGAGATAAACAATTGAGTTAATTGATTAATTTAGATTATTTTCAATTTTGTTAGTGTTGTCTGACTTGTTTTGAGTTATTAAAAAGTTATATTTTTATTTATTTTGAGTAACTCTGTTATGTTTAGAGTCGTGAGAGTTGCTTTCGAGTTGTTTAGAGTTAAATCTGATGAGCAGTAGAATTAAAATTAAAGGTATTTATCTCTTTGAGTTATTTTATTATTACTTGAGTCACACTATCAACCAATTAAGTTCATAAGAGTTATTTTGATATGCAAGAGTTATTGGTAGAACTATTTTGAGAACTTTAGAGTTATTTTAGAGTTGTAGAAGTTATTGTAGATTTGTTTACAGTTCATTGAAAACTCTGTCGAGTTATAATTATATATTGTTATAACTTTTTACAAGTTAAGAGTATAGAATAAATTAAAGAAAATATTTGGTTGAGATATTTTGAATTTATAAAAATGTTATTTTTGATTCTATTGACTTTTCGAGACTGACGGGTAGTGTTAAGGGTTGTTTGGCGTGATTTAAACTAGTGAAAATAATTTGGAGCATTTATCAATTGGAGTATTTGGAACAATTGGTTGGATTTTTTGAAAAATTGACAAATTGAGTAACATGTGGTGGAAATTTTTGAGAAATTATATGTCCAGTAGCATGAACCAATAGATTGGCTTACGACGTCAATAGATTAATCCACTATTTTCTTTGATTTTAGACTTGGATTCCCGTATTTAATTCGTCGCGCGCGCAATATTTTGTTTTAATTCCAATTATTGTATTTGATTCGAGTTTGTAATAATTTCTAATTAGGGTTTATTTTGCTGTTTATTATTTTACTGTTCAAATCCCCAGTTTTGGTTATGTAACCCCTCCTCGAAGCCTTGTAATAGCGTAAATTTACTTTTCCACTTTTAATTTTCCGCAACGATAAACTGCTTAGATGAATGGCTAATAAGATTGTATGGAAAGATAATGATTAAATGAACATAGAAAACCCTAATTGTGCAAAGATAAATAAACTGAAGAATAACCACTTGCACATGCTCACTCCTAGGGTTTACCCCATTTCGGTTGCCTTCGGTAAACGATCATGAAGTATAGGGAGTCTTAGTGATTGTCCTCTAGTCCCAAAAGATAAAAAATGACCCATTCGAACGTTGCCTCGGAAAGATCTTTAGGACTTTAGGGTAATTACTAAGGTTTCCTAACCATTGCTTTAGTGATCATAATTGTCCCTTTCGTCCCTTTCGATTATCCCTTAAACTCCAACGATGGAGCTACCTACTCCTTAATAGTAGGATAGCGTTGTCTAAAGGAAATAAGAAAATGAGCAGACTTTTTTTCGAGTAGGTAGAAACTTTTAGGTACTTACTCAAGTAAACTTTTTACACATACACTTTCAAACAAGCTTTTCAAACAAAGTTTTCAAAAACATTTTATCACACCCTTGAGGACTGATACAAGGGTTCCCATAAACTGAAACGTCGCACTAAGGCAAATTTTAAAACTTTTCAAAAGCACAATGTGATACGGTGGCAGAATCGACTGTTTAATACTGGTTTGCGTTTTGTGTTCGCAAAATGTCGCGGTAAGCAAGAGTCGCCACCGACTTTTATTTCATCCAACCGGAAAGGAAAAAAGTACAGAAAAAAATCCTTTTTCGAGATATTCTGAGTACGGGGGGTAGATTATAGAAAGGAAAGGTGTTAGCACCCTTTCCATCCATGGTTTTCCATGGGCTCTTAGGTACTTGCTCATTTTCAAATTGCTTGTGTTTGTGTGCTTTGTTTTAAAAAGTTTTACTTCGTGATAACCCTTGTATCAATCCTCAAAGGTGTGACGAAGTTGTTTTGAAAATTTGTTTGAAAGGTGTAAGTGTGAAAAGTTTTGATTTGAGCAAATACCTACTAGCACATACCTACTCGAAAAAAGATTATTTCTATTCTTGTTTCCTTTAGACAACGCTATCCTACTATTGAGTAATAGGTAGCACCGTCGTTGGAATTTGTAAGGGTCAATTCGAAAGGGACGTAAGATCACTAAAGTAATATTAAGATACCTTAGTAATAACCCTAGAGTCTTAAGATCTTATTCGAGGTAACGTTTCTAAGGCAACATTCGAATGGGACATTTTGATCTTTTTAAACTGGAGGGCAACCACTAAGACACCCTATGCTTAATGATTGTTTACCAAAGCCAACCTAAGTGAGAGTATACCCTAAGAGTGATATGTGCGAGTGATTTGTTTTCAGTTTATTATCTCTGCACATTAGGGTTCTAACTGTATTAATTTGTCATGCATTCTTGCCATACAATCCTATTAGCATACATCTAGACAGTTAAATATTTGTAGGAATTAAAAAATGCGAGAAAATAAATCTACGCTATTACAAGGCTTCAGGGAGGGGAATTAATTACATAGCCAAAAAACTAGGGATTTAGACAATAAATAAAAACCCTAAATTAACTATTACAAACTATGAACAGTTACAAAATATTGGCCAAAATAAATAATAAGCGTGCAGCGAATTAAATGCGAGGCGATTAGGGTTTTGACCCTTTGACTAATCCTATTTGCGGTTGGTTAAAAGAGAAGTTTTTGTCATGTTTTGTTCATTTGAGAAAATAATGAAATCATTGAATTAAAAATAAAATCCTAAGTTCTAATTAATTTTAAATTTAGAAAAATAAATTAATTCATTCTAAAAATCTATTTTTGTATTTTTCATTTATTTGAGAAAGAAAGAAAAATCAAATCAAGAGTTAACCTAATTTTCTAATTGAATTTTAATTGTGAAAGAAATTAAAGTTGCCCTAAATGAATTAAACTAATTAATTAAAAAAAGACATTTATTAAGAAAATAAATCTTTTTTTGTGATTTTTGATTGGTTAATTAAAAAAAATTGTGTTGATTTAGAAAACAAAATGATTAAAGAAAATGAATTAAAGAAAAATAGTAGAAATAACCAAATGGGCCTGCTGTCGGCAGATCTAGTTGGAGATGGATCCAGAGGATGATGATTCTCAGAAGGTGAGGTGCACTGGATCTGGTTCTGACTGGTGGATCCAAAAGCTGATGACCCTCAGAAGGTGAGGTGCGTTGGATCTGGTTTTGGCTGATAGATCCAGAAGACGATGATCCTCAGAAGGTGAGGTGCGCTGGATCTGGTTCTGGCTGATGGATCCAGAAGATGATGACTCTAAGAAGGTGTATGTGCTGGATCTGGTTCTGGCTGATGGATCCAAAAGATGATGACCCTTAGAAGGTGTATGTGTTGGATCTGGTGAAAACAATGGAGAAAATTCCAAAAGCTCACGCCTGGGATCGAACCCAGAACATGAGCTTCTGACTTCCTTCTTCTGACCAACTGCGCTGGATGTTAACTTATTAATATAATAAAAAAACAAATAATATATTGGAAAACAAGTTAGTGGCCAGAATGACGCGCCAGAATTTAAACCAGCCAGTCAGGTTGTAACACGTTGTCATCTTCTTCCCTGGAACCGTCGTTTTAGGCTCTGAACCTTTGCCTACAGACACAGGTCTGTTGCTGAAACCTGTGCCATTCAACAATCAAGCACACACGATATAAATTTAATTGGGGACCATGAATCAACTGGGTTTGACGTTCTGACCATCATGGTACCTATTATCAGGCCAAATTTTGCTTGAAAACCAAAACCCCAAATTGGAGCACGAAAACCTAACAATGGCAAAAGCTTGTTCCTGCACTGTAACTTAAATCAAACTATCCATAAACGTTGCAAACATGATGATGATCACAAATATGTAACTTAAACATGCTAAAGATGCAAGAATTACAGTAATCGAATTTGGATAATTTTGCAAACCGTGAGAATGATAGGAAGTGATTCTGGACGTGTAAGGGACCTGGGAGTGATTGAAATAGCTTCCTGGGATGTCCTGGAATAGATTGTCGGTCTTGAATTACTCTCAAAGGTCCTCTATCCTGAAATCAGAACCTCACTTTTGTCAAGATTTTTGAGTTTTGTTCTGACAGTATCACGCCTCTAGCCTCCCTCTACTGATCTGCAAAGCTTTATTATATAACCTAAAATGAATTAGGTTAACAAACTTGGCATGAATCTTTGTATTTATCCAATATTTGATTTTATTTTCAAGTTGAATGATATCCTTCCAAATTTGGCCTAATCATGCCAATCTCGTGCCAATTTGCTTTCATATGATCTGATTCTGATATGCCAGCATAATGAGCTTATGATTCTGTCCAAAAATCCAATCAAAACAAGTCTTCGCTATTATTTACCAATTATTTGATTTAATTCAATTTTTAATAAAATAAAAAATCAAAATAAAATAAATAATGAAGAAAATAACATGTGAGTGAACATTTGGGTCGTGGACCACATTATAAGTGAGGTTCAAGCATAAAAAGTTGGGTTCATTTAGCAAAAAATGCAAATTTGAGCACATTTGATTTTTGGCAATTTTGCAAAAATGGTCAACTTGGCCAATGCATAACTCTCTAAATTTTGACCCTAGACAGGTGTTCTTGGACATTTTAGAAATCTTAGGATGTCCTCTAAGCAACCCTTTTGGTCTCATCTAAATTGAGTCTTCCATGTTCATGTATGCAGCTTTGACCCAAAAGGTGTTTTTGTTGACTTTTCAAAAGGACCTATAATGTCAAAATTCATATCTTCTTGTAAATGCATATTCTGAACTTTGGAGATGAAGATTAATTGTAGGGAATTGAATCCTATTCAAAATGAGCTTTGGATGGGTCATTTATGATAAAGTATGAGAAAGTTATACTTGGTCAAAGTTGAGTTGACTTTTCCTATAAAACCCTAATTTAGCAACTTTTGGGTTTTGATGAATTGTGAGCAATCCTTGAGGAATCATGATCAACCCTTGATCAAATGATGAATAATACTTCAAAATGAGTATGTTGACCAAAAATCTTGAAGTTTGACTGTATGTGAGCCACAATTGACTTTTGAACTAGCACAGTCGATTTTCAGGCATTTGAGCAATTGACTGAGCAAACTTCTTATGCAAGGCTTGAAACTTGACATGGATGATCTTGAGTACATATTCAGACAATGGTGAGAATTTGAGTCCTTTGTGGTTCACACATCTTGATGAAGATGGAAACCCTAATTTGAGGTAGACTGCCTTAGGAGAGAGTTTGTCTGGTCAACTCTTGAACTTCCTTGAGCAATTTGGGGACCTCACTTTCCATGTGTTGAGAAATATGGGAGGCAAAATTTTAGGGTACAACAGCTGCCCCTGTTCAATCTTCTTAAACCTAAAGATGTAGATTGGCTTGTCTGCCTTTCGTGATCTGAAGGTAGAAGATGATTGAACACTAGAGTACCCAGAAATTTGCACTCGCATGAAGTGGCACTTGATTTGTGATATCGGGAATGGGCTTATAGATGCCATTTGGAAGTTTCTAGAGAATTGTAGGAGATGGGCTTAAAGATGCCATCCGAAGAGGTGTCGATCGCATAAGAGATTCCTTTGCGAGAACCCGTATACCTATTGTTGAGGAGGACGTTATTGGGGAATGTTGGTCTCTGTCTTGAGAGAAATAGAGTTTTAGGAGCTTCAGTTATCAGTTACTCTACTGTGGAATAATTCCGGTTTGGGAAGCGGAAATGAACTGCGTATTTGGTCGGGGTATGTGCTGTACCGCGACTTTCTGGGGAAATGTGAAATCAAATGTGTTTGGTCGGGTTTCGGTCTTACAATGTTATGGACTGCTGTCTGGGGATACTAGAGGCAAAACCCGGATAGTAAGGTTATGAGAAGGAACCTGGATAGTAGGGTTACCTTGATACGATAGCCTGGATAGTAGGTCTGTGAGAAGGAACCTGGATGGTAGGGTTACTTCGATATGAAATCCTGGATAGTAGGGTTGCAAGAAGGAACCTGGATAGTAGGGTTACTTTGATATGAAAGACTGGATAATAGGGTTGTGAGAAGGAACCTAGATAGTAAGGTTACTTTGATATGAAAGCCTGGATAGTAGAGCTGTGAGAAGGAACCTTGATAGTAGGGTTACTTCGATATGAAAGCCTGGATAGTAGGGCTGTAAGAAGGAACCTGGATAGTAGGGTTACTTCAATATGAAAGCCTGGATAGTAGGGCTGTGAGAAGGAACCTGGATAGTAGGGTTACTTCGATATGAAAGCCTGGGTAGTAGGGCTGTGAGAAGGAACCTGGATAATAGGGTTACTTCGATATGAAAGCCTTGATAGTAGGGCTTTGAGAAGGAACCTGGATAGTAGGGTTACTTCGATATGAAAGCCTGGATAGTAGGGCTGTGAGAAGGAACCTGGATAGTAGGGTTACTTCGATATGAAATCCTGGATAGTAGGGTTGTGAGAAAGAACCTGGATAGCAGGGTTACTTCGATATGAAAGCCTGGATAGTAGGGTTGTGAGAAGGAACCTGGATAGTAGGGTTACTTCGATATGAAAGCCTGGATAGTAGGGTTGTGAGAAGGAACCTGGATAGTAGGGTTACTTCGATATGAAAGCCTGGATAGTAGGGCTGTGAGAAGGAACCTGGATAGTAGGGTTACTTCGATATGAAAGCCTGGATAGTAGGGCTGTGAGAAGGAACCTGGATATTAGGGTTACTTCGATATGAAAGCCTGGATAGTAGGGATGATGGGAAGGAACCTGGGTAAGGTTGCTTTTTTTGCTCCGATGATTACTCTGTTTAGCTTCGAGTGTTGATCATGTACCTGCTGAAAATTGTTGATAATAATTGTCTTTCCTGAAAGAAACACATGATTAGTTGGGTGTGATGCATGAGATGCATTGTGATGAGGTTCTCAAAATAATTGAGATTATGTCATATGTAATGTATGTACATGTCATGATGTATGAACATGAAATGTGGGCGTAATAATCTGAGTCGGGGAAAATAAATCCCTGACTGCTGTTTGGAGAGTATGAGAAATGGTATTCTTGACTGCTGTAAAAAACTAAAGTTCCTCCACTTCTGTTGGGGATGGTGAACAAAGATGACTATGTTGGGTATTTACCCCTCGTTTACGGATATTCTGCCGAGGAGGGACTCTATTTGAGAACAACTCTGCGGGAGAATAACTCTGTTGGAGAGGAGATACTCTGTTGATAGATCTGCTGATTTGGAAAAAATAAACTCGGCTCGGGATGAATTTCCGTTGCTGGTGATAATGAATTCTGTTGGAGATTGAACTTCTGCTTGTGAGAGACATATATTCTGCTTGGGGAAAAATTTACTGCCTCACTCGCGATTGTGAACCTCAGTTGGGGAGAGTTATGTCTTGTTCGGGAAAGCTAGCATCGTTGTCTCTGAATACTTTTTACTCTGTGGGGAGTGTATGTACCACTACTCACGTTCTCAAGCTAGCTCTACCCTTGTACCTGATGGGCAGAGTAACTGTAAGGTTTGGACACTTCTTGCTTTTCCCTGTTTTTAGCATTACGAGTAATCGTCTTTTGTTTCTTATGTAAACATTTATGAGCAGCAATCATTGTCAAATGCATATATCAAAAATGAATCATTGGACGTTCTTGCAAAGCAAAACAGAAAAAGAAAACAAATTGAAATTTCTTATGAAAATTAATTGTATTGATTTTTGAAGTTGGCCTAAAATAGGCGTTTTGTACAAGGAGGTTGACGTCCTAGTAAGAGAACGCCGCTGAAAGATGGAAATTATACAATTTATGTAAAAGAAAGAAAAACAACCATGTGAAATGATCCCATCGGGTTCCAACTCTGTTATTTCCTTTATATCTTCAAGCGTCTTATCACTTTGCTGCTTGGCCGAAGGTTGATCAGATTGATTGGCGCCGTCTGAGCTTGATAGTCGATATCAGAGTCTGGTTGCAAGATGATCCAATGGGACATAGTGTTACGCTTCGATCCCTAATTTTTTCCTGGACCTCCCTTTCGGGTTTTCAGTCCACCAGGATACCCCTTTTTTCCCAAGTCGCCTCTTTAGGTTTTCGACTTGCCAGGTGTACAGTTTTTTTTGTTTTCATCCCTTACTTTTTCCCGAACTCTTTTGGTTCGTCGGGAAGCCCTTATTTTTGCCTAGGCCAGTAAACCTAGCGAGTCTTTGATTATGCGTAGTATCTTTTCACTATGTCTACATTTACGGGGTGAGGAAGGTCGTCACCATCTGTTGTACCCCAAAATTTGCCCTCCCATATTCTTCAAAAATTGCAAAGAGCATGCTTCAAAATCTCCCCAAGGGTTGCACAGTTCAAGGACCTCCTAACAGTCAAAAACTAGGGTTTTGATTCTGACAAAGAAATTGAAGTTTCCAAGGGCCCAAACAAGTCCCACATGCCTACAAACATGGTCAAGCATCCTCATGCCAAGTTTCAAGACTTACAGCACAAAATTGCACAGTCAAAAACCCTAATTGCTCTACAATCAACTGCAGGGGCAAAGTGGTCATTTGACAGTCAAAAGTTCAAATTTTTGGTCAACATCTTATTTTGAAGCCACAAACATCATTTGATCAATTCTTGATCATGATTCTCAAAGCTTGGCTCAAAAAGTCTCAAGATGCAAAAGTTTCCATATTTGGACAGTTGAAAAAGTCAACTGTAACTTGACCAAGGCATAACTTCCACATGGTTCATCAGAAAAATTCCATCCAAAGCTCATTTTGAAGAGAAAGACATTTCCTACAACTCCTCTTCACACTTCAAGTCTGTAGGTGTTTAGGTATTGGCTTGCATTTTTGGTAAATCCCAAGTGTATGTGTGAATGTCATGACTGATGTCATAACATTCTAGTTCAGGTTGTACTAACTCATTAGGTACATGTGCAGAAAAATATTGTAATTCAAATACTGATGTTTATAAGTGTGTATCTGAGCATGTTTGCAAAATGATCACATTTTGCTAAATCAGTAGACAGGTTTTCTCAGATGTCATAACAGATGTTATGACATCCTGTTCTGAACTAACAGGATTGCAGGATTGGATAAGTCTGAGTTTTTTCAGGAAATAACTCAGTCCTTTCTGAACAGAATCCTGCGTTTTCTGAGGAGTAACCTAGCTCAACCCTAACCTGGTTAATAAAGTCCTGTGACCTGGTCTTTAGGTCAAACGGAATTAACCCTAGGTTTTTGGAAACCCTAACTGAAGTTGCAGCTGCTATATATTCAACAGAGCTGCTGTTTTTCAAGATATCCCTGCTGATTGATTAGAAGATCAATTTTGTAATCTGTATAGATTTGTTTATTGTACTCCAAGCAATTATCATTGTGATAAGTGCCTTGGAATAGGTTTAAATTGTAAGGGTTGTGTAGCACTCAAAGCTTTGAAGCAAGAGTGTTTGAATGTCCCTTGACTAAAGCTGTGAAGCAGAGTCAAGTTAGTTGTGTACATCACTCAAAGCTGTGAAGCACGAGTGATTGTGTTGCTTGATTAAAAAGCTGTGAAGCTTAATCAAGTGTGTGTTTTTGAAGAGTGTCTTCATCAATTCTTAAGTCAAATTGGTTTATGTATCACTGCTGTGATTGAGGGGGAGTGAGTAGGAACTCAGGTTTAAGTTGTACTTAGATTAGAATTGCATTGGGTAGGTCTTAAGTGAAGGAGATAAACTGGTTGGTTTATTCCTGAATTAACATCTCTTATAGTGGATTCTCTCCCTGGCTTGGTAGCCCCCAGAGTAGGTGTTGTTGCACACTGAACTGGGTAAACAATTGACTGTGTTCTTTACTGCTTTTGTATTTACTGTCATATAGTAAGTCAGATACGGTGTCATAACATTGGACGTGACATTGAGTATCTGCAGCCAGAATTTTCAATTGGCATCAGAGCAGGCACCCTGCCTGTATTACTGGGTGAGATCTAGGGATATCACTTTCTGGCACTATGGACAAAGAAGGAGTTTTTGGAAATAGACCACCCATTCTGGATGGAACCAATTATGACTACTGGAAACCTCGTATGATTGCCTTCCTAAAATCTCTAGACAAAAAGGCTTGGAGAGCTGCTGACAAAGGATGGATTCATCCCACCATAACTGAGATAGATGGGACAATCAGTCTGAAGCCTGAGGAAGATTGGAGTAAAGAAGAAGATGAGTTAGCTCTGGGAAATTCAAAAGCTTTAAATGCCTTGTTCAATGGAATTGATAGAAACATCTTCAGACTAGTACACCAATATGAACTGGCCAAGGAAGTTTGGGACACTCTCAAAACTACTCATGAGGGCACTTCCAAAGTAAAAATGTCAAGGCTTCAGATGTTGACCACTAAGTTTGAGAATCTAAAAATGATGGAAGATGAAACCATTCATGAGTTTCACATGAACATCCTGGAGATTGCCAACACCTCAGGAGCACTGGGAGAAAAAATGTCAGAAGAAAAACTGGTGAGGAAGATTCTCAGATCCTTGCCTAAAAGATTTGCAATGAAGGTAACTGCCATAGAGGAAGCCCAGGACATTAGCAAGTTGAAAGTGGATGAACTTATTGGGTCTCTTCAGACTTTTGAGATGGGAATCACTGATAATGCTGTCAAAAAGAACAAGAGCATAGCACTCATGTCCGACACTGATGTTGAAGTAAACATTTCAGAAGCTGTAGCCATGCTTGGAAGACAGTTCAACAAACTCATCAAAAGAATCGATCCAAAGTCAAGGTCTAATGTTCATAACATTCCCTCTAACATTGACAGTTCCAGACCAAGGTCAGAAGAGAAGGGAATTCAAGGCAGAGGAATTCAATGCCATGGTTGTGAAGGATATGGGCATATTCGAGCTGAATGTCCTACCTTTCTTAAGAAACAAAAAGGAATGACTGTTACTTGGTCTGACTGTGATTCAGAAAGTAATTCTGAAGAAGAAACTGCCAAACGAGTTACTGCTTTAACTGGTGTTTGTACCTCTGAAAGTGACATCAGTGATGAAGAGGTGACATTTGAAGAACTGGCTGATACTTACAAGAAATTGTGTATCAGAAGTGCTGAAGTCTGTGTGCATAATGAGAAACAATCAAAGCTCATTATAAAGCTGGAGGCTGGAAAAAGGGCAGATCTTGAAACCATAAGTCATCTAGAAGAAAAAGTTCAACTGCTGAACTCACAACTGAATCAACTGACCAAATCTGTCAAGATGTTGACCAATGGAACAGACAAATTGGAAGAGATCCTTCAGGCTGGACAAAATATGGGAAATAAATCTGGCCTAGGATTTGTGGAAACAAAGAAATCTGGTACTGGTAAGCAAATGTCAAAACGGATGTCTCAACATTACTCTCAACATCAGGGACAGAGACATATGAAGAAGAGGTACCAAAGATGGAAATGTCATCATTGTGGGAGATATGGTCACATAAAGCCCTTCTGCTTCAGACTACATGGATATCCTAATCAGAACTCAGATGTCAAACCTAAGTCTAAAAAGGTACCACATGCTCCTCAATGGAAGAAAAAGGCTACTGCACTGATAGCTCACACTTCCCTGAGGGTCTCTGCAAAGGAAGATTGGTACTTTGACAGTGGATGTTCCAGACATATGACTGGAATCAAGAACCTCCTTAATAATGTTAAGCCTCACACCACCAGTTTTGTGACCTTTGGAGATGGGGCTAAAGGTGAAATCAAAGGAGTTGGTGATTTGGACTGCCCTGGAGTTCCAAGTCTGAATGAAGTACTGCTGGTGAAAGGACTGACCGCTAATCTCATTAGTATCAGTCAACTGTGTGATCTAGGATTCAAGGTCAATTTCTCAAGATCTGAATGCCTTGTAATCAATGACAAACAAGAGATAGTAATGAAAGGAGTCAGATCCAAAGACAACTGTTACTTGTGGGAGGCTGAGAACACTAATCTCTCATCCGTGTGTTCCATTGCAAAAGAAGAAAAAGAGGTGAAACTGTGGCACCAAAAACTTGGCCATCTTCATCTAAGGGGTATGAAGAGGATTATCTCCTTGGAGGCAGTCAGAGGAATTCCAAGACTGCAAATTGATGAAGAAAGTTTGTGGTGAATGTCAGGTTGGTAAGCAGACTAGGATGTCACATCCAAAGTCAAGACATCTGACCACATCTAAGGTTCTGGAACTTCTTCATATGGATCTGATGGGACCAATGCAAGTAGAGAGTCTTGGTGGAAAACGATATGCCTATGTGGTTGTGGATGATTTTATCAGATTCACCTGGATTAATTTCATTAGGGAAA
Source organism: Vicia faba (assembly GCA_948472305.1). Classification (NCBI taxonomy): domain Eukaryota; kingdom Viridiplantae; phylum Streptophyta; class Magnoliopsida; order Fabales; family Fabaceae; genus Vicia; species Vicia faba. The sequence continues at coordinate 362,660,015 of OX451740.1, read as the reverse complement.
AATCTGATGTATTTGAAGTCTTTAAAGAATTGTGCAAAAGAATTCAAAGAGAAAAGGAAGGGTGTATTGTCAGAATCAGAAGTGATCATGGCAAGGAATTTGAAAACAACAAATTTGATGATTTCTGCTCTTCAGAGGGAATTAGTCATGAGTTTTCTTCTCCCATAACACCTCAGCAAAATGGAGTTGTGGAAAGAAAAAACAGGACCATACAAGAATCTGCCAGAGCAATGTTACATGCCAAAAAACTTCCTATGTATTTTTGGGCTGAAGCTATGAATACAGCTTGCTATGTTCATAACAGGGTCACCTTGAGAAAGGGAACCTCATCCACCATATATGAACTCTGGAAAGGAAGAAAACCAACTGTGAAGTACTTCCATGTGTTTGGCAGCCAATGCTATATCCTATCCGATCGTGTACAAAGAAGAAAATTGGACTCCAAAAGTGATGAAGGCATATTTCTAGGATACTCCTCAAACAGCAGAGCTTATAGAGTATTCAACTCCAGAACCAAAACCATGATGGAATCAATAAATGTTATAATTGATGACTATCATGAAGAAATAGATGTTCCTTGTACTGTTGAGACGTTCCTTGAGACTTCAACCCAACAGGATGATCTACCCAACTCCACCACAACAGAATCTGAATCAAAGGAAGCTAGCAAGACTCCTTCCATCAGAATTCAGAAGGATCATCCAAAAGAGCTCATCATAGGAGATCCCAATAGTGGAGTCATCACAAGATCTAGAGAAATCATCTCAAACTCTTGTTTTGTGTCCAAAATGGAACCAAGAAATGTCAAGGAAGCCTTAACTGATGAATATTGGATTGGTGCAATGCAAGATGAACTGAACCAATTCAAGCAACATGAAGTTTGGGAACTGGTTCCTAGACCTGAAGGAACTAACATCATTGGGACAAAATGGATATTCAAGAACAAGTCAGATGCTGAAGGAGTTGTCACCAGAAATAAGGCAAGACTTGTTGCTCAAGGATACACCCAGGTTGAAGGGGTTGATTTTGATGAAACCTTTGCACCTGTAGCCAGGTTGGAATCAATCAGACTCTTGTTGTCAATTGCTTGTCTTCTGAAGTTCAAGTTATTTCAGATGGATGTGAAAAGTGCCTTTCTAAATGGGTACCTAAATGAGGAAGCTTATGTGGAACAACCTAAAGGTTTTGTGGATCCAACCCATTCTGATCATGTCTACAAATTAAGAAAAGCTCTGTATGGGCTGAAACAAGCTCCTAGAGCATGGTATGACAGGTTAACAAAGTTTCTCTCAGACAAAGGCTACAGAAAAGGAGGCTTGGACAAAACTCTATTTGTCAAAACTGAAGGAGGGAAGTTGATGGTTGCCCAAATATATGTTGATGACATAGTGTTCGGAGGAATGTCAGAACATATGGTTAAACACTTTGCTGACCAGATGTAGGCTGAATTTGAAATGAGTCTCATGGGAGAACTAACTTATTTTCTTGGACTACAAGTCTCACAGATGGAGGACTCAATCTTCTAATCTCAAAGCAAGTATGCTAAGAATATTGTAAAGAAGTTTGGTATGGAGAATGCAAGTCACAAAAGGACTCCTGCTCCCACTCATCTAAAGCTTTCCAAAGATTCAAGTGGGGTTAAGGTGGATCAAAGTCTGTACAGAAGCATGATAGGAAGCTTGTTGTACTTAACTGCCAGCAGACCTGATATTGCCTTTGCAGTTGGAGTTTGTGCTAGATACCAAGCTGATCCCAAAGTCAGTCATATCAATCAAGTGAAGAGAATTTTGAAGTATGTAAGTGGTACTTACAACTATGGACTGTTGTATACTCATGGCTGTGAACCAGCTCTGACTGGCTACTGTGATGCTGATTGGGCTGGTAGTGCTGATGATAGAAAAAGCACCTCTGGAGGATGTTTCTTTTTGGGAAGTAATCTGGTTTCCTGGTTCAGCAAGAAACAGAACTGTGTGTCTCTTTCCACTGCTGAAGCTGAATATATTGCAGCTGGTAGTAGCTGCTCTCAAATGATATGGATGAAACAGATGCTCACTGAGTATAATGTCACACAAGATGTTATGACATTGTACTGTGACAATCTGAGTACAATCAACATATCCAAGAATCCCATTCAGCATAGCAGGACTAAACATATTGACATACGACATCACTTTATTAGAGACCTTGTAGAAGAGAAGACAATCAAATTGGAACATGTTGTCTCTGAGCTATAGCTGGATGACATTTTTACCAAGGCTTTGGATGCAAACCAATTTGAAAACTTAAGGGGTAAGCTGGGTATTTGCCAACATGAGGAATTGTAGCAATTAATTTTGCTTAAAACAAGGACCAAAGGACTTATGCCTGTTCTGATTGGTTTAAAATTGTGTTCTCTCATTTCCTACAATTCTTTTAAGAAGTTGAATAGACACTCCTTTGCTTCCTTCCTCTCTCGTCTCCTCATCAAAACCCAGTCTCTCAATCAGAAATTTCTCCTCATTTGCTGTTGGTCCTTTAAAACTGACAAAATGTCTCAAACACCATCATCATCCAATACGACCATCTCAACCTCTTCCTCTGATCAAGATTCTGGGACAATCTCTTCCTGTCTGGACTCTGACGTTCTGGAGATCTCTTCTCATAGAAAAGTGGGAACTAACCCCACCAAGGTCAAAGAGTGGAGAACAAGACATGCAGAAAGCTCAAATTCTGAAACAAATCCAAATGTCTCTAAGAATGTTGAGACATCAAACAAAGAGAAGAATGCTGACATTGCTCACAAGAAAAGAAAGAAGCCTGAATCCTCTGGATCTGATGACAGTGCTTGAAGGATGGTTGCTAATTGCTGGTGGAGTTTGGAAGTGTGTTCTGCTGTTGTCTGCTGCTGATCTCATTATTTTGTTTTGGATAACTGTATAATTTTATGAACATGTAACTTTGGCCCATTTGTGGCTAAAGAGGGGGAGAATATTTTGGTACTTGCTTAATTAGTACTTGACATTATATTTTTCTGCTGTCACTTATTTCTGCTGCTATCTATCTCTGATTGTTTAGGGACTTTAGCCAAAAATCTGCCAAAGGGGGAGTTTGTAGGTGTTTAGGTATTGGCTTGCATTTTTGGTAAATCCCAAGTGTATGTGTGAATGTCATGACTGATGTCATAACATTCTAGTTCAGGTTGTACTAACTCATTAGGTACATGTGCAGAAAAATATTGTAATTCAAATACTGATGTTTATAAGTGTGTATCTGAGCATGTTTGCAAAATGATCACATTTTGCTAAATCAGTAGACAGGTTTTCTCAGATGTCATAACAGATGTTATGACATCCTGTTCTGAACTAACAGGATTGCAGGATTGGATAAGTCTGAGTTTTTTCAGGAAATAACTCAGTCCTTTCTGAACAGAATCCTGCGTTTTCTGAGGAGTAACCTAGCTCAACCCTAACCTGGTTAATAAAGTCCTGTGACCTGGTCTTTAGGTCAAACGGAATTAACCCTAGGTTTTTGGAAACCCTAACTGAAGTTGCAGCTGCTATATATTCAACAGAGCTGTTGTTTTTCAAGATATCCCTGCTGATTGATTAGAAGATCAATTTTGTAATTTGTATAGATTTGTTTATTGTACTCCAAGCAATTATCATTGTGATAAGTGCCTTGGAATAGGTTTAAATTGTAAGGGTTGTGTAGCACTCAAAGCTTTGAAGCAAGAGTGTTTGAATGTCCCTTGACTAAATCTGTGAAACAGAGTCAAGTTAGTTGTGTACATCACTCAAAGCTGTGAAGCACGAGTGATTGTGTTGCTTGATTAAAAAGCTGTGAAGCTTAATCAAGTGTGTGTTTTTGAAGAGTGTCTTCATCAATTCTTAAGTCAAATTGGTTTATGTATCACTGTTGTGATTGAGGGGGAGTGAGCAGGAACTCAGGTTTAAGTTGTACTTAGATTAGAATTGCATTGGGTAGGTCTTAAGTGAAGGAGATAAACTGGTTGGTTTATTCCTGAATTAACATCTCTTATAGTGGATTCTCTCCCTGGCTTGGTAGCCCCCAGAGTAGGTGTTGCTGCACACTGAACTGGGTAAACAATTGACTGTGTTCTTTACTGCTTTTGTATTTACTGTCATATAGTAAGTCAGATATGGTGTCATAACATTGGACGTGACATTGAGTATCTGCAGCCAGAATTTTCAAAGTCCAAGAAATGCTCTCACAAAAAGTTATCAATTTCAACATTATAGGTCATTTTCAAAAGTCAACAAAAAGGGACTTTAAGTCAAAGACCATAACTTGAGATTGGTAAATCAAAATTACATTGGACCAAAGGCATTGGTTAGAGGACTTCAAGACCTTTCCAAAATGTCCAAGAACATGATCAAAGCTTAAAAATTGAGCAAGATATGCCTTGTGGAAGTTGGGAAATTTTTGGGAATTTTGAAAAGTCAACTTTACTTCAAATGCCTCAAAATTGCTAATGGGCCACATTTTCTTACAAGATTCATCATCCAAAGGCTATGCACGACCATTTGTCCCAAAGGGGATTTATTTAATCATTTTTTATTATTTATTTGAATTTTTAATCACCATTAATTCATTTAATTAAATAAAATATGAAAAAAAATACTAAACAAATGTATTTGAATCTTTTTATGCAGCATTTGCTCTCATTGGTTGTTGAAGATTCGTGCACATCAAAAAAGGAAGGATTTGGCCATGATTGGTATCAAAACACATGGAAAAGATTTGAAAAAATATGCCATTAAAATCAAATATTTGATTCATGATTACAAGGTTTTTTGGACTTGATTCTTACCCTAATTCATTCCCATACATAAACAGATGCAAACCCTAAAGCTCACACCCTGGAAGCTGCGCCTAAGAACCAAAACAAAGCTTGTATTTTTCCCTAAAATTTTGAAAACTGTTTTCATAGTTGCAGGTCGTTTCAAGGCAAAAGAGTGGTTCCATTGCATTCTTGACACATTCAGGAAGCTACCCCAATCAAAATCAACTCTCCAAACGCAAAGAATTGGTAGATAGGAGTCCCACTTTTCTGAAATATATTCATAATCGCATCTTGAATTCCATGCATTTTTCATGTGTTTTTGATACTGATTTATACTAATCTAACCATTCTAAAGCTAATGGTATTATCTAATTGAATTAATATGGCCTGTGCGCAAAGTTGCCATTAAAATGTTTTAGGGTTTCTCAAGCTTCAAATTGGGCGTTTGCACATAATGTAAAATCAAGACATCCAAGTACCATGGCTAGAATCAGGACGCTTGGACGAATTCAACACACTAATCGCGCCTTATTTATATGGCCTCACAAGCTATTCGCTATTTTGGAAAAGGCTGCGTTTTGGGGGGGGGGGGGGGGGGGGGGGTTTAAAACCCCCGCTACTTCTTTTTGTTTCAGGGACAAACGAGGAAGAAGATCATGTGGCAAGATCTGATTGGGTAGTTTGAATCCCAGCGCGCGTTTTTTGTTTCTATGTCACTAACACCAATTTTCTTTTATATTATTTATTCTTTATTCTATATACAACGCGTTCAAGCAGCTCAGTTGGTGGAATGTAGTGCTGGCAAGCTTTGGGACCTGGGTTCGATTCCCAGGTCCCCTCCCTTTATCAATATATTTTGTCTTAATGTGATTCTATGCAGCATGCTTCCCAATGACCATCATGTGTCCCCATCATCTGGCGTGCCACGCGCCCAATAATCCCAATCCAAAGGTCAAGATTTGAAGAACACCATGGGCACCAGTCAACGCATACGCACGTGGCCAGAAAAGTCAAAAGAGGCCTCCAATCATTGGGCCTAATTGCTGGCAAAATACCTCCAAATTGGGGTCAACACCCCCCATTGGTTTGCTTTTTCATTCTCTTTATATTTTTCTATTTTATTTGTTTTAATTAGTTTTAGTTTAATTCTTTAAATTAATATTTTCATAACATAAAAAATAACAAAAAAATCAGAAAGTCACAAAATAAAAATATATTTTATTTAGTATTATTTTGTAAATAAATTTTATTAATTAATTTAGCTTTTTTTTTATTCTAGGTTTAATTCTAATATTTTTGCAATAAACTAAGAAATGTAGAATTAGGGTTTTATACTTTTATCTTTTTTTCTTTTTTCCCATATTTAATTATTAATCATTATTTTGTAAATATAATTTGCCATGTAAATCATTAATTAAAATTAGGTCAAACTAAAAACACTTTTTTTAATAAATTAAAAAAATAGTTTAGAATTAGGTTTTAATTCCATTAATTCTCACTAAAAATCCATAAATACAAAAACTCCAAAAAAACAATTTCTTTCTTTTATTTAATTTAATTAATTTCATAATTGTAATTTAATTTCCTTAAAAGGGTCCAACGCCCTCGCATTCCCGATTTTACTTATTCTCGCATTTTATTTTTATTTCCTCTTTTGTGAATATAATGTAATTGTCCCAAAGCTGTGTAATAGATCAATTAGGGTATTTATTTTCCGTATTTTGTTTTATTTCAAATCGGGTCGTGGATTAATTTGGCGATGTAGACCCGCGCCTTTGTAATAGCGTAGAACTTTTAATTCCGCATCTTTTTAACTGTTAATTAATTTGCATGAAAGAATGAATGCTAAAATTAAAAGCAACGCGTGGATCACCAATGTATGAACAAGACAAAAATATCTGAAAACGACACACAAATCACACATCACCCCTAGGGTACGCCTCACTGTTGCGTTGCCCCTCGAAAGGTGATCGTCGAGTAGAGGACGTTTTAGTAAGTCCTCATGTCCATGAACATGGCATGAGGGTAGCTTCTAAGGTGTCTTTCCATTGCTCCGGTGATCACCATGTCCCGAACCCTCGAATTGACTCGAACACCTCCAATGGTGGTGCTACCTACCTCTCAATGGTGGGATGGCACTACTTCAAGGACATTTACACAGACGAATTCCTTAGGGTAGGTAGACGACTCTAGATACTTGCTCTAATTTCAAAACAAATCAAAAAATACTTTTCACACCGACACTTTTCAAAAAGCTTTCGAAAGCAACTTTTCAAACACTCTTGAGGACCGATACAAGAGTCGAACTGAAATTTTCAAAGAAACTTTTTAAACTCACAGTTGAAAAGAAAACAAACAATTTTGAAAACACAAATGAGCAAGTATCTAAGAGCCCATGGATAACCATGGATAGAAAGGGTGCTAACACCTTCCCTTTCTATAATCTACCTCCCGAACCGAGAGCAATCTCTATAAGGAATTTTTCTGTGCTTTTGTCCTTTCCATTTGGAGAAAATAAAAGACGGTGGCGACTCTTGCTTCCGCGACATTTCGCGAACCAGCGTTAAACAGTCAGTTCCAGATCCACTGATCACAGAACTGGCGACTCTGCTGGGGAAAAACTTAAAGTGCGGTGTACCTTAGGATAGTTCATAACTGTGTTTTCAATTGTATTGATTTGCTTGCTTTAAAATTGTGGGTTGCATGGGAGTTACATAGATCCTAACCCGGATCTGTGGATACTCTGTTTAGGTAGCATAAGCTGTGAGGGACCTGTCCGGCGTAGACCGACACGGGTGAAGCAGTGGCTACGTTGCACCTTGGTCTGTACCGATATCCCTTGTATTGCAACGAGGAGAATATGGGTCTTCTGAGGAGTCATTAAGCACCAACAAACCTTAGAACCTTAAATGACACAACTTGGCCATTAGAACAGTAGCAGTATGCTACGCCCATTGAGGCTAAACTCTCGTGATGGTTCTGGCCGCAAGAAAAGATTGCGATGCTGGAGTTATGACTGATTGAGGGTAGTCAGTGATATTGGGATCCTCTAGAACCCGGTTACTTTTGATAGGACAGGTATGAACCAACAAACTAAAAGAGGGTAATACCTAGACCTCATGCTGGCCTAAACTTTAAGGGCTTGCCTTGTGTGACTTGTGTGCCTTACCATGTTTGCCTTTGTATCTATTTGTGGTGTGCTTTATCATAACATCATAACATCATGAGCATTGCATGCATCCTGCATAAGGACTGACCATTTCAAAGACAAGAGGGTTTCACCTTTGCTCTGTTTTGTAGGACACCATGATGCCTGTGCGAAGGAATACTATTCGATTCAACTTCGTTCACTCACCTGAGTTGCTTGAAGAGTTGGTTAGCAGAATTCCAAATACCACTTCCTTCATTCAAGAGGCATGGTTCTCTTCTCAGTTTAGTCACTGCAAAGCGGGATCAACAGTTGATGAGTGTCCTGACCCAGTTCTATGACCCTCTGTACCAGTGTTTCACCTTTCAAGACTTCTAGCTGGTCCCTACCCTGGAAGAGTTCTCTGATTTTCTCGGCATCCCTATCTTGGATCAGACTCCCTTCACTGGTTGGGAAAATACCCTCAGGCTTGAGGAGGTTGCTGCAGCTCTCCTCTTGACACATCAAGAGGTAATGGACAACTGGGTGACTAGAAGAGGAGTTAAGGGTTTCTTGGCCAAGTTTCTGATTGGTAAAGCTAACAGTTTCTGGAATGACCTGGACTTTAGGGCATATGAAGACATCCTAGCTCTCTTAATCTATGGGCTAGTCTTGTTTCCTAATCCTGACAACTTCATCAATGTCACTGCCATAAGGATCTTTATGTCTCAGAACCCTGTGCCCGCTCTCTTGGGTGACATCCTGCAACAACTTTATGCTCGTACTGCCCAAAGACGAGGAACTCTATGGTGTTGTATCCCTTTGTTGGTGAGGTGGTTTATTTCGCACCTCCCTAAGTTCGTACTGAAGAACCAAGAAGGAAGAGGTTGGGCTCATAGGTTAATGTCTCTCACTAATAAAGACATCATTTGGACTTTCAGAGGTTTGGATGAGATAGCTGTTATTGACCGTTGCGGAGAATACCCTAATGTTCCTCTGATTGGTACTCAAGGAGGAATCTCTTATAATCCATGTCTAGCGCTCCGTCAGTTTGGAAGAGCCAGAAGAGCAGGACCCCACGAGATATTGGTGCCTCACATCAGTTTTGAGTTTTAGGTGGATAGTGACGAGCTGCGTCGTAGGTTCGTCAAGGCTTGGGATAAAGTTCATAAAGCTGACCCCCAAGAGTTGGGGCCAAAGACTTCTCTACCTATGGAAGCCTACTACAAATGGGTTCGTATCCGTGCTCAGAAGTTAGGCATGCCATATGAAGCTGTCAGACCCGTCATTCTTGAGTATCCTGACAAAGATGGTGTTCCTCCAACTGTCCTCCCTCCTCAGATACCTACTGATTATGAGACATTAAAGAGGTCTTGGTCGTAATTGCGAGAAGAGCGGGATTCTTACCGGGAAAAGTTCAACGAGCAGGAATTGAAGATCCAGAAGCTGACAAAGCAGTTGGAGAATGAGCGAGCTCTGAATGATTACATTCGTACTGAGAAGAGGAGACCATGGGATCAATAAGGAGCTTTGGATGTTTTTTTTACAGTTTTATTTCCCTTTTCAGTATTTCCCTTTTATGTAACGCCTAAGGGAAACCTGTTGAAAATTTAAGTTTCAAAGTTGAATCTAATGAAGTGTGTTCCTTTTTGTTTACAAAGTTGATTCCCGATTGTCTTTGAAAACATAAATCATACGCATTCCATTCATCATGTGCATAGCAGGTTTTCTTCTTTTCAGGTTGCTTACTGTTCTTCGTTGTTTATTTCAGCATCATGAACCCTGACTCATCATCAACTGAGATGTCTATCAAGGCTCTTCAGGCGCAGAACGCGCAATTTCAGGAACTGATCATGGGTTTGGCTCAAGGTCAAGAAGAGCTGAAGGCTTTGCTCCTGAAGAAGGAGAAGAAGAAGAAGAAGAGAACTGTTCTTTTCAACTCGGGCCGAAGGTTTGGCAACACTCTGCAGAATGAAGAGGCTGGTTCTTCTATAGGCAAGAGCAGTCCCCAAGGGGGAAAAGGTCCTAGCCCGGTAGTCTCTGACAACGAGACTGACTTTAACGAGGAACAGTATCCTCCTGCTGAAGACAGATACAAGCAGTTGGAAGACAGACTGAATGCTATGGAGATCCAACAAGTGCCTGGGCTGGATTTCGGAGACTTGGGTTTATCTACTGGTGTGATTATTCCTCACAAGTTTAAGGCACCGTCTTTCACCAAGTATGACGGGGCGTCTTGTCCCAAGCTACACCTCAGGTCTTATGTGCGGAAGATTCAACCGTACTCAGTGGACAAGAATTTGTGGATCCACTTCTTCCAGGAGAGTCTTTCAGGGACTCATCTCGAATGGTTCTATCAGCTGGATGGGACCAAGGTTCGTAACTGGGAGGAGTTGGCTACTGCTTTTTACAAGCAGTATCAATACAATGCCGACCTTTCCCCTACACGTACCCAACTCCAGGGTATGTCGCTAGGGTCAAGCGAAGGTTTAAAGAGTATGCACAGAAGTGGAGGGATCTGGCTGGCAGGGTGCAGCCTCCGTTAACTGATCGAGAGTTGGTAGACATGTTCTTGGGGACCCTATCTGGGCCATTTTTCAATCATCTTATTGGTAACTCATCTGCAGGGTTTACTGATCTTATTCTGACTGGAGAGAGAATAGAGGCTGGGATGAAGTCTGGTAAAATTCAGAAGGGTGCATCTGCAAGTTCTGAGAAGAAGCCCTTTAAGAAGGAGGCCAGTGCTGTATATGGGTCTAGAAGACAAGAGAAACCTGAGCGCCGCCAATCTGTCAACGCGGTGATGATTGCAAAGCCTGCTGCCGCTCCTCGGCAAACCAATCCTCAAAGGGCTGAAAGACCCAGAAGAGAGTTTACCCGTCTAAGTATGACTTTATCGCAAATCTTGCCGCAGTTGCTATCCACCAATTTGGTGACTGTTAGAGAGGCCCCGAAGGTTGTGAATACGGCTTCTCCCAAGTATAATCCGAACGCCCGTTGTGCTTATCATTCCGATAGCCCGGGGCATTCCACTGATGACTGTTGGGCCTTAAGGAATAAAGTGCAGGATCTTATTGACGCCAAGGAGGTACAGTTTGAGGCACTTGAGAAGCCCAACATGGTGACTGCTCCCATGCCTAACCATGGAGTAAATGCTATCAGGGAGGATGATGAAGTGGATGAAGCTGAGTTCGACAACTGGATTTACCCCGCAACCGACAGTGAACCTAGCAATTGGATTGCAAAGGACAACCTACTTGTTTCTCTTGTTATTGAGTAATGAATTCTTTTGTTTTTGTTATTTGTAATAAACAATTAAAACTCTATGGCCCGGTGTCCTACCCGGGGCACCGTGGTTTCATTTGTGAGGGTATATTAAATTGTCATTTCATATATCATGAATAAAGATCTTGGACGTTTTCTCGCATTTCAAATCTTATGCTCCTTTTCTTTCTTTCCTTTCTTTATATATTGCAAAACAGCTGTATTTACACACACTCACTCATACAGGTTTCAATCCACTCTGGATCTCACTGGTAACGACTCTGCTACTGCCGGTTATGACTTCGAAAATCCGATCAACTTAGCCGAAGACGAAGGTGAAGATGATTGCGAAGTGCCTGGCGAGCTTGCAAGACTGTTACTCCAGGAAGAGAGGGCAATTCAACCACACGAAGAGCCAGTGGAGACGATAAATCTGGGTACCGATACAGACAGAAAGGAAGTTAAGATTGGTGCCAACCTAGAGCTCAGCGTGAAGCAACGGTTGACTTAGATGCTACATGATTATATGGAAATCTTTGCCTGGTCCTACGAAGACATGCCCGGGTTGGATACCGACATTGTGGTCCATTACTTGCCTACCAAGGAAGACTGCCCTCCGGTCAAGCAAAAGGTCTGCCGTATGCGTCCAGAGATGTCTGAGAAGATCAAAGCCGAGGTTATGAAACAGTTTGATGTCGGGTTTCTCGCAGTGACTTCTTACCCTCATTGGGTTGCTAATGTGGTGCCGGTACCTAAGAAAGATGGAAAGGTCAGAATGTGTGTCGATTACAGGGATCTGAACAGGGCCAGCCCCAAAGATGACTTCCCTCTACCTCACATTGATGTCATGGTTGACAATACTGCTCAGCATAAGGTGTTCTCTTTCATGGATGGTTTTTCAGGTTACAATCAGATCAAGATGGCACCTGAAGACATGGAAAAAACTACTTTTGTTACTCAGTGGGGCACTTTCTGCTACAAGGTCATGCCTTTTGGACTGAAGAACGTTGGGGCAACCTACCAACGTGCCATGGTTGCTTTATTTCATGACATGATCCATCATGATATAGAAGTGTATGTTGACGACATGATTGCAAGGTCCCAGATTGAGGAAGAACACCTTGATCATCTGCAGAAATTGTTTGACCGTCTGAAACTGTACAAGCTGAGGTTAAACCCGAACAAGTGCACCTTCGGGGTAAGATCCGGAAAGCTGCTGGGCTTCGTTGTAAGTGATAAGGGTATTCAAGTGGACCCTGCCAAGGTTAAAGCTATTCAAGAGATGCCAGTTCCTAAGACAGAGAAGGAGGTCAGAGGCTTTCTAGGACGCCTGAATTACATTGCTCGGTTCATCTCACACCTGACCGCTACCTGTGAACCAATCTTCAAGCTGCTGAAGAAAGATCAGGTAGTACGTTGGAATGATGAATGTCAGGCCGCTTTTGACAGAATCAAAGAGTATCTCCAAGAACCACCCATCCTTATGCCACCGGTTGAAGGGAGACCTCTAATATTATACCTGACAGTGCTTGACAATTC